>QRDG01000175.1:28399-667416 GCA_012064385.1 Puccinellia tenuiflora | reverse complement strand
GCGCGATGAAGAAACGAAGTGGGCTCAGAGGGCGAAAGTTAAACATATTCAAGAAGGGGGAAATAATACCAAGTATTTTCATCTTATTGCAAATGGCAAAAAATCGAAAAAAGAAAAATTTTCAGCTAGAGCAAGATGAAGGAACCATTGTAGGAGAGGCAAATTTAAAAGTATATATTACAGAATATTATAAGAAGCTTTTTGCCCGTCGTTAGAAAATAACATTCGTTTAGATGATCATGTGGTTTTCGACATACCACAATTATCTCAAGAGGAGAATAACATTCTTACGGCCGAATTCTTAGTGAAGAGGTGTATGATGCGATGATCAAATGGAACTAAATAAGGCGCCGGGACCAGATGGGTTTCCGGCTGAGTTCTATAAGTGTTTCTGGGAGGTTATTTGTGAGGACCTAATGGCCCTTTTTGTTCGGCTTAAACAGGGCAATTTGTAGTTGTTTAAATTGAATTTTGGGGTTATAACTTTGTTACCAAAGAAGGAAAACGCGGTTCAGATTCAACAATATAGGCCAATCTGTTTGCTCAACGTGAGCTTCAAAATTTTCACAAAAGTAGGTACTAATTGGATTACCGAAATTGCGCAGAAAAATAATCCGGCCAACCCAGTCTGCGTTTATGCCTGGTAGACATATCTTGGAGGGTGTGGTGATTCTCCATGAGACTATTCATGAACTTAAAACAAATAAATTGGACGGGGTGATTTTTAAAATCGATTTTGAAAAGGCATATGATAAAGTTAAATGGCCATTCCTCCAACAGGCACTGCGTATGAAGGGATTTGCACAAGAATGGTGTGATTGGATTACACAGTTTGTCCAGGGTGGGAGTGTGGCCATTAGGGTTAATGATGATTTCGGTCATTATTTCCAAACGAAAAAAGGGCTTCGGCAGGGGGACCCTTTGTCTCCAATGTTGTTTAATGTGGTGGCCGATATGCTAGCCATTTTAATCGAAAGGGCAAAGGAAGATGGTCAGGTAGAAGGCCTTATACCACACCTGGTGGATGGAGGCTTATCTATCTTGCAATACGCTGATGATACGATCCTATTCATGGAGCATGACTTAGAAAAAGCGTTAAATATGAAACTCGTTCTATGCATTTTCGAACAATTATCTGGGCTTAAAATAAATTTTCATAAGAGTGAGATTTTTTGTTTCGGGAAAGCTAAGGAAGAAGAAGAGCTCTATAGACACATCTTTGGATGTGAGTCTGGATCTTTGCCTTTCAAATACCTTGGAGTTCCGATTCATTATAGAAAGCTTCGGAACACTGAGTGGCACCCGGTGGAATGCCGCTTCGAAGGCAAATTGGGGGTGTTGGAAAGGTAAGTTGTTATCGTATGGTGACAGATTGGTACTTGTTAATTCGGTGTTAACGAGCCTACCTATGTTCATGTTATCCTTCCTTGAGCTACCTAAAGGAGTAAGGAAAAGACTGGATTTTTATAGAAATCGTTTTTTCTGGCAAAGTGATGAGAACAAGAAGAAGTATAGGTTGACAAGATGGAATATTATATGTAGACCAAAAGATCAAGGGGGTTTGGGGGTTGAGGTGCTTCAACTAAAAAATAAATGTTTACTCAGCAAATGGTTGTTTAAACTTTCTACAGAGCAAGGGGTGTGGCAGGAGCTACTTCAAAAGAAGTATCTTCATAACAAAACTTTGGCTCAAGTTGAAGCCCAACCGGCCGACTCTCCGTTTGGAAGGGACTAATGCGAGTCAAAAAAGATTTTTTTGATAGGGTCTCTTTTCAATTAGGCGATGGCAGGATGATACGATTTTGGGAGGATACTTGGTTGGGGGATTCTCCTCTAATGCTACAATATCCCACATTGTACAACATTGTGCAACAACGAAATGTGCTCGTACATGACGTGATGCATAATGCTCCTCCGTTACAAATTAGTTTTAGGAGGGTTTTAGTTGGAAATCGGTGGGATCTGTGGAGTCATCTTTGCCTTAGGCTCATGAATGTCACCTTGTCTACTGAGAAAGATCTAGTAAAATGGAATTTAACTCAAAATAAAATTTTCACTGTCAAGTCAATGTATGAAGATCTTATGAATGGTCATACGAGATATCTACAAAAGTATTTGTGGAAAATTAAAATGCCTCTGAAAATTAAAGTTTTTATGTGGTTCCTTCATCGTAAAGTTTTGCTTACAAAAGATAATCTTGCTCGACGAAATTGGCATGGCTGTTTGCGGTGCTGCTTTTGTGGGGCGGACGAAACAGTAGAACATTTGTTTCTTGCATGCCCATTTGCTAAGTTAGTGTGGCGGGTGGTGTTTTGTACCTATAACATTCCTCCACCCACAAATATAAAAAACATGTTTGGGAATTGGCTAAATGGAATCGATAAAAAGACCAAGGATAGGATTCGTATTGGCGTGTCCGCTCTATGTTGGTCTATCTGGAATTGTCGTAATAATAGTGTTTAACAGGAAAGAACATTTTCATGTCTTACAGGTTATTCATATGGCGGTGCACTGGATCCAGTTATGGGCTTTCCTGCTACCTTCGGATCAACGGGAGCTTATGGAGGCTGGGTGCACACGTCTGCTTTTGGTGGCACAGGAGTTTTTCTCCCGACATACCTGGCAGCATATTAGTAGGCTTTTGTAGTTGCTTTTTGTGTCAGGTCTTGGTTGAGGGATGTCTCAACTTGTGTGCTATCTTTGATGTAATCTTGCGAATGTTGCATACTCGAACGAAGTCATAAACGGCTATGTGCATCTATCGATGCAGAGGCTGGGAGTAATAAAGTTCCCTTGTCTAAAAAAAAAAATCTTTCCGTCGGCACTGATCCTCAAAGCTAACAGGTGGCTATCAATGCCAAAGGGGAGTTCTGTCTGCTCACGGTGTAGTGCCACCCAATATGCTCCTCTTTTGTCGGGTCTCACATTGTCTGGATAGCCCGGAAGGTCGGCGAATAGCTCGATGGTGCCCGTCTTGGGGCCCTTGATCCAGTACCTTAGAAGCTTACATGGTCCGGTTGATGAGATGATGAGATGTGTCCGATCAGCGCTGATTGCGAGTCCATTGGGATAAGTGATTCCGGACTGAAGCACGACTACCTTTCCTGTCTACGGGTCGTACCTCATTAGCCGGCCAGTCGAGTCTCCGGTTCTGGTGACCATCTCATGTTGAGACCTTTGTTAGCGACCTTCCTACTGTCGCTATGGGCTGGACCGTCACCTATTGGGCTTTTGACTGATCGGAAGCCACAGAAGGCAGCGAGTACAAATACAAGGATAGGGCCTACGGACGAGTTGGCTTGGAACTGGATGGCTTCGGCCTCCTTGCTTCTGTCTCCTTCCTCTCTGGTTCTTCTTCCTGTAAGCGCTTGAACCTCTGAATCCATGGCTTGTATTTCAAATCGATGAGCAATAGATCCTCCGTACTAGTGTGTTGTTAACATTTGGTATCAGAGCCAATTGATTCCTCCACGCAAATCCACCAAAAATTTCTCCCAAAATTCATTCTCCACCACCGCATGCAAACTGTTCGGCAATATGCCAAAGCCACAAAATCGCCTGTCCTGCGGGCGTTCTTCACGCCCGGATCAGCGACGTTCATCATGTGGTCACCGTCGAGACGATTCGACAGTTATTTCATCGCTCAGGTGATGGGTACGTGATCTGCGCGTTCGAGCAAGTGGTCAACGGGATGTACGGCGTGGAGGCGTACGTGGAGTTCCGATCTCGGTGGAGGGCGGCCCGAGCTCGAGATGCTCTGGACGGCCACGCCATCTACGATGGCTGCTGTATCCTTGCCGTCGACCTCGCACCACCGATCTACACCACCATCACAACGCTAGACGACGAGTTGGCCCCGGCGTACTTCTATGACGACACGCCATACGCTGAGTGGGCTGCAGCTTTGGCAGCGGCTGAGCGCCACGACAAGGCGCCCGCCCCCAGTGACGACCTCGAGGTTGCTGTCGAGGAGTCGACTGTGCGCCCAGCACCGGTCACCGTCCCGACCGCACCTCCTCCGACCGCGCTGCACGACAAAGACGATGACCTCACTGTCGTGACCCCGATTCCTGTGCTTGTGGCGACCTCAGAGGTACCCACAGGTGCTGTCGGTGCGCCTCTGTCCACCACACCACTACCAGGAAAAGCATTATAGGAAGGTTGACTATCTGTGGCGCACCCTTAATTTATGCGCCACAAAAAATAATTCTGTGGCGCATGGCTGTCGATGCGCCACAGAAATTTGAACATTCTGTGGCGCATCCTTAGCCCATGCGCCACAGAATATCAACTTTCTGTGGCGCACTGCACGCCATGCGCCACAGAAATAGAGACTTCTGTGGCGCACCACTCCTCATGCGCCACAGAATATGCGTGGGCCCCACCTTCAATCAGTGGGCCGTGGTCCCATCTCGGCCTTTTCTGTGGCGCACCGTGGCTGGTGCGCCACAGAAATTCATCTTTCTGTGGCGCACCAAGCACGGTGCGCCACAGAAAGTCGTCTGGGAGGCGGGACTTTTGAATTTTGAAAAAGAAATTCTGTGGCGCACCGTGGCTGGTGCGCCACAGAAAGGACATTCTGTGGCGCACCACAGAATTGTGAACCACTTTTTCACCCCACGCACCCCCCCCCCCCCGTGGATCGCCTTTTCAGTTTTGCACCTAGTGAAAGAAAATGATAAAAAATTCAAAAAATAAAATCCTTTGACATGTAGTTAGGTTTGAGTGTCTAGTAGGTATAGAAATTTTGAAATATGAATTTTGACCTTTTTTGCAAAAACCCGTTAAAAATGTAAAACGGGCATAACTTTTGCATACGACGTCGAAAAAATGCGTATAATACCTTAAAAAAAACTAGAGAAAATTTCGGATTCGATGCCACCGGGGTTTACCCGGTCAGCCATTCACAGAATCCTCAAATTCCAAACCAAAAAAAAGATATGGCCAACAGAAGGATTTTCCCAGCAAAATCAAAAAAAAAAGAAAAAAAAATTCTGTGGCGCATGGGCAGCCCATGCGCCACAGAATTGCTGGATTCAAATTTTGAATCCAGCCGGGCGCCCTCTTCTCCTCTCCCTTCTCCTTTTCCCTTATCCTCCACTTCTCCTCTCCCCTTCTCCTCCCCTTCTCCTCCACTTCTCCTCTTTCCTTCTCCTCCACTTCTCCTCTCCCCTTCTCCATTTCTCCTCTCCCCTTCTCCACTTCTCCTCCATTTCTCCTCTCCTCTTCTCCTCTCCCTTTCTCCTCTCCCTTTCTCCTCTTCTCCTCTCCCTTTCTCCTCTCCTCTTCTCCTCTCCCCTTCTCCTCCATTTCTCCGGCGAGCTCCTCCTCCTCCACCACGCACCACGACCTCCGGCGAGCTCCTCCTCCTCCCCACCACCTCCGGTGACCTTCACCTCCGACAACCTCATTTTCTTTCAACTCCGGCGACATCCCCTCCTCCAACTCCGGCGAAATCCGATGAACTCCGGCGAAATCCGACGAACTCCGACGAACTTCGGCGAACTCCGGTGACCTCCGACGACGACCACCATCCTCCACCAACCTCCGGCGACTCCTCCTACAAACGAAAAAAACGAAATTTCAAAAAAAAGGGCGGCCAGATCTAGATCTGGTCAGATCCAGATCTAGATCTGGCCGCCCTTTTTTTTGAAATTTCAAAAAAATTCTGTGGCGCACGGTGGGGGTGGTGCGCCACAGAAATATTTCTGTGGCGCACGGTCGGTTGGTGCGCCACAGAAATATTTCTGTGGCGCACCTTGCTTGGTGCGCCACAGAATAAATTTTTGTGGCGAGAATTCTGTGGCGCACCCAGCAATTTGGCGGGTGCGCCACAGAATTGCAATTTGGTGCGCCACTGATAGCCCTTTCTGTGGTAGTGCACCGCTGGAGACGGACCCTGTGGTTGAGACGCACACCACATGCTCGATGATATGCCAGGGAGGCCACACAAGCTTGACATCAACTCTATCGTCCCCAGCATCACTACCTGGCGCCTTACCTACCTCTACAATGGTCAACAAAATCATGGGGTATGGCTCAACATCTCATATCAATGACTTTGCCCTTACACTCGAGCTGACTGCTGCACCGCCACAAGGCACACTTGAGATGTTCAGAACCTTGCCGTGGACTTCATTGCCACCAATATTCGAGCAGCTGCACTTACTGTTTGTTGCAATCATGCATAAGGAACCGGTTCTCTGGCCAGTTTTTCAGTTTGCTACCTATACCACTCTATTGCAGCCCTGGGATCCAGGACTTTCCCTGTCTAGCAGGGATACCAAGCTGGGTACATTAGAAGAGGAGCTTGGTTATGTTTGTACTTCAATTGAACACTCAGTGGATAAGCTGAAGCCTCCATGGTCACATCTGGCTCCAATCAGTTCTATTAATGAGTTCGGCAACAACGTGCAGGCTGTTCCTGAATCTTCAAGCATCATTGACATTCCTTTTCAGTTGAATCTGAATAGGTTTGCTGCATGGTACATGTTCTGTGCAAGGGCTAGCTTGTACTCTAAACTGAGACATGCTAAGCGACTTCTAAGTGCAGATACCTGTAGTCCGACATGGCAAAAAAAGTACCAATTTGTAAAATCCTTGATGGAGTGGGTGGAGTTCTCTTTCGCTGCTAAAGGGTGGGTTTCCTATGCCCTTTCTCCAATGGTTCTGGGGGTTAATTTCTGCAACACACGGGTTGACCAGATTGGGCATTCATTCCATTTTCTGCTACACTTGCACTGGGACCCTGGTGACCTTTCTCGACATCGTCTTGGTATGTCTTCTGATCTTGGCTGTGCCAGTGCCACAACTCACTTAATTCTCTTGTTGCCATGGGACCCGGGAGAGAAAACATGGATATCCAGGAACCTTGCTATTTGCAGCGTTAGTACTTTGGCTTCTGGTGTTAGTGAGCTGACTGGGAATTCATCTGGAGATTTGGATCATCTAACATTGCATACTAGTGAAAGTGAGACAGCACCCCACGTATTGGATACTGGGTGCTACCTGTTACATGACGGCCGAAAGGTACAAAAAGAGCGTCCAATTCTGCTCCTTTTTTCTCAAGCACCAAATCTTCAAAATATGCAGCTCGGTGCACAAAAAGGGCAGTGCTCTAGTCATATCATACTCATGTCTGAATGTGCTATTCATTATGGTCCAAATATGCAGCTCGGTGCACAAAAAGCCCGGTACTTTCGGCTGTTGCCAGAAAAGTACAACAAAGGCTGATCAGAGGTGCGTTTCTTCGCGATAACCCTTTTTGGTTACGTTCCTGTAAAACTAAACACAACATCAGATCATAGATTGTATTGTCATCAACATCAAAACACATGGGGTCTAGAACATGTTCTTTCAATATCCCTCTTTTTGGTGTTGACGACAATACAACCAATGCAGTAAACGATTTCCAATAAAGTAGAGATGGGCTGTCCATAAGATAGCTCCCCCTATTTTTTGGAAACCTTGCAAATATATATAGTAGGAGCACGAACACATAAAGGGATACTTGCAAGGAATATAACAGCACATAGTCTTATGGCGAAGCAAAGTCATACATGTCTCACACCATGTCGAGAAGTTCAAACAACAATAAACCATGCAAATCCCGGATACTACCCTACACGTAGACACTTCTCCCCCTTTGGCATCAAGACACCAAAAATGGTGAAGCAAAACTACGCGTCCCAAACGAGAAATCATGCCGCTCCCGAGTCACCCTGCGGTCCCTGTGGCTGTCCACTGCCTTCACCATCTGACCAAACACTATGCTCAGAGATCCACTTCTCTTTGGGAGTGATAGCACCCTCGGACCCATCAGACACGGGAAGCTTTAGGGCTCTCATGATTTCTTTCTGACGAAGTCTGCTCTTCTTCTCCTGAACATGGGCATCATACATGCGGTCCTGGATGCTCAAGTTGAGACAAAAAGTCTTCCTGATATTTATATGCATCTTGTTCAACCAGCTGGGTTGTTCCGGAGGGGGGGGACATCATGGCTTGATCCTGCAGGGGACTTTCTCTTTTTGACACAGTCAGTAGGAAGGGGGTGTCGCTTGATGCGGAGGTTCTTCCCAAGATGGATGACCATGGGAGTCTTGAGATCGATCCGTCCACCAGAGTGGAGACGAGCCCACACACGAACAATGACCTTCATAATGTAGGGGGGCGTAAGATGGGATTACGTTGATCAAGCATAGAGAGCCACATATCTTGATACATGACATCCATGACGTCAAGCTTCTCATTCAAGCCTTTCTTCTGGTGACTCCAGAACAGGAGATCAAACACATACCCATGGACTTGATCCCAATTTCCAACACGAGGAGTGAGGGTCTCGCGGTAAACACTGGTGGAGAATCTCATAGGTAGGGAGGAGATCCTCCGTTTGTCCTGGAGTGCCTCCTAGCATGGTAATGGGGGCGAGCACTTCTTTTTCACTCGGACGGCTGACGGAATGAATCCTCCAACCGGTGTTGGGTGTGTAACCAAGGATAGATGCAAACTCACTCCACTTGGCGGACAGCTTGGTACTCTTGGTCATCCATGTCAACACGGAGTCCTCCTCATCCCCAAAGTGAACGGTGGCATAGAATTGGCCAATCAAGTCTTCATTGTAGTCTTGTCAGGTGATCATGAGAGGGAGCAAACCAAATTCCTCACACATAGCAAGGGCCTCCGCAAAGTAAGCGCTATTCTTCTCTGAGCGCAAATGAGAAATGTTGACGTAATGCTGCAAGACAACGGAGTTGCGCTGATTGAGGTACACATCATTGTAAATCCTGCACTAGCAGGAAAAGGCTTATAGGTAAGCCAATTAGCTGTGGCGCAGCAAACAGGACGTGCGCCACTGCTAAGTAACGTGGCGCACCAGTGCGTCCTGCGCCACGGGTAAGCACTTAGCCATGGCGCACGTCCTGTGCCGCTGTGCCATGGCTAAGCTGGACCCTGGCCGGCCGGCCTACGCACAAGTACGCGTGGCGCGTCGAAATGATATACGCCACGACTAGTTAAATATTCGTGGCGCAGCACCTGCCCCGTGCGCCATGGGTATGTGTGGGCCCCAGTGCCACTTTCGGCGGCCACTTAGCTGTGGCGCACACTTTTCCGGTGCGCCACGGCTAAGAGTGGGCCCAGGTTTTCTTTTTTTGCTGTCACCTTTATCCCAACATAGCCGTGGCGCACCGTCCGCTCGTGACCACGGCTAACATATACTAGTGGCGGAACAAAGTTTAGTGCGCCACGGATAAGCCTAGCTGCACCTATACTTTTTGGGTGCACCACCACCACACCCTCTCCTTTTCTCCTCTTCTCCTCTTCTTCCCCAATCATTTTCAGATCTGTTCGCCCCTTCCTCCTCCCCACCTCATTTTCTTCTCTCTCTTCACATTTTTTCCACCTAAATCTACTTATTTGCTTCATATATATGTGAGGAAACATCTCCCACACCCCGTGCTCGATCTTTCTCCTCCGGGTGCTCTCTCTTTCAACGTCTCTTGCCTCTTGACGGTGAGTTTATGTGATGGATGAGAAGGTTGTGATGTGTGTGGTTGTATGTGATGGATGAGAAGATTGTGATGTGTGTGTGGTTGTATGTGATGAATCTACATGATGAAGAAGGTTGTGATGCGCCGGCGTGTGTTTGCATATGTGTATGACATGATCGAAATGATGAGTTGCCGATGTTTTTGCCGAAATGTAGATTCATTTCTGTTTCGACGAATTTTCCTGCCCTCCTAGGGGCCAAAAATTAGCAAAGATCTTAGCCGTGGTGCACAAGCTTGCCTGCGCCACCTCTAACTAGTGGTAGCGCACCAGGTCCTGTGCACCACGGCTAACAAAATATACCAGTGGCGCACCATGTCGCCTGCGCCACGGGTAATATTTACCCGTGGCGTGGCAATCCATGGCGCAGGCCCCTGCGCCACGGCTAAGCCTTTTCGGTGCGCCACGGGTAGCCTTTTATGTGCTAGTGCTGGCTTGATCATCGGTGTAGAAAGAGGGGTATAGAACATCATCTCGATGGGGAAGGAGATACGGGTTGCGCTCACCGTATTCCTTATACTCTTGATACTTCATCTTGGCAAATGACTTAACCGGGGGAGGTTTCTTGGCAACGAACTTCTTTCTCGGACCCACGGACCCTGCAGCTAACTTCTTCTTTTCAAGATTGATCTGCCTAGCTGTCTTGGTCTGTGGCATGATTTCAAATTCATCTTCAAAGTCCTCTTCAATCGTCTTTTGCTTCTTGCGGGCATATGTGGCCTTGGGAGCGGAAACTGTGAAACACAACATATAGGGTAGGGAGGGAAGCCAGATAAATGCACAAGTTCTCAAAGAAACAACAAGTAGTTTGTAGGAGTCGAAGAATTAGGCAAAAAAAAATCTGTGAAGGCCGGTAGTACCGGCTGGATCCCCGGTATTACCGGCCGGAAGTACCGAGCCGGAGGGCTGATGTCTACTACACGCTTCTATTCTTGTAAACTTTGTTGGCCTCCAAGCGCAGAGGTTTGTAGGACAACAGCAAATTGCCGTTAAGTGAGTAACCCAAGGTTTATCGAACTCAGGGAGGCGTAGGTTGAGTGTATCCCTATCAAGCAACCCCGCAATTAAGATATAAGAAGTCTCTTGTGTCCCCAACATACCTAATACAATTGTCAGTTGTATAGGTGCACTAGTTCGGCGAAGAGATGGTAAAATGCGAGTAATATGGATGGCAAAAGGTGAATTTGTAATTATGTAATAAAAATGGCAGCAAGCGAACAAGTGACAAAAGTGACTTAAAACGGCGATTCAATGCTTGGAAACAAGGCTTAGGCTTCATACTTTCACTAGTGGCAACTCTCACATCATTAACATAATTAAACACATGATATACCCCACAAAAACACATGCAACGTAGATGTTAATCGAAGATCATTCTTTTGTGGACCAAATAGGATGAGAATTGCGTTGGGCTACAAAATCACACCTTAAAGTTCGTATTCCACATCTATGGACACTTCATGCTGTCACTATCGGCATCCAAAGATAGTACTAACAAACACCACAACCTATCTCTTGAATAGTCTCTTTCTAATACATCCACGGCACGCGCGCTGTCACTGTCGCACCATGGAGATTATACTAAATACAAGCATCAAGAAACCTCATGATCTATTCAACCCAACAATAATAAAGAACAAACTCATGATGAAGATCCCTCTAATCTTGATGCATAGAGCCACACACGGCACCCACACTGTCACCTTGGTACCGTGATCACAACGGTGACTCCGCAAATTATACTAGATAACACCACTTGAGCAACATCATATCCATTACATAATCATGTATTCAACTATATCAACAAAGCTCATGATCACAACGAAGATCACATCATGGGAGAGAGAGATAACCACATAGCTACTTGCACAAGCCTCAGCCCCGGCGAGGGACTACTCCCTCCTCATCGTGGGAAGCAGCGGTGTTGATGTAGATGGCTTCTGGAGGTTGATCCCCGTCCTGGTAGGGTTCCGGAACAGGAACAATCTGACCCCTGAAACTTGTCGGCGATGGCGGCGGAGCTCTATTGCGTTTCTGGGAATATCCTTTGGGGGTTAGGGTTTTTCGTCGCGATGAGTAAGTAGTCCAAAGGGCGTCGCGAGGCGGTGCCCGAGGGGTAGGGGTGGCCCCCAGCCGCGGCCTCCGGTAATTCAGGTTTAGAGAGCGCCCCGGACCTCGGATTGGGCTGTTCTTGGGCTTAAAAGAAAGCTACAGAAATTCCCACAACTTTTGCAAAGAGTGATTGTTTATTTGACATCGTCTTCAGTGGTTAAACTGACGATCTCTGAAATCTTACGGAGGGACAGATTTCAGGAAAGTCAGAGTCCAATTCCAACAAGGCTCCTTTTGCGTTTTTATCAACTTCCAAGTGATTCCTACACATCAAAGTGTAAAACAAGAACATTGTGCACTTTTGCAACTATTAATAGGTTAGCCCAAATAAATCATAAAATTGATATAAAAACAAGTGGCAATGATGTAAAACATGCATGGAACAATCACAAATTATTGATACGTTTGACACGTATCAAGGGCTCGGTAGTACCAGACGCGGTTAGGGATCTAAATGGGACTACCGATTTCAATGGGATTTTCACCTAAAATCCACTCTAGAAAACTACCTAGACCTAGCCAAACTCCTAACGTCAATCTCCATAGAGGATCATGGACAAACAATCGTGCATCTAGTATTTGCCCTAAAATAGATCTTGAGAGTCATAAGAGACCAAGATGAACGGGGGTAGGGCAAATTACCGGAGGCCATAGACGAGATCGACGAGGGGAGCATTTCCACCGGAGTGGAATCGTCGGGGAGCACCGGAGGAGGGCGGCGGCACCGGCGGCTGGGGAGGGCGGTTGGTGAGGGGAGAGAGAAAAAGGGGTCGGGTCGGGGGAATTAGATGAGTTAGGTCAACTCACCCCCCGGCCTGGTCCCTTTAGATCGCTCCCCCGCCGCCCCGGTAGTACCGGCAAAAACAGCGGTATTTCCAGCCGCGTGGGGTTTTTAGCAGATTGAAAAATCGCAGAGAAAATCGCAGGTGGCCGGTAGTACCAGTATTTCTGTCGGTAGTATCGATCCAGCAGAATGGCTAGGCTATTTTGGAGAGAATTAGCACAAGAAAGATGATTTTGGCTTATGGGATACGATGGGGGCTTAGGATAGATCACAAACTATCATACTATGGTAGAATGGTCACATTTGCAGGTTCCAAATATAAAAGGCCAAGTGTGAGCATTTTTCCATTAGGCGCACATAGTGACACATATAGGTCTAAAAAATCCAAATAAGAACCAAAAGAGCCAACTCCTCACATGAGGAGGTATATGGCCGAAGCCACCATGTATGAGTATAGTAGTGTGAGACACCGCGAAGATGTATCTGGGGCTCTCACTCAAAACTCATCGTTGAAGCACAATTTGTCACAAAATTGACTAACATGCAAGATTTGTCTATTTATGCATAAAGGAGGGAGTGTTGGCTCATGAGTTGAACTACACACCCCTATATCCATGCCTACATCTAAACTAGATAGAATGTCTACCATGGGCATGTGTGATACGGTCACTCAAAGTTATTCAAATCCATGACATTTAGTTCATTCCTCAACTCTAGAAACCTTTGGACATCAAAGGCCTTCGTGAAGATTTCGGCAAGTTGATCCTTGGTGCCAACATAAGATAGCTCAATATCACCTCTTTCAACATGCTCCCAGATGAAATGATGAAGAACCTCAATATGCTTTGTCTTGGTGTGTGTGGGGACCCCAGACTAGCTGTTCGAAATACCCGTTATGCTTAACACAACGATCCCATGATCAGTCTGTCGTTGCGCATAAATTGAACTGATTACCAAAGTTTGCATCCATTACAGTACCGAATTTAAGTCTTACAACAAAGGGGTCACGAGGACCACAGTCTTACATAAATGCCTCAGAGGGCTTAACATTCTTCAAGCAGCGAAGTAGCAACAAGCGTCGTAGGCTAATGCCTTAACAACCCTACAGGCAGCTGGCTGATGAAGATCCCTAGTTCGCATTATTGGTGTCGTAGTCTCCTTCTTCATACGGCTCCTCAATGTCTGGCCAAGACAATAGCCAGGGACGACACCAATATGAGTACATTTGAATGTACTCACAAACCATCCGGTAGTAAAGTATTGTCAAGATTAATGCTTACTATTTAGGTGGGAGGCTCTAGGGTATCTCTTTATTTTATAAAAGCATTTTATCTTAAGAAAAGATATCTCCAAATCTTTGTTGAAAAAGATAAGACATTTGAAAAAGAAGTTCTTTCAATAAAGATAGTTTTTCTTCAAAAACTCCTCCGGTGGGATCACGGCTTGTCGTGAAATTTTCTCCTTCCATTCTTTTTATACCGATCCTTTGGTATGACACCAACAACATTTCCATTTTAAAAACACAAAGCTTTTGCACACAGGTCTTAGGACGGCCTTCCAACTATCCATAACCGAGGACTCGGCTATTCGAATAGTTTTACACTCTGCAGAGGTTGTACACTTTACCCACACCATCCGGTAAACTCACCGTGTCTGCCAGGTCCCGCCATACCAGGTGTATGCGAAGTTGAGTAACCGACCATAGCCTTTTACTTGCTCATCCTAGTATAGGACCCTTCCCTTATGAACATTCCGCCGACACCCAGTCCGGTCTCCCGTCGAAGCCCTGGGTGTGAGGACTCATAGTTTTTCCCGGCGGTGCATACGGCAATCCTTATATCCCCCACTATGTTGGAGGACCCAGGTCAGGGGAGGCCACCGAGCCAACCCCTCATGAAACGGAGCATCTCCGCTGTTGAGGTATCCCATACTAGGGCAAAAAAATTACTTAGCTAAGCCCCGTCCCATATGGAGGGTAATGTGGTCGCATAGGGTTTGGTTGATCGACGTAAGTACTAAGACACAATGTGCATTTTCTCAAAACCTCCACACTCCATTCTTACTCCCTTTCCAAAAGCTAATCATTTAGCAACATCTTGGGTAAAACACAATTTCACCCAAAGATTTTCATAAAGAGGGTTTTTGAATAAAACAATGGTTTTTTCCCAACCTAGAATTTTTCATTCCTCTAGCTAAACACTTCTATATAAGAGTTGCCTAATCATGGCATATAACTTAGTTAATACTTAAAAAAGGGTTTTAGTGGCACACACCACTTAAAACATTTCATGCATCTTAACATAAGTAAAACATGCTTAGTAAAAATAATAGGACAAAGGGGTATGATCAAATGGATGGCTTGCCTTGGTCAGCAACTTGTCCCTGGTCTTGATACTCTTGATCAAAGAAACCTCCTTCCTCGAAATCCTCGGCAACGCTCTCGTCTAATCGTCGTTAACAACAAAACACACAATCACACCACCACTCAACAAAACATCACAACAACACAAACTAAAATCCTATAGGCAGATACTGCCTTACTAAAATCACAACATTTGGATTTGGTATATTTGAACTCATATTACTCTTATTATTAATATTAATAGGCAGAAATTAGCTATACCACGAATTAAGTCACGATTTAATTTCTGCTGTTCAGAAAAATATGACCTTTTAGGGACAACTAATACTTGTTAAATGTGAGCTAACAAAATTGGATTTGGTCAATTTCAGTTAATAGATTGGCAGAAACAATGTGCTTAGTACAGAAGCTTATTATGTCAAGTTTTAGGGCTAGTCTATTTTCTGTTAAACAGAAAATTATGAAATTTTAAGGGTAACTAGATATTTACAATACAGAGCTAGAAAAATTGGCCTCATGTCATTTGGACACTCCAAATTCATGCTATAATTTAAACAGTACAGAAATGAGTTCAACTACAAATCTGGATGCCATTTAATTTATGTTGATCAAGTTAATCTGAAAATTTTATGGTAGCTAGAGTTTCTCTGGTCTAAGCTAACAAAATTAGATTCACATTATTTGGGCATTTAGAGCATCAGAAACAAACAAGTTTAGATTAAAAACCTTCTGTACTAATTAATTTACCATTTGCTTAATATTAATTCAAATAACGTGGGACCAGTGTTGTTGGATAGATAATTTAACAAGATACCGGTACATAAAATTTCATAATTTTTGAATGTACCAATATTTATATATTCAATTTCTACAACAGGTACAGATTTGAAATTTGCAGTTTTATTATTTAAAAAGGAGACAGGCCCGGGTGAAAGTGCCCTAACGGGCCAGCCCACGGGATTTTTTCCCGCGCCCGGAAATGGTTAAACTCCTGACGGGTGGGTCCCGCCCGTCAGCACTAACTTAAAACGAACTGGTATGCTACCGTTGGATTCGGCCTGTGACGGCCGCGTCGCCGGTGACCTAAAACGGGCGGCGGCCGAGGGGTAGACGACGGAGAGGGGGCACGGCAGCTCTCCTAGGGTTCCCGGGGACGTTGGAGAGGGTACGGATGGTGGCGGAGGCTTGACGGGGTTGTTTGATGGAGTTGAGTGTGCTGGGGAGGTCTCGGTCGCTGGCGTCGAGCTCCTCGTCGGCCTCGGTCTGCAACTCTGCAGGCGAGCTCCTAGAGACGAAACTGGGCACGAGAAGGCTCGCGGTGATTGTTTGGATGCGGCAGGGAAGAATAGAGAGGGAGAGGGGCGAGAGAGAGGTAGCGTGGCCGTGTGGCCGTCGTCGACCTCGGCAGTTGCCGAGCGTGGGCGAGCTCGGCCTTCATGGACAGAGGCAACGGCAGCGATGCTCCCGCCCTCCTGGCGGGTGCGGAGAGTAGCGGAGGGAGTGGGTGGTGAGGAAGAGGTGAGGGAGTGGTGCGGGTGGCTTCGGGGTCTCGGGTGGCTTTTTATAGCCGAGCGGCGGCTCACGGTGGACCGGGAGCGGCGAGGAAGCTAGGGCAAGGGAGAGCACGGCATTGGCGGGCTGGGCGGTGGAGCAACGTCCACTGAGCGCGTGCTAGGGTTTTGGAGGCGAGGCGTGCGCGGGAAGGATCGGTCTGGAGCTCGGGGTGGTGAGGGTCCAGGGTGCAGGCAGGGTGTTCGACGGCGGGTACGGAGTGGGTGCAGCACAGGGCAATGGCGACGCGGAGGTGGGGTGAACCACGTCAGCGATCCGTGGATGCAGTGGCGAGGGCTAGGGTTTAGGGGGCGGCCGGGAACACCGTGGCGACCACGGCGCGGCGACCACGGATGGGCGAGCATGATTTTGTCATTAAGAGAGGATCGGGGCGGTCGGGCCGTTGTCCACGGGTGAGAGGAGGGGCAGGAGAGAGGGTTGGCACGGCCTAGGGAATTGGCGAGCAGGATAACGCCCGTGGTCGAGCTGGGCGGCCAAGTGTCAGGAAGGGGGGCCAGGGCAAGGGAGAGGGAGCTCGGGGAGCTTTGGCTTGAAGGGGGGCCCGAAATGGTGCCAGTTTTGGATAGAGCTCATTTGTGCCCATAAGGTGTTCGACAGAATGCCTCTGTGGAATTTTTGAATTTGTTTTAATCAAATTAGCTCACTTTTGGGTTTAGGAGGGTGTTAGAAGGTTCCCCTAATTTTCCTGAATTTTTGGTGAAGAAGAAAATTGATTTTCCCTTGATGGTCGAATCTAAAAGAGAAGAATTTGAATTCTTTGAATAAATTCGGTTTCTTGGAAAACAACTTTGAAAAGTGAACCAAGGTATGAGGTGGGAGATCAGCTCACTTCCCTCTGACTTTTGGCACACAAGAATCATTTTTCTAAAAAGAATTTAATATAGTAGGGAAAGGTTGGAGAGGGAATTAACTTCTCATACTCCCTTTTTAAAATTAGGGTTTTTGAGTAGTTAGGGATTTTTAATTTATTTTTAAGTCACATTCCAGTTTATGATTCGATTGGTCAATTGACTAATTATTGTTTGAATAATTAACTAGACAAGAGCACTCACATTAGCAAACAAACACCACATGAAATAATAGAAGGTTAGACATGCATCACATGAAATAATAGAAAGTTTTTGTTGGCTCTGAATTTCTTCCGGTTACAAAATATTGGGATGTGACAGCGTGTTGCACCGGGTTGTGGGCGATCTTGCTGGCACTTTGGTTGTGGCTCAAAAGAGGCACTTTGTCAATGATGACACCAAAATCCTTCAAAGTTTGCCTCATCCACAATAATTGTGCACAACAACTTGCCGCGGAGATGTACTCGGCTTCGATGGTGGAGAGGGCAACACAATTTTGCTTCTTGGAAGACCAACACACCAACGACCTACCAAGAAATTGGCAAGCCCCGAAAGTTGACTTCCTATCCTTCTTGTCACCCGCATAATCCGCATCCGAGTACCCCATGAGAGTGAAATCTGAACCCTTGGGAAACCAAAGACCTAAGCTTAGGGTATGAACTAAATATCGAAAGATTCACTTAACTGCCGTATAATGGCTCTCTTTAGGTGTGGATTGATACCTTGCACACATGCCCACGCTAAACATAATATCTGGCCTAGATGCACAAAGATAAAGCAAAGACCCAATCATGGAACATTATACCTTTTGATCCACATCCTTCCCAAGATGGTCCGGATGTAAATCGATGGAGGTGGACATGGGAGACTTGCAACCTTTGGCATCTTCAAACTTGAACCCCTTGAGCATGTCACGGGTGTACTTGGCTTGATTGATGAAAGTTCCTTCACTCAATTGCTTGATCTCAAAGCCAAGAAAGAATTCTAACTCCTCCATCATAAACATCTCAAATTTGTCTGACAGCAACTTAACAAACTCATCATTGAATCGAGTGTTACAAGAACCGAAAATGATATCATCCACATAAAGTTGGCATATGAACAAGTCACACCTCCAACCCTTTTGGTAAAGAGTGTGGGGTCGATTACTCCAACTTGGAATCCACAATCTACTAGGAACTCCATAAGGTGCTTATACAAAGCACATGGTGCTTGTTTGAGCCCATAGAGAGCTTTGTCTAGTTTATAAACATGATTGGGAAAGTTGGGATCCTCGAACCCTGGAGGTTGCTTGACATATACCAACTCATTTATGGGTCCATTAAGAAAAGCACTCTTAACATCCATTTGTTGCAATTTAAACTTATGATGAGAAGCATATGCAAGCAAGATACATATTAATTCAAGACGGGCAATGAGAGCAAAGGTTTCACCGAAGTCTATACCTTCCACTTGGGAAACCCTTGAGTCACTAAATTGCCTTGTTACGGATCACTTGGGTTCACAACTCTGTATGTTAGTTAGTGTTTTTTTCTTAATTATACATTGAGTAGTTTATAATTTTTAAACTTAATTCCTTCGTCTATTTTATTAGAGTGTCAACAGATTATAGATATCTGCTAGCCGTCCCTCGAGAAAACCATACTTGACTACCCAATAGATTACAATGCTTCAGACATGAATTCAATATGTTTCGCTTTATACAAGGATGCAATAAGGGAATTGGATGCTGACGAGTTCTTTGAGATCCCTCAGTTCTATGTGCGCAGGATAGAGGATGATGTAGATGAGAAGGCTCTGATATCATTTTATTCACCCTTTATCCATTATCATTCTGCAAAACAAAAATTACATCATTTACACATTTCTTGTACGATGTTTTTGTTATTTTGGTCAGTATCTCAAAATTGAGGTAGTAGATGAGTTTAAGCTGCCATGGGAAGGAAATTCTTTTCTGTACAGAGATGATATTATGATTATGGGAACATATGTTAAAGTTCAAGGAGAAGTGGCAACCGAGTACCTCATGTTCGAAGAGAACTAGAATCTATTTTGCGATCTCGCGCAATTTTTCCTTGGTGATCTCCTCGTCATCAAGGTACAGGTCTATGAGGAGTACATCACGCTGATATTTGAAAAGGTCAGCCACAAGGTTGTGGACTCCAATGAAGAGATGGATGAAGATGATGTCGAGATCAAACAAGAGGTGAAATATGAGGTGAAAGAGGAGGTCAAAGAAGAGTTCAATGACTAGTCTTACTAGGCATTGTTGATTTTAGGTTGTATTATGTTCAGTTACCAGACTTGTAAATTTGTGGTACTTCTGTTGAACAGTTGATGTGCTCTGGGCGCGCTCCGGGAACACTTGTTTGGTGATCAATCCGAGCACTTTTATGAACTACAAGTATTGATGTTTCAATGCTTTTATCAACTGTTATCCACGTTAAGTCATCAATTCAAGCACGTTTATCAAGTAAAACTCATAGTCGTGAAATATGAGCTCCAAAGCTAGGATAAACAGCCCCATTTCTAAGCAAGTGTTTTTTTGACATTCTCTAAATGAGCCAAAAAATAATGTTATCCTTCTAGACCATGTTCAACGCGAACTTACGCGATAATTTGTTTCATGGCATGTCAATTCGCGTCCAGAGCGCGCCATAGCGGTGTCTTGCACGCTCTGGACACGCTCTAGCGCTGTCAAGCACGGTACGTGAACTGGATGTGGATTGAAAGTTTATGATTTTCACTTGATACTACTACACTTTAAAGTAATATCCCACATTTTTTTCATTTTTCTGATCCTTTTCTGAATTTATTAGAATTGTTTTTCGATAAATGCTACTAAACTCATTTAATGAGTGGACTATAGTTAAAAAGCTCACAAATTCATGATATTAAGGGGTTATGCCTCCCATAGGATATAGTTTGTGTGATAATTGTGAGAGGTCAATTTTCAATCTTATTTGTGGTACCTACTTCACAAAAAAGGGGATTTTGGCACTAAATAAAATGATTAAAAATAAAATCAGAAAATCTTGGAACATTGTTTAAAATGTTAAAACACATGTTTGTGCGGAGTGTGGTCATCATAGCACAAAGGTAGCCGTGGACATGCCATGATCTTGGTCATTTGGCATGAAAGCCATTTAACTTCAGACAAGGTTGTCCATTTTGTGAAAATTCCTTTTATAAATAGTGTTATTTTAAGTTTGTGATTTTTCCTCCATACTAGCAGACTAAAGAGGTAGATCCCCTGGTTTTACTTTTTTTTAATGTTTTCTTGATTTATGAGATTTTTTTCAAAACAGGGCCAAAATTGTCCATGTGACCATTCATAGCTAAGGGTGAAACTTTTCTACTTTGTTCTTTGCAATTGCGTGTAATCATTATAGACTACGTTATTATGGTTTTAACATAATTTTGGGGCCAAACTATAACACACTTATAGTTCAAATTTCTTTATTTCTCGATAAATGCTAGTAAACTCATTTAATGAGTGGAATATAGTTTAAAAGCTCAAAAATTCATGATATTCAGGGGTAATGCCTCCCATATGATATAGTTTGTGTGATAATTGTGAGAGGTCAATTTTAAATCTTATATGTGGTACCTACTTGACAAAAAATGGGGGTTTCGGCACTAAATAAAATGTTTAAAAATAAAATAAAAAAATCTTGGAATCTTTATTTGGAAACATTGTTGACAATGTCAAAACACATGTTTGTGCCGAGTATGGTCATCATAGCACACATGTAGCCATGGATATGCCGATATTGGTCACTGAAACACTCTCAAAACCCGTCTGAAACCCCGCACCCTTCCGGGCCGTTGATCGCTCTGCATGGATGGTTTGGATCGGTCGCTAGGGTTAAGCCGACCCGCCAGAAGGCCGGTTCTACGACCTGATTGGCTGGATGCGATGGTTCCAGATTCTCGTTCACCCCATATATAGCCCCTCCGTAACGTTCACGCCCCCTCCGCCCAGTTTCTTCCAACTCCTCGCTCCATGTCATCCATATCCGGGCGCAGCCGTGCCGGCTTTCATGGGAGCGGAGGTGGTCGTGCTCCTTCTGGCGGCGACGACGAGGAGGAGAAGCGCCGCCTCCGCCTCCGACGTGGACGAGAGCCCCCGCCTCCGCCTCCGCTTCCGTCCGCCCCACCGCTGCCGACGCCCTCAACCGAGTCCAGCGATGATGAGTACTCATACTCAAGCGTCGAATCGGACTCCACTGACGATGGTGAGGAGCTCGTCAAGATCGTCGACCCCGACGAGCTGGAGGCGCGCGTTCTCGCCAAGTTCGTGCGGTCCGAGTGCCGCGCGGCGAGGCGGGCCTGTGCAGAGGCCGAGTTTGTGGAGGTGATGAACGTGGCGCGGCTGGAGCAGGGCCTCCGCCAGGACGCCTAGCACACCGCTCGTGCGCGGGAGTGGGAGGAGGTGTGATGTCGCCAGCGTCTCAACTAGTGGCGACACCGCCGATAGTGAGTAGCGGCACCGCCGTGGCAGATGGCCCGGTGAAGGTTCCCCAGTGGCCGCTTTTGTTTAGATCAGGGTTTAGAGTTAGATTAGGGTTTTATAAAGCCCTAAAAATATGTATGAAGTATCGTTTGTTGAACTATGTAATGGTTAGTATGAACTATGATCAGATGGCCCCTTGTTCAAATTGGTTACAGAGAGCTATGTTGCATGTCGGTCGCGTTCCAAGCGCGTACTTGCATTACAGCTCGATCACTCGCGCCAGTCTGCGTAAGTTCTGGTTCATTTATGCCTGGATTGACCATATGGAAGAACGAGCGAGTGACACCTATCCGTTCATTTCTTTTTACACCGAACTAGCAAAGTGGCCCGCGCAATTGCGCGGGCATCCTCTTTGATTTTTTCTAAAAACATAGAAAATATTGTATTGATGTATTGTTAATTAATATTCTCTTTACACAATTAAATGATTATGTTTTGATGACTTCGGTACATAGATTTTTTTCAACATAGAGGTGCATTTTCTAGTAGAATCACAAACCTCTGGAGTTTGTTTTTTGATCGGTTTAAAAAAATCCATTGAATTCAATATTTAAAAACGTGTGTGCCATAAATATGGTAAAAAGATATATTCCATAAAAGATAATGTATTTTGTGCTAGGGTAAGTTAAACTATTCATCTTTATCTTTACCTATTAATCTTTACCTAATAATAAAGGAAGAGTTGCTTTTCCTAGATTTTTCGTCCAACATTGAAAATACCCCTGAAGTTGATACAAATTACTCACCACTGCCACCGGTTAGTGAAAAATACGATTCAGATTTTTTCCTTCCTCGCCTCCTTACACCAGCGGAGAGTCTCGACCTCCCAATCGTGTAGTCCACGTAGAGAGAGGAGAAGAGGCGAGCAGCGGTGCCACCGCCGCCGGCCATCCTCCGGTGAAGCAGTTGGCGGAAAGGCTCCCTGGTTCACCTCCATACAAAGCCCCTCTCTCTTTCTTCAAGCTCGAGCCTCTCCTCCATGGCCAGGCTCCAGACAGGGAGCGAGGAGGCCCGCCCCAGGCCTGCCACGCTCGGCGCCTCCGCCCTTTCCCAAACTCCGCCACCAACTGCTGATCCGCTGTATCCCTGGACCAGATCCCCTCACCGCGCTTGCCCGGATCTGGGGAGTCGTTAGTTCCAAATTCCAATGAACACTCTCTTGGAATTTATGTTTGTGGACTAAGACTGTTCATCCCGCATGAGATGAAGTCCCCCGCGGAGTCGAGCTACTTCTCCGTGGAGGCGCACTTCCCGGTGGTGGGCACGTGCAGGCCGGCTCCCGTGGAGCTCAGTGGAAGTGGATACCGTTGAGTTGGACTGCTCACTCTAACCCGTCGTCGACAATGACCTTGATCTCGACTATCACCACCCACTAAAAATTGAAAGATTTGCATTGCATACTGGTCAGTTTTAGTTGTTCAACATATCAGTTGGTTTTACAGTTGATCTTTTCACGGCAAGATATATGCATCAGCAAAGAAAGAAAAAAGACGGTGTTATGACATTGAGACAACTGATGTGTTATGACATTCAGACAACTGTTAGAGAGAAGATGGTTTTTTATTTTATTTTATGAAAATGTTTCCGATGAAATTATTCGATCTTCAGATATCAGTCCTTTATCTTTCTGTGCTGATGTGTTATAGCGTCATTTTATCATTCAATGAACTTCCAGTGATGATTACTCCCTTCCTCTGCCTAGAACCATGTTTGTGCAGTGTACCTCTTCAGACAATTGAGATATGGTAGAAACTCAAAACATACTATGGTTAGATTGGGAATTTAAGAACCAGTAGGCTTGCTCCATTGCGTGCACAGTTGACCTCTAGATTTTTGAGTTGTAGTACAGCAGTGTGATGAATTTGGTGTGAAAAAACAATCTTGACGTTGCCAGCAACTCACTATGATCTAGGTTCAAAATCTAGCTAGGCAGGATATAATCCTGTACTATCTGATTTGAAATAGATCTTCAGTATCACAGATACACCATGTGCAGCATGATTGCTAAGCAAGAGTAGAAGAATATTTCATCCTTTTAATCTATTCCTTGTTTGTCGATGTTAGAACTTTCACTCTTTAACTACTACTCTAACGCAACAAAAACTTGATCATGTGAATTATTATTTTCTTTTTACCTTTCCTTAGCCACACAGGCATTCCACGCGCCAACGCGACAAGTGCTAAACGATATTGCTCCATATGCCAAAGTTTCCGCCCCACCAGTGGATATCGAAACCGGTTTCGAAACTAGACTAAGTCCTTAACTAGGACACGCCAATTTCAAGAAATAGCATTTTTTTTACGCTGGGACGGCAGTCACCAAGAAAGATCTGTCATTCTCTACTTTAGTACATCCTGAGTAGAAAACAGCCCTAACTCTCGCGGTAGCTGCGCCCCATCAAGAACGCTTTATCCCCAAAAATAATGATTTTCAATATTCAAAATAAACCCGTCGTCCGCTGAGCACGAGGCGCTCAAGCAATATAATACATGCGCCTACGTCCACATCCTGGTCAACATCATCGATGACAACGAGCATGTGGACACAGCCTAGCCAATGGACAACCACCAGTTTGCCATGACGGGGCCGCCACCGGTTGGTAGTTGCTGCGGGAGACAATGGCGCCACCACCGACCATGAAGGCAGCAATAGTCACGGTAGATATCGGCATCGTCTGTTGTCGATGGGTTGCGTGAGGTGGTCGAATCGAACGGGCTTATCTCTCCTAATATTTCCAAATAATGTTTTTTAGGTTTTATTGTTGTCCCCGTAGCAACGCACGGGCACATTTGCTAGTTAATAATAAAGAAAGAGTTGTTTCTCCCAAAATTTTCGTCCAACTTTCATATTACCCTTATTTTCGATTATAATTATGGACACTGCCACCGCCATAGTTAAAAAAGGTTCGTTTGGGGATTAGGCATGGAATCGAGCCGGCGTTTTCGTGTACTCCCTACAGTCAGCAGTCCTGTCGCTCTGCAGAATAGTCCCCGCCGCCACCAGCACAAACCCCGGCGACCGGTGCCGCAGCCCTCCTCCGGCTGTAGGAACAGGACACCCCTCTCTGACATCGACGTCTCCCCTTGACCGTCGCAAATTTCCCCAAGCCCTCTGCACGACCCGCGATCTGAGACCACCGGCTGGAGAAAATGTATCCATGGTTGCAGCGCCCGATCTGTTGTGGGCCAGCCTCGCTGCTATGGCTTGCGGCGTGCGAGTGCAGTCGTAGATGGCATTAGCTCGTGTGCAGAGCAAGAGCTGGAGCGGCAGATGGGCATTGAGGTCCGTGCGGCTCCGTTCCATCGCACCCGCGACGTCTACTCCGTCTTCTCTCGCGGCATGAGCCTCGATGTGCTGGAGCACTTGGTCATGGACGAGCTCTACTCGCCATGGCTTGATGGTGGTCTTCGGTCAGCGCCCTGCAAAACTATTTCTGCTAAAAAAAGGCAACCTTGTCAAACTGTGAAAAACGCTACTGAAGGTAAGTTCAAGGACCTGCGATGCGAACACTGCAACTACTTTTTAGTTAAAGCACGCCAAAGATGGGCATGAAGTTAGAATATTATGATTTTCTATGATCGTTCATGCATCTACGACTGGTTTAAATATCCTACTACTAGAATCACATGAAGTGACATAGAACTGTGGAAGCATTTCACTTTGCTTACTTTGCTGTCAGACTCGAGCTGAAGGGTTGAGTCACTGTTTTTACTTCTAGATTGATTGTTTCCACATTACTAATAGAACTTCAAATTTCATCAGAGTAGATTTGTATAGACCGGCCCCTTTTTTCTCAAATTTTACATAGTCGTGCTCGTGCACTGATTAATTTAGGAGTAACTTGCATCTATGTAATGCATTGTCTTCATATCCTATTCGATTATGTCATCTCTCTCCAGCTAAAGCCCATGCGACATGGAGCTGCTCCAATCCAAGCCCCGATGGTTTCAAGGAGACCCAAGTTATCAACGGGTAGCCATGAAAAACTTTAACCATGCAATTTGATGCATATAGCTCCAGGTTTTGTTTTCTGATCAAGCATGCCATCGGCCCAACTCTGCATCCGCAGTACGGCTGTCAAAGATAGCCCCCTGAACATTTTTTTTTCTTCTGATCGTTTAGAATTTCTCAAGTTCATAGGACATGCTTATATAGGAATAAGACCACTGGTTGTTTGACCCATCAAAATCAAAAGCAGGTGGGTCATGCCTTGTTCATTCATTTCCTAACTGGCCTATTGTTTGCTATTCTCCATTTTGTGACCGTGATGTTCTTGAAGACCGGGAACTAGCAGATACTATGCTTCAGATATAATGGATACTATTTACAAAACATATACCTTTTTTAATGTGATAATTATTAGGAGACCCTTTTATGAATCGTTCATGGATGCGAGGACAGAAAGACCCCTGGTGCATCGGAGAGCTCACATTACTATCATGGAGAGAGCAGCAGAGGTACTTGATAGAAGAAACCTCAAAAACTTCAGATGAACGGATCACGGCGAATTAGAATACACTAAACAGTGGTTTTTATGTTATTCCATATTAGCCAACCGAATTTGTTGATTTTTTTGACTTCATGATATGTTTTGTGCAACTTTAAGGGATTACTTTATTATCGGTATCTATAGGTCTAAATTGTTCGCACGGGCATTATGTGGTGTGTAAGCGGAAACCATCAGTAGAAATACGAAAACTCGGGTGCTCACTAATTCATAGACCTTCCTTGTTAGTCATGGTCAGATATGCAAAACCACACTAAACCACAAGTTACATGATGCAAACATGGATGATCATGGCATATAATATTCCTTATATTTTTCTGATAACAAATCATATAATATACTTTGCAATTGGAGCTACCAATTAAAAGATATGATTTTGGACATAATATGCAAAAAGGAAAAAATAAAACAAACGGGGGTGGAAAAGGGTGTGGTGGCTAGGGATCGAACTTGGGTCGACCTGCAAAGGGGAACAAGGCCGCCGCCACTGGGCTAAAGCTCGGTTGGTATTGGCTTTTTGTGTGCTCCCATCTCCTGTCTAATCTGAATTATTGTGTAGTACCATGTTCTGTAAAATTCCTGTACTCTGAAATTCTTAATATCTTGTGTTGTCTGGTATTGGAAACACTGAAGATGATTTTTGTGTCCAGAAATTTTGAATCCTAATTCAGCAAATCATAATAATATTGAGGTGACGATTGACGAAGTCGGTTGTATTGTATGAGCACTGATTGTGAGTCAATCAATTGATTTTCACAATTGGAACTTACGTTGTAATTCTGACATATCTCTAATGTACCATGGAAGTCCCTGTCACTTCAGCAAAGAATGAGGTCCTGCTAAAATTAAAAGCTGCAACCATCAATCCAGATGGCTGGAATATATATAAAGGGGACTTGCGGCCTCGCTACGGGAGAGGTGTTTTTGCACCCGAGCTCACATGCTACTCTTATTTTCAATGAAAATAAAAAAATAGTAAAACAATATAAAAAATTCTGAAAAAAATTGGAGGCACACACATATGCATTGTTCACATTCGTGCAAAATTTCGGAATGAAAGAAATTTTATGCGCTCTGTACAAAAAAAGAAAAATGAGTGGTCAAAATAGATCTAAAAACACGTTTTGAAAACACTGATTTGTCTTTTTTTGCACAGAGCGCAGGAAATGTCTTTCATTTCGAAAAATTCACGAGTGTGAACAAATCATATGTGTATGCCTCCAATTTTTTCAGAATTTTCATAATGTTTTACTATTTTTTTTACTTTGTCGAAAAAAACAGGAGCATGTGAGCTCGGGTGCCATTGTGAATTTCCGCCTCGCTACTGCCTTTTATCTCAGGTAACTATCCTCATTCATACTGTGTTGTGTGAGTGCTAGCCATTTCTATCAACCCTGGATATTTTTATGCATGTTTTCTATGATGCAAAAAATAGGACGAATGGTAGTTATGATAATGTTATTTGATCATGACTGTCTTTCACTGTCAATTTTTCCATTTCCGGTTTTGTCTGTGTCATGTAGTATTGATGCAACTACAGAACTGCCAAATACAATGGATGATATTATATTATGCGAGTTATAGTATATTATGGGGTAGAGATTCCCTACACCCGAGCTCCAGTGCTCCTGCCACTTTAAAAAAATCGAAAAACATATTTAGAAGTTTCAAAATTTTTTGAAAAATCATGTATGTTCGTAAGGATGTATACTACAAGCGTGCAAAATCTCAATATGAAATACTTTGTATTACGACCTACACAAAAATGAAAAATTTACAGATCTGATTATACTTAACATTGCATAGTTTTAAAATTTCAAATTTGACATTTTTGTGTAGACTACAATATAAAGAATTTTTCATTGAGATTTTTCACACTTGTAGTATACATCCTTACGAACATGTATGCTTTTTTTTCAGAATTTTTTGAAACTTCTAAATATGTTTTTCGATTTTTTTAAAGTGGCGGGAGCACTGGAGCTCGGGAGCCACTGCTACTTTCCGTATATTATGATGCCAAATACAATGTGTGTATATACATTATAGTTTCTTATTTTTTCATTGGAGAATATGCTATTTTTTCTTACAATTCTTCTAACCGTTGACTTGCATATCATGTAAGTGTCAGAATTTGCTGCATAATTGGTGCTTATACATGTAAAAATCTACCCCGTGTTGTTGAATTTCAATTGTAACAATAATATCCAAATGGTGCTTGCTGTTATAAGTAGTGTACTTTAATGGCTCAGTTCATGGATTTACAAGCTTTCATCTTTCATGTGTGTATCTTCTAATTTTATAGGCAGTCACTTTGCATACTGACCAAGCCCCTGAGCATGCTCTGCTTATTCCATCATTCTCTCGAGGAATGCCTCAGACTCTGTCCATGGTCAAGTACCCGAGAAACAAAGCTCGACATGCTATAAATCATGTCAACCCACAAGTTTTGATGGTGCTCTCCGATTCGACAACTTCGTTCTTCTCCGACCAGCTCAAGAGTTGTTGTTGGACTTCTTTTGAGGAGGTCATGCTGGTTTGGCAGTGGCGACGCGAGTGGAGCTAATTTGGCGGTGGCGGCACCAGTGGAGGTAGATAAAATAGATTAACATGTAAGGGTGAAATAAGGCTACTGTTGTACATATTGATCAATTTTGGATCAAATTTGGGCCGCGCCGACATTTTTTTCTCTCCCGATGCAATGCACGGGCATGTGTGCTAGTATATTCCAAAAGCACAGAGCATGAGATGATACTCCTTAATTATATTTATTAATGTTGTTGTTGTCACAACTCTAAAACGGACATATGAAAGCTTATTCAGAATTTTCCTCAAATATAAACTGACCTACACGAAAATAGTCTTACAGATTAAAAAAACAACCGTCTTATTTATTTTTATTCATGCCCTCATCATTTTTAGACTAAATCGTATAAAAGTATAAAAGATATTGGAATGAGATCCATGGAGGAGGACATCATTTCGAAAATAAGCTTCTATTTTAAAAAGGAAGGTAGATAAAAAAAATGTCATAATGTCAGCTAGGAGTACTACCTCAGTGAATCACCAGAAAACCCAGGGAACAACAACAGAGAAAGGAAGGAGAACCCATCGAGGTACCTTCCGATCGGAGGAACCCATCGAGGTGACGCTGGATTACGGCGTAGTACATCGGTAGTAGTCCCAGAGCAATCACGTACGAAGCTAGCTATAGCTGCATCAGGCTAGCATAGAAGGCCCATACGCACCAGGAGAAAACTGATTACCTCTTGCAAATTCAGCCAGCTTTATGTGATTTCTCTCCGGCAATCTGCACATGTTGATCTAGCAATAGTAAAGTCAAGGCTGGGTGTAACAAAGAGAAGAGGAGGTTGGAGACCCGATGCTTGCGTCGCCGCAACTCAAGGGAGGCAGTGGGGCGGCGATCAGAGTGGCATGTGTAGGACTTGAGGTCGCGGTGGACTTGCGAAAGACATGGAAGAGGAGGCGGCGTGAGGAAAAGTTAACCTAGGTTAGAGGTACAGATGCAATTTTTAATCGTGGCAAAGGTGGGTAATTTCTTCATATTTTAGTAGTCCGCAAAAGAGTAGGAAGAGGAATTTGCATGAGTTCAATGACTGGAATACAGGGACCTTGTGAAGAACCTACTTTGTTACCAAAATGACGATATTAAATTGGTAACCACGTGCAGGTTTCGGCATTGCCATTGGCACGGGAATAAATAAACGGTTTTGCTAATTCTAAGTCGACTGAGAATTAACTAAATCTCAGTCGCCTCCTCAAACGTTGGATTTTACATCATGATTTGTGCTAGTCTGTAAGTTGCACATGTTTTACAACTGTGCTGTGTGTAACCATAACCGCTAGATTTGTATCGTGATTCGTGCTAGCCTGTGAGTTACACATGGTTTGTAAATGTATGCAACTGACTGAGATTTAACTAAATCTAAGTCGACTGAGAACTAGACACTCCCATAAATAAATATGTTTTTGTTCATCAAATGGAAACATGGAACCTTGTGTAGAGACATGTTAATTTCTTATGAATAAGATGTATATTAATGTAAACCGATTTGTCTCACTCTTGGTAAGGATGTAAAACCATTTTACTTTCATATAACATATATTTTTGCGGACAAAGGTTAATAAAGTTTAATATAAGAAAAAAAATAACAACTATGTTCCGGTCATCGTAAATAATGTATTTTCTCGACGATAGCACGCAAGGTAAATGACCGATGATGAAATGATTGTTTAGCACCTATGTGCATGTGTGGTCTAACACTAGTGGAAACAGGGCCATCGGTTTGGCCCTTTCTTCCCGGTTCACTTACGAACCGGTACCAATGGGGGCATTAGTCCCGGTTTGAATGCACAGGGCGCGGTCCAGGTCCAGTCCCGGTTCGTTGGGAACCTTCAGTCCCGGTTCGTGATACGAACCAGTACTAAAGGGTCGCGGCAGGCGGCCGTAGAGGTGGGGCCAGCTCGAGCAACCTATAGTCCCGGTTCGTATGACGAACCGGGACTAAAGATTTACCTTTAGTACCGGTTCGTGCTATGAACCGGGACTAAAGTTTTTTTCCCTATATCATCTCCCACCCCCGAGCCGGCCATGGCCATTTTTGAACTCGAGTTCATCACCGTTTTCTCATCTATTTCGTCTTCCGAGCTCGAGTTCGTCCCCATTTTTCCCACCATTTTTCAAGATTAACGGCGCCTCATCTATCCAAGGGTTAGCACTTCCGGCGTTGCTACTTGAGCTCATTTCGTTGCTAGTTTAGCTCATTTCATTTTTCTAGTGCTAGCTAGGTGTTTGATGAAATGCCTAAGTTAGGGATTTCATTTGTTTTATATGCAATTTGAGCTCAAATTAAAGTATAATGTGTGGGTTTTAGTGTCGTCCGGTCCCGTCCTCACCGCCGTCGATCGCCCGCGCCGTCCCGTCACCGGCACCACCTCGGTGAGCCTCTTGTTTTTCTCTTTTGTTTAAAAAAAACTTATTTATATGATTTAGATGCATAGTTATTACTTGTATAATTTTCTTACGTTTTTTATATGTATAGTGCCATGGTTTTGATATCCGTCCCCGTCGGCCCTCGTCCGGTCTATGATTCGGATGTGGTTGAACCGGAAATTCCAACCGACCCTATTGTCGAGTTTTTTGAAAAAGAAAATAATGATTTGAAAGCAAAATTGAAAAGAAGTGAAAATCTTCGTCTCCAATGCCTAGAAGAGAAGATGAAATTGGAGCTCGATCTTGCCGACGTCGTCGATAAACACAAGATCAAGATGGATGCAATGCGCTTGAAGATTAGAAAGATTAGAAAATATGCCATTCATAAAGAGGCTTGGTATCATTATGCTGTTGGTTCAATAATTACCTTAGTTGCGATTTTGATCGCATTTGTTGTTGGGTTTAAATTCTTTAGATAGTTGTATGTTAGTTTCAATTAAAGTATGTTTTATGAGACTATGTATTACATTTGGTCACTACTCTACCTTGGTTTTAATGTGACGAACTTGTATTAATTAATTTGGTCACTATTATATATTCATGATGTAGTGTAATGGTTTTTGGTATATTATATAATGCAGATGACTGGTCGAGAAGGTCAAGTCCCTAACAACAAAAATGCATGACTGGTACAAGAAAGAGGTAAAGAAAGGGACAGTCAGTATCATGGTGGCAGTTAAGGAAGAGCACTACTTCCAAAAAGGCGCTGTGTCCGTTGAGTTTCGTGAGCTTTTTCAGTTATACAATCTCCGGCCCCTCAACAAATCTATTATCACTTCCTATTGTCTGTAAGTGATTTATTTCTGTAATTTAAATCTTTAGCTCAGCTCGTTCATTGTCTATAATTATCCTCACTATAATCTTTTGTGTGCTATATTATGCAGAATGAAGATTCTCGAATGCAGAAGGGAGGAAATCACGGACATTGGGTTCATTGACCCGGATAAAGTTCATGAAGTCACCATAGAAGATCCCCTTCATAACAAGGAGACACCGGGGAATTTGCTAAGGTTTTTGAAGCGACAACGTGACAAAAAAGAAATACTTTTTTCCTTACAACTTCAAGTGAGTGTTACTGTCTTGTACACATTCTATTTTGCTCACCAGATGTTAAGTTTTAACTGATGAGTTATCCATGACTGCGTATATAAACATGCGCAGGTTCCACTATATTCTTCTCGTCATTAAAATTCACGCTGGAGAAGTTGAAGTCCTTGACTCATTAAGGAGAAGCCCTAAACAATACAAGACCTGTTTTGATATGCTCGCAGAGTAATTTCAATTCTTATCGCCTCTTTCGTTCATTTTCTGATATCAAGTAATTAATAACTCCTTTGTTCATTTTCTTTGTCGCGCAGCGTTTGGAAATCGTTCATCAAGGAAGAACCCGGTGAATGGAAACCGAAACTGACATGGCGTTTGATCGACATAAGTAGTACTACCTAGGTCCGTGCACCATTATCATACTTGATTATTGTTTGATTAAATTCTATTCTTGTGCAATCTTGCCATAAACAGCCACCGGGGACTCTTTTATGTGGATATTACAATTTACGAGTACATTCACATTAAGACCAACGAGAGAATCAACAACCGAAGGAATAAAGAAGTACATCCACATTATTCACAACTTTATTTTGTTACCATCAGTTGTGCTGAGTTTCATTCATAATTGTTTGATTATGATTTGATATATATATATATATATACACAGAACTCATGTATTCATTTTGATCTCATTCTTTAAAAGTTCGCAAGAAAGCGGAACGCGCTCCCAATACTGGACCGCTTCAAAGCAATTGCAGAGGAATTGGCGGGATTTTTCCTTGCGGATATCATATCTCCATTCGGAGAGTACCACTCAGTCTTTTAAAGTTGGCAAGAAACCGAATGCCTAATTTATATGTGTTCTTCATGTACTACTTAATTCGGAGAGCTCCATGTAATAGTGATCTTCATGTACTACTTAATTTGTATGTGCTATATATATGCATCAACTTGATCTTCATGTAGTAATATAATTTATATATATACCAAAACGCGTTTTTGGCGCATCGACGTGATCCCCGTACGATGGAAACCATCCGAAACTAGAGGCCTCTTATCCCGGTTCGTGGACAGCCGGGACTAGAGGGGGGGGGGGGGGGGGGGGGGGGTCGGCTCTAGTCCTGATTGGCTAGTCCCGGTTGCCCAACCGGAACTAGAGGCCATCTGGAACCGGGACTAGTGCCCCGTTTTCCACTAGTGGAATATAACATGATGAAGTAATAACCCTATGAAATACTTAGTTACATTATCTCATATTTATACAATGGATGAGCAAAACAACATTTGTAATTTAGGAGAATAGAAATTAGGGAAATTCAAGAGAAGTGAATAGTAATTTTTTTTCTCGATATGGCAAGCATGCATTTTCAGTTGTATGAAGAAATTTTGTGAAAGGATTCTCCCATTTCATCTAGGACCAATTCCATTTGAGAACTATGGAATGTTGTGCTTAGTTTTCAATTCATTGCACATAAGCTTTCAATTTTTTTTAAAATATAATTCAATTAAGTTGACTAAGATTCTGTTGACTAAGATAACTTATTAGATGTTATTCATGTGATGAAAATTCGTAATAGACAAAAAAATAAGTAGGCTGTCAAACAATCACTTTTCCAAAAGCACTTCGATGTAATGGAATTTATAATCCACCTCAAATCCAAACTGAGTCATGTTCTTTATAAGAGACATGACATTTCGTAGTCTACATAATCTTTGCATCATCATCATTTGCTTGAACTCTATCCGAATATAATTAAGCATATCTTTATGTATCAAAATTATTTTCTACAAGACTCCTCCACGAACAATTCCTATGCTATACCTAGTAGTGCAATCAAGACATGTCAAGCTTTATCAAGCCTCATATGTAAGGGCATTCAAAATCGATAATTAATTAAAATAGAGCATGGGATTCATAGAGACCTCAAAATATTCCCTTTGACATGCCATGTTTATGTGAAGTATGTCCATAAATTTTCAATAGTACATGTTCTCAATTGTAGTCGACACGGAAAGGAATAACATCTCGATGTTAATGTAATTATGGTTCTGTGTAAATTTTGCATATTTTTAGAATACACCTATATATTCGTGAAAAAAAATTAAAATTTGAGATATGTATCTCGTATTTCCAAAAATGTTGTCAAGCCCGAGAGCCAAATTTGTCCACCCATGGTCAACACATTGCAAAGACGTTGTTAAATACTGGTTAGCTATTAATTATTTCTCGCAAAAAAGTGAGCTATTAATTATGAATGAAAGTGCAATTTCCAAAGTCCTCACAACATGGATGCAATGACATAGCTATTTCCTTTATAGATTTATTATGTGCACCATGAATGGTGGATCAGAAGTGGCGCACAAATGTCCAGTATCGCGTAGTCTGAATGCTGATAACCACGAAACAAAAGTAGATTGGTCTCTCATTTAGTAAAAAAAAAAGTGTACAAAAGCTAAGAAAGATAAGAAGAAAGTACCTGAAGTTGTATATAACGTGAGCGTTCTGGCACCAACCCATATTTGATCTCGACGCAGTAGTGTTCATCATGTCATTGGTTTGCTCCAAGTCGATCCAGGGAAATAAACAGATATATGAACCTTTTTTTCTCCAAGTCTGATTGCATTAGATCTATGAACCAACTGATTAGACCGAACACTTAATGACACATTAGCATAAAAGTGCAGTCAACTTCATTATCGTGCTCACTTCAAACCAATGATTGAGATGGATTCATTGATCTTAGCGGCCGTCACCTGAAACCACCACGTCACGTAAGAGCACGACCTCCTTTTTACATGCCATCAGGCCACGGATGCCGCCGAATCGGAAGCATGTAGTAGGGTGGAAACTTCACATTGAGTATGGTCGACTACAGGAACCCCTGCTAGATCTCGAGCCACACCTCCATGAATCATCTCTGTCTTCTTACTTTTTGTGTGCTCCTCGCTCCTGTTCCAAATCCCACCAGACTCGTTGATTATCTTGATCTCTATACATACGCAAGAATATCACAAACCATGAGACACCATAAATAGTTGAGCACGACCAGCAATGGGACAACGACAGAGAAAATATCCCCACAAAGAAATCTGACATTAGTTTAATCAAAATGAACATCAGGACAAAAAACTTTACCAGGAAGTGCAACAATACTTCAGCCACCAAGAAAGAAAAAATTGGTTCATGTGTGACGACTGACGCTTTTTTTTCATATCAATGTGTCACAGAAGAAACATGGCGATGCCATTAATATCATTGGCTTTGCTGCCAGCTGCACTGGAGGGGTAATCAATGCCAGTAAATAAACCTATGATTTTAGTCGTTTTTTGTTGAAACAGGCGTGATTCTAGTTAGTTCTTGCATATCCAACTTTTTTTTATGTGTGCTCGAACAAACGTGCGTGCATGGATGGATGGAGCAGCCATACTTACCGGAGACTGGAGCAAATTATACTGCCAGCGCTGTATGACGTTGCCTGGGACGGTGCGAGTAGACTGGGAGGGGCCTCTCCTTCCCGTTCTCTGCAGCCTCGATCGACGCCGGCACCATGATCGGTAGTATCTTCCCAGATAAAAGAAACACACGGGGCAATGGGGGGCAGATGAATCTTCTCCGCCTTGTATTCGTGTAACAGGAATCAATCAGAGGACGCTTAGGTAGGCGTGAATTTGCTGCTGATCGACCTCGCCTCCACCAGATCGATGGAGAAAAGTTATTGCAGACAATATTTTGGCGCTAGGGTTCGTGGAAGAGTCCACGAGTGGCGGCCACGCTGTATAGACAAAAGGTGAAAAGCACTACCGAAAACAGCATCTTTGCCGTGAGGCCAGAAAATACGGCAAAGGGGTTTTGGGACACGGCAAAGGCTTTGCCGTGAACACTCGCACGGCAAAGTCCACACGGCATAATACGCGTCGGCAAAAAACTTTGCCGTGCGCTTTGCCAAAACAATCACGGCAAAGACTTTGCCGTGTGCCTCCCTTACTCGACGGCAAAATGAATGTGTCAGAAGATGTCAGAGGATGGTCAAACGGCGACCACTTCTTTGCCGTGAGTGTCGCCCCAGACGCACGGCATAGTTCACCGGGTTTGCCGTGCGTATCAGCCCAGACGCACGGCAAAGTTTAAAACGTTGCCGTGAGTGTCACCCTGGCCGCACGGCGCAGTTTGAATCTTTGCCGTGATCCTTCCCCGAAGACCCACGACACATCACCGTTGTCGAGGATGCCTGCCTCGCCTCTTTGTCGTGTGCCTGCACTAAACCCACACGGCATATTGACCATATGGTCCACAGCAAACATGCCAGGAGCACAGGTGGCCGCCACGTGTGGGCTTTGCCGTGTGCAGGTCCACGGCACAGGCCTTTGCCGTGTTCCTTGTCACGGCAAAGTGACCATAATGTCACAGATTTTTGCTGTTTTTGCAAAAATCCCTGCATTTTACACATAAACCACACAATAATTCACATATGACACAAATATGACACAAATATCACACAATAACTCACATAAGACTCAAACATGACACAAATATCACACAATAATTCACATAAGACTCAATCATGGCACAAACATAGTCTCAACATAGTTCAAACTCCACCTAGCTCAAACATAGTCTCAAACACCACATAGGCATCATATTGAACATAGCATCCACATGAACTCCGCGGCGATGGATGGATGGCGAAGATGGACGTCATTGTTGATCCTCCTACAAGTTCATACAAAAATCATGAGTTTGACAACTAAAATAGCTAAGTGTCAATGTCATGTGCATCATTAAACTAACAAAGTGGAAATGGCAAGTTTGACAAATAAAATACCTAAGTGTCAATGTCATAAGCATAGTTCAACTAATTCAAGTTTGACAAATAAAATACCTAAGTGTCAATACCTAAGTGGAAATGGAAATGGCAAGTTGATCTATGTGATAAACAAAAAGACACAAGTGACCATTCAAGATTCATTGATTGGCTATGTCGATCTAAGTGAGACATGAAGTAAGTTTTCGAACGAGTGGTAGCAAGTTGAAATGGTAACTAACCTGATCCTTCGTGCGGCGGAGTAGGTCATCAACATCATTGAGAAGGATCCTGATCCTACACGTTTGCAAGAAAATGATAAGTTTGACAACTAGTTGGAAATGGCATAGGTATTAAAAGAAAGCGAACTAAAACTACGGAGAAAGAGTCATGCGAGCATACCCACGGAAGCCTCTGGACAACGGAAGGGTTTGTGAAGTGGGGCTGCTGCTCCGGATCGTCCTGGCCACCAGGCGGCGGCTGCGGCGCCATCGAGTGAGATCCACCCGCCGATCCTAGATCCATCTACAACATGGAAAAACGCTCGCATTACAAAGATAACTAAGTTAGAACAGTAAGATGGATAGAATGACAAGTTTGATGACATACCCATGCATGGGAACGTCGGTGGAGCAAAAGCAAGAGTCCCGTCCGCAGGAGCCAAGCGCTGCATGTTGGCCGTCATCCACTCCATCACCTGCCTGGACGCCTCCTGCTGCTGTCGGATCTGCTCCTGCTGCTGTCGGATCTGCTCCTGCTGCTGCTCAAAGAGCACCTGCTGCTGACTAACCTGCTCCCGGAGCTGGTCGACAACCAGACCCGAAACTCGTGGGCGGGTCTCCACAGCAGGCGCACCAGGCGCCCTCCCACGGCGGATCTGGCGTATGGACGGGACGGTGCGAGGGTCGACGTAGCCGTCACCTATCCACAACCGGCCATTCGCCCTGCCTCCCCCCGCAAGCACGATAGCCTCGACGTCAAGTGGACTGGCGAGAGGGTCAGCATCCTCACCGTTGCGCTCCTTGAACTTCGCCGTGTACCCCGTGCTCCGGAGCTCGGCGCCGCTGTTGATCCACATCGATCCCGTGTCAGGATCCGGCTCATCCCGCGTACGAAACTTTGACCAAACGGCGAAGGGCGAGGGGTCTACGCCGGTCTTCGCTTTCTGCAAAGAGAGCACGAATATAGGTGAAAAGCAGGAAATATTACAAAAGAGAGCACGAACTTAGGTGGACTAAAGAATGCATTTGCTCACCTCATTTTGCACGCATTGGTCGAGGTTGCGGCTGCCTTGGCGGTGTGTTCCACCCTTGTTGTACGCCCGCTTTGCCTTTCCCTCCTCGTGCAGCTTGAGGTACTCCTTGCTAGTCCACTACGCTACCATCGCGAGGTGGCACGATGAATTGTTACCAACGTACGGAGGAGGCACCTACGTGCACAGAACACACATATTAATGATATTACATGGTGGTCAACAAAATCGATAATATATAAATGAAGCTACCTGCAGGTACTGCCATGGCTGCATCAAGATGTCCCGGGCATGAGGAAAGAGGAGTTAGCCACGAATATAGGACTGAATGTTTGTGAAATACTAAATGGTGAAAGACTTACTCGATGTACGGCTTCACTTCCACCATACTTAACAAGATATACGAGCTTATCATATCCCGCTCGAGTTTATTCATGATGAACTTTTTCGTGCCACTTGATTTTCCACCGAGCCCTATGAAGATGCTAAGCTTGGGTACATCTTCAGGGTTGGCTACATTGTAGCGAAGGACTGGATTGTGGTTTGTGGGAATGTTGGCATGATAATACCTTGTCGTGAAGTTTGACACCTCCTTGTTAAGGCATGCCTCGGCCATGGATGCCTCGATCTTGCATTTATTGCCGCAATTTCCACGTAGCTTCTTCATTTCTCTCTCAGGCCCAAACTGCCAACGGGTCGACACAGGCCCCCCCAGTGAAGCCTCGTGCGGGAGATGCAAGATCATATGTTGCATCGGATTAAAAAAACCTGGCGGAAGTAACATCTCTAGCTTGTAAAGCAACTCGAGTGCCTGTTCATGCAGCTTCTCAAGCACTTACGATCTAACTCCCTTGCACAAATCTGGCGGAAGAAAAAAGCTCAACTCCGCAAGTATTCGCCAAGTCTCCTCATCGACATAGCCTCGAATCATCACCGGCATTATGCGCTCAATCCACACGTGGTAGTCATGACTCTTCAGCCCTCCCACTCGTTGCATTTCCAGGTTCCCACACCTCGTCCAGTTAGCTGCATACCCATCAGGGAAGTACAAACAGTCCACGAGCCACTGTAATATTTCCCTTCTTTCCGCCCTTGTAGGGCAGAACGGAGCCTTTGGCTTAGACCACCTACTGCCGTTGACTCCAGGAGGCTGCATATTCAGATTTGGCCTATCACAAAGCTCTTCTTGGTCAATTCGAGCCTTGATGTTATCCTTCGTCTTCTTAGTCTGCATGATGCTGCTATAGAGAGCCTCGGCGATATCCTTTTCGGTGTGCATTACATCAATGTTGTGTGGAAGCTCAACATCCTCCATGTAAGGGAGCAGCTTCCAGAAGCACGGAATGTGAGTCCACTGGTGTGTCTCCCCATAACCCACAAAACCATTCCCGTCGGGGTTAGGCACGAGAGCTTCTAGCTCAGCCTTGATTTCTCGTCCGGTCATCAGACGTGGTTTCGGAGAATGGATCTCGACTCCTTTCTTGAACCGCTTTACGTCACTCCTGTATCTATGATCTGGGTCAAGGAACTGTCGATGTTGATCAAAGCAGGAATACTTGCCTCCCTTCTTAAGCCAGAAGAAAGTCATTGTCGTGGTGGTGAACAAAAGATGCCTAGGGGTAGGCTTGAGTTTGGGGGCCGATGGACGCTAGAGGATTCGGGGAGGGATTATGCACTGAAAAAGCACACACGAAGAACACTACAAACACAAAGATCTACCCTGCTTCGGGGCCCTCGTGAGGAGGTAAAACCCCTACTGCAGCATCTATCCTACTTTGGTGTATTCTCATCTCATATGCGGTGGGTACAAATGCTCCTCGAGCTGTATGGAGCTAGCCATGGAAAGCTGCTCAAGGAAGAAGAAGAAGCTAAGGCAAAAGGGGGGAAATGAGCCCGCCGGGGGGCTGTCCAGAGCTCTCCCCCTGGTGCTCTTTATATAGGGAGAGCCCAGGGGACAAGGGGTGGCCCGCAGAACACTATGCACGGTAAGGGTGTTGCACTGTAGATGAAATGACTACTGGGGTCTAATCAACACTGCACATGCGTCATCATCTGTACTCTAGTCACGTCCGCGTCTCTGTAGCCATGCTGGCTGTCCTCTCCTGGTCTTGCTCCTGCTTGGTCAACTGGTAGCCGTACCAGGTACGAGCTGGGAGCGTCCCAGTACCTGGTTGTGCTGGATGTCGGGAGCTGGATGCTGGAGTGGGTCGGCTGGGTGGCGGATGTCGGAGTGGGCCCGATGTCGGATGAACAGTGTCGACATATGCCGGATGAATAGTACCCGGGGTGAATAGTATCCGGTGTGAACAATATCGGATGAACAGTACCGGGGTGAACATTATCCGGGGTAGACATTACCCGGGTGAACATTATCCGGGGGTGAACAGTATCCGGGGGTGAACAGTACTCGGATGAACAGTGCCCGGGTGAACAGTATCGTGGTGAACAGTACCCGAGGTAGATATTACCCGGGTGAACATTATCCGGGGTGTGAACAGTACTCGGATAAACAGTACCCGGGGTGAACAGTACCGAGGTGAACAGTACCCGAGGTAGACATTACCCGGGTGCACATTACCCGGGTGAACAGTATTCGGGTAAACAGTACTCGGATGAACAGTGTCCGAGATAGATATTGCCCGGGTGAACATTATCCGGGGGTGAACAGTACTCGGATGAACAGTACCGGGTAGACATTACCCGGTGTGAACAGTATCCAGGGGTGAACAGTATCCCGGGTGAACATTACCCGGGGTGAACAGTACCGAGTCGAACATTACCCGGGTGAACAGTACTCGGATGAACAGTGCCCGAGGTAGACATTACCCGGGTGAACATTACCTGTGAACAGTACTCTGATGAACAGTATCCGAAATAGATATTACCCGGGTGAACATTATCCGGGGGGTGAACAATACTCGGATGAACAGTATCCGAGATAGATATCACCCGGGTGAACATTATCCAGGGGTGAACAGTACTCGGATGAACAGTACCGGGTAGACATTACCCGGTGTGAACAGTATCCGGTGGTGAACAGTACCGCCGGGTGAACAGTATCACCAGCCATACCTGGGTCTCGCATGAAAAACCACCAACTCTGGGATACCCGGGGTTATATCCCCGACAGTAGTCCTCGAGGCTATGTGGGACTCGTAGAGTCACGCATAGTCTTATCAACAGTATCATAGAGTTGGTATCAAAATATAGCCTGCATGGGCCGAATCAGATGTATAGCCATCATAGGAAATATTAAAATCACATGTCGGCAGCATGAGCTGTATCATTTTGTAGCCTGCATGGGTGCTTACATATGTTGGTTTTTTGCCAAGCTGGGCATTTGCCAAAGTCGTATCTCTGCCATCATAAGTCCGTCATCTAGCCATGCCCTCTAGACCAAACGCGTCATCCGGTTGACCGAGCTCACCCGAATCAACAACGAGATGGATAGTTTGCTCTGGAAATGCATCGCATGCATGGGCATAGCCACACATAGATGTTTCTGCCGACATTGGGCAATTTGGCACACTGCCTGCACGAGCATGTTTCATATGTCGGATGTCAACATCCTTTTGCTGGATTGTCGTAGTGCCTGCATGGGCATATTTCCGATGTCGGATTACCGATATCCGATGTCTCCAGCATAAGCTGGTTTGATATATTGGCCTCTTGGGCATATTTCTTATGCCGGTTTCTGCCACTTTGGGCTTTTACCGCATAGATATGTCGGCAGCATGAGCTGGACCGACATATAGCCTGCTTGGGCATTATTATATACCGGTTTCTAGCCTTCTTGGGCATATTTTTTATCTGTCGGTTTCTGCCACTCTGGGCCTTTACCGCATAGATTTATGTCGGCAGCAAGAGCTGGACCGAGACATAGCCGTCCTTGGCAGAATTTGACTTTCTGCCTTCATGGGCACTTGTCAGATGACGAGTTGAGCTATTTCTCAACGCGCACACTTAGTGAGATTTAGATATTTTTCGATTCTGAGCACCGAGATAATGATGCCATGATACTCTGCAAGCTCGAATAACTGAAGAATCACGATAATCGGCAAGGCCAATAAAGATAACGATTTGTGAGATGCTTGATGATGTGAGATAAATGCCGTGATATTTTGGCAAGCCGAAATAAACGGCGATTCAAGATATTGCAGGATGCCCAGATATTTAGGCGAACCGATACAGACGGCGATCTGAGATATGAGGTAATGTTGAGATATAATCGCAAACCACAATCTAGGTGATGAATATTATCTCGGATCTGGAGAATACCGATAATGCTATGATATTTTGGGTAATCAGAGACAACCGATAAAACCGCAATCTTGGTGATGAATATTTTCTCGGTAAAACCGATATCACCTTTCAATGTTAGTTCAAACACATATATAATGAATATCTAACGGGAGCAGTAACTCTATTCCACAGATATATTTAAGTCTAGCAGCGAAATTATATACTAAAATGCAGACTCGGTTTTCAAACGAGTCCCCGAGTTGCTTTTCTTATCTAGGAGAAGCTGTAAAACAGACTGTACGGGCAGTCCCCGGGTTACAACATTTCGTTCCCGGGGAAAACAGCTAAGCAAAGCAGAAAAGAGGGGAGAGTCCCTGAGCACTGTTTGAGATTATTAAAAAGAGTGATGCAGACATATAAATGATACTTACGAGGCAATGTTGTTGGAGAAGTCGAGTAAGACGTTGATGCCGGTATCAATATCAATATGTCTGCCTGGGCCACCAACATCTCTGACCGGACCACATGTATGTCGGATTTGACCATTATATGTCGGATTCCCCAAGCTTAATTCGGATTTCCAAAGCCTAACTCGGATTTCCAAGCGTTAACTCGGATTTCCAAGACTTAACTCGGATTTTCCAACTCTGACTCGGATTTCCAAGCCTTAACTCGGATTTTCCAACCTTGACTCGGATTTCCAAGATTTAACTCGGATTTTCCAACTTTGACTCGGATTTCCAAGACTTAACTCGGATTTTCCAACTCTGACTCGGATTTCCAAGACTTAACTCGGATTTCCAAGCCTTAACTCGGATTTTCCAACCTTAACTCGGATTTCCAAGACTTAACTCGGATTTTCTAACTCTGACTCGGATTTCCAAGCCTTAACTCGGATTTTCCAACCTTGACTCGGATTTCCAAGATTTAACTCGGATTTTCTAACCTTGACTCGGATTTCCAAGATTTAACTCGGATTTTCCAACTTTGACTCGGATTTCAAAGACTTAACTCGGATTTCCAAGCGTTAACTCGGATTTTCCAACCTTAACTCGGATTTCCAAGCCTTAACTCGGATTCTCCAACCTTGACTCGGATTTCCAAGCCTTAACTCGGATTCTCCAACCTTGACTCGGATTTCCAAGATTTAACTCGTATTTTCTGACTTTGACTCGGATTTCCAAGACTTAACTCGGATTTGAGCCGTAGTTAACTCGAAAATGAGTTAACACACGGGGACGATGCCGAAGTTGAGTCCCCGAGTCACTTTTCTCATCCGGGATCTGCCGATGATGTCCGTTGGTGGAGGCAGCGCTAGCCTCTGCTCATAGCGGCAAGCTAGAGCGCGGGGGACAATGGCGATGTCGAGTCCCTGCGTTGATGACGAAGGTCCCGTCCGAATTGATCCAGCAAGCGCCACTACCAGCCCCACGGTGGGCGCCAACTGTCGTGGTGGTGAACAACAGATGCCTAGGGGTAGGCTTAAGTTGGGGGCCGATGGACGCTAGAGGATTCGGGAAGGGATTATGCACTGAAAGGCACACACGAAGAACACTACAAACACAAAGATCTACCCTGCTTCGGGGCCCTCGTGAGGAGGTAAAACCACTGCAGCATCTATCCTACTTTGGTGTATTCTCATCTCATATGCGGTGGGTACAAATGCTCCTCGAGCTGTATGGAGCTAGCCATGGAAAGCTGCTCAAGGAAGAAGAAGAAGCTAAGGCAAAAGGGGGGAAATGAGCCCGCCGGGGGGCTGTCCAGAGCTCTCCCCCTGGTGCTCTTTATATAGGGAGAGCCCAGGGGACAAGGGGTGGCCCGCAGAACACTATGCACGGTAAGGGTGTTGCACTGTAGATGAAATGACTACTGGGGTCTAATCAACACTGCACATGCGTCATCATCTGTACTCTAGTCACGTCCGCGTCTCTGTAGCCATGCTGGCTGTCCTCTCCTGGTCTTGCTCCTGCTTGGTCAACTGGTAGCCGTACCAGGTACGAGCTGGGAGCGTCCCAGTACCTGGTTGTGCTGGATGTCGGGAGCTGGATGCTGGAGTGGGTCGGCTGGGTGGCGGATGTCGGAGTGGGCCTGATGTCGGATGAACAGTGTCGACATATGCCGGATGAATAGTACCCAGGGTGAACAGTATCCGGGTGAACAGTATCGGCTGAACAGTACCGGGGTGAACAGTATCCGGGGTAGACATTACCCGGGTGAACATTATCCGGGGTGAACAATATCCGGGGGTGAACAGTACACTGGTGAACAGTGCCCGGGGTGAACAGTATCCGAGGTAGATATTACCCGGGTGAACATTATCCGGGGTGAACAGTACTCTGATAAACAGTACCCGGTGTGAACAGTACCGAGGTGAACAGTATCCGAGGTAGACATTACCCGGTTTGAACTGTATCCAGGTAAACAGTACTCGGATGAATAGTATCCGAGATAGATATTATCCGGGTGAATATTATCCGGGGGTGAACAGTAGTCGGATGAATAGTACCGGGGTAGACATTACCCGGTGTGAACAGTATCCGGGGGTGAACAGTACCCCGGGTGAACATTACCCGGGGTGAACAGTATCCGAGGTAGACATTACCCGGGTGAACATTATCCGGGTGAACAGTACTCGGATGAACAGTGCCCGAGGTAGACATTACCCGGGTGAACATTATCCGGGGAACAGTACTCGGATGAACAGTATCCGAGATAGATTTTACCCGGGTGAACATTATCCGAGGGTGAACAGTACTCGGATGAACAGTGTCCGAGATAGATATTACCCGGGTGAACATTATCCGTGGGTGAACAGTACTCGGATGAACAGTACCGGGTAGACATTACCCGGTGTGAATAGTATCTGGGGGTGAACAGTGCCCGGGTGAACAGTGTCGCCAGCCATACCTGGGTCTCGCATGAAAAACCACCAACTCTGGGATACCCGGGGTTATATCCCCGACAGTCATAGCCTGTCTGCACTGTGGGCAAGGCCACTTCCCATGTGTACACCAGCCGCAGAACGAAGCACGCGCTGGTAAGTCATGGAGAGAGGCGTGGTACCAGATATACATATCTAAGTGATCATTTGTTGAGGCATCATATGTTCGGACCCCGCGACCGTTCCAGCCAACAGCCAAGTCTTCCACCAGCGGTTCCAGGTACACATTCATGTTCTTACCCGGGTATTTCGGTCCTGGGATTATCATCGACAATAACATGTTATGTGATCTCATGGACTCGCCGGGGGGGGGGGGGAGGTTCTGGGGGATGACAAACACGGGCCAACAGCTGTATGTTGCCGCCGACATGCCATACGGATTGAACCCATCGGTTGATATAGCAACAGCTACGCTCCTCGGGTCGCCCGCTTTCAGTGGATACTTTGCTACAAACTTCTTCCATGCGGCACCATCCGACGGATGTATCATCTTGTCCGTGTATCTCTCCCCTAACGCGGCCCATCGCATCTGCTGGGCAGTGTCTTTGTTCATGTAAAGACGCTGGATCCTCGGTATAAATGGAAGGTACCGGAGAATCTTCTGGGGAATCCCGGTCTGCCTCTTCTGTCCACCACCGAGGTCGACCTCGAAGTACCTAGAGGAATTGCAATGGATGTAATAATTTGTTCCAGCATGTTCTTTCCTGAATAGCATGCATCCCTTCGGACAGGCGTCTATCTTCTCATATGACATCTTAAGGTCACGGAGGAGTTTAGTCGCCTCGTAGAAGCTCTTCGCCAAGATGTGCCCTTTCTGTAGAAGGCTGTCAACGACGGCCAGAAGATCATCGAAACCATCCCTGCATATCTTCCTCTGGCACTTCAGGGCCATAAGGCGAGTGATGGCATCTAGAAGGGTAACATCTGTATGTTCATGAAGGGGTTTCTGGGAAGCAAACATAGTCTCGTAGTACTTCTTCGTGTTTTCCTCCGGCTGCTCACTTGTCTCCGCCTCCTGAGGTGTCTCCGCCTCTACATGAGGGCTTTCAGGCGCATTAGCATTAACAAAGTCGTCTAAGCAGTTGTTGAACCCAGTGTCAAATTCTCCCGCTGGCTGAATCTGACGCGGCTCGGTTCTAGGACGTTTTGCTAACTGTTCAGCATGGAAATTCCAAACATGGTAGAACGGTGTGAACCCAAACTTGAGCAGGTGCGTACTGACATCTATTTTCGACTGTCGCTTTTGGTTAGCACAATTCTTACAGGGGCAAAACACTTTCATGGGTTTGCTTTTGATGTCAAACGCCTTGTTCAGAAACTCCTCGGCCTTATCTCTCCATTCATCACTAAACTCCCACTGACTCTTTCTGCCAGCATACATCCACTCACGGTTCTCCATCCTTTAATCGGTACCAAAAAAGACATACACAATGCTTTCAGTTCAACATGTCATTTAATTATAACAAAACCATTTTTTACGGCATGCATCCACCTATCTCTCTAATGGGTATTGGACCTAAACAGCCCGCGGGTCCGTGGATTGAGTACGTTCTCCCCGCTCTACCCCGATCCGAGACAGAATTTCGACAGCACCTCCCCGCTGCTCTCCCGATACACGTCTCGGCAAAAAGCCGAGAGAATGTGCATCCGGAGAACAACGGGGAGGCGCTGCCGAAATTCTATCTCGGATCGAGGTAGAGCAGGGAGAACGTACCCAATCCACGGACCCGCGGACTGCCCCGTAAATGCCGTAAGCGTTACGGCTGAAAATAGCAACTCTAACTCTATGTGCATATTTTTCCGCGTAACGCTTACGGACGGGTATAGACGCCTAGGTGACGCGACAGACTCGGTGATCTAGACCAAAATAAAACCCTAGGTACATTCAAGAGAGCCGACGAATTCTTACCCTCGAAGCGTGATCAACGGCGAAGAAGATGCTCGCCGCTCCCGCAAACCGCCCTCTGTCGACAGCCCCGCTCTCACCCTCCAACCATACTCCTGTACGATAACAGGAACAGGGGCACCAAGGCGGCCCTCCTCAGCTAGAGAAGAAGCCCCGTAAACTACGACATCTGAAACCACAAAAACAACATATATATAAGAACAGATGTACAACAGAAATATTCATGTACTGCTTAATGCTTCTAGGCATAACACCAAAACTCTTATGAAAAAGTTAGATCAATTCCGACAGCTAGACATACACCATATTTGTAAACCACACATAGAACAATTAGTTGCTGCCATGACACTACTTGCATATTTGTAAACCACCATATTTTGTAAACCATATTTGCATACACCACAATTAGACATACACCAATCCACTACTTGCTGCCATGACACACATTACATCTACCAACTAGAAAATTAACACTAAAATTGCATCTACCGATGGCTGGGATCGATGGTGGAGAGCTGCTGGCGACCGGGATCGACGGCGGAGGGCTGCCGGCGGCGGGATGTGGCCACCGCTCACCCTGGACCGGCCGGTGAGCTCATCCTGCTCGTTCCCGGCCGGCGTGCGCGGGGTGGAGGCGGCGGCAGGGGAGGCGGCGGGCGCGGGGTGGAGGTGGCGGCAGGGAGGCACGGGGTGGAGGCGGCGGCAGGGGAGGTGCGGGGTGAGGGCGGCGCGCCGCGGCGGTGGGCCGGTGGCGTGAGGTGCGGGGCGGCGGCGTGAGGCGTGAGGTGGGGCGGCTTGTGCGCGTGCGTGCGTGAGAGTGAGTGGAGGAGGGGGTCCGGAGTCTGGATGGATAGGATTCGTCAAAACCTTTCTTTGCCGTGCATGCAAACTGTGGCACACGGCAAAGATCTCTGCCGGCACATGGCAAATCCTTTCTTTGCCATGTTTTGACCTTTGCTGTGATGTTCTACGAAAAAGCGCACGGCAAAGGAGTTTTTCTATTTGTTTCTCTTTTAATTGTTTTTCTTCTTTACTATTTTTGTGGACTGTTTATCACTATTAGTTAATACATTAATTATCTATTTATTGTTTTATAATAAATTGTGGTCATGTTTTTTGTAAAACAAAGTATAGGGGGGAGGGTAGACCACGCAGGGAAGGGGTAGATCGAAAGGTTCGACTTTTTTCCAGTGGGTGTAGGGTTTCGCCGTTGAGGGAGTCCGGAGCGTCGTAATCCCACCAAAACTTGCATGAGTCCCTAATATATGTATAAGAGTGTGTTGGTAGGTTGTGGGAACCATGATACAACTCCGAGGTGCGACCCCCTTCATCGACCCCGCTTACTCTGTAGTAAGTTCCGACACTTAGAGGTGAAAACTCCCGTGTCGGGTGCCGGGCACGGAATCATGCAACGGAACACATGAAATGTTGGTTCCCATGGTCCTATGTACCAACCTAACACAACCAAGCAAAAAAGTTCATGCGTCTACCTCCTCTCGGCACCGGTCAAAGGGGTAGATCGACAGGTTTGAATATTTTCCAGCGGGTGTAGGGTTTCGCCGTAGCAGGGTACGGAGCGTCGTAATCCCACCAAAACTTGCATGGGTCCCTAATATATGTATAAGAGTGTGTTGGTAGGTTGTTGGAACCAAGATACAACTCCGAGGTGCGACCCCCTTCATCGACCCCGCTTACTCTGTAGTAAGTTCTGACACTTAGAGGTGAAAACTCCCGTGTCGAGTGCCGGGCACGGAATCATGCGATGGAACACATGAAATGTTGGTTCCCCACGGTCCTATGTACCAACCTAACACAACCAAGCAAAAAATTTCATGCGTCTACCCCCTCTCGGCACCGGTCAAAGGGGTAGATCGACAGGTTTGAATATTTTCCAGCGGGTGTAGGGTTTCGCCGTAGCAGGTACGGAGCGTCGTAATCCACCAAAACTTGCATGGGTCCCAAATATATGTATAATAGTGTGTTGGTAGGTTGTGGGACCAAGATACAACTCCGAGGTGCGACCCCCTTCATCGACCCCGCTTACTATGTAGTAAGTTCCGACACTTAGAGGTGAAAACTCCCGTGTCGGGTGCCGGGCACGGAATCATGCGACGGAACACATGAAATGTTGGTTCCCCACGGTCCTATGAACCAACCTAACACAACCAAGCAAAAAAGTTCATGCGTTAAACCCCTCTCGCCACCGGTCAAAGGGGTAGATCGACAGGTTTGAATATTTTCCAGCGGGTGTAGGGTTTCGCCGTAGCAGGGTACGGAGCGTCGTAATCCCACCAAAACTTGCATGGGTCCCTAATATATGTATAAGAGTGTGTTGGTAGGTTGTGGGAACCAAGATACACCTCCGAGGTGCGACCCCCCTTCATCGACCCCGCTTACTCCGTAGTAAGTTCCAACACTTAGAGGTGAAAATTCCCTTATCGGGTGCCGGGCACGGAATCATGCGACGGAACACATGAAATGTTGGTTCCCCATGGTCCTATGTACCAACCTAACACAACAAGCAAAAATGTTCATGCGTCTACCCCCTCTCGGTACCGGTCAAAGGGGTAGATCGACATGTTTGAATATTTTCCGGCGGGTGTAGGGTTTCTCCGTAGCAGGGTACGGAGCGTCGTAATCCCACCAAAACTTGAATGGGTCCCTAATATATGTATAAGAGTGTGTTGGTAGGTTGTTGGAACCAAGATACAACTCCGAGGTGCGACCCCCTTCATCGACCCCGCTTACTCTGTAGTAAGTTCTGACACTTAGAGGTGAAAACTCCCGTGTCGGGTGCCGGGCACGGAATCATGCGACGGAACACATGAAATGTTGGTTCCCCACGGTCCTATGTACCAAACTAACACAACCAAGCAAAAAAGTTCATGCGTCTACCACCTCTCGGCACCGGTCAAAGGGTTAGATCGACAGGTTTGAATATTTTCCAGCGGGTGTAGGGTTTCGCCGTAGCAGGGTACGGAGCGTCGTAATCCCACCAAAACTTGCATGGGTCCCAAATATATGTATAAGAGTGTGTTGGTAGGATGTGGGAACCAAGATACAACTCCGAGGTGCGACCCCCTTCATCGACCCCGCTTACTCTGTAGTAAGTTCCGACATTTAGAGGTGAAAACTCCCGTGTCGGGTGCCGGGCACGGAATCATGCGACAGAACACATGAAATGTTGGTTCCCCACGGTCCTATGTACCAACTTAACACAACCAAGCAAAAAAGTTCATGCGTTAACCCCCTCTCGCCACCGGTCAAAGGGGTAGATCGACAGGTTTGAATATTTTCCAGCGGGTGTAGGGTTTCGCCGTAGCAGGGTACGGAGCGTCGTAATCCCACCAAAACTTGCATGGGTCCCTAATATATGTATAAGAGTGTGTTGGTAGGTTGTGGGAACCAAGATACAGCTCCGAGGTGCGACCCCCTTCATCGACCCCGCTTACTCCGTAGTAAGTTCCGACACTTAGAGGTGAAAACTCCCGTGTCGGGTGCCGGGCACGGAATCATGCGACGGAACACATGAAATGTTGGTTCCCCATGGTCCTATGTACCAACCTAACACAACCAAGCAAAAAAGTTCATGCGTCTACCCCCTCTCGGCACTGGTCAAAGGGGTAGATCGACAGGTTTGAATATTTTCCAGCGGGTGTAGGGTTTCGCCGTAGCAGGGTACGGAGCGTCGTAATCCCACCAAAACTTGCATGGGTCCCAAATATATGTATAAGAGTGTGTTGGTAGGTTGTGGAAACCAAGATAAAACTCCGAGGTGCGACCCCCTTCATCGACCCCGCTTACTCTGTAGTAAGTTCCAACACTTAGAGGTGAAAACTCCCGTGTCGGGTGCCGGGCACGGAATCATGCGACGGAACACATGAAATGTTGGTTCCCCATGGTCCTATGTACAACCTAACACAACCAAGCAAAAAAGTTAATGCTTCTACCCCCTCTCGGCACCGGTCAAAGGGGTAGATTGACAGGTTTGAATATTTTCCACCGGGTGTAGGGTTTCGCCGTAGCAGGGTATGGAGCGTCGTAATCCCACCAAAACTTGCATGGGTCCCAAATATATGTTTAAGAGTGTGTTGGTAGGTTGTGGGAACCAAGATACAACTCCGAGGTGCGACCCCCTTCATCGACCCCGCTTACTCTGTAGTAAGTTCCGACACTTAGAGGTGAAAACTCCCGTGTCAGGTGCCGGGCACGGAGTCATGCGACGGAAGACATGAAATGTTGGTTCCCCAGGGTCCTATGTACCAACCTAACACAACCAAGCAAAAAAGTTCATGTGTCTACCCCCTCTCGGCACCGGTCAAAGGGGTAGATCGACAGGTTTGAATATTTTCCAGCGGGTGTAGGGTTTCGCCGTAGCAGGGTACGGAGCATCGTAATCCCACCAAAACTTGCATGGGTCCCTAATATATGTATAAGAGTGTGTTGGTAGGTTGTGGGATCCGACCGAGGGGCATGGATACCACTTCCACCACCACCACTCCCACCTCCTCGGCAATTCATCATTGTGTCACCCTAATCCAGTGGTTCGATTCAACCTACCCAAGGGCTTGTGTTTCCAACATCGTCATTGTGTTGTCCTTATTCACCGACCTATAGGAGGTGGCTCCAATGACTGGCCGACGAACAAGGACAAACACAATAATGCCAGGGAACATGCCAGTGGGTAGGCTAAATCCAACCATTGGGTTCGGTGGCAAAGGTAGACGCTCGTTGTGTGCCGTTCGCTGCAGGGACGTCGCTATTTATAGGAGATTAGAAGGTGTACCTGTGGATGAGGTGGGAGTGCAGATCCAAAAGCTCACAAGCCCTCAAAAGAAACACACCCCTGATCCAACGGCTCACAAGCGCTCTAAAGAAACACACGATCCGTGTGCTTCCGATCAAACGGCTCAGAAGAGCTCGAATGAAACACAACTCTGATCAAACGGCTCACAAGCGCTCGAAGGAAACACACGATCCGTGTGCACACAATCCAACAGCTCACAATCACTCGAAAGAAACTCAACTCTGATCCAACGGCTCACAAGCGCTCGAAGGAAACACACGATCCGTGTGCTTCTTCCACCGCTTCCCGCCTTCGTCTGCCGTGCATCGCTTCTTTGCCATGCGGACGACGCACGGCAAAGAAGCAGGGACGGCAGTCTGTGGGCCCCCGGCGGTCTACCCCCCTAGATTTGTCCGCGCGAGGTTCCACCAACATACTTTTTCATAGGTTTAGGTTTGTTTAGGCATTATACAAATGGAAAACCAGGTTGGTACCCTTTGGCACATTCTAGCCTCCGGTATACCCGCAGCGGGACACTTCAGCCCACACGTCCAGGAATCTTCTAAGTGTTATCGGCAGAAAGTGAGGAAGGTCACACCGGGGAGCTATGCCTTGCACCATTGGTGGATCACACCTTCCAACACACTTCCACACATATCCTATGCCCACATGCAAGTTTTGGTGGGATTCCGGTGCTCCGGAGCTCATTCCCCTCGAAAACGGCGGTCTGTGGGTCCCCGGCGGCCTACCCCCTAGATTTCTCCTCTAAGTTCCGACACTTAGAGGTGAAAACCTCCGTTTCGGGTGCCGGGCATGGAATCATGCGACGGACCACATGGAATCATGCGACGGACGGCATCGAATGTTTGGTTATGACATAGGAACATGGAAAACCATCTATTATCATGGATTCTAACAAGATTGCCACTGTTTCCACCGAAACGGGAGTGTTCAGCTATAAGTCAAGAAACTTAGTACAGAGAGAGTGCAGTCGGTGAAGACGGTCATACCTCGGAGTAAAATCTTGCACTCCCAAAACACCCAACACACTTGTACACACATGGTAGGGCAAAACCTAGGTTTGGGTGGGTTTCCGACGCTCCGGGGGTCTGGGGTAGACGAAACCCTAGATCCGCAGGGAAAAACCATAACGTTTTCATCTACCACCTTGACCGGCGTCGAAAGAGGGTAGGCACATGGACTTTTTCCCTTGGTTTTGAGTTGTTATGACATAGGAACATGGAAAACAACCTATTATCATAGATTCTCACAAAATTGCCACCGCCCGGTTACACCGAAACGGGACTTTTCGCCCGTTACGTCCACTTGTTAGGGGTTTCGACGCACATGCGGCCCGCACTACCGGATGGTTTATATATTATCGAGAAATATAATTAATTTAAGTAAATGACTGTATTAGAATCCTTAACAAAAAGTAAACAAAGGAAGCCTATGAAAACAGAAGAAATAAGAGGGGGGTGCAAACACATGTTTTGCCGTGCGTTTCATCCTAGGACACACGGCAAAGAAGGTTTGCCGTGATGGTCTACTAAGGCTCACGGCAAAGAGGAGATGTGCCGTGCGCCGTTTACCATGGCGCACAGCAAAGAGGAGATGTGCCGTGCGCTGCGTTCACCCACACGGCATAGTGTTTCCCACGAATTGTTTTAGAGCGCGGGAATTAGCCGCGCGACGGGAATTTTTTCCCGCGAAATATTTGGGAAGCGCGGTAAATCCTGGTCAACAGGTTTGCCGTGCAGGCTAGCACTACGCACGGCAAAGGAGTCTTTGCCGAGTGGTTTATGTTTGTTGTGCGCTTTTTGTTTATTTTGTCGTGCGGGTTTCTTTGCCGTGCGCTCTGCGTCTGATCTGCCCTGTGGTTTTCTTTGCCGTGATCGTTTCCGGGCCCCCACGGCAAAGAATTCTTTGCTGTGTTCCGTAAATCTGAAAGTGCACGGCAAAGAAGGGTTTACACGGGAAAGACAGATTTTCCGGTAGTGAAGGTAACGGTGAGGGGTTCTTGTTGTAATGGCAATGGTGGGTAATTTTCTCATAATCTAATCTAATGGTTATAGATTTTTTATGTATTAAATAAACGGTTGGATGTTTCTGATTTTTGTGGGATTTTCTAGCATATTTCTCTTTTTCTGGTGAGCCCGTCATGTACTTTTAATATATAATAAATACATGCGTGGGATGCCGATGGTAGTCCACCCCGCGTCTATGCAGCGTGCACAGATGGACATGGCACTGAACGCGTGTCGCAGAACCTCGGCCTCACCGCTAGGCTAGCGCTTGATACGTGTCAAACGTATCAATAATTTTTGATTGTTCCATGCTTGTTTTATATCAATGCATTATGATTTTACTATCATATTATATCATTTTAAGGCATTTTATTTAACTAACTTATTGACAAGATGCCCAGTGCCAGTTCCCTGTTTTTGTCCTGTTTTTATTGCAGAAAATTACTTCTGCAAAATATTCTCAGAATTGGATGAAAATTTTTGTGGATTTTTTATTAAAGAAATGAGGAACGGAGCCAGAAGGGCGACCGTGGGGGCAACCCACAGCCCAGGGGCGACCCCCAGCCATGGCCCAGGGCCCACCCGTGTCCGAGGGCGGTCCCTGCCCCTTGGGCATCGCCTAGACCCCCTCCGATGCCTATAAAATCACACTTGACCTAAAACTGACGCTCCCGAAGGATTTCCCAAAATATGATACAGAGCTCTGCCGTCATCACCGACAAGTTTTGGGGTCAGATTTTTCCTGTTCCAGCACCCTGCCGGGACGGGGATCGACCTCCGGAGTCATCTTCATCGACACCACTGCTTCCCGTGACGAGGAGGGAGTAGTCCCTCATCTGAGCTGAGGCTTGTACTTGTAGCTATGTGGTTATCTCTCTCTCCCATGATGTGATCTTCGTTGTGATCATGAGCTTTGTTGATATAGTCGAATAGATCATGTTTCCCTTTATGTAATGGATATGTTGTTGCTCAATTGGTGTCATCTAGTATAAGTTCTGGAGTCACCATTGTGATCATGGTGCCACGGTGACAGTGCAGGTGCCGTGTGTGACTCTATGGATAATAGCTTAGAGGGATCTTCATCATGAGTTTGTTCTTTATTATTGTTGGATTAAATGGATCATGAGGTTTTTTTATGCTTGTGTTTAGTATAATCTCTATGGTGTGAAAGTGATAGCATGCGTGCCGTGGATGTATTAGAAAGAGACTATTCAAGAGATAGGTTGTGGTGTTTGTCAGTACTATCTTTGGATGATGAAAGTGATAGGGTTGCATTGTCCCTAGATGTGGAATACGAACTTTAAGGTGTGCTTTTGTAACCCTACGCAATTCTCATCCTATTTGATCCATGAAAGAATGATCTCCGAATAACTTCTACCTTGCATGCATGCTTTTGTAGGAAATATCATGTGTTTAATTATGTTAATATTGTTGAGAGTAGTCACTAGTAAAAGTATGAAGCCTAGGCCTTGTTTCCAAGCATTGAAGCACCGTTTTTAGTCACTTTTGCCACTTGTTCGCTTGCTGCCATTTTATGACTTAAATGTGTTTGATATTTTATTCTTGATGCTCTCTTTTGTGTTTCAATTCTTATTCTTATGAGACCATCTTTTAAATTAATAAGCCTAGCTAAAAGGCATTAAAGAAAAACGCTTTTGAGAGGCAGCCCATTATCTTTTACTTTCAGTTATTTTTGCTTTCTTGAGTCATAGAGTTGTTCCTTTTGTAGCAACTCTATTGTATCCTTTTTATTTGGTTTTTGTGCCAAGAAATAGCCTCTAATGCATTGAAAGTGCGAGGTGTTGATTTGCTATCCAAAAACAGATTTTGTGCGTCTGTTACAGAAAATATAAAAAATCCCAGAACGTGAAATTTTTATGAAAATTTTTTACGGCAAGCCTGATACTTTTATCATCTTCCACTAGTTTTAAGTTTTCTAATTTGATCTACATAAGTGCCTCTTAAAATTCGATCTTTACAGAATGTTCTGTTTTGACATATTCTGCCTTTATTTGCGTTCGCCCCTTTCCGAGTGTTATCGGTGGTATTTGGCATCCTTCCAAGGTGGAGTGCCACAATAAGGCTTAGTTAATAGTAGCTAATGTTAAATCAAGTTTGTAAAATGTGTCTTGGTGGAACCCAAGTGGATTATATTTTATGATTACTAACCCTCTAATCAGTTTATGATAAGTTTTGTGTGAAGTGAGTTTTTAAGTTCCACGAGAGAGGATGATGCAAGAAGTTGAAGGATGGAAAAAACACAAGCTTGGGGATGCCCCCATGGCATCCCCCTGGACATTCAAGAAGACTCAAGCGTCTAAGCTTGGGGATGCCCAAGGCATCCCCTCTTCTTCATCGACAACCATCAGGTCGTCTCCGTTGAAACTATGTTTTTATTGCTTCACATATTATGTGCTATTCTTGGAGCGTCTTTTTATTTTGCTTTCAGTTTTGTTTTTTGTTTGTTTTCTTGTCATTACAATGTTAGATCACATCATTCTTGTTTGGGAGAGAGACACGCTCTGCTTTTTCATTAGAATACTCTTCTGCTTCACTTATATCTTGTTGAGTATTCTTAGTTACTATTTGTTTGCTAGTAAACTCTCGCTTTTAGCTTTTATTTTGTTTAGAGCTGATAGTTGCTTATGTTTAACTCTCTTGTGCTTTACTTATATTTGTTAGTTGTTTTTGCTTGCTTGGTTGATGTGTTAGAACAATAAAATGCTATGCATGTGGTAGTGGTATGATGAAAAGCCTGCATAGTCTTGTAGATCTTCATGTATGAATAACTTGACACTTATCAATGGTTTTTAGATATTAAGTAAATTAATGTTTAAACTTGCTGGTTATTTAAGATAAAGCTCATTAGTGATGAAATACCGTTAAAGCTTGAATTTATATAGTTTTTCATACTTGTAAGTTTAATAGTCAAATATTTTCATCAAATGATTGTTTGGTTAACAAGGAAGATAGTGTGGAGCCTTTTTTTTTCGAAACACAGTACAACACAGGCGCTCACATACACGCGCATACACTCACCCCTATGAACGCACGCACGCACACCCTACCCCTATGAGCACCTCCGAAATACTGAGCCGGCGGGTCAGGTCTTGAGATTGACGAAGTCACCACGGGCGCTTCGCTATAAAATGTTTTGCTAGCCTAAACTCTATAGCGAGCGGGAATGCTGCTCATGTATCCAAACCCCTTGAGCCAATATATTTCCAGCTGTTTCCACCATACCTAACTATGCATGGTATTTCTTTCTATTCCAAGTAAATTTGTCATGTGCTACCTTTAAACTTTCAAAATGCTACTTTTTGTGCCTCTGTTTTTAGCTCATGAGGAAGTAGTAGGGAAGTTTGTTATATCCTATGTCAAGGTCATTTCCCCCTCTTTCACCTGATGAGTATGGAATCTGTGCTCATTTAAATTTGTCGAGAGCTGGCAAGGGACTCCGCGTCTCATAAAATATAATTATAACCCACTGCGTCTCCTCACACATACCCGAGAAATCGGTAACCTATAGCTAGTGTAACCAAAGGAACCCGAGGAGTGACATCATTGCTCTAATTACATAGCCGCTCTCAAAAGTCTAAAAGCCTTGCTTGGTATGGGGACTAATGGATTTCTTTGCTATAGATTCATTGACAAAAGCATACACTTCTCAAAAAAAATTACTTCTGTTTTTTAAAACTTAAAAAGCTCTAGCACATGATTAATCCCTGCATCCCTCTGCGAAGAGCCTTTCCTTTACTTTTATGTTGAGTCAGTTTTCCTTTCTCCCTCTATCTCTACAAGCAAACATGTAGTGTTGACCCTGGGTACAGTTGATTATATTATATCTTTATGCTTAATCATGATTCTTTATGTTGACTTTATCCATGAGATAAGCATGTTGAAAGTTGAAGCAATGCTGAAACTTGCATCTTCCTTTGTGTTGATTTCAAATACTTTTGACAAGAAAATATTACCTTGAGAACTTTCATGTTATGTCAATCTTTATGCTTTCATGTCTCCAAAGTACTATTCATGAAAAGTTTTGCTTAGATGATGCAACTTGTTTACTCATTGTTTGCTTCATATCAACTATAGACAATTGTTTTGGATCACTTTATTTAATATCATGTGCTTTACATTACTACTTGATCAAGATTGTGTTGGTAGCATGTCACATCAAAAATTATTTTTTTATCACTTACCTATTCGAGGACGAGTAGGAGTTAAGCTTGGGGATGCTGATAAGTGTCAAACATATCAATAATTGTTGATTGTTCCATGCTTGTTTTATATCAATGCCTTATGTTTCTACTATCATATTATATCATTTTGAGGCATTTTATTTAACTAACCTATTGACAATATGCCCAGTGCTAGTTACCTGTTTTTGTCCTGTTTTTGTTGCAGAAAGTTACTTCTGTAAATATTCTCGGAATTGGATGAAAATTTACGGGGATTTTTTATTGAAGAAATGAGAACCAGAGCTAGACGAGCGACCCTGGGGGAAGTCCACAGCCCAGGGGCGACCCCCAGCTGCGGCCCAGGGCCGACCTATGGCCGGGGGCGGTCCTTGCCCCTCGGGCATTGCCTCGACCCCCTCCGATGCCTATAAAATCACACTTGACCTAAAACTGACGCCCCCGAAGGATTTTCCCAAATACAATATAACAGTGCTCCGCCGCCATCACTGACAAGTTTTAGGGTCAGATTGTTCCTGTTCCGGCACCCTGCCTGGAGGGGGATCGACCTCCGGAGTCATCTTCATCGACACCGCTGCTTCCCGTGATGAGGAGGGAGTAGTCCCTCATCGGGGCTGAGGCATGTACATGTAGCTATGTGGTTATCTCTCTCTCCCATGATGTGATCTTCGTTGTGATCATGAGCTTTGTTGATATAGTTGAAGACATGATGTTTCCCTTTATGTAATGGATATGTATTTTCTCAAGTGGTGTCATCTAGTATAAGTTCCGGAGTCACCGTTGTGATCATGGTGCCATGATGACAGTGCGGGTGCCGTGTGTGACGCTATGGATAATAGCTTAGAGGGATCTTCATCATGAGTTTGTTCTTTATTATTATTGGATTGAATAGATCATGTGGTTTCTTGATGCTTGTGTTTTTTACAATCTCCATGGTGCGAAAGTGACAGCGTGCGTGCCGTGGATGTATTAGAAAGAGACTATTCAAGAGATAGGTTGTGGTGTTTGTTCGTACTATCTTTGGATGATGAAAGTGACAGGGTTGCATTGTCCCTAGATGTGGAATACGAACTTTAAGGTGTGCTTTTGTAACCCTACGCAATTCTCATCCTATTTGATCCACGAAAGAATGATCTCCGAATAACTTCTGCCTTGCATGCTTTTGTAGGAAATATCATGTGTTTAATTATGTTACTAATGTTAAGAGTAGTCACTAGTGAAAGTATGAATCCTAGGCCTTGTTTCTAAGCATTGAAACACCATTTTTAGTCACTTTTGCCACTTGTTCGCTTGCTGCCATTTTTATTACAGAATTAGAAAATCACCTTTTACCATCTATATCACTTGCATTTTACCATCTCTTCGCCGAACTAGTGCACCTATACAATTAGGCATTGTATTAGGTGTATTGGGGACACAAGAGACTTCTTGTATCTTAATTCCAGGATTACTTGAGAGATGATACTTTCAACCTTTTCCTCCCATGGATCCGATAAAACTTGGGTTACTCACTTAAGGGAAATTTGCTGCTATCTTACAAACCTCTGCAGTAGACATTAGCGCCCAGCCTAGCCGTCACGTCCAATCACTGTGTAAATATGAAATAAATGGGTACCCAATAAACATATACTTTTGCATATGAAAGCCATTAATTAAAGCAAGAGTAGATGACCAGAACAACAATTTACTCAATGGCAACAAACGATTAACTCGTGAACAAACCATAAAAAATGAACTACAACTACTGTAGCTTCTTCTTCTTCTTCTTCTTCTTCTTCTTCTTCTTCTTCTTCTTCTTCTTCTTCTTCTTCTTTGTGGCGCCTTCATGAGGTAACTTCGGAGGCGTCGCAGTCCTCGGAGTCATCGTCGTTGGAGCCCTCGGAGTCCTCGGAGTCCTCATCGTCGGAGTCTTCCTCGGAGTCGGCAGAGACATCCTTGTTAACAACATTGGCCTCAGGCGGTTGCTCAACGGGCGCGGGCGCTTCGTCGACGGCCGTGGGCGCTTGGTCCACGATCGCAGGCCCATGCTCCTCGTCCGGGTAGGGATCGTCCTCCGAATTTGATGCCCTGTACGTACTCGTAGACCGGGGACTGCGGTGGAAGAGCTCCACACGCCACTTCATAGTGGTTGTCTTTCTTTGACTCCCGCCCCGCCGCCTTGAGCTCCGCCAGCTCCTCCTTGTAGAAGGCGTGCATCATATAAGGTGAGTGCACCTCCGAGTCAGACGGCAGCGAGTATGGGCTCTCCGGGATAGGCGTGCTCCACCACATTTTCGAGGGAGAAGAGAGAAAGAAATGGGTCATCTTCTTCGATTCCAGGGTAGGCCCTCTTTTATTTGGGGGCAGCGGCCGAGCAAAACCACAGCCAGGGTTCGCCCTCTGGGCACAGCGTTGGTCCCAGAAAGTGTGACTCAGCAGCCGAGAGTCGCACCAGCGGTCAAACGAGGTTGACCAGACGAAAATGCACCGTTCGGCCGTCTTTGAGCCTCGAATGAGCGAAGTGGGGCAAAGGCGAGGCTAGCTAAGGAAGTGGGGCTAGAACGAGGAGAACTAAGGGAAGTGGGGCAAGAAAAGAAAAAACCCAAATAAGATTGGTCTGGCTTCTTACCGAGAAGGATCTAATAGGGAGTCTTGTTGATGATCTTGCGAAGATATAACCGGTTGGTAGCATGACATGCAGTGGCTATGGCTACGGCCCAAAAATTATATGGGGAGGAGAACTCCGCAATCATGGTCCTAGCCGCATCCATAAGAGTCCGGTTCTTCCTCTCCGCAACACCATTTTGTTGAGGTGTATATGGAGTGGAATATTGATTAGCAATCCCCTCTTCACTAAGAAAACCCTCCACGATGTATTTCTTGAACTCGGACCCATTGTCACTTCTAATCGCCATGATCTTCTCTTGATATTGGCGTTGGGCCATGTTGATGAAGTCAATCACCTTTTATTGAGTCTCACTCTTCTTCTTGAAGAAATAGACCCATGTGTACCTTGAATAATCATCCACAATCACCAAACAATATTTCTTCCCACCAAGACTATCATAGGATAGAGGACCAAAGAGATCCAAGTGAATAAGCTCGAGAATCTTCGTGGTGGTGATGATGTTCTTGGCGGGATGTGACTTCCATGTTGCTTTCGTAGAACACATGAGCTACACATAATATCGGTTAGTCCAAGAATATGACCACCGCTTTGAAGTTTGTAACATCCCAAAGTAAATCCCCTTTATTTTATTTGCTTCGTAATTTTATTTCATGCATAATCGTGACATCATCATGCCTTTTGTTGCAACTGTTGTTTTGCAAAATTCAAAATAAATAATATGGGTTTATGTTTATGTCACCATCACTTGTGTTCCTAATTATTTTTCTTGGAATCAAACAAATAAAACCAACTTTAAATTCTTGTCAAGAAAATAAATAAGCTTACAAAAAAATATCTTGATAATACATTATCTTTGGTAGAATAATATGGCCTTTATTTTATTTATCTTAACCTCTCTTTTCTTAAATCCTTTTGGAAAAAGAAAAGCAAAAGATGGAAACAAAATAAGAAAAGGGCCACAGCCACTCTTCTCTTCCTTCCACTTTCTTTCCCTGGCCCATCTTCTTCCCAAACCGTCCCACGGCCCGCGTACCCCTTCGTGTGCTGTCGCCTTTCTCCGTACAAGGCGCGCGTCCGCACCGTCGCCTCCACTGAGCACCATGCCACGCACCGGCCGCTCCCCACCTTGCTTCCCTCCTATTAAAAAAGGCAGCGGCCGGCCACCCTTTCCCCCCAACCCTAGTCCCTCTCTTTTCCCCTCGCGCCGCCGCCTCCTTTGTCCTCTCTTCTTCCCCTCCATTTCCTCCTCTTCCCGAGAGCCACCACCCCACATAACCGGAGGAGGTCACCGCCGAGGAGCCGCCATGGAGAACGCCGCGCCGGGCTAGCGAGGAGGAGCACGTCGACATCGTCGTCATGCGTGGAGCAGGAGCTGGACGCGTGAGGTCTTCTTCCTCTTCCTCCTCTACAACATCTATGGTCACCATCGTCTACCTCTTCTTCCCCGACACCGTCCGGTCGCCGTCATCGATCTACTCCACTCCGAAGTCCTCGGTGAGCATCACCGCCACTTGGCTACCCTCTCCTTCTCCCCCTCATGCTCTGGATGCCGCCGTCGTGCGCATTGTCCTCACCGTCGGCCGCCGTGTCAACCACGTCCGTGGGCACGAGCACGGCTCCTCTGCCCCAAGCCACCTCCTGCACACACACCGCACCCGACGCCGTCCAGGATGCAGCGCCGCTCGATCTTGGTCGCCGCCGGCCGCGCTGCATGTTGCCGTCAGTAGCCAAGTCTGAACCTTTGCGTTTGATCTTCAGTTAACACTGCAGATCTGCTACTTAGGCGCCGAGATCCCCTTCTGAACATGATACCGAGCATAGCCCATCTGGTCCTTGTTCCCTGCACTGCCTTACAGCTCCCGGGTTTGAGTCCCCTCTGGGCAAAATAAAACCCCCCTTTTTCCTTCGGCCCAGTCACTGACATGTGGGTCTAGTGGTACCCACCTGTCATACACATGTGTAAACCCAGCCCGGTGCAAAATATCTCAGATCCAGATCTGGATACTTTTGCACTTTAGCCCAGTTTTGAAAACCTTTTTCATCTAGGCCCCCATTCTACTTTCTGTATTGTTTTGTAAATATTTAATTCATAGCCAATCCAATTTCAAATATTGCAACTAAAATATGTTTTGAAATCATAAAAATATAATCTATCCAAATATAAATTTTGTTGATTTTAGTTGGGTAAAATAATTATTTTTCCATGCTAATTAATTAATCTTGTAAAATTCATAACTTTTGTTCTACAACTCTGAAAATTATGAATTTTATATCCAAATGTAGAGAAAAATGCAAACTATCTGTTTCTTATTTTTCATGCATTTAATAAACAATTTAACTTTCGGGATAAAATGTAGATCACATAAATGAACCTTTATAATTGCAAGAGTTGCACTTCCCCAATTGTTTATATATTAGCAAAGGGCCTCTTTAATTTGGTTATTAAATGCTTAGGACTTTAAAATGTTGCATATTAACATGATCATGTCATCATCTTGCTTGGTGCATTTGTATTGATTTATTTTTTGTCATGTTTGGGTGATCGTAGACGACGACTTTGCGACTCCCGACGACACTTCTGAGGATCTTGCCCAGTTCCAGGCAACTGTGCAACAAGGCAAGTAGACCCTCCCCCACTTTCTCACATGATGCCTATGCCCTATCTTGCATGCTTTAGTTCTCGTTCTGACGTGTCTTATGTTTCCTACTAGAATTGCATGGCCTGATAGAAGTCCAGTTATCGTTATATGCCTGCCTATATCCTTGCTTGTGTTACCTGTTGATGTTTACTAGCATGCTTAGGAGTTGCCTGTGGAGTCCTTATACACTGCTGATGCTTAGTTGGTTTAGAGTAAATTAATTGAAGACATGCTACATGGGAAAATAATGATAATAAAGATAAGGCACCGGCGGAAGGCCAGCTATGGTGATTTGTTCCGCCAGTGCCGCCCTAGGAACTCGTGTTCTTTTCCTCTTATCCAAGATTGAGGGCACTACCCACACATGGGAAGACTTATGGAACTCCCCGCAACTTAGTACCGGAACTGCTATATTGTTTAGGGAGCCACAAAGTAGTTCGGGTGTTTATTTGGACATACGCATACGCATGTTACTGCAAGATGAGAGGTTACAACTTGGGGGGCGCATATTGGTTTGCGGCATGAGCGTTAATCGCATATGGAAGGAGGGCAATCGTATGAGTGCTCCTCCCAAAGTCGTCCTCACAAACTTTGGGCCCGCAACGGACCTTCGGCCAAACTCCCAAACGTGGATTAGTCTCAGATGGGTGGCTCCCTATTCAATGTTGTAGTGAAGGGAAGGGTCGTGTTGTGAGATCCTTTGCCTTTGTGGCTTGTGGGTTGATCGAATGTGTATGGTTACTATGGTGCACCCCTGCAGGGTTAAATCTTTTCGAAAAGCCGTGTCCGCGGTTATGGATGACTTGGGTAATGTGCTGGCTAAAAAGATCATAGACATCACCGTATTTTTTCTTAATAAATTTGTGTAGTAAATAGCCCTACTTGAATAATAACCTGGTTGAAACTGTTCAACGTGTGAGTGCCCCGTACTTCTTCCTCGTGGGTAAATGATATGATGGAGTCATATTAGGGCGGGTTTATTTGGTGAGTAGAGTAGATTAGTTGAAATGCGCTCTCTTTCCTAATTCTAATTAGACGGAAGTTGTAGCGTGTCTTCTGTAGTTGTTCGATTTTCCGCTGCTAGTCCACCATACAACATTTTCTTCCCCAATGCATGTGCATAGTAACTTATTTTTGTCCTGTGCGTAAGACTTTCTGAGTACCCCACGTACTCATAACAATCGGGTTCCCTGTGGCGCCCCGACCCCGGAATTATACAGAGATACTATGTAACCCACAGGCCATGCTACACAATCGAAGGTTACCGGGGTTACCCCTCCCAGGCCAAAACCTTTGGCAGGCATGCTCGGAATGGATCATCGGCAACGCAACATCTCGATCATGCCATGATCACTGGCATAGCTATCAATGCATAATAGAGAGATCAAGACTGCGGAACATCTGGCACATCACAGACTCTACGACACAAAGAGATCATAGTTCAACTCATATAATGAGAAAGATAGCAATCACACATCAGAGATCACAGACCCAACATTACATCAAGCGGAAGCAAATTTAGTTGTCTAAATAACAAGATCCAAATTATGGCCTAAGAGGCCTACAATAACAATCCTAGCCAGCCTGTTCCGTGACGTCCCAAGCTGTCACCTGGGAACCCCAGACTACTCGTCGATGTCAACAAAGAACCCACATTCCTGGTTGTTGACGTCCTCCTCTGAAACAACAATAATCAACAAAGCAAGGCTGAGTACGATGTACTCGCAAGGTTACTAGAGCTATATACGCTCAGATGATTGGCTTCAAAGCTGTATAGTAGTTGTTTTGCATAAAGCTAATTTTCCTTTTTTGAAGACTTGACTCATGGCATCGACTACTCAGAAGGTTTTTCACAAGGGGATAAGATAGTAAACTTTCATTTGTTAGTTCACATTGAACCAACAGTATCCAGAACCCACCACTCATCTCCACCAAGGCACTCCCTCGAATCACCCTCGAGGAAATGAACCTTTTAACACACGTTGCCAAAATTTTAATTAAGTTCATGTTATTTATGGTCTTATCGTCCGTTCCCAAGTCGTCCATAACCGTGGACACGGCTTTTCGAAAAGATTAAACCCTGCAGGGGTGTACTATTTTTAACCATCGGTACCGTCCAGCTCGCCTATTTAGCTCTCTTCCGGGGAAAGCCGGCAGAGTGGGCGCGGAAAACCTTTACCTTGCGTAAGGCTAACCCAAGGATCATCAGTGTGCGGAAGGACAGGTTCAGTGCCTATTTCAACACCCTGCTCCGTGGCCACATCTTAAACACCACCGTCCTCATCAAGCATTTTTCCACCATCCAACTCACACGCAAATGGAAAGCTCAAACTAGAGGATCCTTGGCTAGCCCCTCACAAGTTATTCAGTTACTAAGGATTCCATATGTCCCACTGATGGAAGCACGCTCAGTCTTAGTTCAAGACGTAAAGAACTCGCACCTAGGCGGCAAGAATGAGGCAAAACACCGTCAACCCCGATGGCAACTCATCCAAGCCTTTAAGCATTTTGATTAAGTACCACAAGTTTCCACCTTGTCCGATCATTCCATCAACTTCACAATCATGGAAATAATCACCGGACGACTAAGCATTTGACTAAGCATGGCTAAGCGTAGCTAAGCATATATTCTGCAGATATAAAGTAACTCAGGCCAACACATCAAACCTATGGATAATAGGAGGGAAAACATGTAATGGTGTAGGGAACTATGCAATTAATAGCATACTCTAACCATCGAACAAAATTGTCATTGGAATCGAATGCAATATTATGGTGGAGAAAATACTTGTGTAAAACAATAGGATGAGATATGCACAGAAGGTTAGGTTATCTCTTGCCTTGCTTATGGGGCTGATAGCACGGATCGTCGGGGTATTGTGGTGGAACCTCAACTCCTGAATCTACCGATACACAAACAATAACAGGAGAACAAATAAATAACAGGAATACAAAAGGTGCAATGCACAATCATGATGACATGTCAAGTTTATGCACTAATATCTTCATTTAATTTAACAATTTAAATGGAGTGCCAAAATAATTGGTGCAATTATCAACCCCATGTTTAATTTAATGACCAAATTACTTACGAACTATTACAGTACAAAAATGTGGTTTAAATATGCATGAAAACGACATTATTAGATAGGTATTGTTCTGCTGATCATTTTGGTACCTCGTTTGCAATTTTCCGAGTATGAATAAATGGTGAATTAAACGGTTATTCAAATCTAATTCTTTTAACCATTTCGAAAATGACATCAAAGGAAAATTTGTTGTCATGCTGTGAAATTAACATAACTAGATAGCCTTTGATTTCCTGATCGTTCTGGTATATCATTTGCAAAATTTGAACCAATATTTATTAAGTTATGATTTTCCCAAATATTAATTAGTTGAGTCGGTACTTCCGGAAAACGGCCCGGTAGTACCGGACAAGTCGGTACTTCCGGAGCTACTTCCGAGCCACTTCTAGAATATGGCAGGAGGTATCCAGTACCGAAAAAACTTATGGTCAGTACTTCCGGAAAACTGCCCGGTAGTACCGGTCAAGTCGGTACTTCCGGAGCAACTTCCGAGCTACTTCCGGAAATAGAACAAGAGGTATCCAGTACCGAAAAAACCTATGGTCGGTACTTCCGGCAAACTACCCGGTACTACCGACGAAGCAATTTGGACCGAGCCGAGGCCACGACCAGCGCGCGCGCGGCGGTGACCACTGGTGGCGGCACGGACGGAAACAGCGGCGTAGGGCGTTCGGGGACGGGCATCCAGGCGCATTCGACGCGAGGGACTATGGCGAGCTAAACTAGGGCGGCACCGCAACCTAATGGTCACCGGAGTGACGCATGCGTCGGCGCCCAGCGGAGGCCGACGGCGAGCTACGACGACTCGACGAACTAGGGCGAGAGGAGGGAGGAGAGAATGTCCCGGAGGACCAGCAGCTCACCCTCGTTGCGTGTACGTGCTCGTCGGGGACAGAGGAGGTCGGAGACAGCGGCATCCGTGCTCGACATGCGGCGGCCGGAGGCGGAGAAGACCGGGACGGCGGTGTCGATTCCCGGCTCCCCGGCTCAATTCTGGTGTCGATCTGCTCGGAGAGGTCTCTAACGGTGGCGATGCGCGGGGGACGGCGGCGGTTCGACGGTGGCCATCGAGCTAGGTTTAGGGTTTCTATGAGCTAGAGAAAAAGTGAGGGGAACGAGTGAGGGGGAGAGAGAGCAGGGCATCCGTGGCCTCTTATCCACAAGGGGGAGCACTGCAGCGTCGAGCTGGTGCGACAGGGACATCGGGAGCGAGCTCGGTCGCTACAGGGGTGGTGCTACAGGTAGAAGATGACACATTTGCAGAAAACCCCCTGGCTCTTTTCTTTTCTAAAACAAACTGTTTTTTTCTTTTCTTTTACAACCAGTAGCTTTAGCTATTTATTTGGGGCGCTTAAACAATTCATAAAATTATGAAAATATTTATGGAGGATCCCAATAAAATAATGAAGCTCCCATATTTTTCTTTTGAATTTTTGAAAAGTTGAACTTGGTTTCAAATTAGAAGATGTTTTGAACCAATTTTGAATTCTCAATTTTATTTCTTTGCTTGGCAAGAATTTGCCTTTAACAAATATTTATAAAATGTATTCTTGGAACTTCCTGGACAAATTGGAAACTCAAGAATAATTTGTTTTGCCAACTTGAGCAATGCATTTGGTTTGGAAATTTGGGAAGGGTTTTGCTTCCTTTTTTTATAATTTCCAAGTGTTGCTTTATTTAACTTTAGAAATTTAAATATGTATGCCATGATGCAAGTGCAATGAAAAAGTGAAAATTTGGTTCAAATTTTACAGTACCAAACTAGGGCTGTTACAAATCTACCCCCCTTACAAGAATCTCGTCCCGAGATTCCTAGAGTAGAAAGAGAGAGGAGGGAAACATGACAACATGTGTCTTCCACGATCTTCTCGATCCCACGATGATCTTCCTTGTTGCAGAGCATAAGGTAACAAGCATGACATGCCGAGGTGGCGGGAATGAACGGAAGATAGTTCAAGGTGATAGACAAGTTTTCTCCAAGGGTTGGAAATATGAACTTTGTACAAGAGCAAGCCATTGAGGAATAACTAGGGACAACCTAACAAAACAAAGGTCGAGCAGAAGATAGGACAACATATCACTTTGTTCATCCGAAATTTTTAGGATCCTTGTCCAAGACCATGACATCACTTCAAACCACCCTGATGTGTAGACCGTAGAGATTTGAAGCACCGTGAGGAGAAAGGACATCTTCTGGACTCCACGCTTTTGACATACAAGATGTTTCCATAAGGTTAAAATCTCGGGCCCTAACGTGACTGATGAATTCACTAAAATGTACTTGTGATTGATTAAAACTTTAGGTTCACATAGGAGGGAAAGATATAGCACTGATCAACAATTAGATAGAGGGAGAAAACCTCATAAACGAGCTATTGCCATGATAGAAAGAGCAGTAGGATTGACCAAGAGACATTTATCAACTCCGCTCTAATATTCTCCTTGAGGTTCTAGATATCACAATCAGGCTTCTGAATATCCTTCAATCGATCATCAAGCGAAGGTCGTACTTGAAGATAGAGAAAAGACCATAAGGGAAAACTCCTAGAATAAGTTACACATGATCCTCATGGATAGTGGTTGATTTTAAAGATTTAAGAGATTTCGTCAATAGACCTTCCGGTGAGGTGCGTGAACCACAACATCGAACTTGTCGGGGTTAGAAGTTGGCCTAGGTCATACTCTTGAGAAACACCAACCATCATTTCTGCTTGAGGTTCAGATTTGGTTAGGTGTACAGATACTTCAGACTTCGCATGTCTGAAGGGGAGTTTGCAAAAGTTAAAGGAAAAATTAGGGTAACTAGATTCTCAAGACATGGGCTATAGTGTCAAGCTCCAGAACACGAGCTAGATCGCGAGTTCCATGGGGTCACGACTACGAAGAGGAAACTGAACCAGCATGAACTCCAAGCAATGAAACACAACGGAGTCCTGATTGGGAAACACCAGTAAGATGTTGAAGTTTGACAACCTTTTCTTATTCAAGAACAATTTGGCCAGTGGCTTGGTGCGCATGCATGACTTCTTTAGAGAACTGGAGGCAACAACCTACCATCTCAATAATAATGCACATATGCATGACCAACTTGTGATTAAACCCGAGGAGACAAAGAGAACTTCACTCAGACCCATGGCATCACATGTCAACCATTGTACATGGACCAGAGAAGAACACTTCCAACATCCAGAACACGTACTACGTGATGACACGAAGATGGTTCTGACAAGTTTCCAATATTACTGCCAACCATCCAAATTGAATCCTTTCAAACATGGAGGAATGAGAATGCTATCGATGGGCTCGATAACAAGCTTATTAGGATACTCCAGGAAGATGAACTCGTAGATTGCATGAACGGGGCAAATGTATCGGTTTGAACAATGACATGGAGATAAGCGAAAAACATCACAGTAAAACACTATCACGATAGTCCTTGGTTCTGAGTTTGATTTGACGATAGCCCAACTCAAATAAAAAATCGGGGAGAAGTAGCAGATTCCATAAAGGAAACACTATCTCGCTTCGGCATGTACAAAACTAGACATCCCCTTGGAGAACAAACCAATTCAGATAGAGCATTTGTCTTTCAACTCTCCAAGTTGTTGCTTAAGCTCAGTCAATTAGTTCAGGGGTATCCATCACAGTTTCTTGGAGAAGGAAGCTATTCGGAGAACCAACATATTCACGAACTCGACAAAATGGTCAGCTGAGAACCTAGAAATCCTTCTGGAAAGACATCTAGAATATCACGACCACCGCATGTCACTGATTACGAGAGGAAACTTGCTTTTCAAGGCAAAAAGATGTGGTCTTGAGAGTTTCGACACGAATCTAACTTGTTGACCGAAGGTGTGCATCTGAACGAATGGACTTGGAAGCTCCGACAACTCGGCTTGATGATCTGATTACCAATCTGCTAAGACCGCCATCAAAGTGCTTGGATTTCAAAGCAATAACAATTGCTAAGAATATCCGATTACCACATCAATATGCACCCCCCAACATTCTCGAGCCCGAATAGCTCGGAGGTAGATGGATAAGGAAGGGTAAGAGCATCACTTCATCAAGTACGTCATGAGACTAAGCACGACCTCTTGATATAAAAGAGTGTGACACTCCAAGGTGGAACGGAACAAAAGCTAGACAAGCTCTTATTCTGCGAATCACAATCCTTTGACCTGGTCCGAGAAATGGACAAGGTACCGGAGTTTGTTTCTCCTGACATCCCGAAGTGGAATGCCTTGACGAACCACAAGAGTAACTTGCATCGGAACACACCAACGCACGATATAACTTGACCGTCAACTAACAGACAAAGGTCGGACGACAGATCAAGAGTAAGAAACAGGCTCACAACAATCCCAAGATATTACAGAAGCCCTTGTTAGCACTCTTCCAACAACTAGTGCCGAAAGGGTTTCACGAACGAGTGTTATTGGAGGAATCACAAACATTGATAGAAAACTCGCTAAGAGCAATCTTGTCGTGATCTAGATGGTTCCATGACAGAGAGTCTAGCTAAAGCTAGTGACAGAGAAGAGCATTGTTGAGCAAATCAATTATGGCTGCAACCTCGAGCTTGAAGACTAACTTCAAATTTGGCCAACCTGATGTAGGGTTTGACAATTAACATCAGGGTTCAACGGGAAGGATCTTGGGTTAAAGATCAGCTTCATGTACTGGGACTCACGAATAGCATAATGCTCACATGGGGGACAACCCTCATGAATCATTACACCAGAGTTCTAGTACAATCCGGGACCTTCGGTTCAAGATCTTGGGCTAAAACCCAAAGAAAGGACCACCCGATTAGGTGTGAAACATTTGAAGCATGGAATAAGAAGATTGTTGCTAAACAACTGAGTTTACTTCGGATTTTGAAGACTGGAGCAACCTGACACGTAATACTAGAGGCAGAAGCTAACCCCGTGATCCTAAAGATTTGAAGTAACAGACGAGAAGTAAAACTTTTAACTCAAATAGAGGTAAGATGTCTCCGAGATTAGAGTTATACCAGGTAAGGAGTAAAAATAATCCTAAGATGGTTTTCACAACTCATTTTTAGGTTATAAATAATTTTCACGAACACTAGACTCGACATCGACCAATAGAAGGGTATCCTACAGGCAGTCCTGGTCTGATACCAATTTGTAGCGCCCCGAGCCCGGAATTATACAGAGATACTATGTAACCCACAGGCCATGCTACACAATCGAAGGTTACCGGGGTTACCACTCCCAGGCCAAAACCTTTGGCAGGCATGCTCGGAATGGATCATCGGCAACGCAACATCTCGATCATGCCATGATCACTTGCATAGCTATCAATGCATAATAGAGAGATCAAGACTGCGGAACATCTGACACATCACAGACTCTACGACACAAAGAGATCATAGTTCAACTCATATAATGAGAAAGATAGCAATCACACATCAGAGATCACAGACCCAACATTACATCAAGCGGAAGCAAATTTAGTTGTCTAAATAACAAGATCCAAATTATGGCCTAAGAGGCCTACAATAACAATCCCAGCCAGCCTGTTCCGTGACGTCCCAAGCTGCCACCTGGGAACCCCAGACTACTCGTCGATGTCAACAAAGAACCCACCTTCCTGGTTGTTGACGTCCTCCTCTGAAACAATAATAATCAACAAAGCAAGGCTGAGTACGACGTACTCGCAAGGTTACTAGAGCTATATACGCTCAGATGATTGGCTTCAAAGCTGTATAGTAGTTGTTTTGCATAAAGCTAGTTTTCCTTTTTTAAAGACATGACTCATGGCATCGACTACTCAGAAGGTTTTTCACAAGGGGATAAGATACTAAACTTTCATTTGTTAGTTCACATTGAACCGACAGTATCCAGAACCCACCACTCATCTCCACCAAGGCACTCCCTCGAATCACACTCGACGAAATGAACCTTTTAACACACGTTGCCAAAATTTTAATTAAGTTCATGTTATTTATGGTCTTATCGTCCGTTCCCAAGTCGTCCATAACCGTGGACACGGCTTTTCGAAAAGATTAAACCCTACAGGGGTGTACTATTTTTAACCATCGGTACCGTCCGGCTTGCCTATTTAGCTCTCTTCCGAGGAAAGCTGGCAGAGTGGGCGCGGTTAAACCTTTACCTTGCATGAGGCTAACCCAAGGATCATCAGTGTGCGGAAGGACAGGTTCAGTGCCTATTTCAACACCCTGCCCTGCGGCCACATCCTAAACACCACCGTCCTCATCAAGCATTTTTCCACCATCCAACTCACACGCAAATGGAAAGCTCAAACTAGAGGATCCTTGGCTAGCCCCTCACAAGTTATTCAGTTACTAAGGATTCCATATGTCCCACCGATGGAAGCACGCTCAGTCTTGGTTCAAGAGGTAAAGAACTCGCACATAGGCGGCAAGAATGAGGCAAAACACCGTCAACCCCGATGGCAACTCATCCAAGCCTTTAAGCATTTTGATTAAGTACCACAAGTTTCCACCTTGTCCGATCATTCCATCAACTTCACAATCATGGAAATAATCACCGGACGACTAAGCATTCGACTAAGCATGGCTAAGAGCAGCTAAGCATATATTCTGTAGATATAAAGTAACTTAGGCAAACACATCAAACCTATGGATAATAGGAGGGAAAACATCTAATGGTGTAGGGAACTATGCAATTAATAGGCTACTCTAACCATCGAACAAAATTTTCATTGGAATATTATGGTGGAGAAAATACTTGTGTAAAACAATAGGATGAGATATGCACGGTAAGGTTATCTCTTGCCTTGCTGATGGGGCTGATAGCACGGATCGTCGGGGTATTGTGGTGGAACCTCGACTCCTGAATCTACCGATACACAAACAATAACAGGAGAACAAATAAATAACAGGAGTACAAAAGGTGCAATGCACAATCATGATGACATGTCAAGTTTATGCACTGATATCTTCATTTAATTTAGCTAATAATTTAAATGGAGTGCCAAAATAATTGGTGCAATTATTTGGAAATAACCCCATGTTTAATTTAATGACCACATTACTTATGAACTATTACAGTACAAAAATGTGGTTTCAATATGCATGAAAACGACATTATTAGATAGGTATTGTTCTACTGATCATTTTGGTACCTCGTTTGCAATATTCCGAGTAACGATGAATAAATGGTGAATTAAACGGTTATTCAAATTTAATTATTTTAACCATTTTGAAAATGACATCAAAGGAAAAGTTGTTGTCGTGCTGTGAAATTAATATAACTAGATAGCCTTTGATTTGCTGATCGTTTTTATATCATTTGCAAAATTTGAACCAATATTTATTAAGTTATGATTTTCCCAAATATTAATTAGTTGAGTCGGTACTTCTGGAAAACGGCCCGGTAGTACCGGACAAGTTGGTACTTCCGGAGCTACTTCCGAGCCACTTCCGGAATATGGAAGGAGGTATCCAGTACCGAAAAGACTTATGGTCGGTACTTCCGGTAAACTGCCCGGTAGTACCGGTCAAGGCGGTACTTCCGGACCAACTTCGAGCTACTTCCGGAATAGAACAAGAGGTATCCAGTACCGGAATGCGGTGACCCCGCACACCACTGCATATTGTAGTGTACAAGTCGTTGACATAACATCCACGGAAGGACTCATCCGTAAATATTACATCCCTCAGAGTAGTACAACAGAAACATTGCGGGTCCACTTTATTACACACTGCTAAAGATTACAAGCCAGAAATGTACAAAAGCTTCAACGTCTTCCTCCGACATGGGAGGAATTTCAACTACAGTATGGTTGACTGAGGTCAACTTATTAACGATAGAAAGAAGCAAACTAAGAACCATGGGCTCAACAACCTAAGTAGTACTAGTCTAGAATTGCTCGGCCCTGCCCTAATATAGGAGACTAAGTCTCGGGCTCATCATCATCGCCTCCATAAGCAATCAGGTAGTCGACGCCTTCCACCCCTCCGGATAGATCAGGTTCCTCGTAGTACACCTCGTCCTCATGGTAAGCTCCATAACTCTCCTTGATTGCCTCCTCAAAGTCTAAGCATGGGATCAAAAGGAAAGGGTGAGCAACAGCGTTACTCAGCAAGTTCTGAATATATATAGATAAGGTGTATCATGCACTAGTTACTGCCAAAACCTCGGGTCTTTGGCATAGATGCAAGTTTTTGTAAACATTTCTTCAAAAGATTGATTTTATTCTGAAAACTATGTCCACAGTCTCCACCGGTCTTGTGAATCCAAATGGGACTCCATTCCGTCCTCGATCTCGTAGTTCCATACCGGGAACACGGTTGTGAAATCACAAATTTGTTGTTTGACTCTGCAGAGTTGCATCACTTTACCCAACAGTTGCCTGGCCTTATATATGCTCTCTTTACACTCCATGAGTGTTATAGCCAAGACTCAGGACATCCAGTCATGTGGAGCTTCTCCCAAATCAACACACATCCGCCCGTTTGTGATGCGGTAGGGGAATCATGTTCCACGCATACCCAACACCCCTCCCAAGCTTCCCCACCAATTACCCCGTCGGGCAGGAAGAGCACGCGCTTCCACGCTGTTGGCCGCCGCAACGACCCAACCCGGTGTAGGCCTGCCGAGGATATGCGGATGAGAAAAGAAGCCTCTGACTGACCCCGCCCATACAAAGTCCGTTGGTTGATGCTTTTACTACGGCGAAAGGATCACTGGAACAGGGGTTATTAGTTCCTAAGGATATATACCTTCCCATACGATGGAACACCGTACCTATTCATCTTACCATTGTTCCATCGCCAACCAATAGTATATACCACATCATTCAAAAATACTTTTTTCTTTTTGATGCAAGTGAAAGGAACGTATAGGTAACTTTGCAAGTACTTTGATAAAAATACATCAAACGATATGCAAGAATGAACTTGCCTTGAGACTGACAAGTAGTGCAGTCTAAAGCTTCCGGCGATTCGTGAACCTCGTGTTCTGAAAATCAACATCATTGTCTTTATAAGACAATGTTTGAAAATCCAATTTATGCTATTATGCATAGATGAAATGATTTTTAAAGGTTTTGGAAAATTTCCCCCCTTCATATTTTAAGATGATTTTTCCCTTTTTTTTGTGTGTTTTACCTAGGATGAGTTACGGGACAGTCATTCACAGAATGGTAATTTATTTTACTTTAAAAAAATAATTCAATTCATTTCCACTGAAGGATCCTTGAATATTAAAAACAATTCAAATCATGTCCACTTAAGGATCTTTGAATATTTTGGAAAATAATTCAAATCATTTCCACTTAAGGATCTTTGAATTTTTCACTCAAGCAATATTTTTCAATAAATCAAATAAAAATCATTTTTGAATTCCTTGCAAAATTTTGAGTTAATAACATATTTTTATTTGATTTTTAGGATTTTATTTTTGGATTTAAAATTTGTGTTAAAATTAAGATTTGATTTGAATTCAGCAATTTTTAGAAATTACAAACAAGTCCTTGGTTTACTGGGTTGAACCAGGTCAACCTGTACCGGTTCGGTGGGACCAACCAATCCGGCCCACTCTCTTCTCCCCTCTTCTCTCTCTCTCCCTCTCTCGCTCCCGTGGTCGACACGATCCCCTTTTCGCCTCCGCCGTCGCCGACTGATTCCGGCGTGCTCCGGCCGTCTCCGTCGTCGTGCTAGGGCGCAAAAGAAAGCCCTTTCGATGCTCTCTCTTCTCCTCCCCGTCGATCTGCTTTTCCTCTTCTGGTGTGTTCGTGCGCAACCCATCCCTAGGGTTAGGGTTTCGGTGATGGCGCTGCTCCACCGTGCTTCTCCTCCTCTGAGCTACCTCGCCATGACTAGGGTTCGGCTCTGCTCTCTGGTTCTGCCTAGCTGCTCTCCTTCTTCTCCACCGACGCGTGTGTGCTGCTCGTCCCCCGGTTGAGGTCTCGGTTGCAGCGCGATTAATCGTGCTCCCGACCCTTGCTCGGCTCCGCCGCCGGTGTGGAGCTCGCCTCCGTACTACGGTGGTGCTGGAGTGGTGTTGCTGCGGTGCGACTTCCTCTCTTGGTCCTCCGTCATGACCACACGGGCACTGCCCCGTCGTCATGCCGTTACGGCCATGGGCGCACGGTAAGGTTCTCTTCCTCCTCTCTGCTAACTCCTCCTTCTAAACTCCTTTCTGATCTAGCTTAGCTCCTATGCTGCCCAAGATTTTCTCACTGGTACTTAGCAAAAATTGTACTGGTGCCTTATTTTGCTCTGCTTGGTTAAAATATGTGATGCCATGATGCTTGTATATTTATCTGAGGTGTGAGGGGTGAAGATTGGAATTAATTTTGATGATTTGCTCTGGCAAAAATGATTGGAGAAGAAAGAATTGGGCTTTGGCTTAATTTGCTGCTGTGGCTTGTGCTCTGTGCTGTGAAATAGTGTGGAAATATCTCTGTGGCTAAAGAAAATTAGCTATGCATGCTGTGATGCCTCCACTGGAGTTACACAGAAGCTGGCTAACATATTTAGTTTTTGGAAAATTCTTTTCTTATGCTTTCCTGTGCTTCTTCTAGTGACAGAGATGCTAGGCTACTGGCTTGTGTATCTAATAAAGAACAGGTGCTTCACTTCCCTCTTATCTATCCTTAGCATAATCCATGTTCAACATGGTTCTGATAAGAACAGATATTCCTCACTTCCCCTTTTATGCATGCAAACATGCTTAGCTTGGCTCTGTCATTATCAGAGTTAGCTAATTCTCTCCTTCTCTGCCTAACACTCAAAAGATCAACCTGCTGCTGCTGAGTAGCTTGGTCTTCTGGCTATACTGACAACCTGCGTCTTGTGGATAGCCTGCTCCTCCTAGCTGCTTCAAATTTCCTAAGGTGTATAGTTCTAGCTGCAAGATTTGATGTGGCTAATGTTCTTGATGATGAACATTTTCAGAAATGTGTGTGATGTGCTTGGCTGTGTGATGCCTTGTGAATTCGGCTGGCTGCCCTATTTATAGGGTTTTTTGATGATTCTGGTGGTGACACCAGGATAATTGCATGCAATGAGTAAGCTGCTTGCAGTGGCCCTCCTCCACCTCGAATTGCTACTCTTCTGTTAAAAATATGGAGGTTCTTATCCTCTGGTGATTGAGTTTCTGTGCCAAGGTATTGTTTACTCCCTTTTTGGCTCACTCCTTGATCCTATCCTTGCTCTGCCGGCTGATGTTGTTCAATCTGGTTATGAACTGTTTCAAGTCCATCCATTTGAGTTGTGGAATGGTTTCAAATCCACTTGTGGATTACTCTCAGCTAGGATCCTTGCGCAGGGAGTTATCCCTCCACCTCACTGGGTCTTATCAGGCTCCTGTCGACTCCTGCTATGCACTATGGTTTTGAACTGTTTGGCATCCCTCTGCTGCCAAAGAATTGATATTTACTTGATGGATTTGGGTGGCTTCTCTGGTGGGCTAGAATTGTAACTGGGTTGTGACTGACTTTACCTGTGGGCTGTAAGGAATATAGGGTCCATTTAACCAATTAATGATAAATGTGACACCACAATTAAGAAGGTGGATTTAATTTATATATTTGGCAGAGATAATTGTTCTGTTTCCTTGTTGCCTTTGGACATCCTTTGGAGATGATCATGTATGCATGTGATAACCAGCTAGTCCCTCAGGTTGCCTAAGTTGTAAAGCTGGTTCTGCCTTTGCCCCTTTTACATGCTTAATGCATGCTGAGCATGATCAAGTTGCTTGATGTTGGATATTTGATTTGATTTTTGACTGTGATTTCCAATGTCAATTCCAATTCATGGAATTAGACACTCTGCCAAGTATTATATCAATAGCCAGTACCAATGTACTAGGCTAACATTACTAACCTTAACAACTCTTTTCTTTGTGAATTGTTTGCTTTTTCAGGTTGAAGAATTTCAGAAGATTATCTAAAGGATTTAGTTTATAGGTTTTTCTTTTATTTGTACTTTTCAATAGAAAATTTGTAATAGGACCTGATAATATTATTTGTAACAGATTTGTGGAACAAATCCACTTGTAAAGTTTCTTGTAATTTATTTTATCTCAGAAGTGCATATTGTAATTTATTGACATTAAAATTGTATATTAGAATTTAATTGTAAAATGTATTGGATGTTAGATATTATTGCAATTTGCAAGAAAAGTTGTTTGGGAAATGTAATGATGATTATTGAAATTTTTGTGGAGAATGAAATGTGGAATTACATGAATGTGAATTCTTAGAATATTAGGACAAAATGTATGTGTTGATTATAAACATGAATTCAAAGATTTGAGAGAGAGAATATAGATAAGATTTACAAGTGTGGATACATTTGTATTCAAATTTGAAGTTACCTAAATAAACTTTCATTAAAGTTGATAACCCAACCTATCTTTTAAAACTAGGGTTTCAAAATAGGCGACTAATGTTAGATCGAGTTATCTCGACCACTAGTCCTTTTTGCATAAAAGCGCGAAAATTATTCGGACTTTTCAAGCATGCATGAATGCAAAGATGCAAACTTCCTATTTCTACCCTTTCGAAACCTATAACTGCGGGGTATTACATCCTCTCCCCCTTAAATTAAACTTCGTCCCGAAGTTTCTTTTCTGAGGTACCTGAACAAATATGGGTAGTCCCGTCGTAGATCATCTTCTTTTTCCCACGTTGCTTCTCTTTCAGGATGATTCTTCCACTTTACCAAACAATATTTGATAGCTCTATTCCGTAATCTTTTCCAATTTTCAGCCAAAATCTTTTCAGGTTGCTCCTCATAGGATAGGTCTGGTTGCAAATTTAACTTCTCATAGTCAATTGGTTCTTCGGGTGGTTTTAAGCACTTCCGGAGTTGTGACACATGAAATACATTGTGCACTTGTGATAGAATCTCCGGTAATTCTAATTCAAAGGCTACAGTTCCTTTCTGACTTAATACTCGAAAAGGTCCAATATACCTTGGACTCAATTTTCCTTTTACTCCAAACCTTTTTACTCCTTTGGTCGGACTAACTCTCAAGTATACCATATCTTGTAATTGGGGCTCCCATTGTCTTCGGGTAAGATCCGCATAACTCTTTTGTCTACTCTGAGCTATTTTTAAACGATCTCGGATAATATCAACTATTACTTGCTGTTCTTTGATATACTCTGGTGCAAACTCTTTACTTTCCCCTACTTCAAACCAACAGATTGGTGATCTACATTTTCTTCCATATAAAGCCTCAAATGGTGCCATTTGTATGCTACTCTGATAACTGTTGTTGTAAGAGAATTCTGCTAATGCCAAGTGTTCATCCCACGATCCTCCAAAATCTAGAACACATGCTCTCAGCATATCCTCCAATATTTGATTTGTCCGTTCCGTCTGTCCTCCAGTTTGGGGATGGTATGCGGTACTAAAGTTAAGATCTGTCCCTAATCTTTTATGCAAGTGCTTCCAAAAAGCTGAAGTAAAGATAGATCCTCTATCTGAAACTATTGTTAGAGGTACTCCATGCTTACTTACTATCTCTTTCACATAAATTTCAATCAAAGTTGCCGCTGTATCTTTCTGATTGATAGCAAGAAAATGAGCACTTTTGGTTAATCGGTCCACAATCACCCAAATTGCATCCTTATTTTTCCTTGTTTTGGGTAATCCTGTGATAAAATCCATACTGATGTCTTCCCATTTCCATTTGGGAATAGGCAAAGGTTGTAATAATCCGGCTGGTCTCTGATGTTCAGCCTTCACTTGACTACAAATATGACATTCTGCCACATATTTTGCAATTTCTCTTTTCATATTATTCCACCAGAATATCTTTTTCAAATCCATATACATCTTGGTACTCCCAGGATGTATAGAATAAGGTGTTTCGTGTGCTTCCTTAAGTATGATACTCTTAATTTCCTTGATATCTGGAACACATATTCTATCATGAAACCACAAAGATCCATCATCAGTCTTTAAAATAAACTCAGATCTCCTCCCTTCCTTAATTCTTCTTTTCTCTTCTGCTAGGAATTCATCTTCTTCTTGATGAGATATTATGTTTGCTTTCAAATCCATGTTAATTTCTCCAACAATATCCATTGCCATAATACTATTTAATGCTGATCCGTCCCAAATCTCTATCTGGAACCTCTCTATCTCCCTTTTAAGTTCTTTAGGCATCCCTTGTTCCATTAAGGGATTACAATTGACCTTCCGACTTAAAGCATCTGCTACCACATTAGCTTTTCCAGGTGTATAATTAATTGTTAAATCATAATCCTTAATCAATTCCAACCATCTTCTTTGCCTCATATTCAACTCCTTCTGGGTGAAGAAATATTTCAAACTCTTATGATCAGTGTATAGCTCACACTTTGCTCCATAAAGAAAATGTCTCCACTGCTTCAAGGCATAGACTACTGCGGCTAATTCCAAATCATGTGTTGGGTAGTTGAGTTCATGGGGTTTCAATTGCCTGGATCCATATGCAATGACCTTGTGATCTTGCATTAATACACATCCTAATCCATTTTTGGATGCATCGCAATACACCGTATAATCCTTTCCGGTCTCAGGTACGGCCAAAACTGGTGCTGTTGTGAGCTTCTTTTTAAGCTCCTGAAAACTTTGCTCGCAATTCTCGGTCCATACAAACGGAACATTCTTTCTTAGTAACTTGGTCATGGGTCCGGCTATCTTTGAAAATCCTTCAATGAATCTTCTATAATATCCAGCCATTCCTAGGAATGCTCTTATTTCCTTAGGTGTTCTCTTAACGTTTGCAGTACTATTCTCAAATGCCGTGCATGATCTTCTTTAGTTCGGGAGTAAATTAATATATCATCTATGAATACTATCACGAACTTATCCAAGTATGGCATGAAAATCTTGTTCATCAAATTCATGAATATAGCTAGTGCATTGGTCAATCCAAATGGTACTACTAAATACTCATGATGTCCATATCGTGATACAAATCCAGTTTTAAGAATATCCTCAGCTTTGATTTTTATCTGATGATATCCGGATCTTAAATCAATTTTGGAAAATACTCCGGCTCCTCTAACTTGATCGAACAAATCTTGTATCCTTGGTAATGGGTACTTATTCTTGATTGTTACATTATTTAGGTTACGAAAATCTCCACACATTCTTCGTCCTCCATCCCTTTTATCCACAAATATCACTGGTGCTCCCCAAGGGGATACACTTTCTCTTATGAATCCTTTGGCTTCCAGTTCATCCAATTGCTCCTTTAACTGTACCAATTCCTTGGATCCCATCTTATATGGTGGTTGTGCAATAGGTGCAGTACCAGGAATTAAATCAATAGTAAACTCAATTTCTCGGTCCGGTGGCATTCCAGGTAATTCCTCGGGAAATACATCCGGAAATTCCCGTACTACCGGAATCTCTTCCAATTTTTCCTTACTCAAGGAGTTTAATTGCAGATCTGCTTTTAGCTGAGTATGCTTATCACCTTGGTATATTGTTCTAATCCCTCCGGGTCCTCTTAATGATACCGTTTTATCCGCACAATCTATTTGGGCTCCATGGTCAGACAACCAGTCCATCCCTAAGATGACTGCTATATCTTTCATGGGTATTACTAGTAAATCAGCGTTATAAACGCGGTCACAGATCATAATTACTTGGTCCTTTTTGACTTGAGATGCTAAAATCTTTCCACCGGCTGACATAACCATAATCGGGACTGCTAACGGTTGACACCTAATCCCATAAGCTTCCACAAATTGTTGTGAAATAAAAGATGTAGTAGCTCCAGTATCAAATAAAACTTTGCCAGGATGAGATAAGATTTTGAGCGTACCGATCACCACGTTGTCGTCATTATTGACTTCCTCCAGGCTGGTGCAATTCAGCTTCCCATAGGGTTTCCCTTTAGCTTTATCTGTGGAGGTTGGACCAGAACCTCCACCTCTTGGCTTGAATCCGCCACCATTTCTATTATTACCACCTCCATTACCACGGCCCACCTGTTGATTTTGCCGATAAGGACAGTCTGGTTTGATGTGTCCTTGCTGTCCACATCCGAAACAGACAATTTTTGGCTTTTGGCAATCCTTCTTCATGTGTCCTCTTAGACCACAATTATCGCAAACGATGTGATCCATTGGATTAGAATTCCGTGGCATTGGCTTTCTCATATCCATTCTGGGTTTAGGCTTAAAACGTAGATTTGGTGGTGACTTTTGCACTTGAAATTTCCTGGGTTCAATCCTGGCTTTCTTCCTCCTTTCCTCCTGAAGCATTTTATAATCATCCTCAAGAGTTATGGCTGCATCCACTAGCTCTTGGAATTCCTTAGGTTTAGCCAACCTGAGTTGCATTTTCATGAATGGATTCAGACCCTTCATGAATCTCTTCTTTCTTTTCTCCTCCGTATTCACTTCGTCCACAGCATATCTAGATAAAGTATTGAACATGCTAACATATCTTCCAACTGGTGACTCATTCTGTCTTAGATTTTCAAACTCTCTCTTTTTGAGTTCCATAATACTTTCAGGAACATGAGCTTCCCTAAATCTCTTCTTGAACTCTTCCCAATTTATCACATGTCCTGCAGGCTGTGTAGCCACAATTGCTTCCCACCATGATGCTGCGGGTCCGGTAAGCAAATAAGTTGCATACCTAACCTTCTCCTCATCTGAACATCCCACTGTATTGAGTTTTCTCTCAGTGTCTGCCATCCAATCTTCAGCATCCATGGGATCTACGGCTCTAGCAAAGGGTTCAGGCCTAGTATTCTGGAAATCTGATAAGGATACACCTCTTGGTTCTCCATTTCTTGCTCTTCCATTTTGAGTCTCTAAAAGGTCATGTAGAAATTTATTTTGTACTTCTTGATCATGACGTCTTCCTTCTTCCACCAACTGCATATATTGCATGAAACTTTGCTCCGTAATTGGCCTTGGTGGTTGAGGTATTCCTCCTGTCTCGGCTGCATGCTTCTCTCTTGCTTCTCTTTCTTGCCTAAGCAACTCACTTTCTTCACCGGCACTCGCCATTGTCCCCTAGTCCCGCCACAATGAATTAGAACTCATCGTTACATTATGCATATGCACTTTGAGTTCGTCTTCATGCGCAAAAACTAGTCACACATTGAAATCCAGAAAAATCCAAGAAACCAAAACATTTCAAACATATACCATGTATTATACATGTAGGGTTACAAACATGGGTACAGAATTGTAACACACTCTAAAGTGAGTAGGTCTCACTTATTGCTACCATACAACCACACCGTACACACTACAATACTCTATATGTTACATAGGGATACTACTATTCCACTTTCTGATTACCCTCACTTCTCCGTGAACTTTCCCGGCTTCCACCACTTGTTGCGACCAGTTCTCCTCAGAAATCCAGGTAAAGGAATCTTCTTCTTACCGGATGGCTGGTAATCAGGGTCAGATGGTGATGCTTCTAAGTTCCAATCAGTCACATTAAAGTAACTGTCTAGGTATTGATACGCCTCCGCTTCATCACCGTACTCACCCCCAAAGTCCTCAGCTCCCGAAGGAACATTACTGGTGTTACAGAAATAACTCCGAGGCTCTTCTATAGGTTCTAACTTGGGTTGCCTTGACGTACTCGCCCCCTGGTTATACCTTGACTTATAACCATATCCATCCTCTTCATCTTCCTCATCTGAATTAATCAGAATAGGATTACCTGACCGGCCTAGCTTTGGCTTTCTTCTAGGTAATTTACTCTCAACTTCCTCCTCGCCATCATCACCTTTGATTACTATAGGATCGCTTGAAGTTCCCTGGTAGGGTTCCTCATCCCATCCAGCGGAATAGGAAGCTTCGGGTTCAGTACTCTGGCGTTCCTCCACTTCTCCCACAAGAACATAGTCTGGGTGTGCTGGAGAATAAGTGGCGAAAACTGGGGTTTCAGGAGCTACAGTCTCATCAACATAGGTAACTGGAGTGGATGGTGGATCAGTATGACCCATACGGGCTTCATACATGAGCATGTCACAGCGCTCCTGGATAGCATCGGGGCTAGAAAACTGCTCTACCATGATCTCCATCTCATCGGACAAAATGCTAAAGGATTTGTGGTAGGTTCGGATAAGCTTGACGCAACTCTCAAGAAAGACAGCAGCGTCACGAGGGTTAGTGCGTGCAAAGGCTAAGTAATCCACATCTATCTCTTGTCGATAGATGGCACTTGGGATTGCATGAAACAGGGTTCCTTCCAACTCCTTGGATTTGGCTGTTCTAATATTGGTAATGGCTTTGACTACTGCAATATGGAATGCTATCTCCACGTGCTTGGCTTCTCCATATGGCATCTTCAAACCCATCTTAAGCTCAGACGGAAGCTTGAGTGCAACACGATATTTGGCTAAGGCTGATCCATCATAGTAGCTAAGAGTCTTAACCACTACTTTAGCTTCAACCCCCAAATAGTTGATCATTTGCTCCAACACTACCGCCCAATTTCCTCGGAACACTCCTCTTCCTAATGACATACTTCGGATTCGGACGCTTCGCTTGGGGAATCGGTTATCCATCCTGGTATACAGAAAAGTATTGGTAAGAATGAAGTATTATATGCATGATAATGTTATTCTCAAGTGAATAGCCATCATAACAATATAAAATTCATTACGGCCTAGAAAAATCTATTACCCTACAGGCTTTCCCTTTAATAGGTTTCCAACCTAAGGTCTAGCAATTGCTCTGATACCACCTGCGGTGACCCCGCACACCACTACATATTGTAGTGTACAAGTCGTTGACATAACATCCACGGAAGGACTCATCCGTAAATATTACATCCCTCAGAGTAGTACAACAGAAACATTGCGGGTCCACTTTATTACACACTGCTAAAGATTACAAGCCAGAAATGTACAAAAGCTTCAACGTCTTCCTCCGACATGGGAGGAATTTCAACTACAGTACGGTTGACGGAGGTCAACTTATTAACGATAGAAAGAAGCAAACTAAGAACCATGGGCTCAACAACCTAAGTAGTACTAGTCTAGAATTGCTCGGCCCTGCCCCTAAGATAGGAGACTAAGTCTCGGGCTCATCATCATCGCCTCCATAAGCAATCAGGTAGTCGATGCCTTCCACCCCTCCGGATAGATCAGGTTCCTCGTAGTACACCTCGTCCTCATGGTAAGCTCCATAACTCTCCTTGATTGCCTCCTCAAAGTCTAAGCATGGGATCAAAAGGAAAGGGTGAGCAACAGCGTTACTCAGCAAGTTCTGAATATATATAGATAAGGTGTATCATGCACTAGCTACTTCCAAAACCTCGGGTCTTTGGCATAGATGCAAGTTTTTGTAAACATTTCTTCAAAAGATTGATTTTATTCTGAAAACTATGTCCACAGTCTCCACCGGTCTTGTGAATCCAAATGGGACTCCATTCCGGCCTCGATCTCGTAGTTCCATACCGGGAACACGGTTGTGAAATCACAAATTTGTTGTTTGACTCTGCAGAGTTGCATCACTTTACCTAACAGTTGCCTGGCCTTATATATGCTCTCTTTACACTCCATGAGTGTTATAGCCAAGACTCAGGACATCCAGTCATGTGGAGCTTCTCCCAAATCAACACACATCCGCCCATTTGTGATGCGGTAGGGGAATCATGTTCCACACATACCCAACACCCCTCCCAAGCTTCCCCACCAATTACCCCGTCGGGCAGGAAGAGCACGCGCTTCCACGCTGTTGGCCGCCGCAATGACCCAACCCGGTGTAGGCCTGCCGAGGATATGCGGATGAGAAAAGAAGCCTCTGACTGACCCCGCCCATACAAAGTCCGTTGGTTGATGCTTTTACTACGGCGAAAGGATCACTGGAACAGGGGTTATTAGTTCCTAAGGCTCCACCGGATGTCGCAGCGGTGAGCAGCAATCAGCCGAGCGTGCGACGGGGTTGGAGGCGGACACGCGCAGAGGTAGGCGGCGACCCCTGTTGGTAACTAGGAGCCGGGAGCGGGCGGCCGAGAGGGGGGCGTCGAGATCCCCTTCATCACCGGCGGCGGGAAGATTGCTGTGGAGGGCGCGGCCGTCTGCTGCAGCTAGAGGGGACGTGTGTGGAGGCGTTGAGATCCCGATTGGCTGCGGGCGGCCGCCAATCGAGCTCCATGTCTTCTTCGAGCTCCCGCGCCATCTCGCGGATCGAGATTCCGGTAGGCATGGAGATGCCGGTGTTGCTCTGTCCGCGGTGCAGGGGGGAGGTTGTTCGGAAGATTTCGGAGACACTGAAGAACCCAAATCGACCGTTCTATGTGTGCAAGAACAAGGGGGTAAGAATCGGGGCAATTTGACTCTTTTCGTGGTCGGGATCATTGAGCAATACGGTTGATCTGTTTGGCTTTCATGCAGGTAAAGCATTTCTTCCTTTGGGTCGATGTTCTGGCCGAGAGACTGATGAATGAACTGCTAGAGGAGCACGAGGAATGGCTTCCCATCCTGCCACAGACGGCAGCGGCCGCAGCGCGAGCTCCGGAAGAGGAGATGCAGGGCGGAGCACACATTGAATCAATAGAGGTAGCTGTTGAGCTTAGGAGGTTGAACCAGAAGGTTAGGATGCTCGAACAGCGAGCACAAAAACCCATTTGCAATTGGTTTTGCAATTACATTTGGGCATTTGTGGGTATAGTGATCGCACTCGGTGTTTTTATGAAATTGTATGGAAAGGAATGAATTTGGGAGGGATTTGTATGCTTGAAATTGTGTGAAAAATGTAGAAGAAATGGGAAATTCAGAAACTTTCATCAGTGAAATTCAGTTAAATGCTCTGCCTTTCTGTAAAAAAAACTTTCTATTGGGCCAACTCTATCCAATTAGGCCCATTCGGGGTGGGCAAATTAGAAGGGTGGGTTGTGCCGAAAAAAAAGGTGTAAAATGAACAAAAATGGGGTTTGGCTGGGAATCGAACCCAAGACCCCATGGTTTTGGGGAGTATAGTGCTGCGCTAGTGACCGTTAGGGCTGATGGAAGGACTTTGACATGGCAAAGGAAGGAGACTATACATAGTGAGTTCTTTACTTGGTTTAGGGTTTAAAAACGCATTTTGTACTGAATGTTTTGGACACACGTGAGAGTGGTTTTCCTTTGGGTTTTGTACTTAATTTTTGGACACGCATGTTTGCATGCACACAGTTAGATTATAGTTTACTCATAGTTAGATTTTTTCAACACATTGTTTTCCCTAGAAATTGTTGTACACATACCCTTTTATAATAACTCTTTATATTATATTAGCACGAACGGGAACATATACATATATATTAAACATTGGCCCCTTTTACATATAGATTGAGGGGACCGACGTGGATTACATATATTAAACAAAAAAAATGCAATAGGGCCCTAAATATAGAGGGCCCTAACCTAACCGCCGCCTAGCCGCCGGTGGTTGGCCTACTTCTTCCACAGTTCCACGCCGCCGCCCTGTCCGCCATCTCCTGCTTCTGCAAGGCCCGGCGATTGGCCTCGCGCATCCTGGCGTCGTCCCTGTCACGGCTCTTCTTGATGCGCCGCTAGAGAGCCTTCTCCTCCGCCTTATCCCTAGCCTCCTCCTCCCTCGCCAACTCCTTCTCCTCCGCCTTCTCAAGAAGGTTGAGAAGGCGGTTCTTCTCCTCGTCGGAGCGGTTGTCGACGCGGTCGGGGTCGGGGCGGTGGAAGAAGTAGGCTGACTCGTGCAGCACCTTGGCCTTGCGCTTCCGCTTGGCAGAGGGATCGATGCCCAGCGCCTCTGCCGTTATCTCCGGCTCCCACCAGGGCCGAGCCTTCGGCTGGTTGTCTTCGTCGCTGACGGACTCGGGGCTGGAAGGGAGAGAGAGCTTCGACATTGTAGAGGCAAAGGGGCTGGAGAGGGATGAGAAGAGGGAAGAGGAGGCAAAGGCAGTATTTAAAGACCCGACGACGTGTGAATTAATCGGGGTAGATGAAATCCACTGTGTGAAAACGTAAGAAGATAGATGAAGAAGCAACGTGGAGAATCGATGCATTAGGCGTAGGACAGGTAGCAGTACGTGCGCGCATTAGGCGGTCAAAGCGGTGCCCTGCATAAATATATGATGCGACGTAGCATGCGTGCATTTAAACCCTGATGAAATCCAAAGTCTCACGCCAAAGTCTGCGTAGCTGCATGCATTTAAACCAGACCATAGTTCCATGCCAAAGCCAGCATGGTGCGACGCGACATGGTGTCATCTTGAAAAACGAGGCGTGGTGCAGGCCAGCTGCGTCGCTGCAAATAGCGCTGGTGAACGTCGAGGTCTACGTCGAGGTCTACTCTGGAAAAACTAGGCATGCAGGTCTACGTCGAGTTCTGCATGCATCGGGCTGGTGAACGGGGCCCAGTAGTCAGTGGCCGTTATTGCATGCACAGCGTCATTTTCAATCGTTTGATCGTAAGGAACGGTGCAGATCGAGTACATGGATGCAAACCTCGATCAGATGCTACGGTTTTATCAGATGCTACGATGTTTATTCGACCTATATAATGTGGAGAAGAATCGCAGAAGATGGTTTTTGTAATATGGGAATCTGTTATTTGAATTCAGAATGTAAATTTCCTATTCTTCGGTGAGTTTTTGACTTTTTTCATTTTCAATGTTTTAAAACCACCTCATCTCCACCTTGCCTAAATAAGAAATTGACGCGAAGAAACTTGTAATTTGAATTTGAACGTACTTTGAATTTCTTCAAAAGTTTGAAACTTGTGTGACATCCAAGTCATTTCTAAGTTGTTATGCTCGTGTTGGAAACAATCCTAGCCCTTTTGGTAGGGTAACATCCAATGAAAAAAATAGCGCGCTACAGAAATATAGCGCCGGCCTAAAAATATGCTATTAGCGTGCTATATCGCGTTATAGCGTGCTACTTTCATTATAGCGTACACGATTTTTATAGCGAGACAATTTCCAAAACGCTATATCGTGCTAATAGCGGCGATATAGCGCGCTATTTTTTTCATTGGTAACATCTCCAACAACCAATCGGCTCTACAAAATGAGCTAGAAAAGCGCCCCAAAGGTAGCCCAAACAGCCCCATTTCTAATCCGACCAATTTTTCGACCTTCTCTAAATGACCTCAAACTCTAGGATTAACATCTAGTGCACCTGCCCCACAGAGCCGTGTCAACTCCAGCATCAGGCCTCAGGAACGTGTAACAAGGGTGAACCACCTCAATGCTGAAGAAGCTCAGGAGGCTCCAGAAGTTGTCCTTGGTACACTTCCCGTAAACTCAGTAGATGCTAAAGTCTTGTTCGATACCGGTGCTCCACATTCTTTCGTATCAAAGAGATTTGCGGAAATGCATGAGCTAAGTATAGATCCTTTACCTGCCACTCTAAACATCCATTCCCCCAGAGCGCAGATGATGTCTTCAAAAATAAGCCATGGGAATAAAATTCTCATCGAAGGTTACATATTCCTTGCTTCTTGATACGTGTCAAACGTATCTATAATTTTTTATCATGCCATGCTTGATTCCTATCATTATTACATGTTTATGATACATTATTATATCATTTCAAGACATTTTATTAGACTAACCTATTGACAAGATGCCCAGTGTCAGTTCCCTGTTTTTGTGTTGTTTTTGCTGCAGAAAGTTACTTCTGGAAAATGGGTAAATTATCCGTTTGCCATCAGTTCTGTCCATGTACTCAGTTTTGCCCCTAGCTTGGAATCGTCCTCAGTTTTGCCCCTAGTATGTGCGCAAGGACTCGTTCCGTCAATTTGCGCCATCTCCGTCAGGTCAGCGTGTTTGACTCGGCCCTTACAGGTGGGACCAGGCGGAGGCCATCTCCGTCAGGTCAGCGTGTTTGACTCGGCCCTTACAGGTGGGACCAGACGCGTTACACAATCAGACCGTTGCTGGCTGATGCTTGTGGGACCCAGTAGATAACCGTTGCTTGTGGGACCCAGCAATAAGTCGTCGTTGCTGGCCGCGGGTGTGCGATAAAATCCCGGCGGAAGGCTCCACCGGATGTCGCAGCGGTGAGCAGCAATCAGCCGAGCGTGCGACGGGGTTGGAGGCGGACACGCGCAGAGGTAGGCGGCGACCCCTGTTGGTAACTAGGAGCCGGGAGCGGGCGGCCGAGAGGGTGGCGTCGAGATCCCCTTCATCACCGGCGGCGGGAAGATTGCTGTGAAGGGCGCGGCCGTCTGCTGCAGCTAGAGGGGACGTGTGCGGAGGTGTTGAGATCCCGATTGGCTGCGGGCGGCCGCCAATCGAGCTCCATGTCTTCTTCGAGCTCCCGCGCCATCTCGCGGATCGAGATTCCGGTGGGCATGGAGATGCCGGTGTTGCTCTGTCCGCGGTGCAGGGGGGAGGTTGTTCGGAAGATTTCGGGGACACTGAAGAACCCAAATCGACCGTTCTATGTGTGCAAGAACAAGGGGGTAAGAATCGGGGCAATTTGACTCTTTTCGTGGTCGGGATCATTGAGCAATACGGTTGATCTGTTTGGCTTTCATGCAGGTAAAGCATTTCTTCCTTTGGGTCGATGTTCTGGCCGAGAGACTGATGAATGAACTGCTAGAGGAGCACGAGGAATGGCTTCCCATCCTGCCACAGACGGCAGCGGCCGCAGCGCGAGCTCCGGAAGAGGAGATGCAGGGCGGAGCACACATTGAATCAATAGAGGTAGCTGTTGAGCTTAGGAGGTTGAACCAGAAGGTTAGGATGCTCGAACAGCGAGCACAAAAACCCATTTGCAATTGGTTTTGCAATTACATTTGGGCATTTGTGGGTATAGTGATCGCACTCGGTGTTTTTATGAAATTGTATGGAAAGGAATGAATTTGGGAGGGATTTGTATGCTTGAAATTGTGTGAAAAATGTAGAAGAAATGGGAAATTCAGAAACTTTCATCAGTGGAATTCAGTTAAATGCTCTGCCTTTCTGTAAAAAAAACTTTCTATTGGGCCAACTCTATCCAATTAGGCCCATTCGGGGTGGGCAAATTGGAAGGGTGGGTTGTGCCGAAAAAAAAAGGTGTAAAATGAACAAAAATGGGGTTTGGCTGGGAATCGAACCCAAGACCCCATGGTTTTGGGGAGTATAGTGCTGCGCTAGTGACCGTTAGGGCTGATGGAAGGACTTTGACATGGCAAAGGAAGGAGATTATACATAGTGAGTTCTTTACTTGGTTTAGGGTTTAAAAACGCATTTTGTACTGAATGTTTTGGACACACGTGAGAGTGGTTTTCCTTTGGGTTTTCTACTTAATTTTTGGACACGCATGTTTGCATGCACACAGTTAGATTATAGTTTACTCATAGTTAGATTTTTTCAACACATTGTTTTCCCTAGAAATTGTTGTACACATACCCTTTTATAATAACTCTTTATATTATATTAGCACGGACGGGAACATATACATATATATTAAACATTGGCCCCTTTTACATATAGATTGAGGGGCCCGACGCGGATTACATATATTAAACAAAAAAAATGCAATAGGGCCCTAAATATAGAGGGCCCTAACCTAATCGCCGCCTAGCCGCCGGTGGTTGGCCTACTTCTTCCACAGTTCCACGCCGCCGCCCTGTCCGCCATCTCCTGCTTCTGCAAGGCCCGGCGATTGGCCTCGCGCATCCTGGCGTCGTCCCTGTCACGGCTCTTCTTGATGCGCCGCCAGAGAGCCTTCTCCTCCGCCTTCTCCCTTGCCTCCTCCTCCCTCGCCAACTCCTTCTCCTCCGCCTTCTCAAGAAGGTTGAGAAGGCGGTTCTTCTCCTCGTCGGAGCGGTTGTCGACGCGGTCGGGGTCGGGGCGGTGGAAGAAGTAGGCTGACTCGTGCAGCACCTTGGCCTTGCGCTTCCGCTTGGCAGAGGGATCGATGCCCAGCGCCTCTGCCGTTATCTCCGGCTCCCACCAGGGCCGAGCCTTCAGCTGGTTGTCTTCGTCGCTGACGGACTCGGGGCTGGAAGGGAGAGAGAGCTTCGACATTGTAGAGGCAAAGGGGCTGGAGAGGGATGAGAAGAGGGAAGAGGAGGCAAAGGCAGTATTTAAAGACCCGATGACGTGTGAATTAATCGGGGTAGATGAAAGCCACTGTGTGAAAACGTAAGAAGATAGATGAAGAAGCAACGTGGAGAATCAATGCATTAGGCGTAGGACAGGTAGCAGTATGTGCGCGCATTAGGCGGTCAAAGCGGTGCCCTGCATAAATATATGATGCGACGTAGCATGCGTGCATTTAAACCCTGATGAAATCCAAAGTCTCATGCCAAAGTCTGCATAGCTGCATGCATTTAAACCAGCCCATAGTTCCACGCCAAAGCCTGCATGGTGCGACGCGACATGGTGTCATCTTGAAAAACGAGGCGTGGTGCAGGCCAGCTGCGTCGCTGCAAATAGCGCTGGTGAACGTCGAGGTCTACGTCGAGGTCTACTCTGGAAAAACTAGGCATGCAGGTCTACGTCGAGTTCTGCATGCATCGGGCTGGTGAACGGGGCCCAGTAGTCAGTGGCCGTTATTGCATGCACAGCGTCATTTTCAATCATTTGATCGTAAGGAACGGTGCAGATCGAGTACATGGATGCAAACCTCGATCAGATGCTACGGTTTTATCAGATGCTACGATGTTTATTCGACCTATATAATGTGGAGAAGAATCGCAGAAGATGGTTTTTGTAATATGGGAATCTGTTATTTGAATTCAGAATGTAAATTTCCTATTCTTCGGTGAGTTTTTGACTTTTTTCATTTTCAAAGTTTTAAAACCACCTCATCTCCACCTTGCCTAAATAAGAAATTGACGCGAAGAAACTTGTAATTTGAATTTGAACGTACTTTGAATTTCTTCAAAAGTTTGAAACTTGTGTGACATCCAAGTCATTTCTAAGTTGTTATGCTCGTGTTGGAAACAATCCTAGCCCTTTTGGTAGGGTAACATCTCCAACAACCAATCGGCTCTACAAAATGAGCTAGAAAAGCGCCCCAAAGGTAGCCCAAACAGCCCCATTTCTAATCCGACCAATTTTTCGACCTTCTCTAAATGACCTCAAACTCTAGGATTAACATCTAGTGCACTAATATAGTGTTCTTGACCAATATCAAGTCATTTTATTAATCTATAAATGTACAACATCTCTTCACCCTTTGACTTATACGGCAGAAGTGAGAAATCACCACCATGTACATGAATTGTTTGGTTGAATGTACTTATACTTTCTTTATCAACTGAAATGGTTAGTATATGACATCAGAAGACTACGTGTGCAGAGTTTGCATTTTTCTGATGTTTTTTGAATATCCTATGAATATTTGAATTTGGGTCAAACCGTAGGGTTGACCAACATTTAAACAAGTTTAAAACATGAAAATGAAAAACTAAGCCTGGATCCTTCTTATTCACTACAAAATGAAGCTTTGGGGAGGTTTCCCAAGATTTCATGTTGGAAAACTTGGACTTCATTTGGCAGAAGTGCGAAATCACCACCATGTACATGAATTGTTTGGTTGAATGTACTTATACTTTCTTTATCAACTGAAATGGTTAGTATATGACATCAGAAGACTACGTGTGCAGAGTTTGCATATTTCTGATGTTTTTTGAATATCCTATGAATATTTGAATTTGGGTCAAACCGTAGGGTTGACCAACATTTAAACAAGTTTAAAACATGAAAATGAAAACTAAGCCTGGATCCTTCTTATTCACTACAAAATGAAGCTTTGGGGAGGTTTCCCAAGATTTCATGTTGGAAAACTTGGACTTCATTTGGCAGAAGTGAGAAATCACCACCATGTACATGAATTGTTTGGTTGAATGTACTTATACTTTCTTTATCAACTGAAATGGTTAGTATATGACATCAGAAGACTACGTGTGCAGAGTTTGCATTTTTCTGATGTTTTTTGAATATCCTATGAATATTTGAATTTGGGTCAAACCGTAGGGTTGGCCAACATTTAAACAAGTTTAAAACATGAAAATGAAAAACTAAGCCTGGATCCTTCTTATTCACTACAAAATGAAGCTTTGGGGAGGTTTCCCAAGATTTCATGTTGGAAAACTTGGACTTCATTTGACAGAAGTGAGAAATCACCACCATGTACATGAATTGTTTGGTTGAATGTACTTATACTTTCTTTATCAACTGAAATGGTTAGTATATGACATCAGAAGACTATGTGTGCAGAGTTTGCATTTTTTTGATGTTTTTTGAATATCCTATGAATATTTGAATTTGGGTCAAACCGTAGGGTTGACCAACATTTAAACAAGTTTAAAACATGAAAATGAAAAACTAAGCCTGGATCCTTCTTATTTACTACAAAATGAAGCTTTGGAGATTTTTCTGATTTTTTTTGAATTATTTTGATTGTTTTCAAACCCTAAACCCTCTCTCCCTATTCTACGAACTCTGAACATGTTCATAGGTGATAGCTCATTTGTGTGAAGCCTTTTTTCATGAAAATGACCTACACCAAGTTTATATTTTTTCTCATAACCTTGTCACATATGACGGCTATGTGCGCAAGAATTTCAACATTTTGATTTTTTTGAATTTTTTAAAAACATTTGAACTTGATTTCGACAAATCACTTCAAAAAGTGATTTTTCAAAAAAACGCCCCTATACCGAGTTTATATTTTTTTATGGTAACTAGGTCTCCTAAATGGACGAACCCCGTTGAGTTTGTATTTTTTCGATTTTTTGTAATTTAGTTATGATTTTTTGAAATCTGGTCAAACCCTAATAACCCCGTTGACTGGCTCAAAACCCCGCAGGAATGCTCCAAACCCTAGCGTCGAACGTCCGCCGTCGGATCCTACCAAGCGCCAAACACCACCCGTCAGATGTGGGGGCAGGCATGCGCGATCCGCGCGACGCTGGTTCTGCTTCCTGATTGGCTACTCTTTGCATCGGACGGTTGCGCTCGGCTCAGCCACAGCGATCCGCGAGACGCTCGTTCTGCGCTCTGATTGGTTGGTCCGCGAGACAACCAATCAGAACAGCGATGGTTTCTGCGCTCGGATAGGTTGGTCTGCGAGACATGGTTCAACCATATGACAGAAGGAAACATATGATTTTCTATTAAAATCATCCAAACATCAGTTCAAAAAAAAATCATCCAAACATAGTTGTACCATAGGTCATTCAACATAATACAACATCATTCATAATGTTTCATAAATTATTCTTGGTTCCAACTCAATCTACACCGCGTCGAGGCTTCTTTGCCGCTATGCTCCTTGTGATTCTTATGCTTCTTGCCACTGTGCTCCTTGTGATCCTTGTGGTCATTGCTTCTTCTCTTCTCCTTTTGGCAGTCTTCTTTGAAGCAACCACAGAGCTGTACAAGACAAAAAGGGCAGTGAGAAAATTTTCAAGTGATAAATGTACTAGTGTTGGCAAGATTGACATACCTGGCAGAACTCACAATCACAGAATGTTGTGAACCATCAGTTGGAGCCTCATTTGGAGCCACATTGTCACCATCAGTTGGAGCCTCATTGTCATCATCATTTGGAGCCACAATGTCACCATCAGTTGGAGCCTCATTGTCAACATCAGTTGGAGCCTCATTTTGATGATCATGGTCCATTTGATCAAAAGGGAAATCATTTGAACCTTCATATGGAGCCTCATAAGCAAAATCAGATGGACCATTTTGATCACCATCAGTTGGAGCCACATTGTCATCATCATTTGGAGCCACATTGTCATGCTCTGTTCCAACCGGCTGCTCATCATCATCATATCATCATCATCATCATGCTCATGCTCTTGCTCTGTTCCAACCTGCTGCTCATCATCATCAGTTTCATCCAAACGCTCTCCGAACGCTGGATCTACTGCGTGATCACAATACCTACCGAAATGACCAGACCCACCACACCTGTTGCACTTACGCTTCCTCGCTCCAAGTCCAGCTCCTTCGCTGCGAGCTCTTATTCGACTCTTCCTCGGTCTACCTTTTGCTCTCTTCAGAACTGGAGCACGGAGCTTGAATCCAGGGTTCACTACATCCCATTGATGTTTTCCCTCCAAAGTAGGTAAAGGAACTGCATATGTGTCTTTGAACCTTGCAACAGAGTAGTACTCATGCACATATTGCTGTATGTTCCCTGCTGGACCTGACAGAGTGGTGATGAAAAACAATGCATGAATGCATGGCAACCCAGTTATCTGCCATTGCCTACAACTGCAAGTTCTAGATTCTAAATCCACTGGATATTTCCATTCCCTCTTCTCTTTATCCATAAATGCTACCTCTGCTTTGGTAGCCGAGCAAAGTTTCATGCTCATGTCCAAGCCTTCAGTTTTTTGCTTCAATTCATTCAACACGGCAGGGATGACAATGTGGCCCATGAATTTTGCCGCGGCTATATTTGCACGGAAATGAAACTTTTCCATGTACTCTATTCTTATCTTGTCCAGCAAATCCACCATATAGAGACCCTTTAGTTTTCGGATGGTTGAGTTGAAAGACTCTGCAAGATTATTGTGCACATAGTCAACTTTGCTCAGTTCACTGAATTGGCTTCTGGCCCATAACTTGGAGTGGTGTGTTTCCAAGTATTCCTTCACTTTCTCATTCTTGTATAACTGCCTCATGTGATAGTTGTGCTTCTTGACACTGCAAGTCAAAGCTGCTGGCCATAAATTGTCGCTATACACTTTTCCTTTGAATTTCTTCGCAAAATTTGCAGCAAGATGACGCATGCACTCCCTATGCTCTACTCCAGGGAACACATTGTCCACGGCCACTTCTAAACCCTTGCAGGCATCTGTATGAATTACCAACCCATTGGGATGTCCAATAGCCCAGGTGCAGATTCTGGAAAAACCAAGTCCAGCTCTCCTCAGACTCTGTCTCCAGCACACCATACGCAACTGGAAATACAAAATTATGTGCATCAACTGCACAAGCTGCCACTAACTGTCCTTTAAACCTCCCTGTCAGAAAAGTAGCATCAACAGCCAAATACGGCCTGCAGCCTACCAAAAAACCCTGGCGACAAGCCTCAAAGCAGACAAAAACCCTCCTAAAGCATTCCTTGGTCCTTGTCACTCCCTTTATTTTGTACTCCACCGTGTGGTGGTCAATTTCTACAATACTACCTGGGCTGGTCCTCTCCACTTCAGCTTTGAATGAATACAATAATTCAAAACTTTCCTGCCAGTCACCGTAAATAGAATCCAAAGCTTGATTTCTACCATTGAACACCCTCATGTATGGTAAATCAATCTTGAACTTCTCTTTGATGTTCTTCATCAATTCCTTTGTACCAATTTGATTGTCTTCTGTCACCCACTTCTTTACTTCTTCAGCCACCCATCTTGACTTGGCTCTACTGATTGTTTCCTTCCTAAGTGTTGATTCCTTGCACGTGTGGCTAAATGGGTTCACCTTCACCTGAATATTTGTGCTCTTTCGCATTTTAGATGCATGCATCCTCCATTGACAACCCTCAGTCGGACAATGCACTCTGTAACGAACTTTATCGCTCTTGTCAACTTTGAAATAGCGTTCTGCCTTGATGTAGTACGTCACAAGTGCATTTCTACACTCATTCATTGATGAATAAATGGAACCTTGTTCCATCAATGGGTTCTCACGGTCCCATTCAACAGGTGGAACATCGTCTTCGACATCACTCAAAGCTTCGTTGTCTTCGTCTACAACCACCGCGTCAGCCTCATTGTTTCCAGCCCGAGATGCTCGTCGTAAATTCCGAAGAACATCAGGATATAGCCTCTCTTCTTCATCCGCATAACTGGAAGGCTCCTCCACTTCAACGGGGACCCTTCTTCTGCTGCTGCTGCCCACGCCGCTCGAGGCACCACGTCCTCGTGCACTGCCTGAACTTCTCTGGCTAGAACTGCGAGCACCACGACATGATGCAGCCCGAGAAGATGCATCCGCCATACTAGGTCCAATTGCCGGCACAACCACATCATTTTGCAGTCTCACATGAAATTTCTCCTTCTCCTTATGCTTAGCAAACATGGTAGCGAGTTCTTCATCATTTGTAACTGCCACCCATCTGTTTCCCCCATCGTAGTATTTGAATTCCACTTCATCATGCAAACCCCAAGGATATGGACTGCAAATTACCTCCCCAAATTGTCTAAAACTCCAATTGCAATCCACTGGCAAAGGATAATCGAAACCTCCCGTGAATTTCTTGTTATTCTCTGCATCGACGACGTACCGGTCCCTTCTAATATTCAGCAAGAAAGCAAACCGCAATTCCATCCTAACCAGAAAAATAGAGACGAATTCAGCACACCACGAAATGCGAATTCAGCACGCCAATTGCAAAATCAACATAAACCGAGTGCGTCTCATGTCTAATCGAATGTTCAAATGCAGAGGTGAGCTCCAACTTACCCCTCGGGAACCCAGTCGTGGATGCGGCGGGTGTCCGGCCCGACGATTGCCTCGCCAGCTACTCCACGGTCGCATCCGCTCGCCATTTCGCCCTGGAGTTCACCCTCTTACTTCCTCTGCCTCGCCAACCCCAGCGCTCCCGCCGGGCGCACGGAAGGAGCCTCGCCGCGGGTCGAGCAGCTGGTGGGCGCAGCGGGACAAGCTGGTGGCGGTGGAGCAGGTGACGGCGGAGCACGGCACACTGGAGCACGTTGCGGTGGAGGTGTTGGCTCTATACGCGGGACGGACGCGGCGGCGCAGGTGGCGGCCGCGGAGGTGGCGGCGGCGGCGCAGGTGGTGGCGGCGGCGCAGGTGGCCGTTCAAGAGCAGGTGTCGTGCACGGTTAGGTCAGGTGGTGGCCGTTATTTCGCGCCGTCGCCGGTCCCACATGTAAGAAGTTCCCTGGTCCCACCTGTAAAATGCGGACCAAGTCCACTAGCGCCTTGCCCGGTCCCACCTGTAAGAAGTTACCTGGTCCCACCTGTAAGACGCGGACCAAGTCCACTAGCGCCTTGCCCAGTCCCACCTGTAAGAAGTAAACTGGTCCACCCTGTAAGACGCGGACCAAGTCCACTAACGCCTAACAGACGGAATCCGCTTCAGACTGGCCGTTTGGCCTCGCCATAGCAGCTGCAACTGAAGTAGTGGCAAAACTGTAAGCCATTTGAAACTAGTGGCAAAACTGAGTACTACCAAGCCTCTAGTGGCAATCTGTTAAATGACCCTTTTGCTTTTGAGGCCTTTGTGGCTCTTTTATATTTTTCTCTCATTGGTCTCTTTTGGACTCTTTTAATTGGCCATTTTGGGCTCTTTTCAATATGCTCACAGGTAGAGGCAACACTCTATTTTACAAGATGATCATCACACTTTTTTGGTGTACTCAAAACTCAAAGACTAATACATGGTGTATGGTGGATATGCATGATCGAGCGTAGTGTGGAAAAGATGTAAAACATGTGGAAAACCACGCATCACACTAACTCAAATGGTCAAGAAATACTATATGGTAATGAAGTAAAAATGACATAAAGTCATGTAATGTAAATGATGGATGTTGCATGGCAATGTATCTCGGAACAGCTATGGAAATGCTATGATAGGTAGATATGGTGGCTGTTTTGAGGAAGATAGTTGGCTTATGTGTAGGAGAACAAGATGAAGATCTCCCACGGGGTTGGATGTACTTGCGAAGTATGCACCAATCTCAATGTGAAAAAGGGCAATGCAAAGCACCGAAGAGGTTAGCAAAATATGGAGGTGGAAGTGCCAAAAACCAAAAACTCTCATAGCATGTCGTATATTGCAAACAACTAACAGTATCAAAGTCTTACAAATGGTTAGAGACACCCCGAGAGGGATCGTGGCGGCGACACAAGTGCCCCGTTGGCTTCCCCGACCGTTGCAGTAACTATACCATTAGAAACTTCTTTTCAACTAAGAGGAAATCACGACACTAAAGCACTATTGACTTATGTTGTTTTTAGTTCAGAAAAGTACGGCTCCACGCTCTACTAACACATCTTCACTAATCAGCTCTTAACAACATTAACCAACATATTTTAACCATTAGTTATTTTAATACCTCAAAACAATTGAAGAGGAGCAAGTTATCTACACAATGGTCTACAAGACTATGCAGCTTTTCTCTATTTCATACCACTATCACAAGCATAGCATTTTCCAATCTAACACATCAACCAAGCAACTAAAACAACTCTTTAACAAATAAGAGTGAAACACAAGAGAGCTTAACACAAAGAACTAGCAGCTCTAAACAAGATAACATGCTAAAAGCGAGAGCTTACTAGAAAACAAACAGTAGCTAAGAATACTCAACAAATATAAGCGAAGCACAAGAGTATTCATATGAAAAAGCAGAGCGTGTCTCTCTCCCACACAAGAATGCTAGGATCCAACTTATTAAGCAAACTAAAACACACACTCAAAATAAAAACAGACGCTCCAAGCAAAATACATAAGATGTAGTGGAATAAAAATATAGTATCACTAGATATGACCTGATAGTTTTGTCGATGAAGAAGGGGTGCCTTGGGCATCCCCAAGCTTAGATGCTTGAGTCTTCTTGAATTTGCTGGGATGACCCACCGGGGCATCCCCAAGCTTAGGCTTTTCACTCTTCTTGATCTCATCATATCATCCCTCTTGCTTACTTGAAAACTTCCGCCACATCAAACTCAAAGTAATTCTCATTAGAGGGTTAGTGCATAAACCAAAAATTCACAAGTTCTACTGTCACAATCACACCTTAATTCATTATAACATTAGCTACAGCCACTGATGTTCAAAGGAGCAAAAAGATCCAATCAAACATAGCAAAAGAAGCAATGTAAAATAAAAGGCAGAATCTGTCAAAATCTGAACAGTCTGTAAAGACGAATTTTTTCGAGGCACTAGAGTTGCTCAAATCGAAAATCACTGAACTAGAAAAAGTTTCATACATATATGAAGATTCAGCACACAAAATCTCAAAGCATTTCGTCGCTTCTGGAATAAATGACGAATTTACGGTGACAGACCAGAAATTGTTTCCTGTGCAGAAATCCAAATATAGCAAAAACTTTCTACTAGAGACCTTACTTGGCACAACATGCAGAAAATAAAGATACAAAGTTGCTACAGAAGTAAACAAACTTCTTGACTCAAATAAAAGCAAAGATACTGAAAATAAATGATGGGTTGTCTCCCATAAGCGCTTTTCTTTAAAGCCTTTTAGCTAGGCTTACTTACCTGTTATCAAATGGTTGGAGTGAGGTGGCTTGGCTTCCCCAAGCTTAAATTCTTGCACTTACTTGATATATGTAGGGTGAGCTTAGGGGTAGGCATCCCCAGCTTGAATGGTTGTCCCTCTTGATCTTTGTTTGTCTCCCTCAACTCTTCCACTTGAAAGTTCTCTTCACACATAACTCATAAAACTTGATAGAGGGTTAGTGTCCATAAATTAAATCCTCATAAGTACAGCAAAGACATATCATGAATGGATTCTAAACATTAGCTACTGTTACTTATGGTTTTGCATTGCTCTTTAATCAAAAGACCACACAAAACACAAGTAATGAGAGTAATGCAAAATAAAGACAGAACTGTCTAAAACTGAACAGCCCATAAAGAGTGAATTGTTTGAGGCACTACCTTGCTCAAATCAGAAAACGTGGAACTAATGAATTGTGTGTTAATACCTGAAGTTGCTGTCACAAAGTTTCAGCACAAAATTCCCTTCCTTTGATTTTAAACATTTTTCTTATTGAAGCTTAGGAATCTGTTTTCTAGACAGCAATGATAGTTTTAATGCTGCTCAAGAATAAGAATGAAATACAAAGGTGAGCACAAGAGAAGAATATGAATCACATTTAAGTCTAACCCACTTCCTATGCATCGGAATCTTGTAAGTAAATAAATTCATGAAACATAAATTGACTAGCATAGGAAGATAAAGCAAGTGGTACTTCAAAAATTTCAACATATAGAGGTGAAACTTAATATTATTGAGATGATATATCCATGTTTCCCTCTCATAATAACTTTCAGTAGCATCATTGATAAATTCTACAATATAACCATCACATGTAAAATTCTTATCATGAGCCATATGCATAAAATTATTACTCCCCTCATAAGCATAGCCATTCTTATAATTGTAGTGGAAGCAAATTCAACAAAATAGCTATCATTATATTCTCATCACCATAATCATCAAATATAGGAGCATATGAAATCATAATTATTTTCTCCTCAATAGTAGGTGGACTGAAAATATCATATTCATCACTGTAATCATCATATATGGGAGGCATTATATCATCAAAGTAAATTTCTCCTCAAAGCTTGGGGGACTAAAAAGATCATTTCATAAAACTAGCTTCCCCAAGCTTGACTTTTCCATAGCATTAGCAATAATGGTGTTCAAAGAATTCATACTAAGAACATTACTACCACTATTATGCAAACAAACTTCCATAGGTTTTTTAATTTTCTCCTCAAAGCATCATGTCCTAATTCAATATAAAGTTCATAAAGATCTCTAATTTTGTTGTTGTTTTCCATTAAGCCTAACTAGTGAAATTAAAAACAAGAAACAAAAAGATATAATTGCAGAATCTAAAGGGAATAACTTTGAGCACTCACACGACGTCAGAAAATAGCTTCGTTGCCGGATAGCTTCTTTGCTGGAGTGTGAGTGCCGCTTACCTTACCTCCCCGGCAACGGCGCTAGAAAATAGCTTGATGTCTACACACGCTTCTATTCTTGTAGACAGTGTTGGGCCTCCAAGAGCAGAGGTTTGTAGAACAGCAGCAAGTTTCCCTTAAGTGAATCACCCAAGGTTTATCGAACTCAGGGAGGTAGAGGTCAAAGGTATCCCTCTCAAGCAACCCTGCAATCACAATACAAAAAGTCTCTTGTGTCCCCAACACACCCAATACACTTGTCAGATGTATAGGTGCACTAGTTCGGCGAAGAGATAGTGAAATACAAGTAATATGGATGATTATAAGTAGTAATTGCAATCTGAAATAAAAATGGCAGCAAGCAAACATGTAGCAGAACTTGTTGTAAACGGTGTTTCAATGCTTAGAAACAAGGCCTAGGGATCATACTTTTCCCAGTGGTCACTCTCAACAATGCAATCATAATTGAATATAAATATAAGCACTTCAATATACTACTCCGAAGTATTCTCCGGCTGGATAACGAACACTAATTCATTGTGTAGGAATGCAAAAGCACGCCTCAAACATATATTCCCAAGTACTAATGAATACCCCACACTGGACCATGAGCATTCATAGGAGGTACTAACACACCACAATTTCATAGAGACATCCAACTCAAATAATAAATCAGTGAACAAGTATCTTGTGAAATATAGCCTAAAGACTCACACGGTGCACACACTGTCACCTTTACACACGTGGGACAAGGAGTCTCCGGAGATCACATAAATAAAGCCCACTTGAGTAACATAACAACATCTAGATTGCAAAGCTCATGATCACATATAGATCACATCATGGGAGAGAGAGATATAGACCACACGGCTACTGGTACGGCCCTCAGCCTCGAGGGAGAACTACTCCCTCCTCATCATGGGAGTCAGCAACGGCGATGAAGATGGTGGTGGAGTCGATGGAGATGGCTCCGGAGGCACTTCCCCGTCCCGGCAGGGTGCCGGAACAGAGACTTCTGTCCCCCGAAACTTGTCGGCGATGGCGGCGGCGCTGCAGATGTTTCTTTTGAATATGACGTATCCCCTTAGGGTTGTCGCGTCAGGGGGGTATATATAGGCGAAAAGGCGGCATCGGAGGGCTCCCGTGGGCCCCACACCACCTGGTGGCGCGGCAGGCATGGGTCCCACGCCACCATATGGTGTGGCCGGCCCACGGCCCTCTAGGTCCTCTCCTTCGGGCTCCGTGTAGTCCATTGAATTATAAGACTGCTGCTTTTTGTCCCGTCCAATTCCGAGAATATTTCCTTAAGTACTTTTCTGAAACGGGAAAACAGCAGAAAACAGGAACTGGCACTGTGGCATCTTGTTAATAGGTTAGTTCCAGAAAATGCATAAAAATGCTATAAGATGTAAACAAAACATGTAGCAAATGGTATGAAAACAAGCATGGATCATAAGAAATTATAGATACGTTGGAGACGTATCAATTGGTTAGTTCTATGGACACTTGTGCATGCATTTAGATGGTCAACTTTCTCCCTTTTGCTAGCCCAAAAATTCCAACAAGTAAAAACTTGTTTTCCAACACCTTCAACCAAAGTTCTTCTAGTGAGTCCACCATATCTACCTATTAGCTTTATGCTATTCCGAGTATGTCTATCATGTTAATTTGTGTTATCTATACCGCTGAATTAAAATGCTTATGTTATTGATTGTTATGGGAAAAGTTGGTTAAAAAGCTCTCACACCTTACTATTGCACTTAATAAACATGAACCATTGTGATTAAAATTATGAAGTTGTGAGTTTGACAAGAGACTTGGTTGGTAGTTAGCCCATATGTGCTGTCACATGGCAAGCTTTCAACATGCTCATAATTATATTTAGTTGATATCATGTACTTTTGTTTATGGATGCCTATCATAGTGCCAAATAAATGTGGAAACTAATTAAGTTTAATTAGTTTGTATAAATGGCTAGAGAGACACCTGGGCCGCTAATCTAAGCCATGGTGTCATGGTGGAAATTTACTTACATGATCCGTGAACCTTCAGTGATGCACCTCACAATAAAAAGCTATACCAATAGTAAATAAAAAGGGTGTTGCGATTGTTCATTATGTTTGTTTGTCTTGTCATTTTGACATGGGCTGGTTCCATGTCCTGGGACAAGAGGTACCCCAATTGACCCTCTTGATGACGCTATTATACAATGACTTTTACTTGAACTTACTTTGTATCCCAAGTTGAGTAACACCATGGTGTAGGTACTCGTATTCACGGGGCATGAGACTTTCAACCATTTCTTTGTCAAGCACACTACTCATATTTGCTTTCACTTTAAACTTTAACCATTCAAGATGTTATGATAAGGGGTAATGAGAGCTTGACACCAATACCACATTGCAAACATTAACTTAAGTAGAAGCATTTGGAAGTTAGATGAAACTTGTTCATGTTTTACCTCTACTCATTTATATCTTTCCAAAGTGTCCACTTTTATATTCAGTTTTATAAGAGTACTCTATGACCATTATAGGACGTTTTTACTTTTCATTATGCATACATTTGGTCCATAGTACTTTCTTCTATGTTACACTTTGTGAATTATCATTGAACATCCTTACATTGAATATCTTGCATATTGCTACTCCTTTGAAGAATGAATCATTTTACTTTATGTAGCAATAGTAATCATCTTTGATATCCATTGTTCGTATTTAAATGCAAAGTCCATGTTAGTTTTATCACCTTCATACTCGAGGACGAGTATAGGTTAATCTTGGGGATGTTGATGCATCTAAAATGCATTCATGAACTTTGCATTGAATTACTTATATTTCAATCATATTTGCATCATATAAGGGTTATATCATTGTTTTCTATTGATTTTAGGAATATTTCACAGTTTTCCTATTTTTCTGGAATTAACCCTGCACTGGCAGAAAACCCTATTTTCTATATTTTTGAGTTTTAGGGACCCAAACGACGTCCAAAAGACCTGAAAATTTACGGAGATCATTTTTTGGAAGGAAGAAAACGTAGGAGCGAAGGAAGCGAAAAAGTGGAAGCCCGAAGGCCAAAATAGGTAGGCCCATGCGGCCAGATTCCTTAGCCACGTGGGACCCCCTAATTTGGGCCTCGTGGCTCCGTTGCCGTCGATCCTTCTTCCCGAAGCTTCCTTTTGACCTAAAACCGACTATAAAAACTAGTCGTTAACCCGTGCTGCCGCACGGCTGGTTATTTGAACAATACACTACTAAAAACATTTTTAAAGTATTAGTTTGGTCTGAATATTTATGTGTGACGAATAGAAATGATTATTAATAAGCCATGATCATTTATTTATTTATACACCATGATTTTATTACCACCATTGTGTATGGAAACATTTGTATCTTCATTTCAAACATGATAATTTTTTGTTACCGATGTGTGGATTTTTTTTCCTTCGACACATGCTAACAACATAGGCAAAAATCCGAATGTTGAATTACTTTACCATAATTTTTATTCTAATATAGCATTGAAATATAAATGTTAAATATGTCATACTTGCGTTTAGTGTTTCCTATTAGGCATTCAAGCATGTGGCTTGCTGGTATTATGCTTAAGAGTCATCATTCAAAATTAGCATATGGATACATGTGAGTTGCACAATTTTGCAAATAACATCCTCAGCGTCAAAAGCACACATACAAAAGTAAAAGATAAAATTTGTAGGAGCGTTGAACTATAATTTTGTCAACTAGATATCAACTTAAAGTATTGTTTTATGAATTTGCTCTTTTTCCATCCTATCCTCTTTTAGGTTGACGACTCTATCTATCTTCCCTAGTGTATATGCATTATGGTCTCCTATTTAGTTTCCCTTATAAGTATTATATTGACAGAGCACTTAAATATGTAATTTTTGTCCCTTCCACTGGAGCCTCCCATCCCAGCACTACGTGCACCGTATTCGCCTGGTCAACACATGTCCACCTCTTTGTTCAGACATCAACTCACCATGTTTTCGTAAGTTGGTACCACACTGATTCTTTACTGATCATAAAATTGCAAAGCATAAAGGAAGCTACGAAATAACCTGATTAAGAAAATTCCATGGCCATCTAGGAAGCATAGTTCTTCATTTTTCAGAATCATGAATACAGCTGCGGGAACAAACAAACAGTGGCAAAACTTTTAAGAAAAAAATCTGGAAAAGCAAATTGTGAGTTAAGGGTAATAATTTTTCTTAAGAATATCTATAGTCGTCGAACTAAAACCTAATCATATACTTATGAGAAAACAAAATCTTGGGATGTATGAGAAGTAGATGAGTAAAGATTTGTGTTACATGGCTTACAACTTGTAATAGAAGGAGAATAATTGTAAGTAGATCTAGTAAAGCAGTACCAACCAATTTATTCTGGATTGGTACACGTATGGGGGTGCCAAGTTTTACAGCTCAGTTTATTCAACTGGGATGGTCCTGGATTGGTAGAGGTATGGACCATTGTAGACCAAATAAACACAAAAGGCTATCAGCTCAGGCTACCAAATTATACTCTGCAGCATACCATGAGTCCATGCATGTTCACGTATCAAACTCATGACATAAGCACCCGCACAGACGGGAACATGAAGTGCTCATATCAGACCAGGGCTGTAATTAGTACCGATAGCTAGATTTTGCCCAATAATCCAAATGGATTTTATAAATTCCTTCAGGAAAAACTAATTGTTTTGGCATAGATTAATTGTCTAGTTCAAGGCTAGAGCACCACATTTAATATCATTTGGCAAGGGAAAAAAATGTTTGGTTACTGACAACCCTATCTGAAGAAGTTAAAACAAAGCAAGGCCAGTTAACTTAATTAAGTAGAGAAGAAAAATTGACCTGGAACCTATATTGGGTGGCAAGTTCAATCAGGCAGCATGGCGCCTGTGTATGCACCGAGAGGATCCGATCAATGCGTCTATGGAAAGAATTAAACTACTCTGTCTCCAAATTTCTAGATCGAAGTATTAGGAACATCTAACTGGGAACAACAAAGCGTCCAATTTTCTAGATCAAATTATTAGACGGATCTGACTGGGAAAAAGAGAGCGTGCTGCTAGAATCTTACCTGAAATCAGCATGATTGGTCTTGAAGCCAGGTAGGGCGTACGAAGCTACGGCTGTAGATTGCTGCTTTTTTCTTTTCTTCAGATCAGTAGCTCCCTACCGTGGGCGTGCGATACGATTCCGGACGACGCGAATTAATAATCAGGGTCTGATATCGAGGATGTAACGGGATTCGAACCCATCGCCACCAGGTCGTATTTGAGAGTAACGCATGAGACAACTTAAATCCAACGGCTTTAGACAGATTACGTGTAGATCGGATGGACATAAATTCTTAATCTCCAGGATTAACGTGGAAGCTCGTATGGTGCCTCCAATTAGTAAGTATAAGATATAAGATAGTCCCCCGATGTTTTCCAGAGAAGAGTGCCACCGAAACACAGAAACACCGAAACAGAGAACTGGAGCTGCAGATTGGAGGGGGAAAACTCTGGCGTAGCACTGCCGGCGTGGTCTCCATCTCCCCCAACGACATCTCCACCATCTCCATGATGAAGAGGGAGTAGTCCACCCCTATACTATGGGTTTGTGGAAGTAACTTATGTATCTCTCTCTCTCTTGAGCTTCACTAATTAGCACCGTATGAGCTGCCGAACATGATTACGGTCACTATGTAATTCCTTTGTGGTGGTCTCTTTGTGAGTTAATATATGTTTGAGATTGCAATTGTTTTGTTTCAGTTATGAAAGTAGATGCATATTATGTACCCCGTTCTTGTCTACTTGTTTTCATCAAGCATGTTTATGAGAGTGTGTGTGTGGGGGAACGTGTGCATTAGTTGGAGTAATGAGGGGGTGGCTAGTGTGGTGAAAGTGAGAGAAGTTCCGCGATCCATTTGGGTATTTTTGCCTTACTTTGTTGCCTCACTAGGGTTAAATAAAAATACCATGCTACCGGAGGTGTGGGTGTGACCATTGCCACTTCTCCATGACTAGATCTAGCATGTTCTTATTTTAACTTCATGTCATAAGACTTAAAGCTATGCTCTGATTTATCTTAATTACCGAGGTGCTAAGATTTAGTTCACATCTTGGTGGAGTATAAGAGAGTTTAATAACCAAAAGATCTCTATGTTAGGACGTGATGCCCATATAATTATTAACTTGTCATGAAACCTATTTGTTGCAATCTCATATGTTAATTCCTATGTTCCATTGTCTACCACTTTATTAAAGAGAGAGTGCATTTGTGAAACCATGAACCCCGGTCCATTTTTAATCATAAGAAACACCTTTCCAACAACTTTTAAGAATTTTCCATTTTCTGCCATTTAAAAATCCGAAAATACAAAAACACTTTTATATCTTGCATTCACAATACAAAACCCAAAAATATCATCCATCATTGTTTCCACCATCCTTGCATATTTATTTACCATCATTGCATATTTATTTCTTGTTTGCATTTGTTTTATTTTGATATCATTCTCACACCTTGTGCTTGACAACCACTTGGTGAGGTTGAGGGCACAAAACAATTTACTTTGTTTGTAGGTTCTCAAGGGAAGGATAAGAAGATAAATCTTTCACTACTGATTCCCTGAGAGTTCGATATTAAACCCTCGAGTCATCCCTCGTGGGGAAACCGTCTTTCCTATACTATACACTCTGCGCTTGGAGTCTCAACCTAGCCATATTGTTTTGACGCAGGTAACTACGCCATCAAGTTTCTGGCGCCGTTGGTGAGTTAAAGGCCATCACACATAAAGCATATTTCTCATGATTCACATGCATAAAAGTATTATTATTACTCTCCTCATAAGTAAAATCTTTATCATTAGTAGCATTGATAGTAGGACTATCGATTTATAGATATCAACAACTATATGAGAGTCAAGTCCAAACTTAGCACTAAGCTTATTAAAACTATCAGTTTCAACAAAAGACTTAATGCAATCATACTCATAATTTATACCTGACTCTTTACCTTTGTCGATCTCCCAATCTTCAATGTTGTGTTGAATCTTTTCAATAAGATCCCATTTAGCATCAATCTTCTTACTTGTAAAAGAACCCATAGAAGAAGCATCAAGTATTTCCTTGTCATGACGAGATAGCCTTGCATAAAAATTATTAACAATAATATCCTTGGAAAGATCATGGTTAGGACATTTAAGCATTAATGATTTCAATCTCCCCCAAGCTTGAGCAATGCTCTCTCTGTCACGTGGCCAAAAATTGTAGATATAATTTCTATCTTGATGAATTTCATGAAGAGGATAAAATTTAGAATAAAAGAGAGACATGAGCTCCTTCCAATCCAACAAGTGAGGATTGTCTAGCAGCCTATACCACTCCAATGCTTTCTCCTTAAGTGATAAGGAAAATAATTTCCTCATGATTTCCTTTATTGAGACACCTGCAATCTCAAACAACTCACATAATTCTTTAATATAAAGCAGATGATTACTAGGATGGACTGCTCCATCTCCTGCATAGCGATTAGTCATAACAAGATCAATTACTCCCATCAGTATTTCGAAAGAAATACATTCAGTAGGTGGAGTAACCTTATCCACCACGGGAGTGGTGGAGAGGTCACTCTCAAACAACAAATTTAAAGGACAACGTTCCATAAGCCAAACTAGTAAAAATAAAAACAAGAAACAAAAAGATTTAATCGCAAGATCTAAAGAAGACATCTTCAAGCGCTCACCTCCCCGGCAACGGCACCAGAAATTAGCTTGATGTCTACTACACACTTCTATTCTTGTAGACTTGTTGGGCCTCCAAGCGCAGAGGTTTGTAGGACAGCGACAAATTTCCCTTAAGTGAGTAACCCAAGGTTTATCGAATCCACGGGAGGTAGAGGTCAAAGATATCCCTCTCAAGCAACCCTGCAATTAAGATAAAAGAAGTCTCTTGTGTTCCCAACACACCTAATACAATTGTCAGTTGTATAGGTGCACTAGTTCGGCGAAGAGATGGTAAAATGCAAGTGATATGGATGGTAAAAGGTGATTTTGTAATTCTGTAATAAAAATGGCAGCAAGCAAACAAGTGACAAAAGTGACTAAAAACGGTGTATCAATGCTTGGAAACAAGGCCTAGGCTTCATACTTTCACTAGTGACTACTCTCAACATCATTAACATAATTAAACACATGATAGTTTCCACAAAAATACATGCATGGTAGACGTTACTCGGAGATCATTCTTTTGTGGATCAAATAGGATGAGAATTGCGTAGGGCTACGAAAATCACACCTTAAAGTTTGTATTCCACATCTATGGACACTTCATGCTGTCACTATCCGCATCCAAAGATAGTACTAACAAACATCACAACCTATTTCTTGAATAGTCTCTTTCTTCAATAACACAAGCATCAAGAAACCTCATGATCTATTCAATCCAACAATAAAGAACAAACTCATGATGAAGATCCTTCCAATCTATTATCCATAGATTCACACACGGCACCCATCCTGTCACCGAGGTACCGTGATCACAACAGTGACTCCGGAAATTGTACTAAATAACATCACTTGAGCAAAATCATATCCATTACATAAGGGGAAACATCATGTATTCAACTATATCAACAAATCTCATGATCACAACGAAGATCACATCATGGTAGAGAGAGATAACCACATAGCTACTTGTATAAGCCTCAGCCCCGGTGAGGGACTACTCCCTCCTCATCGCGGGAAGCAGCGGCGTTGATGGAGATGGCTCCGGCGGTCGATCCCCGTCCCGGCAGGGTGCCGGAACAGGATCAATCTGACCCCCAAAACTTGTCGGCGATAGCAACGGAGCTCTGTTGCGTATTCGGGAAAATCCTTCGGGGGTTAGGGTTTTTGCATCGGGGATGATTTTATAGGCGTCGGAGGCGACCGAGGGGGTGCCCAAGGGGCACAGGTGGGTATCGCCCGCCGTCCCCCTTAGACCCGCGGGTGGGACCCGCCCCTGCCCTGTGGGTCCCTCCCGGGGTCGCCCTTCTGGCTCCGGTCCTTATTTTCTCAATAAAAAATCGTCGTAAATTTTCGTCCAATTCCGAGAATATTTACAAAAGTAACTTTCTGCAACGAAAACAGGGAACTGGCACTGGGCATCTTGTCAATAGGTTAGTCCAACAAAATGCATAAAAATGATGTAATATGATATTAAAAACTTGTGACAACATCACAAAACTAGCATGGATCAATCAAAAATTATAGATACGTTTGACACGTATCAAGTATCTATTCATGACACGTTCACTCAAAATGACCATTGTTGTCTGCACGGTGTAGAAACAATATAATTATTAGAACCATAAATATATATCGGTTTTCATGAAAAAATTCGGCATGACCTTCCAACAAATATTAGGTCCTAAGCGGAGTGCCAAAATTTGCCGAGACGGAAATGAATCAACATCCCGGCAAAATATTGACAACTCATTTTAATGTCACGCATTTCACACAACCACACCACAATTTCACACATATATAGTCCATTTCATATATGCCCCATTGATTTACCGCCTCTCACGTGCACGCGCGCGCAAAATCCGATCAAATTTCACAAAAAATCATTTAATCATATTTATATATTAGATGAGCACACGTACGAGATCAAGGCAAGTTTACCGACAAAAGTGGTGTGGAATGCTTCTAGGATGTTGGAGCTTTGGATCTTGTGTTGGAGAGAGGGAGAGAGATGGGTAGATCTAGATCTAGATCTAGAATAGTGGGTGGGGGGATCTTTTGGTGGATAGGATGGAGAGAGAGAGTTGAGGCTAAATCTATCAACTAAACTAGTTTTTATTGGTCATAAATAGAGGAGAAGATGGGGGAGATGGACATTTAATGGAGAGGCTTGGAGCTAGTGTGAAGGGGAAGAGTGAGGTGCAATAATGGAGTAGAGTGGTGGCTGGTCGAATTTAAGTGATAAGCCCACCTTACCACGGGCGCACAGTGTTTGCCGTGCGCCAGCAGTAAATGTGGGCCCCGGGCGACCCCAGGGGCGCTAACTACCGTTGGCGCACCACCCTGCGTGTTCGCCATCGGTACTGCTGATATCGCTGGCGAACTAGCTGCCCGGTGCGCCAGTGGTAGCTAGCGCCTCTGGGGTCGCCCGGGCCAACCCTTACTGCTGGCACACGGCTATAATTTTGCGCCAGCGGTAAGTAGCATACCGCTAGCGAACGTGGTACTGTTGCGCCAGTGCTACTTACCGCTGGCGCACCATATTAGGTGTGCGCCAGCGGTAGCCTGGCGGCTATAAACAGTTTCCTACTAGTGGCAGAGCCCACTTTGAGACTGAAAATACAAGATTCACTATTTTAGATGCACCGGTACATGCTTCTCTTTCACATATTACAGTGATGCTTGGTAGTTTTTTTTCTTCTCATTGTTTGCTAACTTGTGACTTCTAAAATCATATTTTCTCGGTACATCCACTCCTATGTTGGAAATGGCACTGATGATGCTTTCATGTATTTGCTATGTGCGACTGGTCTACTTGCAATATATATAGATGATGAACCAAATTCTTGTTTCATGTCACTAGTGGAAATGGAGGCTTTAGTCCCGGTTCGTGAGGGGCTTTAGTCCCGGTTGCTCAACCGGGACTGAGCAATCGGGACTAAAGGCCCCCACCTTTAGTCCTTGTTGTGTTACGAACCGGGACTAAAGGGTCTCCATGTGGCCGCAGTGGTGCGCTCAGGCCGGAGGCCCTTTAGTCCCGGTTCGTAATACGACCGGGACTAAAGCTCGTTCTCGGGTTGGACGAAAGCCCCGGTTTCCACTAGTGTGTACAGTATTTATTTACTCGTGTGATCTAAATTTGCAGGGCCATAAAAGTTATGTTCCAAATATGATAGCTGGTACATCTCAAACTGACATTGGTGTTCTGGTAACTATATATAGGGCCCTCGGCATTGTTATTTTAATTTTCTTTGGTAATTTTTCTCACAGTGAATATGTTCCTTTTTCTTTCAGGTAATATCTGCTCGAAAAGGTGAATTTGAAACTGGTTATGAAGAAGGAGGGCAAACTCGTGAACATGTACTGCTTGCAAAACTCTAGGTGTTGCTAAGTTGATAGTTGCCATCAACAAGATGGATGAACCTAAGAAAGGTATGCCTGGTGGCTCATACCATGTGTTATATATTTTTTGAATCCGAAAGATCCTAATATTAGAGCAGGTATAGCTGGAGCAAAATAAGAAATTTTCATTTTTTATTTCAGGTATGATGAAATTAAAGAAAAAATGGCTCCTTTTCTCAAATCTTCAGGTTACAATGTTAATAAAGGTATTATTCTGCTTTTGATATTCTCACAAAAAATAAGTTATTAATTAACACGCAGTTTCAAGCTGGGTATGTGCTATTGCTTTTTGTGGTGTTTCTTTTTTTAGTAAATTGTGCCTTCAACCTGCATCAATGTGTTCATGTGTCGATGATCTTTTAATTTCTACATGTTTAAATAACTGGATGCGTACAATATGTCTAGTCGCTTTCCTGGCCATTATTCAAGTTGATACCTCCCTCGTGTTTCATGCAGTGTGGCATCAATTAGGATTTTGTTGAGTTAAAAGAGGTGTTATATATTGTGCTTGTATATCTTGGTAATGTACTGTGGCTATGTATAGCAACTAGATGCTATTTCTTACCTATTCACTGGCTTTGTTACCAGACGTCCAGTTCTGGCCAATATCTGATCTTTGTGGAAACAATATGAAGATCAGGATGGATAAAAGCATTTGTAGCTGGTGGGATGGTCCTTGCCTTTTTGAAGTTCTCGACCATATTGAAGTTCCTTTGCTTGACCCCAATAGTCCAGTAAGGTTTGAAGGCTATGCTCATGCTCCTTCAACTTTTATTAGTTTAACATGTGCTAAATATATATGATGCTTTGGAAATGACGTTGTTGCCAATGTTTAAGTTTTGATTATCAATATATGGATCGTATGTTAGTCTATCGTGTAACTACTTTTATTTACAAATCAAATTATATGTTTAAATTGTCGATATTTGTATGTATTACTAGTCGAAGATGCTGAACAAGTTCCAAAAACAACATTTGTTTTGATATAGGTAGTATTAGACATCCAATATAGATGGCTTTTCTGCTCTCTATAGACATTTTTCATTTTGAATTCATCATGTGAATCTCTGCTCCAAAACAAATTGCTATTCAAATGAGAAATTAATATATTATCTTGTATTATCCTTTTTTATTTGGTTCTAGCCTTTGTGTAGAAGGCTGATTTTTTTTTTGTTATTGATCAAATGCCAGATGCAAGGTTTATAGTTCTCTTTGTAAACAATGTAGGATGCCAATAACTGATAAATATAAAGATATGGGCACTGTTGTAATGGGGAAATTAGAGTCTAGGACTATCAGAGAGGGTGACCGCTTGTTGGTGATGCCGAACAAGGTATTTTTATTTTATCACAATGTAACAACCTTTGTCTACCTGTTCTACTTGGGAATGCAATTCAACTTGTGTGCAATGTCTCTTTTGTTCGAGCAGTCCAACTTGAAAGTCATTGGTATAAGCTTGGATGAGAAGAAAGTACAGAGTGCTGGACCTGGTGAGAATGTTCATGTCAAACTGTGTGGAATTGAAGAGGAGGATATTATGGCTGGTTTTGTACTTTCAAGCGTTGGTAAGTACATTCTTCAAGAAAATTAAATGTAGTATTCGGTTGTCATGTCCATGAATCCAGGTCCTTCCGGGGTTTTCTAACCAAATTTATATGATATCTTATGTCCATATAAGTGGACTGAGCTTTAGTTTTACTATTACAATACCACTAATAAGCTAACATGAATTTTCTAACCAAATAAGCTATACGGCAACCCAAAATATGGCTATATTATTTTAATATGTTTGCTATACATCTGATATATCTTGTATGTTCTGATAATTTAATTTTGCACTATGGTGACTGTATTTTTTTAAAGATTTCTGGAGGTTGTTTATTTGTGTACTTGTGGGTTTGGATCATTTTTAATTTATTGACATATACTTTTATTTTTATAATGACAACACATGCAGCTAATCCCGGTGGCGCTTTTACTGAATTTAATGCTCAACTGCAGATTCTAGAGTTGCTCCATAATGTAAGTGTTTGTTCATACTTTGAGTTACGTAAATAAGTCGAAGGATACTACTTTCCACATTTATCGTGTTTTGTTCCATCCTGTATGCTTTTATTGCATAATCTGTATTGTATGGATGTGCATCTTACTCTTGTTGGATTTACATGGTCTATGCGTATGGGGATACAAATATATATTATTGTCTGAATATAAAAGAGATTTGTTTAAATGAAAGTTTGATTGACATTCCATGTTCAGTACTTAGCTTCTGCCATATTTCATACGTTCATTCTAGTAGCAACTTCTGTATTTATTTGTGGGTAATCTTGCAACATGCAATAGCAATGCTACCTCTAACATGTCATTGTTTTAGTTCAATGTTTTTTTTCAATATTTTATTTTTTGTATGCATGATCACCAATTTGAATCATTCTAAGTATATAATTATCATAACTACACAATTATGAAAGGTAGTGTTTCTCTTCCCAATGTTGAATCTTTTAATTAGTTAACATTCTATGTTTGCAATATGCTAGGCTATTTTTGCTGCCGGCTACAAGGCAATGTTACATACCCACTCGATCTGCTGTTGAGGAGTGTGAGGTTGTCGATCTCATAGAGGAAATTGACATGAAGAAAATGAAAGAAACTGATACAAAGAAAAAGAAGCCAAAGGGGAAGCCTGTTTATGTGAAGAATGGTGCAGTTGTAGATTGCCGCATTCGGGTATTAATCCAGAAACTCACTATTATAGCATAATTTTTTATTGCTTGTAGAACTAATTGTATTGTGTCGTGCAATTAGGTGAATAATTTGATATGCATAGAGAAGTTCTCTAATTTCTCTCAGCTTGGGAGGTTTACACTACGAACGGAAGGCAAGTGCGTACAAGCTTTGAAGCATATTTTCTTTAATTACCTTTTTGAGTGAACACATAAGATTTGTTTTTATAGACGACCACTAGGGATTCATTTTTTAACATTTCTTCATAATCCTCGGCACTGCCTTACTTCATAGCTTACTATTGTGAAATTTTTACTAGTTCTATTTTCCCTTATTTCTAGCTGCACTGAACCCCAAAGTTGGCCCTGTTTCATTTTTTGAATGATGAATTTATTTATTCCCGTGGCTCGGTGAATGGAAGTTGAGAATAAGTTCCTAATATGCATGTTTCTATGCAAGATATGATGTATGAAAAAGGTATAGGGGACCAAAACCAATTGAGCAACCCTCTGACCAGTGACCTATGTTTTTTTTAGACAACGGCCTATTCAGTTTTTGCATTTGTTTAAGAACCTTGAGACTTTGATTTATTTCATGGAATCGTTTCCTAGTTATTTATATCCTTTCCTGCAGATTTTTTTTTCCATTATATCTCTTTGCATGCTAATCCAAGTGTGTGTGTTAAATCATTAAAACTTCCTTTTACATGTGCTATTGCAGGAAAGACGGTAGCTATAGGGAAGGTTGTTGATGTTCCTCATTCAGCTTAAGCCAATATTGATAGAATGATGGGTAGACACTTATGCCCACATCTTTTCGTCTCGGTCTTGTGCAGAAACTGCTCTGACTTGACCTGCCCAGAAAAACAACACTAGAACTAATTAATCTTGTGAGAAACTGCAGTCCAGTTATTTTTCGCGTCCACTGTCGTCCCAACTTACTGTCGGATAAAAAGTCTGTAATGCATGCCCCTAGAATGAGTTTGTGTGGTGACTAACTGATATTGAGAATTTCTTACAGTTTTTCCACTTATGTGAGTAAAAAAAATCAATTTCTAAACATCATAAAGTGCTAAATACTGCATGCAAACCTTCGTCACAAGCATATATATGGTCTTTGTTGTTTGCAGATACATCAAAACAACAATGCGAAACATTCTTTCATGGATGTGTAAGATTTTTTTGTTTGTTTGCAAAGATAAAGAAAGATCTAAGAGTGTGATGGGCGAACGAAACTGAAACCTGAAAGGATAGACTCATATGTCCACATTTCCCGACTTACTATCTTCATAGACACCTAATATAACAAACACTTACTTTACTATCTGCATACACACCTAGCACATAGTAAAATTTCGGAAGGAAATTCTGCACAACATTCTGCTAACAACAGCCCGAAAAGTTTAAACTCTCATACATATACCATCTCTGCACATTGGGCAATCAAAAGTTGTTGTTTCAGTTGAGAGTTCACACAGAGACAAGTAGCTCGAAAAGACCCATGTGGATCTTCTCATGTGGCAAGTTTCTATAGCAACCTTTGGTAGCGTGCTGCCGGCGAGTTGGCTAGCTCCTAGACAAGGCGTGTGAACTGCCGGTATCGTCCTCGTGGAGCAGCCATCCATCGTCATCGCGGGGAACCGGCGAGGACTGAGTGGAGTGGGCCGGTATATAGGGAGAGGGAGAGAGAGAGAAAGAGAGGGAGAGAGAGAGAGAGATGGTGTGGCATCGAGCAGGTGAGGAGAACGGTTCAGGCCTAGGGATGGCATTTTCAAAGTAGTTTGCATGGAAATACCACCCCTAGGACCGTCGGCCTTCGATAATAATCCGTTTGATCTGTTTTACCGAGAAGGTCTACGGTTCGAATCCGTATAGCCCTAATATGTCTTTTTTTTAGATACTCATATGTCTTTTTTTTAGATTTATAGAATCCTGTTCTGGATCCAATGTGGAGACAAGGTATTTTTGTCATTCCCTTCATGACTCGTTTAGGAATAACGGATCCATGGGGTGGTTGGAGTATTTCAGGAGGAATTGTAATAAATCCAGGTATTTGGAGTTATGAATGTATGGTAGGTGCGCATATTGTGTTTTCTGGCTTGTGTTTCTTGGCAGCGATCTGGCATTGGGTATATTGGGACCTAGAAATTTCTCTGATGAGCGGACGGGAAAACCCTCTTTGAATTTGCCCAAGATCTTGGAATTCATTTATTTCTTGCAGGGGTGGTTTGCTTTGGCTTTGGCGCATTTCATGTAACGGGTTTGGCCTTCATGCAATGTGTTGTTTTATTGTGATCCAAATTTATATAAAGGCGGCTAAGTTCTGACGGAGCGAGCAAGGCCTCGCCGGGAGGCTGGGCCTCGACGGATCGTTACCGATGTAGGTTTAGATCGCCACCTCTTTATATACCTCTTGTAAGCCGCCGGTTTGAGATAAGTCCCACATTGTAAATTCCCGGAGTTGTAACCTCACCCATTTTAGAGAGGATTTGCTGGCTGGCGCCTGTGGTTTTTTCTCTTCCTCCTTGGAAGGGGTTTTCAGTTATATCTCGTGTCCCCCTTGGTTGATCTTGTTTTTGTTCATCGTTTATTTTCCTATCGCTTACAACACAATGCATTCTAAGCGCTGCCACCACAGGTTGTTTTCTTATCTGCAATATTGAGAAATGTAAAAAAGAGCTACGCCCGGAGACACTTGGCCGTCTGATTACCTCACGGCAAACCTGGTGGACGGAGAAAATGAAGAGGTAGCAGCCATATGTTGCCTACCACTTAGCTGACTGACTTGGCTAGGGCCTAGATGGAAACCTTGCCAGCCGGGTGTATCGATATCTGGGTGGCCTACTTTGTGAGCAACTTTGAAGGGACTTACGATAGGCCCGGTACCCACTCGAACCTTGAGCACTGAGTACAGGAAGACCTTGCGCTACTACGTCAAGCACCAACTCACCCTCACCAACCCCACTCCGCACAAGAGTTGTTCGATTTGATGAGCAGTTACGCATGGGTGGAAGAAGCCCTAAAAAGCATGTCACGAGATGCCATGGCAGAGCCCTGACTGCACCCATAGTTGGATCCTCCAAGACTCGAGCAAGCGAGGGGTCGGACGACCCTAGGAAGAAAAACATAAATAATCCTCCCTCTCTGGTGGTGGTGGTGGTGGTGGTGGTGGCGGCGGTGGATACACGTACGTACGATCGATCGATGGCTCACGAGGTGGAGGTGGTTCTGACGCTGCTCTTCAACCTGCTGCTGCTGGCGTTCCTGGTGAAGCTCGTCGTCGCCGTCTTCAGCACCAAGCTCTCCATCATCCTGCTCTACCTCGCCGTCCTCCTCCTCGCCATGGCCCTCTCCGGCAGATTCCCCGGCGGTGAATTCTTCTAGCAGACAGTCTGCTCCATCCCGTCTTCTTCTCCATGAATACTTTTTTTTTTTTGAGGGAATCCATATGAATACTTAATTAGCTGGGGCTAGCTATAGGACGGAGATCCATGCCAGCTTTTGTTGAATTACCAGTACGTGCTTAGGATTATATATATATATATATATATATATATATATATATATATATGTTTGTTTGTATCATGCTGATCGGTGTTTGTTTGTCTGAATTTCCCAGAATCTATACGGAGTACTTTTAACCAAATTCGTCCACTCATGCATATGCATGTGTTCAAAATTCTATTTATGCATCAGTGTTAAATTCCAGTGTTACAGTACATGCTATCTATGCAGTCATTATTTCTTGCACTAGCCTTGCAATTGCCTGCAAAATGCTTCAGCCACGAACAAGAAAGAAGAGGGGAAAGTGGTATCAGCTATAGCGACCGGACGTAGGTACGTGTCATTTATCACGCAACGTGTGCTGTACTACTCGTGCCAAAAGTAAGATCCACAATAAACGAGGTTAACAAAGTCAAACCCCAAAAGTCAAAAAGTTGATGGCGACCATATTTTTATTTTATCATATTCCATTTCATTTCATTTTTTTACTGCGAAAGAGGCTGGAGCGTCACCGTAAGATTAAATGCGTGATGGAGACTTAGTTTGTATAAAGGCCACAGAAAAACAAAAGTTCCACCACCTTTAAGCCTACCGTCCGATTTGGCAAAGCGACGGGTCCCCTCCAACTCCGCCTGCCGCGTCGTAGCGGGAGTGAGTGGGATCCTATATTTGTGTTGCGGGCATCGTAGTTAGTTCTCTTAGTGCTAGGTTTCGGTTAACCTACAACGTCGCTATGGTGGAGTTGTGCAGTTTAAGAAGGAGGCCTTCTGTGGTACCCACAAATGAATGTCAGCCAACCATTTTCGTTAATCCAATGGCTGTAAGTTGTTTTTACTGGTGGTTAAAAGGTGACCAGTAATAATTTTACTGCTACCTCAATATACGTTTCCACAAATGGGCCTAGGCCCAAAAATGTAAATGGGGGCTTTGGCCCAAAAACGATCCACGTATTTTCCCCAAATCAACCAGAGGAAACCCTAGTTGGTCCGGCAAAGGAGCTCCCACTCACAGTCGCCACCCTACTAAAAAAACACACAGTTGTCGGCTCGCCGCCTGCACGTTCGTCCCCTTCAGCGGCCAGGGTCAAGGAGGAGCTGGACCACCGCTAACTGCTCGACGGAGTCCTGCTGCTCCCGAGGGTGGCTGGCTTGCTGCACCGCCGCTTCCTTCCGGCCTCCCTCCCTCCTCCTCTGCCCCGCCACCACCTTTAAGCCCACCGTCCGATTTGGCAAAGCGACGGGTCCCCTCCTCCTCCGCCTGCCGCGTTGTAGCGGGAGTGAGTGGGATCCTGTATCTGTGTTGCGGGCATCGTAGTTAGTTCTCTTAGTGCTAGGTTTCGGTTAACTGACATCGTCGCTATGGTGGAGTTGTGCAGTTTAAGAAGGGTTTCTCCAAGTTGTCCACCTCATCGGTGATGTTGTGGAGATTTGGGAATCGCTAAAGTGGTGGATCTAGTTTTGTTTTGTAGGTAGTTTGTGTCTTGCTCTGGAGGTTTATTCGCTGGCCAGCAAGGTTCGTCCAGCTTCAAATTTCCCGTGGAGATAACGAGCTAGGTCTCCATGAATCTGTCTAGTCAGATCTATGGTGGTCATCTTTGGCGCTTTCTTCTCCGAGATGCCGATCCGTTTCACATATCACTATCACCGTCGTCCTCTTTATTCTCCGATCGACGCCTTCCCAGTTGCCGCGTCAGTAACATTTTTTCCAACCTCCGACGTGGTTGTCAGATCCAGAGGCAGCATCGAGGTCCGCTCATGGCGCGCTGCCGGTGAGTGCAAGACTAAGACCGCATCGATTTCTCCTAGGGACCTACGTGTATTTTTCTTTTATTTAAGGATAGTCCTTTAAGGGTTGGTAAGCTTTAATATATGGTTTCCGGGCTCTTTGCAAAAAAAAAAAAAACTCCACGAGTTCAGTCTTAATAGATATTATGTGTGCGTACAAATTGTATTCGGTTTTAGAAAAACCAATAGCTGCGGCACAAAGGAAGAACTCATGATAAATGCAGATCTACAAGCCCAAATACGTGGTGTCAATATACTCACAAAACATAGATGGACAATAAGTCTCAAACTCCATGAAGAATGCAGGTCGTCATTCTTTAGACCAACTGATAAACACATGGGCAGAAATTAAATAAAACAAGTCGACAAAATATCATGTATTATTTATTTGCGCTGATCAAGCATTGTTCATTTTTCTACTGGCCGGCCTGCTGGCTTGCTTGCAGGTACAGATGAACCATTTTTGTTTATTTATGAAATGTTTCAGAGAAAAATCAATAGTTAATCAACAAGCTTCACGTGCAGTTGTCCGTTGATGCTCTTTTCAATTGGCCCTGCTTCATTTTAAGAATGGCCAATCAAATTCAAGTCAGAAGGTGTACCATTCAAATACTATACAATTTATATGACTGAATCCATATTCTTTAAGACACAAAGGAGAAACAAGACTCAGCTGCTCACCTCGTCCTCAAGACAGGGCACGGGCAAAACCATAGCTGCCGCCGCCACAACACTCCTTCTCTTCCCTCGCTTTCGACGTCATCACTGGAGGACACTAGCAGTCAACGGTGGCGTCAGGGACTAGCTCTCTCCCCCGGTGCAACCACGCAGCTCACGCGGGATGTCAGTGGTCGCCGACGAGGCGGCCTTGGTACAAATCGACACTAGTAAGAAATAGCTTGTACCTTGTAGGTAGATTGTTAATAGTGGTGCACATAGGCGGACCTAGCGCCCCTGTTACCCGAGCAGCTGTCCGGGCTTCCGGCCGGCCGCCACAATGTATTTGATTGTATTTTGATGATTATTTGGTAAAAAAATAGCACACTAAGGCTACGAATTAACAGTTTTGCCTGGGCTTCAAAGTTTTCTTGGGTCCGCCACTGGTGGTGCACCTAACTTACAGGGCGCCACCACTATATTTGGTGGCGTACGTGTATAACGGTGCGTCACTAGTATGAGCGTACTAGTGGTGTACAATTATACATGTACGCCACGGTGTGCATAGCCCGGGGTGTCAGCGGTGTGGGCAGGTACCACTGGCGCACGTGTATATGCGTGCGCCACCGGTAGTTCATTACCGGTGGCGTACACATAAGCGTGCGTCATCGGTATATTTGCCTCTTTTTTTACCTGTCCGTAGCCTGCTACTGGTGGCGCACGTGTATATGCGTGCGTCACTGGTAAGGGACTAGGCCTTATCCACCCGCGGCCGGCCCTATACCCATCTCGATCCATCCACTCCCGTCGTGCCACCGCCAACCGCCCCCTCGTCGCGCCCGCCGTCCGCTCCCCCTCTTCGCGCCGCTGCGAACCACCCGCTGTCTGCTCCGCGCCCGTCGCGCCGCCGTCCGCCACCTAAATTATGAATAAGAAGTTTCACATAATTCTCTCTGAAGAGTTTCGAACTAGAACGGTATGTTCTAATTCAACAAGTTTTGTCGAAGTTGTCTAAAAGTTACACCCAAAATGATATCTAATTGTTATTTTCCTCATCAGATCATCCCCTGCAGGGCCCGACGTGACTTGTTGGAGCATGTCCATGTTCCTATTAATGAAAACAGACATTTGAGGTCAACCTGGTGCAGATAACAGTGCCCACCCGAAACTACAGAGTTGTTGTCACCAACGAGTTAGATAGAACATATTTCAATGGCCTTCGTTGAAGACAACTTGTAGATAGATATGATATGCAGCCCATAACGAGGTGAATATTCTATCTCGACCATGATGAGGACTACATCTACTTTCTATACAGGCACCCCGACAACTCCGACTCTGACGATCATGACCCCAGAGATGATCATGACGACCTAATTGAATATTGCCCAGATGAGTAGTTTAGATGACTACTTTCTTTTCTTAATCCTAGCGACTCGATCGAGACGTATTCGTGTAATAACTAGTCACTTGTCTATTTCGAAATGTTCTAATAAGATGAACTTGATGAACCGATTTGGCCACTTCTCTATTTGTACCACTTGTGTATTTATATCGTAACAAATTGTGTTCTTATATTGTTTTGCCAATTGTACCTATACAAATACGAAATACGATAACATAGAAAAAGAAATTCCAGAAAATATACTGGCACACAGGAAACTACCAGTGGCGCACAGAAAATGTATGCCACCAGTATCTGGGATACCGGTGGCGTACAAGCCATGTGCGCTACTGGTAGCCACTTACCAGTGGCGTGAGCATAGTGGCGTACGCCCGTGTGCCACCGGTAGCCTAAAAATATGTGCCACTAGTAGGCTTTTCCCTACTACTAGTGCGATCTGGTTGCGGTGCCCCGCATTACAACGGTGGTGCAACAAACAATTCCAGGGCTGACGACAGCGGTAGTCCGGCTCTTGTCTGACGGTCGATGTGAATGTGGTCATGGACAACACAAGTAAAACAAACAGATCTTTCGTCTACCGCCCTGACCTCTCCAAGCAACGGGGATCAAAGGTGGTGCCTTAGTGGCTGGATGCGAGGCGACGGGGTCTTCAACTTACTTCCGACGTTTTCTCCAGTGTCATGGGCATGGACAAGCTTTCTTAATTTTGCGATCCAGTTAGCCAGACGACACGAGCAGTATATATAGAGGTTGTTTGGTAGTGTCAGTTTCGATAACAAGTCTCTCGAGTGAAAATCCATGATCTCACCTCTAGCTAGATCAGTCATTATTGACGTGCATGGGTCATGCCGTTATTGAAGGTGTTGGTTCCTTCGGGGATCGTGAACCCAAGTACGACCTTTAGTTGGACCCATCAATATATACATGTGTGGAACGATCCCTTCCGAAAGATTATTGTCTTCGAGTAGCGAACTTTTCGTTGGGTCTCTTGATTTTTTTCACTAGCATCGTAGGCGTAGGTTGTGATAGATGTCGGAAAGATGACAGTCCCGGTTTGTTTTTCTTTCTGTCAGACCATTATTGCGGCATTGATATTTGGGCTTGCTTGGCACTGTTTAATAGTAGTAATTACTAATATCGGATTTGCTAATCCTTAGGCGCCTGATTTTTTCTTATGTCTCAGTTACCCACAAAAATGTGCATGAGTTGCACTTTTCTGGGAGAAATGTGCAATTGCACTTTTCTGCCAGAAAAGTGCAATTCGTTCTAGTTACACTTTTTTTTAAACTGCAGTTACAATTTTTCTGAGGTGATTTAGACTTAAGAAATTCTCAGACGCCTGATTTTTTCTTATGTCTCAGTCAACCACAAAAATGTGCATGAGTTGCACTTTTCTGAGAGAAATGTGCAATTGCACTTTTCTGACAGAAAAGTGTAACTCGTTCGAGTTGCACTGTTTTTTGAACTGCAGTTACACTTTTCTAGGTGATTGAGAATTAAAAAATTCTCAGTCAACTGAGACATAGGCAAACCCTACTAATATACTATATGGTCATGTGCATCAATCAATTCAAAGACAAGGGGTTATCCTTGTTTTCAGGTAAATGAAAAGGCTAACTACTATACAACAATTGTACGCCGTCAAACGAACTTGATTGTATGTAAGAGCAACAACATGGATGCTCTACACAAATTTGGCCCGTCCGTTCCGCTTCTTCCAAATATTGTACATGAGCCAGATCCGGGAAGGGGAGGGGCGGGCCACCAGAGTTAGGTCTGGATGAGGTGCCGAGTAGTTTGGGCGTGTTCATGCGCCGTGCATATATCCCCTATCGATCGACTCATTTCTTGTCGCGTACTCGCGTGCAGTCTAGTTTCCAGAGGATTTTTCGATAAAGGGAGTTTTTATTACTTAAAAGTTTAAGTATTACACCCGGCCTCTGCATAGCTAAGATGCACACAGCCAAAAATCATCAACGAAAGTGAAAAAGTAGGCGAGTTACATATCAATATGAGAAATTGTAAACACGCCTATGGAGAAGGAGGGCCGATCCGGAAATTATGCTGCCATCCATGTTGGGATAAAAAGTCTCTTGCCGTTTCCTCCAGACTTGTACACACCTCCGTAAAAAGGTCGCGATACTCCATACGTTGCAACGGAGACCACAAACGGAGAGTAGCAGTAGTCCTGTAGATCACCTGCATGAGAGAAGAATTTTTATCATTAAAAACCTTGTCATTTCTACGGAGCCAGAGCGACCATATAACGGCTAGCGCTCCCACCCTAATAAGTCGTTTAAACCTACTGTCCACACCATTTAGCCAATTACCAAAAATATTAGCAATGCTACATGGTGGGAATAAGGTAGAACCTATCTGGATGATTGACCATATAGAACTCGCAAATCGACACTCGAAGAATAAGTGCTTAATCGTCTCGTCCTTGTGACAGAAGACACACTTTTTACTCCCATGCCAATTGCGTTTTGCAAGGTTATCTTTTGTGAGAATTACCCCACGACGAAGATACCAAGAATTTTTTTTATTTTTGAGTGGGATCTTCATCTTCCAAATCTTTTGGTTATTATCCACAGGCAAGTCTGGCCTTATGAGGGCTTTATACATAGAGTCCACCGAGAATTTACCATTAGTTTGTAAATTCCACCGAAACTCGTCAGTCCCATCCGTTAGGTTAAATAAAGCCAAACGTTGTAGCAACTCATTCCAAGATGCTAACCTGGGACCCACGAGATCTCTTCGGAACGTCACATTAGGTGGAGAGTTCTCCATCACCTTAGCAAGAGTGTCGCTCTTGTGACGCCCAAGGACAATATTATATAAAGCCGGATATTGCTCTCGGAGGGAGGTATTACCTAACCATTTATCCTCCCAGAACCTTATCTCCGAACCATCCTTGATGGAAAAAGACCCAAATGGAAAGAAGAATTTCTTCGTCGCCATTAGGCCAGCCCAGAAGTGTGAGTCACCGGGTTTCCAAGTAACCTGTGACACCGCTTTTGAGCCTATGTACTTTCTCCGAAGGAGAGTCTGCCATACCCCGTCTTCAGTCAGTAGTTTAAACAACCACTTACCGAGGAGGGCTCTATTCTTGACCTCTAAGTCATGAATACCCAGCCCTCCTTGATCCTTGGGACGGCAAACTATGTTCCATTTAGCCAGTCTATATTTCTTTTTTTCGCTATCCCCTTGCCAGAAGTATCTAGATTGAAAATAATCTAATCGATGCAAGACTCGTTTGGGCAGTTGGAAGAAGGAAATCATATACAGTATCATGTTGGTGAGTACTGAGTTTATGAGAACCAATCTTCCCCCAAGAGATAGTAATTTCCTTTCCAACTACTCAATCTCTTTTGTAGTCGTTCCTCCACAATTTTCCATTGTGCTATCGTGAGTCTTCTGAAGTGAATCGGAATACCCAAATAGCTAATTGGAAAATGACCTTGCCCACAGCCGAACAACTCAGCGTATAAGGCAGCATCATCCAGCGCCTCACCGAAACAAAACAATTCACTCTTATGAAAGTTAATCTTTAGACCAGAAAGCTGCTCGAACGCTGACAAAATTAATTTCAGGTTTCTAGCTTTTTCCAAGTCGTGTTCCATAAAGAGGATTGTATCGTCGGCATATTGAAGAATAGATAACCCACCATCCACAAGATGAGGGACAACTCCTTCAATCTGGCCATCTATTTTTGCACGTTCTATGATAATGGCTAACATATCAGCAACTATATTAAATAGAATTGGTGATAATGGATCGCCTTGTCTTAATCCCTTCCTGGTCTGAAAGTATTTGCCAACATCGTCATTGACTTTGATAGCAACACTTCCCCCAGAAACGAAATTATGAATCATAGCCCGCCACTCAGCTGAAAAACCTTTCATTCTGAGTGTCTGCTGGAGGAAAGACCACTTGACTTTATCATAAGCCTTTTCGAAATCAATTTTTAATATCACTCCATTTAATTTCTTCCGATGCATCTCATGTACCGTTTCATGCAAAATAACAACTCCATCAAGAATGTTGCGACCTTGCATAAACGCCGTCTGAGTCAGACGCACAACATGATCAGCCATCGAATTAAGTCTAATCGTTGCGGCTTTTGTGAAAATTTTGAAACTAACATTAAGAAGACAGATCGGTCTGTATTGTTGGATCCTTTCTGCTTCATTAATCTTAGGTAACAAAATTATCTCACCGAAGTTTAGACGAAATATTTCAAGTTGTCCGGAGTGTAGAACTCCGAACAACTCAAGCAAGTCCGATTTGACTAATTCCCAGAAGCTCTGATAGAACTCAGCTGGGAATCCATCCGGACCCGGGGCCTTATTTTGTTCCATTTGAAAGATTGCCTTTTTTACTTCCTCCTCAGAAAAAGGGGCAGTAAGGTGTGCATTCTCCGCATCGGAAACTTGTATTATATCATCTATTCGGCCGTCGTCCATGGAGAGATTACCCTCCTGAGGCTCACCAAACAGAGTCTTATAATACTTTGTGATATAGGATTTTAGCTGCTCATGTCCTTCAATCACACCTTCATCTTGAGAAAGAGAATGGATACGTTTTTTTCGATGTCTGCCATTAGCTAGACTATGGAAATATCTCATATTCGAATCTCCCTCCAAAATAAATTGGGATTTAGATCGTTGGTACCATTTGAGCTCTTCCTCCTGAAGAAGAGCCGCTAACGCCGCATTGGATTGATTTTTCATTTCAATCTCTTGCATGGATAGTGGTCTAACCTCGGCAAGAGCCTCTAAGTCATCAATAATAGACGACAACCGAAGCTTCTCCTTTTTTAACTGGCCAGCCGTGAACCTAGCCCAACCACCCAGGTGTTTGCGCAAAGCACGCAATTTGTTATTCCACCTTTGGATCGCACTCTGGCCGGCAACCGGTTTTTCCCATACCAACTTAACCATATCGTGAAAACCCTCCCGCTGCAACCAGCCGAGTTCAAACTTGAACTGACGATTGCGATGCGGTCGATTCGTTCCCGTAGTTAACAGTATGGGGGCATGGTCCGACAACGCCTCTATACGTTCTAGCGCCCGTACTGAGACCATTGGGAATTTAACTTCCCAATCCGAGTCCATTAGTACACGGTCTAGTTTTTCGTACGTAGGCTCTGGAAGGCTATTAGCCCAAGTGAATTGCCTCCCAACCATTGTTATCTCTCTCAAATCAAGGCTATCAATCACAGCGTTGAATAAGAAAGGCCAATGGTTGTCGAACCGACCCCTGCTCTTCTCATGTGGGAATCTTAGCAAATTGAAATCCCCTCCTATGATAATAGGATGTGGGTTATGTTTTGCAAGATTCACCAATTCACGAAGAAAATCAAGCTTATGCTCGTCCTGGGAAGCCCCATATACTATGACTAGACTCCACGTGAAATTGTCGATCTTGTTTCGAATATGGAGTTTAATATGAAACTCCCCATCTGAACTAGACAACACATCCATGGTGTCTTTCCTCACACCAAGTAATAGGCCCCCAGATCTTCCACGTGGTGGACGAGAAATCCAAGTGAAATCTACACCACCAGATAGGCGGTTAAGTAAGCTCACTGAAAAATCCCGTTTACCAGTTTCAGAGATACCCACAAAATCCAAATGATACTCCCGAATAGAATCAGCAATGCGTGTATGTTTAGCCAAGTCTCGAAGACCTCTGCTATTCAAAAACATGCCATTCATTTGGAAACAAGTGGAGTTGGTGACTGTCTCTTCTGTTTACGTGGAGACTTTTTATTATTATTCTTTTGGGAGGCGGCTCTAGATTTCCGGTCAGACGCTTTCAGATCATATAATGAACTTAGCGTTGCCTCATCCAAACCACCCTCCGATACATCTCCCACAAGATGAGAAAGGAGCGGGACATCAATCATGTCATCATACTCCTCATCTGAGAGAGACATATCCGACTTTGAAGAGATTCACAAGAAGTGAGTGATTTATTACTGGGATTAATCTTACACACCTCAAAGAAGAGGAGTTCTTGAGGAGAAGGAAACTATATATTTCTGGGCTACTCACAGTCTCCCGATCCTTCTCGGCTCCTCTATAATCTAAAGATATCTTACAGTCTGGACCCTATAATTTAGCTATTTACAACTCACTCCAACACTCCCCCTCAAGATGGGGCAAACACATCATATAGACCCATCTTGCTACAAAACACAGAAAAAACTTTTTCTGGTAACCCTTTGGTAAAAATATCAGCTACTTGGGTTGTTGAGGTTACATATGTCAGGCACACTATTCCTCTATCAAGTTTTTCTTTGATGAAATGGCGATCGATCTCAATGTGTTTAGTCCTATCATGTTTGATAGGATTATTTGCAATGTCAATAGCAGCCTTGTTGTCACAATAGAGCATTAATGGTCCATGCTTATACAATTTCAGCTCAACTAGGAGAATCTGTAGCCATAATAACTCACATATACCATGGGCCATAGACCGAAATTCAGCCTCCGCTGTTGACCTGGCTACTACAGACTGCTTTTTACTCCTCCAGGACACAAGGTTTCCCCCAACAAATGCACAATAGCCCGAAGTGGACCGACGATCATCAAGAGAGCCGGCCCAATCAGCATCTGTATAGCATTCAACTAGCATGTTCCCTTGCTTGGTGTATAAGAGGCCTTTTCCTGGGCACCCTTTGAGGTACCTCAAGATTCTATTTACATCATCCATGTGAGTTGTCTTTGGTTCATGCATGAACTGACTAACAACACTCACAGCGAATGCAATGTCAGGTCGTGTGTGAGAGAGATATATCAGCTTCCCAACCAATCTTTGGTAACGTTCCCGATCAACATGAGTCCCATCATTGCAGCTCAATCGATGATTTTGTTCTATGGGAGTTGCTATAGGACGTGCTCCAATCATACCTGTCTCTCTAAGCAGGTCCAATGTATATTTTCTCTGTGATAGAAAAATACCTTTTGATCCACGTGAGACCTCTATGCCGAGGAAATACCGTAGATGCCCAAGGTCCTTCACTTCAAATTCTTGTGCTATGTGGTGCTTCAGATCACTAATTTCCTTAAGATCATCCCCTGTTATCACAATATCATCAACATATACTATTAATATGGCCACCTTATCATTAGTATGTTTGTAAAATAGTGTATGATCCGCATTGCTTTGGTGATAGCCTCTCATGAGGATAGCTTGTCTAAATCGATCAAACCACGCCCTTGGTGACTGTTTGAGACCATATAATGACCGACGCAGGCGTAGTACCTTATCAGTGCTTTCCAAATTTTCTTGTGCGTTAACAATAGGGAGTTGATTATGACTCTGTCCCACAGTGCTAGTAGGAGCTAAAGAATCAAGGGGAATACTATTAGTACTTGGATCCTCATGTACCGGAGACTCGACACCTTGAGATGGAAGTGGTGAATTTCCCTCCGTCTCTCCATGATAAGGATCATTTTCAGCATCATGAATTATTTCTTGCTCCCCCTGACTTCCTTCCAGCTCCCCCTGACTTGGAATGCGATCAAAAGTTAGAGAACCACCTGGAGTGGGAACAAGAACAGGACTCGGAGAGCTGGGAACAAGAACAGGACTCGGAGAGCCTACAACTCCACTCTCCCCCTCTTGTTCCACTTCAGGTGGTGACAGAATAATACCAGTATCATTATTTGACCCATAAAATGATTCATGTTCACGAAATGTGACATCCATGCTCTCAAAGAACCGGTGTTCAGAAGGGCACCAACATCTATAGCCTTTCTTAGAAGGAGAATAGCCCATAAAAACACATTTTAGCGCACGTGGATCCAGTTTTCCAACAGAGTTTCTATAATCATGCACAAAACAAACACATCCAAAGACCTTGGGAGGAACAATAAATTCATTTGAGTTTAATAGACATTCTGCAGGAGTTTTATAACCAAGGGTACGAAGAGGCATCCGATTTATCAGGTATGTTGCAGTTTTAATTGCTTCTCCCCACAGAAATTTTGGAATATGCATTGTAAACATAAGTGAGCGAGCAACTTCAAGTAAATGTCTATTTTTCCGCTCTGCCACCCCATTTTGCTCCGGGGTATTAACACAAGTGGTCTGGTGTTCAATGCCATTTAAAGTAAGAAATTGGTCAAGCTCCTGATTAACATATTCAGTGCCATTATCTGAACGTAAAACTTTAACAGTGGCTCCATGTTGATTTTTTATAAGAGCACACAAATCTTTAAAGATAGGAAACACATCACTCTTGCGCTTCAAAAGATACAGCCACGTATACCGGCTAAAACCGTCAATGAATGTTACAAACCATCGATGTCCAGAAATTGAGTGCACCTCACAGGGTCCCCAAACATCAGAGTGAATCACTTGAAATGGTTTCTTGCTTCTCAGACCACTACTAGGATATGTGCCCCTAGTATGCTTAGCCAGTTCGCATGCATCACAAACCAACAACTCTCTAATACATGACTTAAACAAAGTTGGATAAATACGAGACAAAGCAGCAAAAGAAAGATGTCCTAGCCTGCGATGATGTAGCAACAATTCTTGGCTTGGAGACAAACAAGATGCGAGTGCAACTTCATCACTTCCTTTATCGAGATAGTAGAGCCCTTCATGCTCGGTCCCAGTCCCCAACAATCTCCCTGTCCCTAGCTCCTGAAAAATACAACGAGTAGGATCAAACCAACTTCCACAATTAAGAGACTTTGTAATAGAGCTGACTGACAGGAGACTGATTGGGAACTTAGGAACATGTAACACAGGAGATAAGGACAGTGTCTTGGTGCACCTAACGGATCCACGTCCTACAATAGGTGCCATGGATCCATCAGCTACACGCACCTTGTCCTTACCCGAGCAAGGTGTATAGGAAGTGAATAAGTTGGAAGCTCCTGTCATATGATTAGTGGCCCCTGTGTCAATAATCCAGGAGCCCGCAAGATTTGTAGAAGTGTGGGCCTGATGACATTTCATACCTTGGTGTGAAGTGGCAATGAGGCTAGGTTCAGCTTTGGATACACCCTGAGAGGAAGGAGAGTCTTCTGAGAGTCGAAGCTTGGAACTGAATTCTTCAAGGGCTCGAACATCTACCATGGGTTGCTCCTGTAGAGATGCAGTGTGACTGGCATGCCTTTTACTCGCTCCCTGAACTCCCCAGGTCCGTGACCTCCCTTTCTCACCCCACCATGGTGGATAGCCGTGCAATTCAAAACACATGTCCTGGGTGTGCCCATTTTTTCTGCAATGATCACAGAATAGTTTACTTTTGTCTGTCTTGTTGAAGGACCTTGGCACACGTCTTGACTGCATTGATAAGGCTGCTCGACCATCTGTGCATCTTTGTTCATCCTCCTTGCGTGCTAAGCGTGTCTCCTCCTCAATAATACTACATATAATGTCATCAAGACTTGGCCACTCTTGTTGTGAGAATATGAGTTGTCTCCGAAGATTAAGCTCCTGGTTTAGCCCATCCAAGAACAACTTGCCGACAAGGGACTCAAACCATTTATGATGGATAGCTAAATCTTTCTTATCAACAGGCTGGAATGGATGGTAATAGTGAAGGTCCCTGTACAGCCTTTTAACCTCACCTGCATACTCTGTGACAGACTTGGATCCTTGCTTCAGATGAGTCAACTCATCCATAATTCGGGTAGCCTGCATCTTGTTTGATTTACCAGCAAATTGTTTCTCTAAGGCTGCCCATACATCATATACAGTCGTCATGATTTCAACTTGTTCTCGGACAATAGGTTCCATGCTTCCTAGCATCCAGACTAGTACTCTGTCATTAATCTGCTTTGCACTAAGATCATTGTTCCTCTTCTTCTCGTCATCATCAACGATTAAATCTTCATAGCCATGCGAACTCAGAATTAGTTGTGCATGGCGCGCCCAACTAACATAGTTTCCTGGACCCGACAACCTCACTGGATTGGGTTCAAGAGCATACTTGGCTACCTCCGGGACTACCTTGTGTTGTTGTTGCTGTTCAAGCAGTTTACTGAATATCTCATACATCTTATCCATAGTGGAATCCTCTGCCTTGTCTTTGCTTGAGTCCCCCATAATTATTCACAGTCAAGAAAGCTGTAAATGCACACCTTAATGCACCAAAACAATAATATTTGAACTGCTAGTAGCACTCGATAGCAGCAAGAAACCACTAGCACGTGAGCCCTTTCCTTTCTAGCAAGTAGTATTAATCTTCACCAGGTGCAATACGTCAAAACACCCAGCCACACAGGACTGTTTGGCAGCACAGCAAATATACAGTCTAGCTGAACAATAAACAGCCGCACTAGCACTTTGTACCTGGGGTACTTCGAGTCCACGGCAGAGGGTAGAAGCAGCTTGAAACTGAGATTCACACGACCCAGCGACAGCAAGCAGCAACAATTCAAATCCCAGCACCGCTCCCTCACGAACGTACGCCGGCGGCAGGAGCAGTACCGGAAGGGGACTCCAACAGAAAGGGCTTGGGTGGTTCCGGTAGAGGAGGCTTGAACTTGGGGCAGCTCCACGGTCAATCCACGGCCGCCGATCTACGCAGGCGGCGCAACACTCTTCACGCTCCGGCTCGATCCAACTCCTCGCCGGAGGTCTCGAATCCGCTCAAAATAGCAGGAGAACAACACTGGATTCGTCCCGCTCTGATACCATGAAGAGATTCACAAGAAGTGAGTGATTTATTACTGGGATTAATCTTACACACCTCAAAGAAGAGGAGTTCTTGAGGAGAAGGAAACTATATATTTCTGGGCTACTCACAGTCTCCCGATCCTTCTCGGCTCCTCTATAATCTAAAGATATCTTACAGTCTGGACCCTATAATTTAGCTATTTACAACTCACTCCAACAGACTTATATGGGACCTTTGGGATGACTGTTAACCGGTCGTACTCCAAATGTCTCAATGCTTTAGTCGAGACTGCCATTTCTGTACTATTGTTGCCCAAAGAAATTCCTACCTTATTCAACTTAGCAGAAATATTTGAATCTGAAAAAGCAAGAAAGGACTTGGAACGACAAGACATACCAGCAACATTGGTAAATTGCTCAGCCTTGCGCCTCATTGCTTTGGCCAAAGCATCCTCGTCAGTAGCTGAAGAGCCATCCGTCGCCACCGCGTGACGGGCGCTATGCCTAAGCGCAACCGGCACCGGCACCGGGGGCGGAAGCGATGGGGGAGCCACCGAACTAGGGTCCCCCTCCTTCACCGGGGAGGTCGTCGACAACACAAGGGGTGGTAATTGCGAAGAAGCCACCCCCCGCGCATTGGAGAACCCCCCGCCCCCCCCCCCCCCCCCCCCCGGCTAAAGGAGTAGACGGCGTCGATCCAGAGGTCGGAAAAGAGGGCTACCCCTCCTCAACCTCCGGCGCCACCATCGAGCGCACCACTTCCGGGCGAGGAGAGTCCTGGTAGACCTCCCCCGGAACCAGTGCATGCGACGACGCGGCCGGCGACACACCAGCACCCGGCGGACTGCTCGGCTCCACCACCACCCGAGACAGCAGCTCGGTCATATGACCACCTGCCGGCCCGGCTGTCTGCACGGAGAGCTGCCCCGGCCCCGACCCCGCCTGCTGCAGCGCCACCGCAACAGCCGGCGAGGCCCCCACCGGCGATGTCGCGGGCGAGTGGACCGTCAGCGGAGTCGACAACGTAGACTGGGCAGAAGCTGCACCCGCCATAGGTGATAAGGCTCCCCTGAGCTGAGCGACTATCTCCTTCCCTCTCGGAGTTTGAGGATTGGGATTAATCGGTGTGACCGCATATCCCCGAAGAACAGAGACCAGGTCCAGAACCCCAGCAGTAGAAGTTCCCGGCCCCGTAGTCTCCTGAGCTTGAGGCATCGTGGTATCACCATCCGCCGACTTTGCAGGTTCCAGACCCTGAGTCCCATCGCGGTTCCCTTCCTCCAACCCCTTCCCATCATCATCCTTTTCCTGCCGCCTCCAGATGTAGGGCACGAAATCCGGCTCGGAGACATAATCAGCCTTCTCCTTCTTGAACCGAAAAGCATACCCCTTGAGCATAACGAAGGTGTTGGATTTGATAACCAGGGAGTCAAAAACAGAGGGATCACGTACGGCCACCAGTATTCTGACAATGTTACGGCGTCTGAGAGTGAGAAGGTCCACATCCAAGGTTTTACCGACGAGGGTACCTACTGCCCATAGACCAAGGTCCACATCCGAACCGTATGCGGGACGCCAGCCACATGCACCCAAATCGCCGTCAACTCCTGTGCCGGTACAATCTCCTCCATGCGCCACACACCAAAAGTTATGCGGGACCGCTGCCCGGGAACACCCAGCTCAAAACCATCCACCCTCTCCAAGTCTGCCATCGATGGGAAGTTAACCAAGAAAGAATTATCTTTATGCGGAATCGCTTCCCAGTTCCATGCTGACTGAACCGGGCAAATGCGTGCAGCCAAAGCCTGAATCACCTCCACTGTCACTGGTTCACCGGTCACTGACACGACAGCAGTAGGAGAAGCACTCGGAGCTAGGTGCGGCTTGAACACACCATCTGGCAAGTGACTAAACATAGTCTCATCACTCCCTATTCCGGCCAAACCAGCATATGGCCTTGGCACCCTCAGAGTAGGACAACGGGTAGTCGGATGGGCAATCTTATCGCAAATATAGCAGTAGTACTCAACCGAGCACTCCCTCGTATCATGCGTATCAACATTACAGAACGCACAGTGCTTCTTCTTTGCCTTTTCAATCACCGAAGCAGCTGCCACCACGGGTACCGGCGCCACCAGTCCCGCTGCCTCCGCATTAGCGGCAACAGTAGCACTTGGGTCAGCCACCACTGCAGCAGCAGCAACCGAAGCCGTACCAGCAGCCGCGCGCGCCGGCTGCTTCTTCTTCTTCCTCTTATTCTTCGATGAACCAACCCCCACCGCGAAAGGGACGACTACGGAACTCTGCGGGTTGATTATTGGAGGGGGCGCAGCAGCCAAGAACTGAGCCGCACCATGACTCGGAGCGGCAGGAAGGCCGGCCAGCCCCGTCCCCGGTCCGGCAGCACGACCGAACACCAGCTGGGGCGCCCGACTGAGCTGCGGCGCCGGGACCGTCGTGCCGCCCTGGACTCCCTAGACCAGCAGCGGGCTGATTCCCCGCCATAGCAGACAAGGGGGACGCGAGGACCTCCGCGTACGATCCTCCCTTCGGCGGCGATGGCGCTGGCGGCTGAGCAGCGACAGGAGATCGATCCGAAGCGAAAACAACGCTAGGGTATCGATCCGTAGCTGAACCGGTATTAGACTTGCCCCACAGCGCCAGAATCGACGTCCGAGATAGCTCCAAGGTGACTCTGATGGGCGGCCCAGATCAGTCTGCGCACGGGGTCCACCCTGGAGAGTTTGAATCGCATCCTCCGCAACGACAACGGGCGTAGAAACCGCCTCCCGATCCGCAATCACCGCCGGAGATTGCACTACGCGGTCATCGCCGCCGGCGGGTGAACGCGGCCTACCGACCGAGGGCAAGAACTGCCCCAGCACCGCTGGCGGCGTAACCCTAGGACGGGGGAGCGGGCCACGCCACCCCAAGTGCACCGGCCTGGACACCGGGCGGCCAGCCGTCGGCGAAGAAGACGGCGACCTCCGCCCCATGGCAGCCACGCCCACCTTCTCAGCCTCCGCCGCGGCTGGCGGATCCGACCTTGCCGTAGAACCTGCCTCCCGAACAACCGGAACCGACGACTGGGAGACCCGCTCCTAGGATCTAGATGCCCTCGTCGGAAAACCGATCCCGCTCCAGAACTCCTCCCTCAGCTCGTCGTCCGACTTCCTCCCCCTCCGCGACACCGTGGTCCAACCATCGGCCGGCAACGCATCCACCGGCGAAACGCCCTCGTCGAGCACCTCAAGTGCCGCCTCAAACGGTGTCTCCGAAGAGCAGTCGTCCTCCGACACCGCATCGTCGAGAAGACACGAGAACCGAGAGCCCCCGCCATCCGGCGTCGGCGTCCGGTCCAGAACCACCGTCGACAGCCCTTGCGGCGCCCGCGTGAGCCGCCGGCGGCGCGCCTGTCTCGTGTCCTCCATTAGAAAATATTTGGCATCTTACTCCTGCGCCCACTGCTCGATGGCATGCCAGATGCAACGACTAAAATGGGCTGAATATTTGCTGTATAACAAAAAATTCCACCCATGCACATGGCCAATGACTATTGGTTGAGAATTGTGATAGTTGCTCTTCAACTGTAAATGGCCGAAAATTTTCGACCTTGCTCGTACGGGGAGAGCTTAATCTGGCAATGACGGCACATTCAAGATGTTCACGTATGAGCAACCGATTATTGGTCATGCTATGACTAATCTGGCAAAGACGGGGAGCCCAAAATATCAACAAAATTGAATTTAACTCTTTTCTTAAATTTGTTGTCAATTTTTTGATGGTTTTGGTTTGGGGGCGCCCCCACCCCTCCCCCGCCAATTGTATCGGACATGTGTCCGGTACCCACATAACGGACACATTTTTGGGGATGCCGAACAAAATTTCAGGGTTGCCGACATGTGTCTGGTAACCTCATAACGGACATATTTTCGGGGGGTGCCGAACAAAATTTCGGGATTGCCGTGGAGATGCTCTTACTCATACTCGGAGTGCTTAATTGGTTGGATCCATAGTTTAAAAAACCGGACCGGACCGCCGGTTCAACCGGAAAAAACAGGAACCGGAGGCTCGGCCGGTTCTTTAAGTGCACTGGACCGGTTGCGCCACCAGACCGGAATAAACCGGTCAAACCGCGGTTCGACTGCCGGTTTGCACACTAAACCGGCCCATCCGGTCTGACCGGTTCAACTGTTAGAGCGTTTCGAAAAATATTAATCTGCCTACGGTAGGATTCGAACACAACACCTAACAGCAAATCAGGCAGCGGAGAGGCTGCTCTAACCATCTGACCTGCGATTGCTAGTTGTACAGACAGGAGACACATACTATTTCTTTAACATCTACACGCTAGCACAAACAAATCTATTGGATTTGCTATTTTTTTTACAAGCTACGGCTTCACTGCTTTGTACCTTACGCAGTTGCGCTACATTTAAAATACATGCGTGCGTGTTAGCTTAGCTAGTTGGCTAATTGACTGCTGTTGGCTTTATTTATTTATTTACAGTAGTATTTATAAGTAAAAAATATATTAATTTATATCTTAAAAAACCAGACAGTGAACCGGTGAACCAGTGGTCCGACCGGTAAAAACCTGAACCGACAGCCTCGCCGGTTCGATTACCGGTCCGGTTTTTTAAACTATGGTTGGATCTGCCAATGATGACACATTCAAGATGCTCACTAGGTATAAAATTGGCGAGGATAAAATATGGTCACAATTAATTTGCCCATGTGGTGCACTGGTATTCATAAAAATATTATAGTTTTTGGCCTGCCGGGTGGCTTGCTTGCAGGAGATGCAGATGGGATTGATTAGTTAGTAGTTTGTTTATGCTATGTATCGTGATCATAGGTTAGGTTCATTTCATACGGAAGCAAAACATGTACCTTTTCTACTGGCTTAGCTTCTTATTCATCAATACGATATTCAGATTAGAGATAGTAATGTAGTATATGTCGTCATCGACTCATCGTTTTCTACGATAAAAGAAGACAATGTATACATGAGTGAGGACAAACGAAGGCTCTAGGGAGCCCCATATTTTGAAAATCAAAAAGCATATTAAAAGTTTCAAAAAAATCTGATTAATACAGGTACATAAATATGATTTTTATGAACGTGTAAGTATTATTGAAAAAAAATGATGTATCTTTGGGCTACATATAAATCACAAAAATACGGCTCTAAGTAAATATTAACAAATATTTGATTTTTGTCTTTGCATTTTTATTTTCGTGTAGGTCGCAAATGAAAACAAAGTTCAATGAAACTTTAGATGAACATGGTACACATCCATATGTACTACTCCCTCCGTACCATAATATAAGATGTTCTAGGTATTTCAGTACGGATAACATACGGATGTATATAGACGTATTCATCGTGTAGATTTATTCATTTTGCTCCGTATGTAGCGGAAAGTTACTTTGACTCCCGAGCTCCAGTGATCCCACGATTTTGAAAAAATCAAAAAACATATTCAAAAGTTTCAAAAAAATCTGAAAAAAATCATGCACGTTCTTAATGATATATACTATAATTGTGAAAATTTTCAATGCAAAATACTTGGGGGTTTGAGCTACACAAAAATAACAAAAGTTGGAGATTTGAAACTATACACTGTTCACTATACTCAGATCTGTAAATTTGTCATTTTTCTGTAGCTCAAAACCCCAAGTATTTTGCATTGAAAATTTGTACGGTTGTATTATATATCACTGAGAACGTGCATGATTTTTTTCAGATTTTTTTAAAACTTTTAAATATGTTTTTTGAATTTTTAAAAATCGTGGGATCACTGGAGCTCGGGAGCACGAAATCTCCACTCCGTATGTAGTCCTTATAAAAATATCTAAAACATCTTATATAACGATCGGAGGGAGTAGTATTTTTTTTTCATATTTTTGAAACTTTAAATACAAGTTTTGACTATTTCTTAAAAAGGGCTCAATGGAGCTTGTCTTTCATTTGGACCTTCCGTTGTATACATGTGTTTTATGCGTCCAAAGGAAATTAATAGGATTCAAAGGGAATAAAAAAATTTGTACACTTGTGCGTTCTTATTTTCACAGGCCAGTCAATATTGGTAGATTGAAGAGTTTTACACTACAATTCGGCTGGAAAAAGAAGCTAGATTAGAACTGAGATTTGTATCTGTATGAATATTCAAAAATAATAATGAAACAAGACATCTCTTCTGATCTACTCCAAAATTCTGAATTACATTGTCAGCCAGATTTGGACCTTCCGTTGTTGAAGGTATTGGTTCGACACGTTCTGCTCGGGGGATGACGATACCAAGTTCAAACTTTGGACCTGTGAACATCTGCGCACGTGAGGCCATATCTTCTTGAAGACTTTTTTTGGATGCGCATGGTATTCGTTCGTATAATCAAGGCTAGAATGGAATTCCAAATCCTATTTGGATGTACATCATGTGGAATTGAATTTTTTGGACTTTGAACGGAGATGCAGCAACGGAGATGGCCTAGACCGCCGGCCGTTCCCCATCCTCCGCCCCCCATCCAGCAACAGCAGGCACGTGCCCTGTCCCACGGCGATGGTTGGCTGCTGCCACGGCCGCCGGTGACTGCAGCAACGGAGATGGCCAGGACCGTCGGCCATTCCCCTTCCTCCGCCCCCATCTAGCAACAGCAGGCACGTGCCCTGTCCCACGGCGATGGACGGCTGCTGCCACGGCTGCCGGTGACTGCAGCCATGGCCACGGACGCCGGACGTTCCCCTTCCGCCGCCCCCGATCTAGGGTTTCGGCCAGCGCATAGGTGGGGACAAAAAGGGACGCCATGAATGGGAATCGGGGGAGGAAGGAGAGGGATAGAGTACAGCGACATGGAGGACGGAGAGGAGGATGGGAGAGCAAGCTCACCGGCGCCGCCATCACCCGTTTCGTCGGTCGAGGGAGTCTCCTGTCGGGAGACTCGCTCCTTCGGCCTGGGGACGAAGCGGTATGCGGGCAGGTCTGATTCCTAGCGATTCCGGGGTCCCGACCTCCGTATTCGGGAGCGTGGTCCAACAGAGGCGGGGGAGTGGGCTCGGAATTGACTCTCATTTCCACGACCCAATACCAAGACCAACCAAACACTAGAATTGGGCTAGCCAATTCCAGATTGCCAATTCTAAGCCCAATTCTGTGCAACCAAACAGGGCATAAGTAAATATTAGTTTCACATATATGATCAGGTACAAATTCATACCTTTTTTAGGAAAATATTGCACGTATCGGTCTAGTATTTGCAGTATAAATTGTATAATACAAAAGTAACAACTTTGAATTTGCTAATCTCTTAACGAGGCGAGCCCGAAAACTGATGTGTTGATGCGGAGGAGCCGTGCAAGGCGGGGCTAGTCGAGGTGCAGCCGGTGGCAGAGCTATCATGTGTTTCTCATGCTCGTGCTTGCAGGGAAGGAGGAGGCACGGTGAGGAAAGGGAAGGGAGGAGGGCTGCTCGGGTGGCTCGTCAGCCGGAGCTACAAACGGGAGTCATTGGTGGCCGCGCATGGGAGGAGAGCGACGACAACACTTAAGGCCGCATCCCTCCCGATCAGTGCTGCCCTTGAGAAGTTGTGGCGGATTCGCGGCCTAATCAGTCAGAGTTGTGGTGGAGCAGCCGAATTCGAGGCCGAATCGATGAGAGAAGAGGCGGCGGTGGTTACTGGAGGAGAGGCGTGAGGGCAACATGGTAATTCCGACAGGCTGTTGCCGTGCGCGCGTTGGCCTTTCTGTTTTATTGCAACAGACTAAGTGTTTTATTTTTGCGGCACTTGCATTTTTTTTGGCAAAATTTACACAGTCTTTGGAGAAAAAAATTGGCCCCAAATGACCTTAGAAGAGTTATGCCCTAAAATAGGACAGCTATTGAAGATGGTCTAAGAGATGGGCGACAACGTAGTTTCGTGTGCGGTAGATAGAAAAATAAGTTTTGTATCCAGCTGAACGGACAAATAATATTATTTTTACCTTAATTAATATGATGTAACCAATGGAAGGTTGCCATGTGGACCAAACAGGGAGCTCTAGTTCTAGTGATCTTAGATATTGAAAGGACAAATAATTTTTATTTTTACCTTAATCTGATGTAGCCAATGAAAAGTTGCCACGTGGAGCTTAGATATTGAAAGGACAAGTAATATTATTGTTACCTTAATCTGATGTAGCCAATGAAAAGTTGCCACGTGTAGCAACCTCTATTTCTAGGGAGCTTATCTGATGTAGCCAATGAAAAGTTGCCACGTGGAGCTTAGATATTGAAAGGACAAATAATATTATTGTTACCTTAATCTGATGTAGCCAATGAAAAGTTGCCACGTGTAGCAACCTTAGAGCTCTATTTCTAGGGAGCTTAGGTATTGGAAGGATATAGGGTCGGTGACCGTTGGTTGAGAATTATGATAATTGCTCTTCAACAATTCATGTGGCCGGAAATCTATATCTATACCTAATAATAAAAACGTTAAGGCTTCCGCGGTTTGGTTTGGTACGTCGCTTGAATTACCCCTCAAATTCGACGTAATTACCCACCTATGCCACCCGTAAGATTAAAAAAACGTTTATCTATTCTATATACCTAATAATAAAATCCTTCCAAATTTTGGTACGTCTTTTTCGTTTCAACCGTCGCGTCCGCTCCGTATCGTGCGTGAAGATAACTTAAATCTGAGTCCAACACGGCACCGCCTTAGGCCTGGGCTGGTACTATAAAAAGCAAAGATCAAAGGGAGACACGAGCACAACTTCTGCAAGGCGCAGGCGAGAGATCGAATCATCGGAGGAAAAGATCTCGCCGAGAACCTACGGTCGGAGGAGCCGTGCAGGCGACATCTCTCTCACGCATGAGAGAGCTCGGATTTGAAGGACTCCGTCGCTCACGGAGACCAGAGTTCGGAGGAGACGATCCGCTGATGCTCAGAGCTGGCGGCCAAACTCAACCACTACGTTGGCGAAGACGACGTGGTTCCGGCAGAAGATCCGCTGATTCTCGCCAACGTACAGAGATCGAAGTAGTGTCCACCCTGCCGGTCGCTATCCTCACCTGCCATCGGAATAGCTGACGCCCGAGCTACACCGGAGCTGCGGAGGACACATATGACTCCATGGCCCAGCTCAGGAGGTCCTCATGCACGTGCATGCATGATTTCTCCGGCAAGCTAGCAGGCTGACTAGGAGTTCATGTGCATGTGCGTGGAAGTACAACAACGAGGAAAGCGGCATACGCGAGGCGATTACGTGTGTGCTTCCCTCGGCGAGGAAAGCGGCATCCAAGTGCCAGGGCGACAATCATATCCGGCTGAACGTCAGCATTGTGCCAACGAGGGCAAGAGATGATTGACGATGTCGCTAGCCGTGGTTCAGAATCAACACTGCCGCGTGCAGCCTCCTAGCCGAGCAACGGTTAGGCGCGCAGTCGAGACTCGAACGCCATTGTATAAGCTGTCGACGATACAAGCAGCTTGGACCAGCTCTACGTGCATATGCTTCTATTTCACGGCTCACTCATGCGGCATGTCGGCAGCCTTTTCTTCCTGGCTTTATGCGCCGCTCATGCCCGCCGATGAAAAACCTCGACGCCTCGTTCATCGTTGTCGGCAGCAGCGTTCCAGACTACATCTTAGGCCCTGCTTGGTTCAGCGTATTTTAGTCAAAACCACCGGTAAAGTTAAGGGTCATAACTGCACCATGTTTTTGCGCTTGGTTGGTCATTTTATTTGTGGGGCCGTAGCACGTAAATATTTTGGAGCCGAAATTGGAAGATCACGTCTAAATCAAGTGTAATCATGGATGGTAGCACAACTCCAAGCACACCACGCCGGTCAAAACCAACGAGGAAAGACACAGATACTATCAACGACGGCTGAGTGTACACCTTCATCTAAATTTGGAAATTTCCAATCGATATGTCCATTTTTGTATTCCGTAGCAACGTACGGGCATATTTGCTAGTTATTATTGATAAACAAGGTCTACGAGACCATATTCATACGGCAGGCCTTAACTGGTTGGATCTAACAACGATGACACATTCAACATGCCCACCAGATCTAGAAGCCTGTTTGGATGTCCACCGCTCCGCTAAATCTTGGACGGAGATCTGAAAATGTTCGGGCCAACTCTCACAACTCTTTCGTTCGGATTCTGAAAAGTCAAAATCACCATGCCTGCAAGGTCACCCGCAAGCTGCACCAGACGTGCAGATCGAAAATCACCGACGTCATCCAGGCAAAATAAAATAATATCACCGAACATGCTGATGCCCGTGAGAATAACCGTGTACCTCGTCATGCACGATCCTCTTCAGAAGGTGTTGTACATCCCGGGCTTGGACAGCCTGCGCTGGAGCACCGCGGCAACTCGTGGAGGAAATTTGTAGCGCTGGCCGAAATCGGGGATGGGCGGAGCCATGGCGGCATCAGAGCATCTTCATCGGCCCTCTAAAGCACCCCTAAAGCCTGTTGGGGTGCCGGACAGTGGCACCCTCAAAGCTCTAGTCCAGTTAAAATTCTGTCCGACACGCGAGCGGACCTTCAAGTTTGGCGGTCTGCTCGGGGGTGCCGGACAATGTCCGCACATCGTCTTCGACAGGTCGGGCCCGCCTGTGATCCACACGAGTGTTGTGATGTAGACGGCGCAGCGAGCCGTAGTGATTCAGCGAGGCCCAGGTATGCAGGTGGCACAGTGATGCAGCGGCTAGTCAAACCGGCACAATGGTCTACGAGGTGGACGACGTAGTGAAGCATCTACTCGATCGTCGCAGCGCCGAAGAGCCCACGCAGCGGTCATGCATGATGTTCGTGTCTCACGCACACATCACCAACGCCCCTCTCCCCTTCCACTTACACAGATCCATGTCTGGCCGCCATGGTGTCAAGCCGAAGAGGACGACTACGCGCTCCGCCGCCGCCTTGACGAGCTGTCCATAGCGCGCGCCGAACAACGCAACTAGACACGATGCAACTGAGGCTCGAGAAGCAGGCGGCCCGGGCTAGAGCGACGCCACCTACACCTCCGCCTCCACCGACCCCGTCCTACGCGCCTGACGGTCATTGTCTGATGGTGGCCGAGGAGGTGCAGCACCACCTGTCTGCACAACAACCTCCCGGTACCAGCCGAGCGCTGCCTGCCGGCCGGCTGGGTGTCCAACATCGTCAACGTCCTGATGGCGCCTCCTCTCATCGGGCAGGCGCGGCTCGACACATTCAAACAGTGTGGCAGGCCATGCCATGGGAGGAGCGGCGCCTGCCGCAGTACTGCTCGATCGTTCTCGCCCTACTGAGACGTCGTGGTGGAGGGTACAACATGTGCCGCCACAACAGCTCCTTCTCCACCGCCGAGAAGGGAATCGAGACTGGGCAAGACGCCGAGCTTGTGGACCGTCGTTTTTCCCACTCCGGAAAAATGAACTATGTGCCGCTATGCTACGCCAGTCCGACTACGTGGAGTTTTTTTGTTCGGCCCCACTCCAAAAGCTCCGGGAGCCGAATTGCAGAGTGGAGGAGATCCATAAAAATAGGTTAGGTTCATTTCATACCGAAGCAAAACATGTACCTTTTCAACTGGCTTAGCTTCTTCTATATCCATAAAAATATTCAGATCAGAGATAGTAACGATAGTATATGTCGTCATCGTTTTTCCTGTAGCAAGAGAAGAGAACATATACATAAGCCCGGTATTTTAAACGTCGAAGATACGGATGGAAAGCAAACAGTATAAAATATCTTATATTTTGATACGGAGGGAGTATGTTATAGTTTGGGCTACACAAAAATCGGCTATAAGTAGAAATTAAAAAGAAATGATATCGGTCTTCACATTTTTCCTTTTGTGTAGGCCAAGGATGGAAACATAATTTGATGAAATTCAGGCGCGTATATGGTAGACATCCATATGTGCTTGTATATTATTTTTTTCAGTTTTTTTGAAACTTGTAATTAAATATGATTTTCGAAAATAAACAAAAGGCCCCATGGAGCATGTCGACCTCCATTTGGAGCTTCCGAGGTATACATGTGTTTTATATATCCAAAAGAGATTCAGAGGAAATTAACTAACACGTTTCAGAGGAATATTGGTAGATTGCTGAATTTTATACTACAATTTTGCTGGCAAAAAAGAAGCTAGCTCCAAACTGATTTGCATCTGTATGATATATTCACATTTTTTTTTGACCAAACAAGACATCTTTTCTGATTTACTCCAAAATTCTGAATTACATTGTCAGGCAGAGTGTCATCTACAGTATCTGGGAGCCGAGAGCTGCTGCGCCGACACGCACGACGGCGGCGACCAGCTGCTGCTGACGCCGCCGCCGGTGGTGATGTCGGACGACCCCTTCCACTTGACGCCGCCGCCGCCTATGATGCCACGCCCGTACATCCTGAGGTAGGCGAGCTGCTCCGTCCTGGGCTCGCACACCTCCATGCTGCCGTCGAGCATGACGGCCACCGCCGTCATGGCCGGCCGCAGCGAGGCGTCCTCGTGGAGGCAGCACAGCGCCACCCGCACTACCCGCGCCACCTCCGCCTCGTCCGCCCGCCCTTCAAGCCTTGGGTCCACCAGCTCCGCGTACTGCCGGCCCCCTTCCTCGTACGCCTCCAGCGCCACCGCGGGGAAGTAGCTGCCGCTGCTGCCGCTGGACGAGGCGCTGCCGGCGCCCGAGACGACCGAGCTTGTGCTGCCGTCCTGCTCCTCGTCCTGCTGCAGCAGCAGCTTGGAGTTCTTGGCGCCGCGCACGATCTCTAGCAACACCATGCCGAAACTGTACACGTCGGCCTTGTCGGAGACGGGCGCGTTGGTGAGCCACTCCGGCGCCAGGTACCCGCGCGTGCCGCGCATCGTCGTGAACAGCCCCGACTGCTCCGGGGAAAGCAGCTTCGCCAGACCGAAGTCGGCGATCTTCACGCCGCCGCGCTCGTCCAGCAGGATGTTCTCCGGCTTCACGTCGCAGTGCAGGATCTTGCGGTCGCACCCGGCGCGCGTGCAGGTACGCCAGCCCGCGCGCCGCGCCCACGCACACCCCGACCCTCTCTGGTGGCCACCCCTTTCCGGCGCCGGAGCGGCGGGAGAGGAAGAGGGACTGGTCGAGGGAGCCGCAGGACATGAACTCGTAGACGAGCATCAGCTGCCGGGACTGGTCGGCGCAGAAGCCGCGCAGCTTCACCAGGTTTACGTGGTGGACGTTGCCGATGACGGCGATCTCCGTCAGGAACTCGCGCCGGCCGCCCCTGCGTGCCCAGGCTGTTCATCCGCTTCACGGCCACCGTGGTGTGGTCGGGGAGCTCGCCGCGGTACACGGAACCGAACCCGCCGGACCCGATCTGCGACTCTGCGACCGGAACCGGCCGGTCGCCGTCTCCAGGTCGGCGTACGAGAACCGGGCCGGCAGGCCGGGGATGAGCACCTCGTCGTCCTCCTCCTCCTGCTCACCATCGCCCTTCTCCGACGGGGCGTTGGATGACGCTCGCGACGAGACATCGTCTTCAGCATGAACCAGCTGCTGCCATGGGCCCATGGCCAGTTGGCCACTGCCGTGCTTCTTGCTCTTCTTCTTGCCACCGTCGGGGCCGCGGCGGTTCCTGAGCCACTGCACGGCCAGCACGTACAGCAGGAAGGTGATGAAGACGGCCACCATGGTGGGCAGCACGATGCCGAACACGATGGTGATGGAGCTCAGCGCCGACGAAGATGAGCCGCGCGACGACGGCGGCGGCGGGAGCGTCTTGATGAACCCGGCGGTGCCGGCGTCGGTGCTGGCGCGGACGACGGAGCCGATCTGGTCGTGCACAAGGAAGCAGGACCTGGAGGAATTCTTGTAGAGGAAGGCGAGGCAGGAGCAGTTGGCCGTGCAGAGGTCACGGCACTCCGGGAGCGCGTCGCCGGGACCGCGAACTTGCTGCTGAAGTAGCTGACCCCGTCGCCCAGGCTCATGTAGCCGTAATGGTGTTTTGCTGCCCCCGAAGGGGACGCGTTGCTGGCGAGGCAGGCCTGGGCCGGGACAGGGAGCGCGGAGCCATCGGCCGGCGCGCACCCGCCGGTAGTGTGGGTGCTGAAGGCGTCGGGGCACATGCAGGAGGAGGCGTTGCTGCCGGGGCGTGCAGAGGGCCGAGAGGGAGCCGCAGGGCAGTGTAATACAATTAGGTTTTGGGGAACCGGCACTACCTCTAGGGTGGCCTATCTCATATATTTATAGTGGTGTACAAAGTACAATACAAGACCAATACGGTTTGGTTTACATGTGGAGATACAATACAAGTCTAACACTCCCCCTCAATCTTAGCCACGTCCTAAAGAATTTAGGAGGGTAAGATTGCGTTTGCAGGCCTCAAACTGTGGTAGAGGCAATGGTTTGGTGAAGATGTCTGTAAGTTGATCCTTCGAGGAGATGAACTTGATTTATAGTAGTTTCTGCACAACGCGTTACCTCACAAAATGATAGTCAACTTCGATGTGTTTCGTTCGGGCATGGAATACTGGATTCGTTGAGAGGTATGTAGCACCGATGTTGTCACACCAAAAAACTGGAGGCTGTGCTTGGGAGACGCCCAATTCCTGAAGCAAAGATTGTACCCAAATAAGCTTTGCAGTAGCATTAGCAACAACCTTGTATTCCGCTTCAGTACTACTACGAGAGACCGTAGATTGTTTCCGAGCATTCCAGGCAATCAGGTTAGAGCCAAAGAACATAGCATAACCCCCCGTGGATCGCCTGTCGTCTGGACTGCCTGCCCAATCAGCATCAGAATATGCCGAGAGCACCCCAGAAGGGTTCGGCCGAAGATGGAGACCATGAGACACTGTGAGGCGCACGTAGCGCAGTATGCGCTTGACGGCTGACCAATGTGTGTCACGAGGTGCATGAAGGTACTGACAAACCCTGTTGACAGCAAAGGAGATATCTGGGCGAGTAATCGTCAAGTACTGGAGGCCACCAACAACACTTCGGTACTCTGTAGCATCAGTAGAGGACAAAAACTCACCATCAACAGCAGTGATCTTGTCAGTGGGAGACATAGGAGTAGCAGTCGGCTTGCACTTAAGCATCCCAGCACGGCGCAGCAGGTCAAGAGAATACTTCTTCTGTGTCATGATCAAACCATTGTCGCGATGGGTTACCTCCAAACCAAGGAAGAAGTGAAGATAACCAAGATCTTTGACAGCAAAATCAGTACCCAAGGCAGTAATGAGAGCATCAGCAGCTGAAGTCAACGAACTGATAAGAATAATATCATCCACATAGACCAAAAGATACATAGTAACCTGAGGCCGCTGAAGAAGAAATAATGAAAATCAGCTGTGGAAGGCATGAAACCATGAGCACGAAGGGAGGTAGCAAGACGAGCATGCCAGGCACGAGGAGCTTGCTTCAGACCGTATAGTGCTTTAGTGAGATGACACAAGTAATCTGGACGATCAGGATCGACAAAAGCAGGGGGTTGACGCATATAAACTTCCTCCTCCAATACGCCATGAAGAAGGCGTTCTGCACATCAAGCTGACGAAGAGACCATCCTCTGGTGACTGCAAGAGACAGAAGAAGCCGGATGGTGGTGGGCTTGACCACTGGACTGAACGTGTCTTCATAATCAAGACCATGTCGTTGCTTGAAGCCTTTCGCAACTAGCCGCGCTTTGTAGCGCTCAATAGACCCATCAGAATGCTACTTTACCTTGAAGACCCACTTGGAGTCAATAACGTTGACCCGAGGTGGAGGGGAAACAAATGACCACGACTCGTTGCGACGAAGGGCATCAATCTCTTGTTCCATAGCAGCTCGCCAGTGCAGAATCTCAAGAGCAGCTTGAAAAGTGCGCGGCTCAGATGATGGATCAGCAATAGCATTAGCCATGCATGCAGCATACCAAGCAACAGTACCGTCGGTGCATTGCTTAGGCCGAAAAACCCCGCTGCGACTGCGTGTATTCGGAAGAGACACATCAGGAGCAAGAGGCACTATCGATGTAGGATCCGTTGGTGCAGAGGAAGCAGCAGGCGTGGGCGAACTAGGCGTGAGCTACGCTGCAGGCCCAGGCGACAGAGACAGTCCAGCAGAGGAAGCTGGGCTGGAAGGAGCCGGTGACGATGGCAGCCCAGTAGCTGTAGAGGGCGACAAAAACGGGCCACATGGGCCAGTTGACGAGGACGAGGGCCCATGTGGGGAGACCAGCAACGACGAGGGCGATGCTGGACCGCGCGACGGGGAGAGAGCCGCACCAGGCTGGGGCCCTGATGGGCTGCGGGGCGAGGCCGGTGGGCTGGCTGGCAAGGCAGCATCAGCGCCAGGAGCTGGGCGATCGGCGGGAGAGCCGAGGCCATGCACATGCAGGCTCGGCAATACGTCCTGATCGACGTGAACAGTTGCAGCGTCGAGAAGTTCAAGATGAGCACCACGACCAACACCTGCACCATGATTAGGCAATAATAGAAGAGAATATGCAGCATCATCAAATTGGTCAGCAGAAGTAGAGGATGAATGCAAGGTGGGTGACTCAGTGTTGGAGGTGGGTAACTTGGAGAAGGGAAACACAAGCTCATCAAAAACGACATCTCGAGATATGTATATACGGTTACTAGGAACATGAAGACACTTATATCCTTTATGGAGAGAGCTGTAGCCGAGAAACACACACTCCTAGCTCATGCATCGGTCCCCTTTCGGTTTTGGAAAGATGCGTTTACCACTGCATGCTTTCTCATTAATCATCTTCCCACACATGTTCTTAACATGAAAACACCCATTGAACTTTTGTTGCATGAGAAACCATCGATCGGATCGGTGGCAGCGGAAAACGTGGAGGCGATCGATCTAGTGGAACCTGAGCGGCGGCTGCGGTGGATCGATTGTGTTAGGCTGATACCATGTAATACAATTAGGTTTTGGGGAACCGGCACTACCTCTAGGGTGGCCTATCTCATATATTTATAGTGGTGTACAAAGTACAATACAAGACCAATACGGTTCGGTTTACATGTGGAGCTACAATACAAGTCTAACAGGCAGCGGGAGGTTGCAGTCGCTGGTCGGGGCAGACCACTCGGCCGGGAGCGTGGCGCGCACCGCCGTGGCGGAGTAGGCCATGCTTCGCGCTGATGTCTACACACGCTTCTTTTCTTGTAGACAGTGTTGGGCCTCCAAGAGCAGAGGTTTGTAGAACAGCAGCAAGTTTCCCTTAAGTGAATCACCCAAGGTTTATCGAACTCAGGGAGGTAGAGGTCAAAGGTATCCCTCTCAAGCAACCCTGCAATCACAATACAAAAAGTCTCTTGTGTCCCCAACACACCCAATACACTTGTCAGATGTATAGGTGCACTAGTTCGGCGAAGAGATAGTGAAATACAAGTAATATGGATGATTATAAGTAGTAATTGCAATCTGAAATAAAAATGGCAGCAAGCAAACATGTAGCAGAACTTGTTGTAAACGGTGTTTCAATGCTTAGAAACAAGGCCTAGGGATCATACTTTCACCAGTGGTCACTCTCAACAATGCAATCATAATTGAATATAAATATAAGCACTTCAATATACTACTCCGAAGTATTCTCCGGCTGGATAACGAACACTAATTCATTGTGTAGGAATGCAAAAGCACGCCTCAAACATATATTCCCAAGTACTAATGAATACCCCACACTGGACCATGAGCATTCATAGGAGGTACTAACACACCACAATTTCATAGAGACATCCAACTCAAATAATAAATCAGTGAACAAGTATCTCGTGAAATATAGCCTAAAGACCCACACGGCGCACACACTGTCACCTTTACACACGTGGGACAAGGAGTCTCCGGAGATCACATAAATAAAGCCCACTTGAGTAACATAACAACATCTAGATTGCAAAGCTCATGATCACATATAGATCACATCATGGGAGAGAGAGATATAGACCATATGGCTACCGGTACGGCCCTCAGCCCCGAGGGAGAACTACTCCCTCCTCATCATGGGAGTCAGCAACGGCGATGAAGATGGTGGTGGAGTCGATGGAGATGGCTCCGGGGGCACTTCCCCGTCCCGGCAGGGTGCCGGAACAGAGACTTCTGTCCTCCGAAACTTGTCGGCGATGGCGGCGGTGCTGCAGATGTTTCTTTGGAATATGACGGGGTCCGTCTAGGTTTTATGCGTCGGGGGCAATATATAGGCGAAAGGGCGGCGTCGGAGGGCTCCCGTGGGCCCCACACCACCTGGTGGCGCGGCAGGCATGGGTCCCGCGCCACTCTATGGTGTGGCCGGCCCACGGCCCTCCAGGTCCTCTCCTTCGGGCTCCGTGTAGTCCATTGAATTATAAGACTGTTACTTTTTGTCCCGTCCAATTCCGAGAATATTTCCTTAAGTACTTTTCTGAAACGGGAAAACAGCAGAAAACAGGAATTGGCACTATGGCATCTTGTTAATAGGTTAGTTCCAGAAAATGCATAAAAATGCTATAAGATGTAAACAAAATATGTAGCAAATGGTATGAAAACAAGCATGGATCATAAGAAATTATAGATACGTTGGAGACGTATCAGCATCCCCAAGCTTAGTTCTACTCGTTCTCGAGTAGGTAAAACGATAACAAATAATTTCTTAGGAGACATGCTAACTCACAATCTAGATCAACATAGCAATGCAAAGCACATGATGTGAATAAGGTGATCCAAAACAATTGTCTATAGTTGACATTAAGCAAACAATGATTAACAAATGCTAGCTAAAAGAAGCTAGAACTTTTCATGAATTAGCGTGTTGGAGACAAGGAACCATACATAAGGTTTAGAAAGAAGGATAGTAAATTGTGTCTCCAATGTAAAATGTCAATCAATCTTCAAAGCATCAAATTCAGTCAATAATAGAAATAGCCAAGCTCAAGTCAAGTGTCCTTTATCCATCCACTTAACTTATCAACTGTTATGTAGTCCACTCAACTAATACAAGCAAGAAGAAGGCTTGGCACCATGAGGTTATGGCAAAGAGAATAATAATGGGGGTTTGGAAGGCCAAAAAGAAAGACTCAAACAGTGTAAGAGGTAACCACAAGACAAGAGGAAGTCCCGTAGTAGACACTGAATGAGGAGTAGTGATTGCCATGCAACGGATGCACATAGAGCTATATGAATGGAAGCTCTCCAATGGAACTAGTGGGGGTGCATCCAACTTGCTTGCTCATGAAGACCTAGAGCTCACTTGAGGAGGCTCATCGTTGGAATATACAAGCCAAGTTCTATAACGTTTGGTCCCCACATAGTTATACTAATGAAGCATGAAAACTCACTACAATGATGTAGGTGCTACTAGCACAAGTGTGGAATAAAAGGATAGTACTGTTGCCCCCTCTCTCATTTTATATTCTTTTTTTCTTTTTCTCTTTTTTTTTGCTTTTTGCTTTTTGAGGCCTCTGTGGCTCTTTTATATTTTTCTCTCATTGGTCCCTTTTGTACTCTTTTGATTGGCCACTTTGGACTCTTTTCAATATGCTCACAGGTAGAGGCAACACTCTATTTTACAGGATGATCATCACACTTTTTGGTGTACTCAAAACTCAAAGACTAATACATGGTGTATGGTGGATATGCAAGACCGAGCGTAGTGTGGAAAAGATGTAACACATGTGGAAAACCACGCATCACACTAACTCAAATGGTCAAGCAATACTATATGGTAATGAAGTAAAAATGACTTAAAGTCATGTAATGTAAATGATGGATGTTGCATGGCAATGTATCTCGGAACAGCTATGGAAATGCTGTGATAGGTAGATATGGTGGCTGTCTTGAGGAAGATAGTTGGCTTATGTGTAGGAGAACAAGATGAAGATCTCCCACGGGGTTGGATGTACTTGCGAAGTATGCACCAATCTCAATGTGAAAAAGGGCAATGCAAAGTATCGAAGAGGCTAGCAAAATATGGAGGTGGAAGTGCCAAAAACCAAATACTCACATAGCATGTCGTATATTGCAAACAACTAACAGTATCAAAGTTTTACAAATGGTTAGAGACACCCCGAGAGGGATCGTGGCGGCGACACAAGTGCCCCGTTGGCTTCCCCGACCGTTGCAGTAACTATACCATTAGAAACTTCTTTTCAACTAAGAGGAAATCACGACACTAAAGCACTATTGACTTAAGTTGTTTTTAGTTCAGAAAAGTACGGCTCCACGCTCTACTAACACATCTTCACTAATCAGCTCTTAACAACATTAACCAACATATTTTAACCATTAGTTATTTTAATACCTCAAAACAATTGAAGAGGAGCAAGTTATCTACACAATGGTCTACAAGACTATGCAGCTTTTCTCTATTTCATACCACTATCACAAGCATAGGATTTTCCAATCTAACACATCAACCAAGCAACTAAAACAACTCTCTAACAAATAAGAGTGAAACACAAGAGAGCTTAACACAAAGAACTAGCAGCTCTAAACAAGATAACATGCTAAAAGCGAGAGCTTACTAGAAAACAAACAGTAGTTAAGAATACTCAACAAATATAAGCGAAGCACAAGAATATTCATATGAAAAAGTGGAGCGTGTCTCTCTCCCACACAAGAATGCTAGGATCCAATTTATTAAGCAAACTAAAACACACACTAAAAATAAAAACAGACGCTCCAAGCAAAATACATAAGATGTAGTGGAATAAAATATAGTATCACTAGAGATGACCTGATAGTTTTGTCGATGAAGAAGGGGATGCCTTGGGCATCCCCAAGCTTATATGCTTGAGTCTTCTTGAATTTGCTGGGGATGACCCACCAGGGCATCCCCAAGCTTAGGCTTTTCACTCTTCTTGATCTCATCATATCGTCCCTTTTGCTTACTTGAAAACTTCCACCACATCAAACTCAAAGTAATTCTCATTAGAGGGTTAGTGCATAAACCAAAAATTCACAAGTTCTACTGTAACACAAGTACATCTTAATGCATTATAACATTATCTACAGCCACTGATGCTCAAAGAATCAAAAAGATCCAAATAAACATCGCAAAAGAAGCAATGCACAATAAAAGGCAGAATCTGTCAAAATCTGAACAGTCTGTAAAGACGAATTTTTTCGAGGCACTAGAGTTGCTCAAATCGAAAATCACTGAACTAGAAAAAGTTTCATACATATATGAAGATTCAGCACACAAAATCTCAAAACATTTCGTCGCTTATGGAATAAATGACGAATTTAACGGTGACAGACAGAAATCTGTTTCCTGTACAGAAATCTAAATATAGCAAAAACTTTCTACTAGAGACCTTACTTGGCACAACATTGCAAGAAAATAAAGATACAAAAAAGTTGCTACAGAATTAAACAAACTTCTTGACTCAAATAAAAGAAAATATAATGAAAATAAAATTATGGGTTGTCTCCCATAAGCGCTTTTCTTTAAAGCCTTTTAGCTAGGCATGGTAATTTTGATGATGCTCACATAAAAATGAGAGTTGGAGCACAATAAGGGAGCATCAAGAAGCAACTATAAAACTCATTTAAGTCTAACCCACTTCCTATGCATTGGAATCTTGTAAGTAAATAAATCCATGAAGCATAAATTGACTAGCATAAGAAGACAAAATAGGTGCAACTTCAAACATTTCAACAAAAGGAGAGGAGATTCAATGTTATTGTGATATATGAAGCCATGTCTCCCTTTTTCATAAAAACTTTCAGTAGCATCATTGATAAAATCCACAATATAACCATCACATGTAAAATTCTTATCATGATCCATATGCATAAAAGTGTCATCATTTTCCACATAAACAAAGTTCTTCTCATGAATAACAACTGGAGCAGGATCATCATAAAGAACTTGAACATGATAAACAGGTTGTATATTAAAGGGATGGTTTTGGGTGATCCCTCCATAATTATGACAAGTTTCATGAGGATGATTGTAATTATAACCCATGTCATAATATTCTTTATAATAATTATCAAAAACTGGGGGCATAGTATCATCATAAGGAATAGAATATTTATCTTCCAAAGTGTGTTCATCTGTAAACATATCATCATTTTTACTAGAAGGAGATGTATCAAACATGTAATCATTAGTAGCAAAAGGATTTTCAAACACCTCATCCCCAAGCTTAGAGCTTATCATATCATTAGCAAAAATGATTTCCAAAGAACTAATACTAATTTTTTTGTTGTTTTCCATTAAGCCTAACTAGTGAAATTAAAAACAAGAAACAAAAAGATATAATTGCAGAATCTAAAGGAAATAACTTCGAGCACTCACACAACAGCAACAGTACTAGAAAATAGCTTAGTAGCCAGATGATGTGAGTACCTTTTACCTTACCTCCCCGGCAACGGCGCCAGAAAATAGCTTCGTTGCCGGATAGCTTTGTTGTTGGAGTGTGAGTGCCGCTTACCTTACCTCCCCGGCAACGGCGCCAGAAAATAGCTTGATGTCTACACACGCTTCTATTCTTGTAGACAGTGTTGGGCCTCCAAGAGCAGAGGTTTGTAGAACAGCAGCAAGTTTACCTTAAGTGAATCACCCAAGGTTTATCGAACTCAGGGAGGTAGAGGTCAAAGGTATCCCTCTCAAGCAACCCTGCAATCACAATACAAAAAGTCTCTTGTGTCCCCAACACACCCAATACACTTGTCAGATGTATAGGTGCACTAGTTCGGCGAAGAGATAGTGAAATACAAGTAATATGGATGATTATAAGTAGTAATTGCAATCTGAAATAAAAATGGCAGCAAGCAAACATGTAGCAGAACTTGTTGTAAACGGTGTTTCAATGCTTAGAAATAAGGCCTAGGGATCATACTTTCACCAGTGGTCACTCTCAACAATGCAATCATAATTGAATATAAATATAAGCACTTCAATATACTACTCCGAAGTATTCTCCGGCTGGATAACGAACACTAATTCATTGTGTAGGAATGCAAAAGCACGCCTCAAACATATATTCCCAAGTACTAATGAATACCCCACACTGGACCATGAGCATTCATAGGAGGTACTAACACACCACAATTTCATAGAGACATCCAACTCAAATAATAAATCAGTGAACAAGTATCTTGTGAAATATAGCCTAAAGACCCACACGGCGCACACACTGTCACCTTTACACACGTGGGACAAGGAGTCTCCGGAGATCACATAAATAAAGCCCACTTGAGTAACATAACACATCTAGATTGCAAAGCTCATGATCACATATAGATCACATCATGTGAGAGAGAGATATAGACCACATGGCTACCGGTACGGCCCTCAGCCCCGAGGGAGAACTACTCCCTCCTCATCATGGGAGTCAGCAACGGCGATGAAGATGGTGGTGGAGTCGATGGAGATGGCTCCGGGGGCACTTCCCCGTCCCGGCAGGGTGCCGGAACAGAGACTTCTGTCCGCCGAAACTTGTCGGCGATGGCGGCGGCGCTGCAGATGTTTCTTTGGAATATGACGGGGTCCGTCTAGGTTTTATGTGTCGGGGGCAATATATAGGCGAAAGGGCGGCGTCGGAGGGCTCCTGTGGGCCCCACACCACCTGGTGGCGCGGCAGGCATGGGTCCCGCGCCACTCTATGGTGTGGCCGGCCCACGGCCCTCCAGGTCCTCTCCTTCGGGTTCCGTGTAGTCCATTGAATTATAAGACTGTTGCTTTTTGTCCCGTCCAATTCCGAGAATATTTCCTTAAGTACTTTTCTGAAACGGGAAAACAGCAGAAAACAGGAACTGGCACTGTGGCATCTTGTTAATAGGTTAGTTCCAGAAAATGCATAAAAATGCTATAAGATGTAAACAAAACATGTAGCAAATGGTATGAAAACAAGCATGGATCATAAGAAATTATAGATACGTTGGAGACGTATCACACGCGCGTAGGCGGCCGGATGAATCCACCCTGAGGAGCTTCTCTGTGGAGGGGTCGGCGAAGAGGAGCGTGAAGACGACGTCGATGCTATTTTCGGCGAGGAGGTGGATGCCGGAGGCGTTGACCTTCATGCAGGGGCGGAGGCAGGAAACATGTTTGAGGGGGGCCGATCAATGAAGATAACTTAGAAATGTAAAAAAAAAACTAAAAAATGGAAAGATTTTTTTCCAACCGGGCTACTCCCTTTCATTATTTCTATAACGGAAATACACTGTCGAAGCAAACAGAGGATACGGGGAAAGAGAAAGTGCCCTCGCATCAACAAGAAACCCGCCAATGTTTGCTCGAAGGTGGAACAATCTACTTCAGCAATGACATTGCCACAGTGCAATACATAATCAAATGTTATGAAATAAGCATTAGAAAATGTCATAAAATAGGTACTTAGATTACCCATGAAATTTTTGATAAACAAGAATCTAGCATCGCATTTTTTAAAGACGTATTGTATTGTTTTGTAGAAGTTCTTTGAAATTTACACTAATAGTAGAGTGTGCAGTTGCTCACTGATATGACAAATTTAATTTATAGTCAGGCTTTGCGCTGTCAAAGTATTTGTCTCCCAATCATCAATATAAATTTCTCAACTCTCAGTGGTAGATGTATAGATGCCCAAACTTCGACGTATCTAAATTCTTGCCTTTCGGCCCTTTATTATTCAGGCGTGCGTGCGAGAGGAGGCGACGAGCAGTTTTTTTTTTTTTTGACAACTCTTGCCTTTCGGCCCTTTATTATTCAGGCAAGAGTTTCTCTGATTGTATAAGATCAATCAGAAAGCCAAGGATTACATGATAGTCTGTAGTATCATTACAAATAAGAGCTACCTTTGCAACACTATGAGCTGCAGAATTAGCGGTTCGGCTAGCATGCACTAGTTGAAACCCCTGAAATTGAGAAGCGAGACTACGCATCTCACAAACAATGTGAAAACCCACTGTCCTTTCTCCCAAACTGGACTCCCACAGCCGTTTAATATTGAGGCAATCATTCTCCACAATCACCTTTTGCAAGCCCACTCTAGGCCGGTGATCAGAGCATCTCTACAGTATACACGCGAGTAGGGCGACGAGCAGGGCTGACGCTCTGACTGCCTAGTGACCTGCTGTGCGCGGTGCACCTGGGCTGGCCTAGACGAATACTAGATGAGCAGTGCTATGCATACGACAGTTTTCGTACGATACTCATCCGACACTGCGCATCCTTCCGTCCGTCAGTGGCATCAAAGGAAAGCACACCATCAGATCCCGCATCGTACAAGGGTCGAACGTGGAATTGTCGTACGCGCAGCAGTTCCGATACTAGATAGGACACTACTGGTACGGGAAGGTAGGAAAGTCGATATTGTGTATAGGGGTAAAAAATGTTTGCATGTTGGGTTGTGTGTGTGTGCGTGTGTGTTGTGTGGGGGGGGGGGGGGGGGGGGGCTGCTGGTCCCCACCGCTTGTAAGGGCAGACCCGTGTGAATCTTGAGTACGGGTCAACCTCCGACTTGCGACAGTGGGTTCATCCAATTCGCGCTCCAGTTCTTGTCACTGTATTTAATAATAAGTTAACTATATGGAAGGTTGGGCCCATAAAAAACCGAACACGACAACAAACCCGAAAAGATAGAGACCGAAACCGTAATAACCGAAAATAAAAAGACGCGAATTAAATACGGTCCTGAAACTCAAAACCGAAGTAAATATGGTCGATCTATGCGGTCTTCACCATCAAAGACCGAATTCCCATTATGACCCAAGATTTTAATTCACAAGGATTAATGTTCGCGTATGCTAGGCTAATGCGCCGCTTGTTTTGCTTCGCTTCATACAGGACAGCTATGTTATATGGATGCATGCACAGAACACATGCACTGAAATCATCGTATTTTTTACAAAGAAAATAAGGCCAATTGGTTGGAATACCTGGTTCGTGCTCTGCTTTTTTATGTTCTACTCTAGTATCGCTAGTTGGTCTTATGGTGATACCGAAACGAACCGAAAAGACGAGAACCGAATACTGAAGAACGAAAGACCGAAGGTAATTTGGGTAGCATTTCTAGATAACCGAAATATTTCAAGCCGGAATACATAAGCCGAGCAACCCGAACAGACCGAACGCCCACCCATAAATATATGATCGATGCAGAGGCCGGGGTCTTATCCCCTTTTACGATTTTCTTTTACTACATACCGTAATTATTTGTGAGAATAATGAAAGCCAGTGGTTTTATGAAACTATGCTCCAAAGTGGGTTGGTTTTTATTTATTTGTTCTACCACAAACTACAAAAGTATGTCGACGAATTCAAGAAAGCAATTTAACATCCTGTTCTGTCTTCCGATTAATGATGAGCAAACGAAGTAATAAAAAAGTACGAGCAGAGGAATACGTCATCGATCGAGCTAGTGACTAGTAAAATCAATCGACCAATCGGTCAATCCATGGCGAGGTAGTGCAGATGATGCTGGTGGTGATACACCTGGTGCTGCAGCTGGTAGTGATCCCCCGGCCCCGCTGGCATCGCCGGCCCGTCCATGCCGTCGAGCTTCGCGTCCATCGGCGTCATCGCCGGCGGCGGCGGCCGGGATGACGACCACGCGCCGCCGCCGCCGCCGCCGCCGCCGTACATCTCCCGTGTCACCTCCAGCAGCGAGTCCCTCACCCTGTCCGCCGGCACTGCAGCCTCGTTGTCCCTCATCTGCAACCAGAAGAAGCCATGCATCATCAATCCATCAGTGACTGCGTACGTGCTGCAAGCGCAACGATGGTGATCGATCGGAGGAGAAGACGCGTACGACGGCGCGGAAGACGTTGAGGACGAGCTTGTTGTAGGAGGTGACGTTGACGTTGGTGACCTGGAGGCCGAGGGCGGCGATCTCGTCCATGATGCGGACGAAGCGGCCGGACTTGTGGGAGCACAGCACCTGTAGGAAGAACTCGTTCCCCTCCACCTGCCGCACCTCCACCTGCGGCTCCATGTCGTGGTCCTCCGCCTCCTCGTCCTTCTCCTCCGGCTCCTCCTTCTCTCGGGGACGCTTACCGCCGGCGCCGGTGGGGAACGAGTGCTGCTGCTGCTGCGGCGGAGAGTCCTCGTCGTTGTCGAGACCGGGTGGCGGGTGGTCGTCGAGGAGCACGTCGGGGGCCTTGCTGCCGGGCGGCGGCGCCCGCGGATTCGGGTCCTCCAGCTCGTCCTGCAGATCCTTCACCTCCTTCTGCAGCCCCACGATGTAGTCGATCGCGTCCCCGAGGATCGACGCCCGGTCCATCTGCCGCCGCCGCCATGGAATTTAATCTGTGTCCCGGAACTGCCATGGACAATGGTGGTGGTGGTTACCTTGGTGATGTTGGGGACGAGGGAACGGAGCTTGTACAGGCGGTCGTTGAGCTTCTTGCGCCGCTTCCGCTCCGCCATCAGGTTCTTGCACTGCTGCTTCTTCCCGCCCCTCTGCGGCTCGCCGTCGACACCGTCGTCGTCTTGGTCCCCCAGCTGCAGCTCGCTCCCTTCCGACCCTGAGTCCGCCGCCCTCCCCAAGCTTCCGTGCATCTGCTGCTGATGGTGCTCCTGCGGCGCCATCGACGGCGGCTCGCTGCTCTCCGCGGCCGCGTACTGCTGCCACCCCACACCCGCCGCGCCGTCGTCCTGCACAGCTCCCAGGAACGGCTCGACGCCTCCGCCGGGGCCGGACCCGTCGAACAGGTTGAGCGACGCCGCCGCGTACAGCCGCCCCGAGTCTGTCGCCGCCGCCGCCGTGTCCCACGCGAACCCCGGCGGCTCTGCCACTTCCTGCCACCCCTGCCCGCCGCCGCACTGCGCCATGACCAGCTCCGCCATCTGCTGCTCCTCCGCCATCTGCATTAAGTACACCGATGACCCCAAGTCAGGTTGTATATATACGCATCATCCAAACGCAAAGGCTGTTGCGTGCGGTGCACCGAGAAGCCGGCGCCGCCGCCGCCGCGGCGTCGGCTCATGCGAACGGCGTGCTGCCGCGCTCCCTAACTACTTCCAAAACTAACTGAAAATATATCCATCACCGACCAGGCACGTACGTATCTCGAGGCGAAGAGCTCGACGATCCCGCCGGCGACAGGGACGAGGAGTCGCGTCCTCTCATCGCCGCCACCGCCGCTGCCGGCAGCCTCGTAACCTGGACCCGGCGCCACGCCGCTGCTCTGCCAGATAGGCTGGTTCGACAGCAACGCCTGCGCGTGCATCCTGATCACCATCCGAACAATTTGAACTGTCAGAGCTCCGACCAGAATCAACGGCGGCGACAGACGTGGCCGGCACCGAGGAGGAGGAGGAGGAGTAGGAAGAAGAAGAAATTACCCGATGGAGGAGGAGTCGAGCGGGATGGAGGAAGGCAGGTCGCCGAGCGCGGCGACATGGGGCTCGAACTCCGCGCTACAGCAGAACCCAGTCATCTCCAAGAACCTGCCATGAATTCGCCATGAATCATCAAGCTAGCTCTGGTTGCCAGAATGGTATGAGCACACGCACACACACGTGCATACCGCTGGTCAGGGGAGAGGCGCCAGTAGATGCAGTAGTCCCAGCCGTGGGCGCCGCCGACGAGCGGCCGCAGCGCAGCCTCCACCGTGGCGCCACATCCTCCTCCTGCTCCATGGCCATGGAGAGCTGCAGTAATGCCGATGCTCTGATGATGGTGATGATCTCCTCCGCCCATGGCAGCTCAGCACGATCAGCTTGTGACCCGGTGAGTGACACAATCAAAATGCAGCTGCACGCACAAGGCTGTCAGGAATCAGGGATAGGATTTGTTGATGTCACCACTCTCACAGGACTGCAAGAAACTTCAGGCTACGTACGATTGCAGACACCCAACTTATAGTACTATGAATTACATACTAGTACTATGCATGCATCATGATGATGATCCAAGCAGAGGATTGAGACAACAGAATTACAGTAACCTAGGCTGCCTGCTGTCATGGCTGTTCTTGGATGGGGTCAAAAGGAAAGCTACCTTTCAGCAGGCCCCTCGGCAATGGACCGATCGGTCGATGATCGGAACCGCCGCGACGAAAGCAATCGGTAACTGAAGAATCATCTCAATTGCTGGCTGCAAGGGGGCTGCTGCATCATCAGTATACACGCTATCTTCAGAAATATGCAATTCCTTACTGGTGAAAAACTCACGGTTAACATGAACGTTTCCTCTCTTTTATCGATCACCCCGCACCGGTATCATCGCCGCCAAGGGGGCTGTTACGAGTAGGTGGGATGCAACAAAGGTGTGAGAGATTGCAAAATTCACCTCCGGTTAATTAATTCAAGTTAACTATATTAATTTGTACCTGATTAAACAAGCTGCATTTCTGATGAGTTAAATTTCAGTTTTTTTCTGAAAGGTGTGTCATGGCCTCAAGGGGATGCAATGTGCACACTGCCACTTTCTCATGATCCAATCTCGGAAAATGGCACAAATGACATGTGTTTTATTGAAGAGGCAGCTAAGAACCCTATGATCTGGGAGGGGTATTCGTGTAATTCCACTCAGAGATATGATCTGGCGGACAGGGGTGACATAGGAGGTTGCTTGCATCGGCAAGGGGCTTAGCTGGTGAAGATATCTGCTGACGAAATGTGTTACTGTACCGTCCACGCATCAGGCTTCTGTCAGTTCACCATGATAATGGTGTAAAAGGACAGGCACAACAGAAAGGCAAAAAGAAAAGGGGCATGGATGGATGGATTTCTTGGGGCAGAATTTTTTGAAATGCCAGGCATGGAATGTACCGACATCGGTGTGATTAGAACTATGATCTCTGCTTGCCTGTTTTGTTTTAGCAATGCGACAACACTCTGATTTCCATTACCAGAAATCGACAGGTTCTTACATGTAGTGACAGAAAGCTTGCTTGATACATGTATGAAATAACAAGTGCGGTGATTTGGATCTTGTGTTGCATGGAGCCCATCATTTTCAAAACATGAAATTCATATTTTGAAGTTTCAATTTTTTCTGAAATTTACGTCAACATAGGCTGCACTGGGCATACATGTTAAATTTAGTTAATGAACATTTTCATTCGTAATATCAGGCATGAAACATAGAGACAGTTGTATGATTATGACCAGGATCTTTGCTGGTTATTTTCTTTAGTATTGCGACGACACCCTGATTACCATTACCGAAAATGGACAGTTCTTACATGTAGAGACAGAAAGTGTGCTCGCTGCATATCAAATGACATCCTGGCTATTGATGAAAGAGTTTGGGTTCACTCCACCAGCCCCTAGTAACTTACATTTCGAAAGGGCGCTTTTATACTTGAATTTGGCTATCACGTTTGTTTAGTCTAACGTCGAACGGAGTGACTGAATATTGGATCACATGCTAATATCCTACCAGTTGATAGTTTGTTCAGTGATTCTCTTCTGAAACCGGAACACTGGGCACAGTTGAGAGATCTCCCGGAACTGCACCCTGATGGATGGTTTAGACATGGACGGATTTGGGTGTTTCTCTCCACTGTAGTCAGTACTACAACTCATAGTACTAGACTGTTCAACAACTTGTCTGCTTCTCTAAAGATAGTTGAATAAGATGGCAGAAGAACATAAGATTTTTTCAGTTTCACAAATCAGAGTGCTCATCGTCGCATTTGCGCATGGTAGACAGCCCTATAAGTTGGTTGAATGTTGGTCGATATGCTTAGCTGCAAGAAAGAGTATTGCAACAGTTGGTCAGTGTCTGAAATGAAACACTGATGGATTTGGTACAGCAGTTCTGAAGTTCTGAACTGATCAACGGACTCAAACTTATTTTCATTTTTTGTTTTGAAAGGCCAATTGGCATCCTTCTTCGACCCGACTTTAATTACCCATTCTCTCCAAAATATGTAGTCGATGAACAAATATTGTTGAACAAATAAAACCCGACTTTCTGAAGTAACTCACTGAAAGATCGCTATGACCGTGAGTCCGTGACTATAACTTTGCCCGCAGAGCTGTGGAGAGCCGACTAGGTTTGATCTTCTTCTTCGGGTAAAGTTACACCATGCCGACCCTTTCTTTACTCTACTATACATCTGCTCTTGGGCATCATAGTCAATCAAATAGTATTTACCAGTAGAATGTGAGTAGGACATTGTCCTTCACAAGTACGTGACTGAATTAATTTATACAGAGTATTATCGTAAGAAGCATCAAGACAATCAGTACATATTCCCACCCATGAAGGATGATGAAATTAAATGATCCAAATGTGCTAAAGTAAAGTACATCGAAGAATAGGACAATAACACTAAATACTTATGCTTGGTAGCTGAAAGAAATCACTGGAAGAAAAATATATTCCAACTTGAACAAGAAGAGGGTACTACTGTTGGAGATGAACAACTCAAAGTGTACATCACTAAATTTTATAAAAATTACCTGGCATGTCGGTGCCCAATTTATTTTTTTGGATGAATCTGATATCTCTGACATACAACAGCCATCCCAGGGGAAAATGTCAATCTCGAATTTCCACTTCATACAGAGAGAAGTCAGTGATATTGTTTTTCCAATTGGAGCTTAAGATAGCACTAGGACCGGGTGCCTTCCTACGGAGTGCTAACCAAGATTTTGAAAAGTCGTCAAAGATGATCTTATGACCATATTTTTAATTTTCAGCAAGTAAGCCTCTGTTCTACTCCCTCCGTTCCTAAATATAAGATGTTTTAGTTTTTACAAATGGAAAGTGGGACAGATGTATCTAGACATGTTTTAGTGTATATGTACACTACTTTTAGTTTGAATCTAGACAACATGTGAATAACTAAAACATCTTATATTATGGAACAGAGGGAGTAGTTGAATTTTGGTGTCATCACATTGTTTCCCGAAAAGGAGGACGTCATGCGAATTTATCAGCAGAGGCCAAATTAACTGTTAAATGTTAGTTTAAAATATTCACGAAAGTATGCATCAACTGCGTGTTTTCTATAGCCCATAACCTTATCCGATCCACACAATAAAATGTAGGGTTATGCTTCCATAGCCCCCCAAAGGTGAAAGAGTATCATGAGAAGAAACACAAGGACGGCTGAGATTTATTCTGACCACGGGCCAAGCCAACTAAGTTCGGCTCGAGCCGAGCCTGGAAGTCTGAAAAATATCTGGCCGAGCCGGATCGTGGGTCAAAAATAGTGATTCGATCTTGGCTCTCCCAGGCGAGACACAAGAAGCATAGCCACTGGGCTACATCTCGGTTTGTGATTAGAATAGAATCAAAGCCTATATAAACATAGCGGGCCATGTTAACTGAATTTTAGAGAGGCGTTTTGGCTCCCGAGCACACCAGCTCCTGATATTTTCGATGAAAATTAAAAAATAGTAAATCTTTATGAAAAATTCTGAAAAAATTAGAAACGCACACATAGAAGTTGTTCACATTCGTGCAAAATTTCATAATGAAAGGACATTTCCTGTGCTCTATAGAAAAAAGATAAAATGAGTGGTCAAAATAGATCTAAAAACACATTTTTGAAAACACTGATTTTGACTTTTTTAAACAGAGCACAGGGAATGTCTTTTCATTTCAAAAAGTTGCACGAATGTGAACAACTAATATGTGCATATCTCCAATTTTTTTCCAGAATTTTTCATAATGTTTTGCTATTTTTTTATTTTTGTCGAAAAAACAGGAGCTGGTGAGCTCGGGTGCACCATTGAATTTTCGAATTTTAGACATAAAGGCTTCAGACTTCAGTCTTTGCCTGATCGAGCCGCACTTCGACCTGAGAGGGACGGCGTTCGGTGCCATGGCGAAGGCTGGCCAGGCCGACCAGCTGCGCGGTGCCGAAGTCCTCCAAATCCAGTTCACGCGGTACACTCAAATTGCCTACACTCTTACCTTACGCCGCTTAAAACGGCCAGGCTGGGCACTACATGCCACATGAACCTCACGCACCCTTTGTCGCCATGGACCTTGCACGGGCCGGCACATGCACTGTTTTGCAAATAACCGCCATGCATGCAACGGTGGAACTGTCCTTTGTAATCCCGTGTGTTCACGTGACACAACGTGCAGTGCAACTGGGCTGGTGTGCAGCTAACCTTCATCGTAGACGCCGGCTCGAACCCCCACTACTTTGCCGTCCTCGTCCAGTACTGGAACGGCGACGGTGACCTCTCGGGCGTGGAGCTCATGCATAGCGGCTCCGGCGCGGCGTGGACGCCAATGCAACACTCGTGGGGTGCTGTCTGGACGTTCAACGCCGGCTCGGCCCTATAGGCACTGCTCTCTCTTTGCCTGTCATCTAGTTCTGGCAAAAAGCTCATCCCGAGCAACGTCATTCCAACCGGCTAAAGGCGCCATGGTAGTCGGGCCAGGGCGCCGTGCTATCGTGGTGGGTCCTGTCCAATCTAAAGTGGCCGAATCCATGACGCATTTGGTCGGAGCATCATGCAATCTGGCATGGCGTCCCATAGCCAAAAGCCGTGAAAAAGGGTTATATCGTGAATTGTTTTGAATTTAGATTCATTTTATGAGACAAAGGTTATAGGTCCACATGTCCTCCGGATGTCCCACATTTAAAATCCCTAACCATCTTGACCTAGCACATCCGCGGGACATGTGGACCCACATGCAACACTCATAGCCATCAAGTTGTATATCTATATCTTTTGGGACATGTGGACCCACATTCAAAACCCCTAGCTATATAGTTGTGCATGTATCACCTTTGGGGAATCTGGACCCACATGCGACACTCCTATCCATTTAGTTGTACATTTGCCGCATTTGGGGCATATGGACCCACATTTATCTATCCTAGCCAGCTAGGTTTACCCATGGCACCCTTGTTTGCATGTGGACCCTTGCAAGCTATGTCTACCCCTACCACCTTTGAGACATGTGGACCCACATGATGTAGTACTTAGATGTGTACCTAGATGGTCATGAGTGTTGAATTTGGGTCCACATGCCCCAAGGATGCTAGGAGCAGACCTAGTTGTTTAGAGGTGTTACATGTGGGTCCAGTGCCGGAGCTTGGGCCGATTTCTTGGAGGGGCAAATGGGCTGGGGGGGGGGGGCTAAAATATGAGGTCCAGGCTGATTTTTCTTGGCAAATGGGCCAAATACCTGTAAAAAATAAACTGTATCTTCGTGGGCTGGGGGCAACGGCCAGGTTCGCTCCCACGAAGCTCCGTCACTGTGTGGGTCCACATATATGAAATGTGGTAGGGGTAAAGTGTTAGGTCTACCATGTATCTCCTTTGGTATATGTGGAACCATATACAACACCCCTAACCATACAGTTGTACATCTATCACCTTTGTAGCATGTGGACCCACATGCGACACTCCTACCCATCTAGTTGTACATCTGCCGCATTTGGGGCATGTGGACCCACATTCATCTATTCTAGCCAGCTAGATTTACCCATGCCACCCTTGGTTGCATGTGGACCCTTGCAAGCTATGTCTACCAGCCCCTACCACCTTTGAGACATCTAGACCCACATGGTAAAGATGGCTAGGGTTTTGCATGTGGGTCCACATGTCCCAAAGGTGGTAGATACATACATATATGACCTACTAGACATATGGTCCCACATACACGAGACCTAGATAGTTTGACCTAGAACTAGCATGTGGGTCTCATAAAATGCAACATAGATAGGAGTGTTTCATGTGGATCCATATGTCCCAAAGGTTATAGATATACAACTAGATGGCTATGAGTATTGAATGTTGGTCCACATGTCCTCCGGATGTGCTAGGTACAGATGGTTAGGGGTTTTGCATGTGCGACATCAGGGGAACATGTGGACCCATCTTGACCTAGTACATCCGGGGGACATGTGGACCTACATGCAACACTCATAGCTATCTAGTTGTATATCTACAACCTTTTTGACATGTGGACCCACATTTGGGACATGTGGACCCACATGGAAACCCCCTAGCCATTTTTACCTCGCACATCTCGGAAACATCACTAGTAGGAAAAAGCCTACCACTGGCGAACCAAATTCGGCTACCGCTGGCGAACTGGTGGTTCGCTAGTGGTAGTATCGCCAGTGGTAACAGCTTACCACTGGCGAACATCATGTTCGCCAGCGGTAAGTGAGATACCACTGGCGAACCAGTTACATGTTCGCCAGCGATTGACCCTTACCACTGGCGAACAAGAACCTGTTCGTCTGTAATATATATTTCTGCTTTTAAAATAAAACCAGAAATGTATTACATCAATATATATATAGCAAAATTCATATTCCAGCAGTATATATAGAGAAATATTTGACAAACCAGTACAAATACACAATTTCCAAAACAGTATAAGTAGCATACAACCAAGTCCATCTACTTGGCTATTTGTGCATATCATTAGCTAGCTAATACATGAAGCTCTGAAACTAACTTCGACTGGTTCCTGAGCCGCGGGGTGCTGAGCCGCCGGCGCTGCGCATCTAAGGCTGGAATTTTTGACCGAGCTTTTGGGCTCGGCCCGAGTTTGTCTCGGCTCGGCCCGAGTTAGGCTCGGCCCGCCAGTATATTTGACCGAGCCGAGTTAGGAAACCTGGACCGTAGAGAGCTCGGGCCGAGCCTGGCTCGGCTCGGTCCAGCCCGAGAAGCTCGTTTTTTTTTTTTGCAAAACGATTTTTTGTGCAGCCCAGCTAGAAGCTGGCCTGCTAGGTTACGTGAGACCACCTCGTTCGATTCATTCCCCATCCAGGCATCCAGGCAGAGAAAAGAGACAGCGCCGCCGGCACGCCATGCCTCCGCCGCGGCCGGCACGCCATGCTTCCGCCGCTGCCGGCAACGATCCGCCCCACCCGCTCGCTCCACTCCGGCCCCTTCTCCTCCTCTCCCCTGCAGGTGCCGCCGACGGCGCCCCTTCCCCTGCTGCTCCTCTCCTCTGCCCCACGTCGTGCTACGTCGCGCCACGCCGCCGGCGTCGAGCTCGTCGAGCATCCACCGTCGTCTGCTACACCACGGGCCCACATGGCAGTGACCAAAGACGCTTGGCTCGCGAGCTGCACCGAGCTGCACCGAGCTTTTGGGGAGCTCGGGCCGAGCTCCGTTTTGCAGCTCGTCGGCCACCTCGAGCTGGCTCGCGGCTCGCCATTCTGGACCGAGCTTTTCTCTGGCTCGCCCCGAGCTGGACCGAGCCAGCTCGCGTCCAGGCTTATGCGCATCCAAAGAGAAGGAACCCTCACAGGGTCATAGCTCACGTGAGAAGGAACCCTCTGAAGAAACAACCACCTACTGTCATACTGCCTATCCAATAGATACATGTAGCGATGGACGTGCTCATCCTCCTCCCTGATACGGCGACGTACCACCTCCCCGGGGGTCGGCTCCCTTTGCACCGAGCGTGGCCTACGCGACTGCCACCATAGAAGATCCGGGTCGACGACGTCACCCGGATTCCTCGCCAAGCTGCGCATCTCGGAAGGTAGAACCTCCCAGTGCCAGCACGGTGGAGCCCAGTCCCGCACATCGCCCCTCTGGTCCAACATGGACATCGTCGCCGAGAACACCTAAGTCAAAAATGCCTAAGTCAAAATTTTGTTACAAAAGTAATATTAAAATTTACGAAATGCGAGAAGTTAACAATGGAAAGCCTCATATATCATTGCCGTGCAAAACAAGGAAAAAAGAGTGTCTACAAGACCATGTATTAATACAAACACTCCAATTGTATATACTACAAGGCATTGTACACACTCTACTTGCCTTTACCGTGGCATAGTTGAAATCATCGGCTTTGTCAATTCATAGAGAAGAAACAAAATGATTCAAGTTTATGCCTCATACATAGATTGTACACACATTGATCAGGAACGGAGCAAGCAGACCAAGTAAGAGTATGCACAAGATGTTTATTGCATATCACAAGGTCCGCTAGCACCTCCCTGAATCACATAGTGTGCCACAACATTTTAATCATCGGCATTCGGAAAGAGATAGAAAAAACAAAATGATTTCGGATTTGTGCCTCATATATATTTAAATTGGACACATATTTCAGAGACGGAGCAAGTGAACCAAGTAGGATGCACAAAATGGTTATTTGTGCATATCACAAGGTTCACTAGCTCCTCCCTGAATCATAAAGTGTCACAACATTTTAATCATCGGCTTAGAAGAAAAAGACAAAACAAAATAAAAATTACTTAGATTTTGTGCCTCATACTTAGGTCGGACACACAAGTAGGACCTGCAGGATCTCGTGAGCCAAGTATAATGCACAAGACTTGGTACTTGTGCATATCACAAGGCTCACAAGACCTGCAGGCCTACAACCTAGTGCCACAACATTTTAATCATCGGCTTTCAAAGAAACGGACAAAACAAAATAAAAATGACTTAGATTTTGCGCCTCATACTTAGGTCGGACACACAAGTAGACCTGCAGGATCTTGTGAGCCAAGTATGATGCACAAGACTTGGTACTTGTGCATATCACAAGGCTCACAAGACCTGCAGGCCTACAACCTAGTGCCACAACATTTTAATCATCGGCTTTCGAATAAACAGACAAAACAAAATAAAAATGATTTAGATCTGCGCCTCATACTTAGGTCGGACACACAATTAGTAGCCCTGAAGGATCGGCGGAGCCAAGTAGGATGCACAGGACTTGTACTTGTGCATATCACAAGGCTCCGCAGACCTTCAGGGTTACCACATAGTGCCACAACATTTTTAATCATCGGCACACACACAAGCAACCCTAAATAGCTCATCGACACCCCGAAAACAGTAATAATCCGCCTAAGAAAGCAGATCACACACTACATTGCTACACCAGGCAACACGCATCACAAAGATATTCTACCATCCCGAGACCAATCACAATGACACGTAGTAGTAGGTAGGAACAAGATTGAGGAAGAAACTAGTGTGTTACCCTGAGGCGCTCGGAGAGGACGGAGGGCGTGATCTGCTTGTACTTGGGCACCTTGGTGATGAGCTATTTCTAGCGCTTTTTCTTTTTTCTTTTTCGAACCAAGATTACCCCATTCCGTTATATGAGGGTATAATAGTTACTGTCACCATTAATAATGAATTAGAACCATTCTGCATTCGAAGAAAAAGACATGGATTTGTGCCTCATACTTAATCATCGGCATTCTAAAAACAAACATCAATACTAGTGCCGCAATAATTAAAAGCAACGTGATAAAGTATTATTTACACGACGCCAGTTGCCCGACGTCGCCATCTCCATGAGACCATGATGACCTAATAACTGCTCCCCCGTACCCCGTTGATTCCCCTCGCCGACCCGCCCCTCGTAGACCCGCTCCCCACGCGCCCTCGCCGGTAGGCTCCAATCCTGCACCTAGGGGAGGGTTCGAACAATGCAATTGGGAACTAAAGCACTGGCAGCCGCCGCCTCGTCTCACAAACCTAGGGGAGGGACGTACGATGGCCGGGCGAGGACGGCAGCGGGCGGGGGGAGGGACTCACTCACGGGACTTACGTCGAACACCTAGTGGGCGCTCGGGGAAAGGAGTGGGAGGTCGGCGGGGAAGAAGGGCAATGACGCAGAGGAGGAGCGATAGGAGAGAATGCTCACCTTGCTTGATGGCCTACGTGCTCGACGGCGAGGCCGTGGTGGTGCTCGGCACGGGTGTGGCGACGGGGAGAGGAGGACGGCGGCGGCGGCAGTGACGGGGAGAGGAGGGCGGCGACGGGCAGAGGAGGATGGCGACGGGGAGAGGAGGACGGCGGCGGCGGCGGCGACGGGGAGAGGAGGATCGAGCGCGGGCACGTGTGAGAGGAAAAATGATGGGATGGGATCGAGCTCGACCGGTCCGCGCGCTAGCTATACTGCTACTAACTACCGCTGGCGAACAGGGTTGACGGTTCGCCAGCGGTACTTAACTTACCGCTGGCGAACCACTCAGACAATTCGCCAGTGGAAGGTGGCCCGTTAGGGTTTGCCCGAACCCGCGCTTACCACTGGCGCATTGGGTGCTCTGTTCGCCAGTGGTACTCGCCTTACCACTGGCGAACAGGAAATCATGTTCGCCAGTGCTATTTACCGCCGGCGAATGTTATTTCCAGGTTCGCCAGTGAGGCCCCGGCGGCTATAGCCCTTTTCCTACTAGTGCATGTGGACCCATATGCGACACTCATAGACATAGCCATCTACTTGTATATCTATCACCTTTGGGACATGTCGCCCCTTATGAAACACTCCTAGATATGTTCCATATTGTGGGATCCACATGATAGTTTTAGATCAAGTTGTCAAGTATGTCATCTAGTTCTAGGTTAAGATGGATCCACATGATAGTTTTAGGTCAAGTTGTCTAGTATGTTATATAGTTCTAGGTAAAGATGGCTAGGGGTTTTGCATGTGGGTCCACATGTCAAAAAGGTGGTAGATACATACATATATGACCTACTAGACATCTGGTCCCACATGCACGAGACCTAGACAGTTTGACCTAGAACTAGCACGTGGGTCTCACAAAATGCAACATAGATAGGAGTGTTGCATGTGGATCCATATGTCCCAAAGGTTATAGATATACGACTAAATGGCTATGAGTTTTGCATGTGGGTCCACATGTCCCCCGGATGTGCTAGATCAAGATGGTTAGGGGTTTTGCATGCGGGACATGTGGACCCATCTTGACCTAGTACATCGGGGGGACATGTGGACCCACATGCAACACTCATATCGATCTAGTTGTATATCTACAACTTTGTGGGACATGTGGACCCGCATTTGGGACATGTGGACACAAACTAGGCATGAATGCAACGTTATTTTGCATTTTGGCAATGTTTTATATATTTTTAATTTTGAATATAAAAATACCGGGAATAATGGCAAATTGATAATTATGTGAATTTGGAGGTTGGATATTGTCTCATCAACTTCAATCCACACCTATTTAGGAATATTATGATCAAATCTAACTTTTCGAGTGGTCCCATCGTATTGTATCATAGATTTTTGACGAACCATGGTGACTTTTGTGTCATGTGTCCTCTACCCCTTGGACTGGCGTCGAAATGGGTAGAACAATTGGTTTTGCTCATTGACTATGTAATGGTGGACCATAAAATCTAAAATGGAGTCTCAGTTGTCACAAAATTCGATGCACGTGCTAGAATGCCCTTTTTCGGCACATTCATTGAGAAAAAAATAAAAAAATTGTTGGAGTTGTCAAAAAATAAAACTTCTTGTCAAGGATGTCTAATTTGGTTATAATACACTATGGAAAAAATAAAGGTTCATTTCGAGCAGGTCAAAAATTACTTGGTTACAAATGGACCCGTAGATAATTGAAATAGTATCAGAAATCCACTTTGGAACCCGAGCTCACCTGCTCCTGCTCAAATAAAAAATCAGAAAAAATAGTAAAACATGTCAAACAAATCTGAATTTTTTTGGTGATGAACATATACATGTTTTCGACATACATGTCAAATTTCATGACGAAATGATATTTCTGCTGATCTGTACAAAAAAGACAAAATCACAGCTCTGAAAACATTTTTCGAAATCTCAATTTGGTCATTAGATTTGTCTTTTTTGCACAGAGCAGAAAAAAATTATTTCATCACGAAATTTTGCACGAATGTTAAAAACATGTTTATGTTCATCACCAAAAAATTTCAGAATTTTTTAAAATGATTTACTATTTGTTTCGATTTTTTTAAGTGGCCAGGAGTAGGTGTGCTCGGGAGCCAAAACGCCTCATCCAAATAGTATTCTATAAGTATAAGATGCATTATTTAACACAGAGATTAAGTTAGCTCAACGGTATGACTCCTTGTACTGCATGTGTGTGACCCAGGTTCAAATTTCGGTAGCCACCAATTAGTTTCATTTTTTCTCCGCTCCCCAAGACTGGCTCAATCTTTTCCAGACTCGGCTCAAGCCGAGCCGAACTAAATTGGCTAAAAAAAATAGTTCGGCTCGGTACGGTTATGCGATTGTGAGATGTTGTGTGGGTCGGATAAGGTTGTGTGGCATACATTTTATTCATGAATAGTTTAATGTAGGCCAACCATTCATGAATTTCATAGTAAGAGACTCGATGATTTTATATTTAAATATGAATTTGAGAAATCACATGATATAGTTAAATGATATTTTCACTAGTAGACACTGCACATAATAGGCTTATCATCTAAGTTGTAAATTTTTGCTTTTAAAGACAACGATGACATTGCTCATTAATTCCCTAACAAAAAATGGTTACGATACGCTTTCAATATCCTATTCAATATTATTGCATTTATGTTAGCTCGTCGCAAGGGATAAAGTGGATGGCTACATGTGGGTGTACTTAGCGGTGGACATAAAGCTCGAAGCTCGACGAGTTTAATGAACGCTCGGCTACTTTGAGCTCGGCTCGTTATCTTAATGAGCCGAGCTGAGAAACAGCACTAACGAGTGAGATAATAGAGCTTACGAGTTTCGTGAGCTACTTGTTAAGATCGGATAATACCACCAGGTTACGTCCTTCGTCCCTACTCCTTAGACTTGTAGTTCATCTAAGGTGATGTGATAAATAGCCTATCTAGGAGACCTAGGAGGCAGGAACGATTGAAGAATCTCTATACAAAACGGACCACCCCGATCTTTCTCGTGTTATCATTTTCTTGAGTGCCCTTTTTGACTACTACGGTGCCCTTGTTGCTAACCGGCCACTGCGCCCTGCTTAATTGTCTGCTGCTGACCTCCATACTTCGGCTGATTAGTATCACAACATTCGTTGTTCGAGCTTGGCCCCTCATGCTTGCTAGCTATCTTCCTTAGATAATAAGCAGAATAATTTGCTATCTCATATGTATTTTCCTGATGCTTGCTAGCTAGCGTGTATGTATCCCGATTCCTGATGAATTTTTTACCGAGTTGCTCGCGAGCGCCCGTGAACATGTAACATACCGAGCCAATCTTTACATTTAGCTTGTTATACTTAACGAGCTTAATGATTCGAGCCTTAACAATTATGAGTCTTAACAAGCCGAGTCTTAACAAGTCTAGTAGCTCGTTAGTCCAGCCAACGCACTGATACCACATCATTTTAGTGAATATCCTATTGTGTGTCATGATACTATTATTATCATGGATCATGATTTGGAAAAGGCGCCTAACATTAACACATTCTTTTTACTTTTGGCAGTCGTTTTGATAAGATTTTTTTTCATAAAATGATAATTTATACTTTTGTCCGGATAAATTGCCAGAAGAACAATACTATCATATTTTTTATACGATGTTTGTACCATTTCTTATTTTGGCATCAAATTTTCAACACTTCACCGGCAAAAATTACTATAACATGGTGTGTAGGCCTCCTTTGATTCACAGGATTTCTATAGGAAAAGTGTAGGATTCATTTTCCTATAGGAATTTGTACTGTAGCAACATTTGATTCAAAGGAATTCAGCAAAGGAAAGTTGAAGGAATTTTTCCTCTGTAACCAGATTCCTACAGCGAACATAGGAAAGAAACAATTCAGTTGGACCTCTTTTTTCCATTCCTTTGCAAGGAACGAGGCAGCTAAAGGAAAACAATCTCGTGGTCTCAGTTTTACACTTGCTTTCCTATCTAATTCCTATCCCTATTCCTATTCCTACATTTTGGAATCCTACGAATCAAAGAAGGCCTACGTTGTTGTGATTTGACTGGATGCATAGGTGCGTCATTGTAAGTAAGCTAGTGTCCTCCATTTGCACACTACCTAGTGCAGTTTGTCCTGCATGCTGAAACTGAATGTAGTGTGGCCGGTTGGCTAGTGCACCTGTCTTTGTATCTGCCCTGGTTGCCGTTGTTGCCGTGCAATATGGTTAATGGAATACCCATTTCCAGGTAAAAAAAAAACTCATATATGCAGCTATGACCCTTATATTTGGTACTCTCCCTCCGGTCAGAATTGATTGACGTGGAAGTGAACTGCAGCAGTACAAATTTCTGTACAACACCCGCGTCATCAAAGGCGGAGTTAGTACAAAAAAACGTTGTAAGAGACATTAATTATATTTTACATGATATATGTGGATATTGTGTTAAATCAGACGTACCGTTGATTATTAGCCATATCAAATTTATTGTTGGTTTTCTATTTTTCCGCAAAGGTATATTTATCCTTAACCTTCCATGGCTCAACTTGTTAGTACATAGCAAGCACCTCCCTCATGAATCACATTCAACGTGTGAGATGTGGGATCTTTACTGCATAGTCCAGGACAATTAGAACAAATAAACCATGCATGTGATAATTAACAACACAAAATATACGAAACCATGAACAGAAGTGGCTAGTTTACTTGCCTAATCCTATGACATATCCATACTTTTAAAACACTAGTGCACAACGACGCTAAGAACACCCCCCTATGACAACAAAAGCGAGAGAGGCGACGGTAAAACCAATGTTGCACGCGAAAAATATGGCCCGCCTAGTCAGGCGGCCCGCGATCATACTTTCATTGGCAACGGAAGCTTTTACGGAACCTTTGCAAATATATGGCACACGGAGATTAATGAACTTCCGTTTTCGATATTGTCCTCTATGCAAACATAGTTTGGGCTCCTCCGTTTCTTATGGTCCATGGCCTTTATAAATAGTCATGTAACTCTCTGTGAAACTCCCGTCACTCTCTCCCTGGACACTCTCTCTCCCCATTTGAGGCGCGGTGGCGGCGCTCGTGGTGAACTAGCCCGCTTGCGTGTCCTAGTACGGGGTGAGACATCACATCCGTCATGTTAAGGCATGGTGGCTTCTTCTCGTCCTCCACTCCTCTTCAGTCAGATATCGACCCACATCTAGAGGTGCCACAGTGGTCATCTGCCATACTGTCATGTCCTATCCCGCCACGAGAGATTGCATCCGCCGCGTCAAGGCAGGGTGGCTCCTCTTCCACCTCTACTCTCCGGTCAGACCTGGTTGCATCGGACAGGTTGTGGACCAATAGTAGAAATTGAAGGATATGCCCGCCGGCGTTGGGTGTATCTAGCCAGCGTTGGTCATTTTTGTTGGGTTACGTGATGCAAAACAAAAAAAAATCGCCTTACTTGTAACGACCAAGATCGATCTATTAAGATGTAACTACAGAGTTAGATCTTTTTTTAATCACCGACAACTAGCGGAGGTAGATGTCGATGAAGAATGTGGTAGCTACCCATAACCAAGCCTGGGTATGAGGATGTTGCTGAGTTGATGCACATCCTCACAACCAAGCCTAGTCATGAATATGTTGTTGTCCCTTGATCAAGATCAAACGTATGATCTCTCTACTGGCATCCACGCGTCCAATTCCCCGATCTGTCAGCGTCCTACCGTCCAAGATGTCACGCTAACGATGAGAGACAAGCCTTCAAGCGTAGGTGTAGATGGGATATCTAATCCCAACACATGAGAACTAGAGAGAGACACGAGGTTCCATTTTTGCAACCGACTTGCAAAAGGATTCCCCAAGCCGGCTGTCGTCCCCTCCCAAAGATCGGATCGGGTGGGGGGCTCAGGGCCCCACCCCATGCCCTCGACGGGCCGACCCTAGGTGGGGCTAGGTGGGGTCGGGCCCACCCTAACCCTATCCACCGCCAGCCTCTCCCCTTGGCTTCCTTGCCCGCAAGGCAAGTGGGAGGGCAGCCAAGGAGGGCTCGGCCGGGCGTCCAACATGGGCTTAGGGCCCATGCGGCTACCCATGGGCCTTTTGGCCTTTCGGCCTTTGGACAGTCTAGGGACCCTCCCTGCTATTTTTATCCTCCGTCGTTGATCTGATGAACCCTGGTATATCAAATATCATCTATTATGTGTCCAAAATATATGCATCTTTATCTATGTTTAAACCATATATTTATCATGAAAATGATAATATATCACACTATACCTGCCACTAATGAATAATGTGCAATTATATATTGCAAAACTCCTTGTGCATTATTTTCCCGCAGTAAAAAAGGAATTCTAGCGAATATCTAGCATTTATTAGAAGAATTATCTGATTGGGAGTTGCCAAAAATATAGAAGATCTAATTGTGTTGAAATTTAATTTAAAGTCCATCGGTACGGTATCACTGACCGTACTGGTGACCGTACCGGCGTACCGCTGTCGGGTTGATCGGTGCCGTTGATACGTTTTTGACGTATCTATAATTTTTTATGTTCCATGCTTGATTATATATCAGTGCCACATGTTTTCATAATGTTTTTATATCATTTTGGCATGATTTATTGAACTAACCTATTAACAAGATGCCTAGTGCCAGTTCCTGTTTTCTGTTGTCCTTTTGTTTCAGAAAAGTTGTTATGTGAATTTTCTCGGATTGCGCTGATAATTTACAGGAATTATTTCCAATATGAAACAAAGACGGAACCCGAAGGACGCCCGGAGGGGAGCCCCAGGGGCTCCAGACGCCACCTGGCCACGCCCCCCAGGCCGCGCCGGGGTGCCACCTAGACAGGTGGCCCACCTCCTCGTGTCGCCTCTTCGCCTATAAATTCTACTTCGACGCAAAAACCCTAAGCATCCTATCATATTTCCCAGAAGACATCCGAGGCCGCCGCCGTATCCAACCCTAGTTCGGGAGGGTTCTGCAGCTCTTCCCGGCACCCTGCCGGAGAAGGGAATCGACACCGGAGACATCTACACCACCATGCCTGCCTCCGGAGTGATTCGTGAGTAGTCCACCACGGGACTATGGATCCATGGTAGTAGCTAGATGGTTGTCTCTCCTCCTTGTACTCCATTGTTTAGATCTTGTGAGCTGCCTATCATGATCAAGATCATATTATCTGTAACTGCTACATGATTGTGTTTGCATGGATCCGATGAATTGTGGAAGTCATTGCTTTTGTTCATCTATATGTTGTGTTTTATCTATGATCTTGCATGCTCTCTACGATGCTAGTGGATGCTTTGGCCAAGTAATTATTAGTGTTGTATGAGGGAGTATTTATGCTAGATAGTGGGTTCATGCCTCTCTTGTCTGAGCTCGGGCTGACAGAAACGATTAAGACGAGAGAGATGTGCTGTTGCCACTAGGGAGAAAACAGCGGTGTGATTTCCTTGTGTTATTTACATTGCTTATATTATGCACCTTGCTTATTGCAATGATCTGTTGCTTGCAACTTAAGACTTTTGGATGACATGTTGGATAGCGATCCCAAGGTGGATTATGAGTCATAGATGCAGTTGGAAGACGGTCTATGTATTTTGACGTAATGCCCATATTAGATGAAACGGTGAACTATATTGTTTTATGATAGCCTTGTTGTGCGCCCACAATTCTGTCAATTGCCATGCTGTAATTTGTTTACCCATCATGTATATCTTTTGGAGAGACACCTCTATTGAACTCTGAATCCCGGTCCTATTTTCCTACATTGCTAACAACCGTTTTAATAGCTTTTCATCATCATTTGCTCGCTGGTCATATTTCACTCTCATCATATTTTACATCCACACATTTAATTCTTTGTGTTCAGCAAGCCGGAGAGACTGACAACCTCTCTGTTTCGTTGGGGCAAAGTAGTTTGTTTGTGATTGTGTGCAGGTCCACGTCAATTATCGTAAACGGCACCGTTGACACCTTGCTAAGCCTTCTCCAAGTCCTACTGGTTCGACAACCTTGGTTTTGTAATCTCTCCCAGCGAACGTGTGATCCACGTCATCAAGCTCTTTTGCTGGCGCCGTTGCCGGGGACTTGGAAGCTTCAGCTAGGGGAGTTTCACACATCCTTTCACTTTACTTTTTTATTGTCTTGCTTAGTATATTTTTTGTTAGTCTTGTTTTTGGCTTTTGTTTGCTCTAAAACTGAAAAACACAAAAAATTAAAAATTCCAGCACCTTGTTTAAATCGGTTTCACCTTGTTATCATGACTAGTCCTTCAGATATGACATCTTTGGGAGAGATTCTTACCTTTGAACAAAAGGTTGGAGAGAGTTTTTAAAATTCTTGGGAAAGAATTTCAGAACCTTACAAGAAAATGCAGCCCAGAATTAAATTGGGAGTTTTCCTAAAAAAAATTGTACTTTGGTCTTACATTTGTGTATCAACACGCTTTAGATGTTATGGTAGGAGAAACCTTTTCTTAATATGATGCAATCAAGGCCTTTAGGATTGTAAATGGGCTAGCCATTTTCCCTATGACGGATAAAACTGATAAGGTTATTTAGAAATTAGATAAGATGGAGAAAACTTTAAATGATCTTGCCATAAATGAAAAAGAGAATGTTTCAGAAGTTAAGCAACCCCTTGCTTTAATGAAAAATGATTGGGAACCTTTTATTAAAATTAAAATTGATCACCAAAACTTTCTAGCTTATTGTGATCTAGGTTCCACTGTTTCGATCATGCCAAAAATGGTGTATGACTCTCTTACTTATAAGAATATGATAGATTACCCATTTTATCATTCTCATGCTAATGGAACTATTTCTAAGATTCTAGGGAGAGCTAATGGTATCCCTGTTGTTTTCCGAAATAAAATGTTCCCCATTGATTTTATTATCTTAGAGAAATTCCAAGGGAATATAGTTTTAGGAAGGTCTTTCCTTAAAGCTGCTGAGTGCTTTATTACTATTAAGTATGGATTTATGAAGCTCAACTCTTCCATTAACCTAAAGATGTTTTCCCTTGTAAGGTAAAAGATGAGCTTATTGAAGGGGGTAATAATTTTGATATTGAGGAATTTGATAAAACTTGAATTTGCCCTTTTTGCCTAGCTAAAAGGCGTTAAAGAAAAGCGCTTATGGGAGGCAACCCATTTTATTTTACCTTCTATTTCTTTTTGGTTTCTTTGAGTTTGGGTGGTGTTACTTCTGTAACAACTCCCTTGTATCCTTTTTTTTTGGTTTTTGGTGCCAAGAATAGACTCTAAAGAGAGGATGACTAATCGGTGAGTTTGCTGTCCAGAAACAGATTTCTGTTCTTCACTGTTCGAAAATCCAAAAAATCAAAGAACGTAATATGTGGCTGAATTTTTTTGACAGCGAGCACCAGGGTTTTGTCTACCTTTCTCTAGTTTTCAGTTTTCTGATTTGAGGTCCAGAAGTGTCCCCAAAAAATTCATCTTTATAGTCTGTTCTGTTTTTGATAGATTCTGTCCTTAGTTTTGCATTGCTTCTTTCACGGGCAAAGTGAAGTTCTTTTACAAAGATGGAGCTTTACTTAGACCTTTGTGACAGTAGCTAATGTTGTAAAAAAAATAAGTTTATGATATATGCTTTGGAACTGAAGGAAGATATTGTTTTTGTGGACTAACCCCTCTAATGAAGTTGCTATAAGTGTTGCGTGAAGAAAGTTTTCAAGTATCCAAGTGCGAGGTTATGAAGGAAGATCAAGAAGGGATAAAAGTCTAAGCTTGGGGAGGATCCCCATGGACCCTCCTCTGAAATATTCAAGAAGTCACAAGCGTCTAAGCTTGGGGATGCCCAAGGCATCCCCTTCTTCATCAACAATCATCGGTTTCTCTCATGGTACTATATTTTTATTCCTTTACTCATTATGTGCTGTTTTTGGAGCGTCAGTTTGTTTTTACTTTCATTTTGTTTGTGTTTAGTTCTCTGGTCTTTGCAATAATTTGGATCCTTACATGCTTGTTTGGGGGAGAGACACGCTCCACTTTTTCATTATACACTCATGTACTTCACTTATATGTGTTGAGTGTTTAGCCTTTGTTATTTTGCTTCAGCTCTTGTTTTCAAGCATCTCTTGTTCAGAGTTGTTAGCTTTTGTAGTTAGGAAGTATTGCTCTTGTTGCTTCACCTTTTTAGTTTTGTTTCAAATAAGTTGATTGGTGTTTGGGTAAGTGGAAACTATCATGTAGCAAGTGTAAAAGTGTTGCTTAATCTTGTAGATCACTATCTTGAATCTTTGATACTTGTCAATTGTTTAGAGATATGAAGTAGATTAATGCTTAAACTTGTGGATCATCTTGTAATAATGGATTAGTAAAGAACTACTGTAAAGCTTTAAAATTGTGGTGCTTGTCATGCTTGGTAGCTCTCAAAGTCTAGATATTCTTTTTGCAAAGAGTTGGTTTGGCGAACAAGGTAGACGGTGTGAAGTCCAGTGGTTATGCATGATGTATATCTGTAGTTATTCATTGAACCAAGTTGATGTTATGTGTTTGCTTGATACCCTGCTAAGCCCAAAATTCCGTACTGAGAGGGAATACTTCTCGTGCATCCAACTCCCTGAGCCAAATATCCACTACTAGGGGAAAGGCTATAGGAGACAACCTTATAGGAGGCGCATATGGCAATATGCGCCTCTGCTAAATTACCCGAGGCGCACTGTTTGGCCATTCGCCTCCAACTATCAAATAGCCGAGGCGCATACTGGGGCCATGCGCCTCCCCTATTCCATGTACGGACGAATCTGGCGGCCCCAGGTTATGCGAGGCGCATTTCCGCAATATGCGCCTCGGATATTAGAGGCGCATATGATTGAAATGCGCCTCCCATAACCCTAGTGGGCCCGGGTGGGGGCGGGTGGTGGTCGGTGGCAGCTTATCCGAGGCGCATACTGAATATGCGCCTCCAGTATCTCACATATCCGAGGCGCATATTGTGCAGTATGCGCCTCGGATAAGTCGCGCCACCTTTTTGCCACCTTTTGGCACATGGAGCCACCTACCACCCCACTCACTTGTCTCACTTCTTCCTCCTCCACCAAACAAATCTGGTCGACCCCCTCCTCCTCCCCACCTCATTTCCCCCATTGATTCACCATAGAAGCTTGCTCAACCTCCATTGGTTGACACTCATATGTAAGTGTGAAGTCTCTTGCTCCTCTAGATCTAAAACATGTGCCTTTGTTTTCTCGTCCGGATCTCTTGTGCAAGTCGTCGTTGGAGGAAGCGTGAAGGCGTTGCTTGCATGTATGCGTGTTGTCGGCCAAACCGACTATATGATTGTGTTGTGGTGCTTCTTCTTGTGCAGGGATTTCATTTGAGATGCCAATGTTTCGTCGGAAAGTCAATTCATTTCTTTTCCGGCGAATTTCTGGCACTCGCGGATGTCCTCTTTTTAGGGGAGGTCATGCCGAATTTTTCCGGCGATCCACGTCCATATATGCTCTAATTACCCTCTTGCTCTTCGTACCGTGTGCAGGCGACCATGGTCCGACCACTGATCAGCAAAGAGCTCGTGGATAGGTGGATGAGATGCGCGAGGGCCGACATGGCACGCGCAAACAAGACGGAGATAAGATGTCCGTGTCGCGATTGCAAGCTAAAGTATCTGATACAGCACGATTCCGGAATGCTGGAGTCGCACCTCCTCCGACGTAATTTCATGGATGGCTACACTCGGTGGATACGTGATGACGAAGATGATGATGAGGATGTCAATCATGGTGGTGATCAAGATGCCGGTCATGATCATGAAGATCAAGATGCCGGTCATGATCATGAAGATCAAGATGCCGGCGGCGGGGCAGGTGATGATGATCATGAAGATGATCAGGGTGGAGCCGGGCATGGACACGAAGATGATGAAGGTGGTGATTCGAGCTGGCTGCAAGACCCTCATTATCAAGATCTGCTTCTCAAGGAGACGAGTAACGCCAGAGCCGCTGCTAGAGAGAGAGCTAAGCTGGAGCAAATGAGAAAAGACGCGGTCGCTCCATTGTTTGAAGGATGCAACGACGGGCATACCCGTCTGAATGTAACGCTCAGGGCTCTAGAGATTAAGGCGAAACACAAAATGACCGATGAATGCTTCGACGAAAACATTGAATTCGTGCATGATCTTCTTCCCAAGAAGGGTAACACATGTCCGACTAGTATCGCTGAGGCCAAGAAAATCACGTGCCCTCTCAATCTACCGGTCGTGAAATACCACGTCTGCATAAATGATTGCATCATCTACCGGGGCGAGGACGCGGAGAAGACCACGTGTCCGGTGTGCAAGACATCTCGATACAAGAGAGGGACCAAGAAAGCTCCTAGAAAGGTGGTGTGGTACTTTCGCCTAACTTCCCGCCTGCAGCGGTATTTCGCGGACCCTAAGGAAGCACGGCTCATGCGCTGGCACGCGGAAAGAAAGAGGCCGGAAGACGATGATCCGGATAAGGAGGAGATGCTGAGGCACCCTTCGGATGCTTGCCAGTGGAAGGCGTTGGACCTCCAATATCACAAGCATTTCGGTAAAGAGTCAAGGAACCTAAGGCTGGGCGTGAGCACCGACGGACTCAATCCGTTCGGAAGCCAGAGCAGCACACACAGCACCTGGCCCGTGTTTGTATGGATCTACAACCTCCCACCCTGGCTGTGCATGAAGAAGAAGTACGTAACCATGAGTATGCTGATTCAAGGGCCAAAACAACCCGGTACAGACATCAATCTGTATCTCACGCTGTTGAAAGAGGAGTTGGCCACGTTATGGGAAGAAGGAGCCCGTACGTGGGACGCCTCGAGACAGGACTACTTCAACATGAAAGCGGCGGTGATCACGACGGTGCAAGACTATCCCGGTTACGGATACTTCTCGGGGCAGGTGGTCCAAGGATTCTATGGGTGCGTTAGGTGCAAGGACAATACATCGTACACCCAGCTGCAGAAAGATCTCGGGTCCGGGAAAACCGTGCACCTTTCGGCTCGGAGGTGGCTTCCCATGGATCACCCATGGAGAAAGCTATCACATCTGTTCGATGGGAAGGTCGAGATCCGAGGAAAACTGGATCAGAAGAGCGGCGCGGTAATCGTTGAGCTGCTGAATAACTGGAAGGAGTGCCCTGCGCCGGGAAAGACCCAGAAGAAGCCAGAGCCGCTATTGAAGGTATGGAAGGCGAGGTCTGTCTTCTGGGACTTGCCATACTGGAAGATTCTCCACGTGCCTCATAGCCTCGATCTCATGCATATCACGAAGAACGTGGGCGAGAGTCTGCTTGCCACTATCCTTAACACCGACAAGACCAAAGATGGGCCGAAGGCAAGGAATGACTTGAAGCATATGGGCATCAGGGTTGAACTTCAACCACCACCTAGCGATGACGAGGAGGAGGAGGAGACGGAAACGCAGAATAGCCGCCGTTGCCGCAAGGGCAAGAAGGGCGAGGTCAAGCTAAAGGCCGCGTGCTTCACTTTGAGTAATAAGGAGGCCATACAGTTTATGAAGTGCCTCCTCGGAGTCAAATTTCCGAACGGCTTCGCGGGGAAGATAAGCAGATGGCTAGACGAGGCGAAGCAGCGCTTCAGCGGGATGAAGTCTCACGACGTCGCCGTGCTGATGACGCAGGTACTCCCGGTCGTGATCCGAGGTATAATGGACAAGCACGTCCGTGAAACTCTGTTTGGCCTCTGCAACTTTTTCGACGTCATCTCTCGGAAGTCGATAGGCATTAGGCAGCTCACGAGGCTACAGGAGGAGATCGTGGTGATAGTATGCGAGCTCGAGATGTACTTCCCCCCCGCATTCTTCGACGTCATGGTTCATCTGCTTCTCCATGTCGTGGAGGATATCGTCCAGCTCGGTCCTCCGTTTCTGCGAAGCATGATGCCGTTCGAAAGGCTGAACGGACACATCAAGGGATACGTTAAAAACAGGTCCCGTCCAGATGGAAGCATAGCAAACGGCTTCCTGGCCGAAGAGTGCATCTCTTTCTGCTCGAACTTTCTACAGTCCGAGACCCCTGTTGGTCTGCCGACCAACAAGCACTTCGGGAGGCTCGCTGGATTGGGTCACCATGAGGGTCGGCACCCAATGCATGTCGACTTCGAGGGCCGAACAAAGGACTTTGAAAGAGTAAACCTCGTCGCGCTGCAGCACCTGGAGGTGGTCGATCCATACATAAATGAGCACAAAGAGTTTATCAAGAAGATTTACGCCGACCGGGGGTGCCAGGTCCCGACGGAGGCCGTTGTTATGAAGGAGCACAACTCCGGTTTCACGAGGTGGTTCAGGAATAGGGTCTTTGCTAATCCGCCGCATGGCGAGTACTCGGAGGAAGATAAACTCATATTCGCCTTGGCACAGGGCCGCCGCGCACAACCTGACGACCTATCAGGCATACGATATCAACGGATACACGTTCTACACCGAGGACAAGGACAATAACTGCGATTACCAAAACTCAGGGGTAACGGGGATATTCTACACCGGAGACGTCCCGGAAAGATACTACGGAAGGATCGAGGAGATTTGGGAGCTCGACTACGTTACGGAAAAGGTGCCGATGTCCGTGTCAGGTGGGCCAAGAGCGTCGAGAAAGAAGGCCGGTATTTCACCACCATGGTTATACCGCCAAAGTCAAAGACCACCGGCGCGAACGCACCCGCGAGAAATGAGCCTTGGGTTATGGCTAGCCAAGTCGACCAATGCTGGTTCATCACAGACCCGTCAAAGCCTAGCCGGGTGGTCGTCAGGAGAGGCAAAAGAAACATCATCGGAATGGATGGAGTCGCCAACGAGCAAGACTTTGACCAGAACGGCGACCCGAAGATGGAAGACGGATACGGCAACCAAACACCGTACACCACAACCGCACCTAAGAAAGGAGTGCTCCCGTACAAGAGAAGTAGCGAAGACGTCCCGGACCTAACCTATGCAACCGCGACAAAGAGGGGCAAGAAGAAGATGGCCGTCAAGAAACGCTAACGCGCTAGTTCCGACCATATTGTCAAGATCGAACCATTCATAAGTGTCACTTTTTGTATGTTATAATATTGCATTGAATATTATGTATCGAGACACATTCATAATTGTCACTTGCATTGTATTGTTTTGACAATATTTGAATATTTAAAATATATTCAGTATATTTTATAGTCTATATTTGTTTGGACAAAGTTTTTACACTAAATCTGGCCTTTACAAAAAAGAATCAAAAAATTGGGCCTACCAGGAGTCGAACCTGGGTGGCCAGGGGTACAACATAGGACGAGGGGAGTAACCAGTGAGCTAGTGAGTGTTTAGTGATAGGATCTGAACCGCGAGTTATTTGAGTAGTAGCCACAACTATGCGAGGCGCATTTAGCCAATATGCGCCTCGGGTAAGATTAAGCGAGGCGCACTTTGCAATATGCGCCTCGGCTATTCGCTGTACCAGATCAAAATTCCCCTTTCTTCTTTCTTTCCTCCATCTCACACTCTCTACGCACGAGCCCCTGCGCCGTCGCCCTCGCCCTCGCCGTCGCTGCCCGCCGAGCCCCTGCGCACGAGCCCCTCCCACCGTCCGTCGCTGCCCGCCGACAAGTCCGCCAATGAGCTCTCCTCCCACTAGCGCAAGGTCTTCTGCGTCGCCGACCACGCAGGGGTCGCCCTCGCGGGCCTCACCGCCGACGGCCGCGTCCTCTCCCGGTTCCTCCGCAACGAGTGCATCAACCACGCCTTCGTCTACGACGCGCCCCTCCCCGTCTCCAGGCTCGCGCTTCGCCTCGCCGATAAGGCGCAGGTCCGTCTCCTCCACCCGATCCCCTTCTGACATAGATGTTTCCCTTCGCTGTCGCTAGCCGTCAGGTGCACATCTAGCAAATCAATACCAACATAGTATCTCAATAGCTCCCCAGGTAGCTCAGGTCTGGTACATGACTCTGATGTTCTAGTACACGACTGTGTGATGTTCTAGTAAGTTGGGGTCTGGTAATGTGTTTTTGTAGTGTCATCTGTCAAGTGCAATAAGCTGTGTGGTGTTCAAGTATACAGATCGGGTAATCCCTTTTGAGAAAACAGAGCACCTTTCTATTATCTTTTCTATGCACAAACTATAAGAAAGATACAAGACAAGTATTGCACTACATTTGTAGTGCTGCAACTGTAAATTGTTTTATTTATATATACCATGCAGACAGTAATAGCTCCTTTGATGTCTAATAGTGTGTTATTTAGTCTAAATATGTGGTGGTCTCATTCCCCATAGTTCATGCTACCTGTACACCTTAGCCACTTTGCATACTCTGTGTCCACTTTGATATATATGCACCACCGCATTTGAACGTGTGCTTGTAGCTGTCCTGTTTAGGAAATTTCATTGAAATAACAGTGCACTTGCTCTCATGATGTTGTTTCACATTATCTGTTCCATGTGCAACTTAGTTCTTTAATGCCCTATCCAACCTGCCCGATCCAGATTTGATTAATTCCTGTTGCTACTTATGTCCGGTTGTAGAATTGCTGGCTGTGTATGTTGTCCAGCCAGCAGTTGCTGGCTGTGTTTGTGCCTTTTTAGGCCATTTTGTGCAGGTTTTTTCTTTTTGAGTTGCCAATGTTTCGCCGGGATGTTGATTCATTTCTGTCCCGGCGAATTTCTGGCACTCCTAGGCATAGAAATACAGGGGAGGTGCTGCCAAATTTTTCCTAGGAATTTTTGTGCTAATTAGTTCCATTTAATTGTGTGTTTAGATATGTCGGGGGAGCCGGGCCCTTCTAGCAGCAAGAAGCCATTTTGGGAGCTACAGGCGGAACTGGAATCCCAAGAGGACCCGGAATTCATTCCGCCGGACGACGAGATGGAGGACGACGAGGATACCTCGTCTTCCGATGGTATTGAGGAGACCGAGAACGACGATGGCGACGCCACTAACACGGATGGCGGCGGTGAAGCTACTATGGATGGTGGTAGCCAACCGAAACCGAAGAAGGCCCGGAAGAATCGGACCCCCATCGTGGTCGACACCACCAAAAGGTCCATCTTCACAAGAGTGAACGATATAGGGGCGCCTCAGGAGCCGGAGGAGTTTGTCACGGGTTACGTAAACCAACTCGCTGCAATCCTCCGGAACACCGTCACCATCAACACGAAGAACCTGAAGGGCGAAGAGAACAGGGGTTTCCTGATTCAGCTCTTCCGGAAGCTGCACCAAAGATACGCGTTCCCGTGTGATGAAAATGGGGCAGAGCAGTACAACAATGACAAACTCAAAGGGAATCCGGTGAACAAGTACGCCATTAGGAAGTTCACGAAGGCCTTGTCGAATTGGAAGGCCCGGGTGAAGAAGCTGATTGTCGAGGACAAGCTAAGTTACTCGGAGCTCATCAAGAAGGAGCCTCTGGTCAAGGAAGAAGACTACAATCTGTTCAAGGCCAGATGTAACTCCGCCGTGGGCAAGGCCAAACGTTTGAGGGGCAAGGAGTTGAGAGCCCTGAACATTGGTACCCACCATCTCGGCTCCGGCGGTTATAGAGCCGTGAAGCCCAAATGGGACAAGGAGGACGCCGCTGCTCGTGAAAGGGGGGAGACACCTCCCTTTGACGACATAAAGGAGGAGCAGGCAAAGAACTTTATAAGGGCCCAGTTTAAAAAGCCGAGAGGGTCCGCTGAGTATTCCTCGGAGCCCGCCGGTCCCTTCTCTACAAAGGTGAAAGACTTCATGAGTAACTATGTAAGTAGTTTGCATGCAAGTCGATTAATTGATTGCGTTCACGATTAATCAATGAAGTCTAGTTTTCTGATCAAATGCTTCGTGTTCCTTGTGCGTAGGAAGCGGAGTGTAGGAGCTCCTCATCCCAGGGCGGGTCGACGCCCGTCGCCAAGTGGGACAACACTTTTAACAGGGCGCTGAACAAGACCAAGAATGTCGATCCCCTGGCGGCCCCGTCGTCGGCTGGTCGTGTGGTGGGCTATGGCGGCCTTACATGGTTCGAGTACTATGGCCAAGAGCGGAAGGGATCCAAGGCCGATGTGAAAAACCTAAGGGAACGGGTGGACGCCATTCCCTCTATAGTCCAACAAGCCGTGAACCAGGCTGTGTCGGCTGCCGAGACAAAGTTCCAAGAACGAGTCTCACAAGTCCAGACACAAGTCCAGTCACAAGTGAACGAGAAGCTCAACACCATCCTTCCCGTCTACATGGAGAAGTACATCAAGTGGGAGAAGGGTGGTAGACGGGGGCCGCCACCGGTTGCCAACGTCGACAGCGCCCAATCAGAAAACGTGGCGCGGCCGGAGGCGCTTCTGACTCCTCCAGCTCCGGAGCTTAACTTGCCGGCCCGCACCGCCGTGGCATCAGGCAGCCACTCAGCCGCCACTTGCACGCCCAACAAGCCTGTCGTCGGCGGTGCCTCGACATTGGCCGAGTTCGACGCCCTCAAGGTAACTAATTAATTAGCTGGGAGAGTCTCAACCACATGACCGACTAATGACTTGATATCCGTTTTACTGACGCCCCGCCTACATGTCTTTCGCAGGAAGACACTCCTTGCACCCTAATGCACTGGGTGGGCGGCTAGTTGAAGGATGTTGCCAAGGGTAGTATCGTTCAGCCGGAGAGCCGCGCATGGCACAATGGTACAATGGACCCGGCAATATGAGGGTCAAATACACTATGGTGCTTCCGGGCTACGAGCAAGTGGAGCCTCCCTCTCAACCGGCTGGATGGGACGATGATGACCCGCCGGCGGTCCTCAGTACCGGCTTCGGCTACGTGTTCCAATGGCCGAAGAGCCAGATCCGTTTGGGGACGGAGGACCAGCACAACATCACCCCAGAGGCAACACGTCCACCACATGATGAGGCAGCACATCAAGCACAACCTGATGAAGACTTTGAGATGGCGGACTTGGACAACATGGCACAGGATCCCGACGATGGAGACATTGACCCGTACTTCGGCGACCAGTTCGTTAACACAAGGTTTTCAGATTATTATGAGCCGGCACTATCAGGCACGCATGATCAAGTTGCCGAGATCCAACCAGCACCGGCGAAACCCCCTTGCCAGGTGCGTCTCTTCCGAAATAGTCAGGAGACGCCGCCACCCGCCCCCTTCACCGAGCCTCCGAGGCCAGCAGTTCCTATGAGCACCCTCAAGAAGGCAGTCGGTGAGGTGAACGCGGCCGCCGTGCCCAACACCGTGAAGGGCAAGAAGCAAGGTGGTCGCAAAAGGAAGGCTAAGGGTGACCGGGGCCAGGAACAAATTCCTGTTTACCGGGCTAAGGACGGCCCTGTGGGAGAAGCTTCCAGGAGCAAGCATCACGTGGCTGGTACGCCGATGATGCGTCCATCAATGCTTGACGTCGCAGGCCCGCATATGCGCAATCTTCATCATAGCTGTCTACATGTTGAGGAGCGCCGCCTTCGAGAGAACGATCAGTCGTACATGGTTTACAGGGCTAAGGTGCCTTCTGATGTGCCGTGCCTCGTCAGTGTACCCCCCGGGGATATCTTCTACGTGCGGCATACCAACATCTTCGACATGTTGAACGGGTTCCGGCTGCATGATACCCTGGTCCGGCTGTTCTCCTTGAATATGGCCATGCAGATCATCCGAGACAACATCCCCGGCATCCAGATAGTGGACCCCTTCTTCATGCGTGACGCCTTCCTGAGATCTGAGGATGACATCGCGCTGGCGTCCGACTACCTCTCAGCCTTCATGGAACAATACTCAGACAAGGATGTGATTCTCCTTCCCTACCATCCCATCACGGCCGGTGATCGGACAGGCTGCGTGCTCATATACTTAGACGTGAAAGACTCAACAGCCGTGTACCTCGACTCTAACAGTGCTATCCGGAAGGACTACTCCACTATCAGGAGAATTCTTGATGGTGCTCTCACCGGCTACATCGCAGCGGGAGGCGTCAAACCAAGAACACCACGTCTGAAGTTCGGCACGCACGTGTTCCGCCACACGATGCAGTTCCCCTGCGTCAAGCAGCCGCTTGGCAGCGAGAAGGATGCCTTGTACGTCATCCACCACATGAAGGCGTTCTTCCAGGAACAGGAGAACCGCACGCTGCCATCTGACCTCAAGAGGTGGGCTGAAGATCTTGCAGAAATACAGGATCGCAACCTCAGGCAGAACTTCTTCAATTAACATCCAGGAGGAGCTCGCGACAATCGTGCACCAGGAAGTCATGAGGCGGGGGGCGCCTTCAGTATCGCCTATACACCGCCCAACAAGGAGATAGACGCAGAGTTAGCGCGGCAGGGCGACGGCAGGTCATTCATGCAGATGGCGAAGAATCGGTCGGGCTTCATCAATGTCCCCTCGAAGAAGTCTTGATGATGCCATGATGTTTACCTAGCTAGCTAGCTGTTAGTTCCGACCTATATCCATGATGTCCTTGTGTGTTGTAAACCCTATCCCTATGTTTACTTGCCTAGCAAACTCTAGTGTGTTTCGTCAAACCGTTGAAACCTGATTGTGAGCAACGCTATCTAGTTATTTATGTGTTATGAACTATTTCAATGCCTTGGTCATGTTGCTTTTTATTCATTAGTTGCCGTCGTTTGCTTTTTGAAATGCCGATGATTAAAACACATTGTGGCACAATGTGTGTGATTATACCCTGACGATCTGGTGTGCCTTGTGATATGTACAAACACGAGTCGTTGTGCATCTAACTTGGCACACCAGATCCGTCAGCGGCATTGTCATTTCCGTGTCCAACCTAAGTATATATGAGGCATGCTCTATTTTTTGAGTTGGCTCTTTTCTTGACAACAAGTGCCGATGATTAGAACGTGTTGTGGCACTATGCGTGTGACTAGGCTCGCTGTTCGATCTTGTGTGGCAACTAGACTACTAATTTGGGCATATACTCTACTTGCTGCACAAGATCGAACAGCGAGTCTGGTCATTTTCCATGCCCAACCAAAGTATGAGGCACGAATCCAAGTCATTCTTGGATTGCTTTCTTTGTCTTCTCTTCGAGTTGCCTCTTTTATTGACAAGTGTGTGTGTGTGTCTTTTTTTTCGGGTCTTTCTTTGAAACGCCGATGATTAGAACGTGGTCTCTTACATGTTGTTGCACCATATATATGCATGATTCTATCTTGTGAACTGCTAGCTATTGTTTCCCACGGACATAACTAATATCATCTTTCTTGTGTGTGTGTAGGAGATGGCGAAGAAGTGCTATGTTGTTTACATAGGTGCTGTTCCAGGAGTGTACGACGAGTGGAAACACTGCCACAACCAAGTGAACGGGTTCCCGGGCAACCTCTACCAAGGCTACGAGAGTAGAGCGGTGGCGGAAGCTATGTGGAGACAACACCGGAGGGAGAAGAACCGGGTGAGGAACTTCGTCATCGTCATCACCATCACCTTGCTCTTGGTGGTTGGTGGTATTCTCTACCTTGCCTACTAGTTTCAATGTTATTGTAATGAGATGGTGAAAATCATGTACTCGGTCTCGAGAGATATGTGGACATGGCACTTGTAATGTGATGGATATGTGATACTTTTGTGTGATGATGATCTACTTTGACAACTATTTGTGTGATGATCTACTATTTGATGGATGTGTTGGTTTTATCCATATTTTGGTCCATTGGACCCTTTTATATATATATCTGTGAATATACTGTGAATATACTGCTGAATACCTATATACTGTACAGTATATAGGTATTTTATTTTTAATTTCGAAAATGATAGCAGAGGCGCATATTGGAGGTCATAGGAGGCGCATATGCCACCTATATGCGAGGCGCATCACTGAGCTATGCGAGGCGCACCCTGTATGCGCCTCTGCTAATCTGAATAGGCGAGGCGCATATCAGTATGCGCCTCCGATATACTTATAGGAGGCGCATATTGATATGCGCCTCACATAAGGCAAATACCCGAGGCGCATATCATATGCGCCTCCGGTAAAAAATACCAGAGGCGTGGCCATAGAGGCGCATATGATATGCGCCTCGGATGGGCAAAGTGGTGCGCCTCCGCTAGCATTTTCCCTAGTAGTGATCTTTGCCATCCGTGTCCACCATACCTACCTACATGTGGTATTTCCCTGCCACTCCAAGTAAAATTTTCATGTGCTATCTTTAAACTTTCAAAATTCTCCTTTTTGTGCCCCTGTTTTTAAGCTCATGAGGAAGCAGTGGGAAGGTAGATATAACCTATGACAAGCAAGGTCATTTCCCCCTTTCACCCAGTGTTGATGGTTTACGTCCTCAGTTGAATCAACCCGAGAGCGGCTTAAGCGAAATATAAATATAACTCACCATTCTCCTCCACACAATGAAGGATGAGAAATCAGTTAAAACATTGTTAGTGGTGAAACAAAGGAGAAAGAGGAATGTACTCTTTCCTCTAAAACCAGCCGCTCTCAAAAGTCTAAAAGCCTTGCTTGAAGTGGGGGACTAGCTAGCTTCTATACTGTGAAGTCGTTGACGAAAGCATGCATATCTCAAAACTATTTTACTTCTGTCAAAAAAAAAAAGCTCTAACACATGATTAATCCCTGCTTCCCTCTACGAAGGGCCTTTCTTTTACTTTTATGTTGAGTCAGTCTTCCTCTTCCTTCTCAACCCCTCAAGCAATCACTTGGTATCAACTTTGGTTCAAGTTTTACTTCATGTTATCTTTGTGCCTAATTGTGAAAATTTTGTATTGACTTTATCTTGAGATAAACAAGTTGCAAGTTGAAGCTTTATGCTGAAAACTTAAATCTTCCTTTGTGTTGGCCAAACTCCTTTGTTGAACTAATATTTCTTTGTGAGATATCAATCATTGTCAAGTGTTATTCTTTTAAATCACCAAGGTACTCTTTTCTAATAAATTCTTGCCTATATGTTACACCTGGTTAATCATTGATAGTTTCGTTCAATAAACCTTTGTTTTGGATCAATGCATTCGGTTCACATGCTTTACATGATTACATGATCAAGATTGTGTTGGTAGCATGTCACTTAAAAAATTATTCTGTTATCACTTACCTACTCGAGGACGAGCATGAGTTAAGCTTGGGGAAGTATCTATATTTTTGATGTTCCATGCTTGATTATATATAAATGCCACATGTTTTTACAATGTATTTATATAATTTTGGCATGATTTATGGAACTAACCTATTAACAAGATGCCTAGTGCCAGTTCCTGTTTTCTGCTGTCTTATTGTTTCAGAAAAGTTGTTCTGGGAAGTTTGTCGGATTGCGCTGATAATTTACAGGAATTATTTCCAATATGAAACAAAGACGGGACCCGAAGGATGCCCGGAGGGGAGCTCCAGAGGCTCCAGATGCCACCTGGCCGCCCCCCAGGCCGCACCGGGGTGCCACCTGCACAGGTGGCCCACCTCCTCTCGTCGCCTCTTCGCCTATAAATTCTCCCTCGATGCAAAAACCCTAAGCACCCGATCATATTTCCCAGAAGACGTCCGAGGCCACCGCCATCTCTAACCCTAGTCCGGGAGAGTTCTGCAGCTCTTCCCGGCACCCTGTCGGAGAAGGGAATCAACACCGGAGGCATCTACACCACCATGCCTGCCTTCGGAGTGATGCGTGAGTAGTCCACCACGGGACTACGAATCCATGGCAGCAGCTAGATGGTTGTCTCTCCTCCTTGTACTCCATTGTTTAGATCTTGTGAGCTGCCTATCATGATCAAGATCATATTACCTGTAACTGCTACATGATTGTGTTTGCATGGATCCGATGAATTGTGGAAGTCATTGCTTTTATTCATCTATATGTTGTGTTTTATCTATGATTTTGCATGCTCTCCAATGCTAGTGGATGCTTTGGCCAAGTAATTATTAGTGTTGTATGAGGGAGTATTTATGCTAGATAGTGGGTTCATGCCTCTCTTGTCTGAGCTCAGGCTGACAGAAACAATTAAGACGAGAGATGTGCGGTTGCCACTAGGAAGAAAACATCGGCGTAATTTCCTTGTGTTATTTACATTGCTTACATTACGCACTTTCCTTATTGCAATGATCCGTTGCTTGCAACTTAATACTTTTGGGTGACATGCTCGATAGCGATCCCAAGGTGGATTATTAGTCATAGATGCAGTTGGAAGACGGTCTATGTATTTTGACGTAATGCCCATATTAGATGAAATGGTGAACTATATTGTTTTATGATAGCCCTGTTGTGCGCCCACAATTCTGTCAATTGCCATGCTGTAATTTGTTTACCCATCATGTATATCTTTTGGAGAGACACCTCTAGTGAACTGTGGATCCCGGTCCTATTTTCCTACATTGCTTACAACCGTTTTAATAGCTTTTCATCATCATTTGCTCGCTGGTCATATTTCACTCACATCGTATTTTACATCCACACATTTAATTCTTTGTGTTTAGCAAGCCGGAGAGATTGACAACCTCTCTGTTTCGTTGGAGCAAAGTAGTTTGTTTGTGATTGTGTGCAGGTCCACGTCAATCATCGTAAATGGCGCCATTGACACCTTGCTAAGCCTTCTCCAAGTCCTACTGGTTCGACAACCTTGGTTTTGTAATCAAGGGAAACTGCTGCTTTGCTACATCATACCTTCCTCTTGGGGTCTCCCAGCGAACATGTGATCCACGCCATCAGCCGTACGTCAATCCAAGCAACTTTCGTGAAGGAGCCTAGGTCGAATTCGCAATGGAAGGCCTCCAAAAACCTAATCTCGTCGTATGCCTATGAGGAGGAGAAGGGACAACCACCAAAAGAGAGCCGCCACGCCAACCATCATCCTCCATGAAATGTTGCCGCCATCAGTGCTCCACCACCATCTCCATCGCCGTAGTCATCTCCATAGCCATAATACTTTTAATCTTGATCTCATCGCGACTGTCAACATTGTAAGAACTATCAATCTTCAGTCGAAGTACTATTTGATACAATGGTTCTATCGTTGATATGATTTCGATGTGTGAGTAGTCCACTCGGGCTATCGGCCGAGGCCTAACCTTGCAGCTATGTACAATCAAACAAATGGGATATTAGTTTAAAGAGTTTATTATGATACATATATATGTCGCTTGTCGAAACCTTGCTCCTAGGACTTGTCAGGTACCCAAGACCCTGAAGAGTGATCAAGGTTGCGGTAAGAGCAGGGAAAAGTGGAAGATTATGTGAGAAACCCGACGAGAGTAAGGGGAGTACGGCAGCTGGAAGTGATCCTCTAGATAACAACAATGATATCACCAAACTTAATGCTTTTGTCTGTTAATTAAACCTTAATAACCAAGACAACCCCGCAGGACGGAATATGGCCGGAGTGGACAAATGAATCCATTTGTGCTCGTCATGCACGAGGCAATGGTGAATTATGAGACATTGCTCATATATATTCCTGTTATCATATGAATTATTTGTAACTAACAGAGCTATATTTTATCTTATCTATCCCATACATAAATGCACTGTTGCAGGTGAAATCTTAAGTCCTGGTCTATTTAAATTTATTGAAACAAGCCCACTTCAGGACAATTTTGGTTCGGTTAACAAAATTCATTTGAGCTTTCTAGGACTTGCAATTAATATCTTGACACGCACGTACTTCCTGTATTTGATAAACCCTCAGTTTCTTGGGGAAAAAGATGCATACTACATCCGAAATCTGGATCAAAGGTATCAACGCTTTTTCTGGCGCCGTTGTCAAGGAAGTTTTTCTGCTACCCTAGAAAGTTTATTAGATTCCTTTTTAGTTTATTTATATTTTGTTTTTATTTTACTACTTTTATAGTTTATTATTTGTTTAGCTTATTGAGAACCCCAAAAATAGTTTATGTTTTGTTCTAAGTTTATTATTTGTCTTTTATTTGATAACTAAAAAATTAGTATTATGGCAAACAAGAAGCTTGGGGACTTTGCTACTCGCAATGATGATCAACTACGTACACCCACCCGCTGCCACGGTGGCGAACTATGAGATTAAGCCGAATCTCGTGAATTTAATTCAACATAACCAATTTGGTGGTTCATGTTGAAATATTGGGGGTGGGCTCTAGGCCCATCTATAATTTCTGAAAAAACCCTAAAGGCCCATGCTGGTATGGCAAGTGGTGTGAATTTAGTCCCACACGGCTAGTTGGGAGATAGTTGCACCAATTTATAAGGTGAGCTCCTCTCCCACTAGTATGAGTTAGTGTAAAGTGAGGGGAGGCATTCCACACGCGCACTCCTCCTCCTCCGTGATTAGGTTTTTGGGGAGCATCTCCTACACGACTGCTCGCCTTCGTTTGTCTGCATCCACTACTTCGTCTACGTCCGCGTCACCCTCTTCATCACCATGTCCTCCGACATTGACAGACTCGCTGCTAAGAAGTCTGCTGATGATGAGGCCACTACCGCCGCTACGGCCAACTGGCTTATTGGAGGATATAACACGTTTATCCCACTCCTGATTATTTCCATGTCTGTCGTACAAGTGATTTCCGTAGATGTGTCTGGTATCTGTCTAGTACATGCGTATATCATCAAATTTCAGTATATCATCAGTACTGTTTATGCCATGTTCATAATTTATGCTTGGATTAATTTAATCGAACAATTGCTTATATTCTCAACAGTTCATCTGCTTCTGAGGATGCAGATATGCACTTGAATACATTTACTGAATTATGTGATACGATGCATATGAAAGATGTGGAACCTAGTGTAGTCAAGCTGCGTTTATTCCCTTTTCACTTAGAAAGAAAGCAAAAAAATAGTTATTGGCTTTACCTAAAGGCACTATAACGTCATGAAATAATTGTTGCAATATTTTTATGACCAAGTTTTTTTCACATGCTAAAATTATGTAATTACGTTCTGATATTATAGGTTATAGACAAGAAGATCGCTTGCCATTAGCTCTTGCTTGGGAACATATGAAGAAATCTGTTAGAAACTGTCCTAATAATGGGCTGAAGGAGCGGTTAATAGTCCATTTATTTTATCATGCACTTAACCCAATATCTAAATCTATGCTTGACACTCCTCCAGAAGGCACATTCATAGGCAAGGAAATCGATAAAGCAAAAAAGCTGCTAGATCATATGCATGACAAGTCGACAACCATGCCCAATGGCATGTTGAACGATCAAACTTAACGAAGATGAACTCAATTACCAAGACAGACACCACAAAACTTACAACAAAGGTATATGAGCTTATAAATATCATTAAAGGTAAAGATGATGTTCAGATAAAAGCCATCACTAAAGCTGATATTGACGTTCAGGAAGAGGGAGATTTGACGCAGCAAGCAGCAATAATTGTCTGATTTTTTTGGTTCCTTTCATTGCGTTATATCTAAAGATTACATCCTTGGTAGAACTAGGCCGCTCCTCAGCGATTTGGATTCCGAGCCGTCCGATTAACCGTCCAAAACGATCTCAGCCTTCCGTCATCTTTCACCGCGCGAGATAAAAGGGCAGCGTCGAAACCCTAGACGAGCTTCTCCCGCTCGCGCGCGGCGCGCCTCTCCCCTTCCCATTGTCTCCCTCTTCGCTGCCGCCCTCTTGTCTCCTCCTCAGCTTCTCGCGCTGCCGGCTGCCCGACTCTCTTGGTCCTGCTCGACACCGCGGAGGGCGCCACCCCTCGCGTTCGCTTGCTGCCTCTTGCCGTATCTTCCGTCCCGCCTCTGTTCCCCATTCCGAGCATCGCCTCCTCCATCACCACCCTTGCCCCCCTCTTCGTTGGACGCGCTGGCCACTCCACACATCTCGCCGCTCGAAAGTACCGGCCCGCCGTCGCACTGCAGCCGTCGCAGCTGCTGTCGCCTCTCCATCCTCTCTAACACGAGTTTGATTGGATGCAAGGCTCCACCCCTGTCCGTGGACGAGGAGGACGGACAGCAGGCAGCAGCCCGTCAGCCTCGCCCCTGGCTTCCACAGCCTATTATCCCTTGACTGCCAGAGTTGTCTCGCTGCAGCGTGGAGCGTTCAGCACGGGTGAGCTTCTTTCAATTTCTTCTCTTTTCGTCCTCTGTTCTTTCTTCTCCTCTCTTTCTATTTATTATTTGCTGTCAATGGTTTGCATACGGGTTCAGCTACGTTTCGTATACTTGAAATTATCAGCAGGTTACGATTACTTCAATTTTTCCACTATACTTTTCTTGCCGGGTTGACACAGATCTGGGAGGATATTAATCCATATGGTGCGTAGTGGGTGGTCCATGTGGTGCGTAGTGGTGGTTGCAGAGCATTTTAATGTCGCCATAGAGCTGAATATCACTGTATCTTTATATTTGCATCATTAGGGACATAAATTCATTGCTCATCTCCCTTCGTATTCCCACCAAAAGTGTGTTGGGAAGAGGAGAAGAAGGCATCTACAAGCTCATACCTTTTGTATCTTCACCCAAGGTCATTGCTCATCTCACTTCGTATCCTCACCAAAATTGAACATTTATGCAGATATAGGGGAAGTAATTTATTTATCATGTTTTGTGGTTTATCTTTGAGGAGGCTAGAAATATGTTCATATTTTGAGGAGGCTAGATTTTCTTTTAATATTCCTCTTGATGAAATTATCAAAGGATTTTTTTATAGGTCTATGTGATTGAAAATGTACTGGCTTAGGCAGCGCGCTGTCGATTATTGTTGCCTCTTTCTCTTTGAAGCACTAGTAAAAAACATACCTTTCGTCCAGAGGCCCTGCGACCTTTAGTCCCGGTTGTGTTACAAACCGGGACTAATGGGAGCATTAGTCCCGGTTTAAATGGCTAGGACGGTCGCACACCTTTAGTCCCGGTTCAAACGGAACCTTTAGTCCTGGTTGGAGATACAAACCGGGACTAAAGGTTGCGGCACCTTTAGTCCCGGTTGGAGCCACCAACCCGGACTAAAGGTTTTTGGAAAAAAAAACCTCTCATGCCTACCCCCATCCCCTCCCCGCGCGGCAAAAACGTCCAAAACGAATAAACAAAAATGATAAAAACTTCAAATTTTAAAATCCTTTGACATGCCTGTACCTTACGCAACCTACTTTTAGGGAAAATTTAAAACTTTGAATTTTGATTTTATTTGTAAATTCTCAGTAAAATGGTAATAACTTTTGCGTACGAACTCGGAAAAAATTGTTTAATATATCAACACGCTCAACGCGCAAATCCGCATCCGCTTGGGAAGATTTTCAAAATTCCAACGGGAACTACGAAAGCAGGAAGATTTTTGCCGGAAATTCAAATTATTTTAGTTTTTTAATTTTTTTGGAATTAATAATTGATTTCTGCATAAAGACTAGTATTATTAAATCATTGTTGTTTAGGTTAATATAGGTTTGGAATTCAAAAATAATATAATGTGCCATCGTGCAGTAAGATTTAAATTTTTGCCGGAAATTCAAATTATTTTATTTTTTTTAATTTTTTTGTAATTAATAATTGATTTCTACATAAACATTAGTATTACTTAATCATTGTTGTTTATGTTAATATAGGTTTGGAATTCAAAAAATAATATCATGTGCCATCAAAGTGTAAGGGATAATAAGATTGATAGCATAGTATTATCAAGATGTACTTAATGCAATGTTGGAAGCTAATTGGGAAGGAACTCAAATGTTAAGCTTGCTGAGGGTGGAGCAGTGTGAGGATGGGTGACCGATCGGGAAGTTTGCCTACAAGTGTGAGGATGGGTGGAGCAGTGTGAGATTAGGGGGTGATTCGAGATTAAACTGGCAACTAATTCAAAGATTCAAAATATCGAAAAAAATTCAAAAATGTTTTTCGAAAAAATTCAAAAAACAATCGAAAAAATAGGACCTTTAGTCCCGGTTGGTGTTACAAACCGGGACTAAAGGTCCTCCAGCCGCAGCGCCCGAGCGCGCCCAGGTGGAGGGACCTTTAGTCCCGGTTCGTAACACAACCGAGACTAAAGGGTTGGACCTTTAGTCCCGATTGCGCAGTCCCGGTTGCACAACCGGGACTAAAGGCCCTTTGGACCCGGGACTAAAGGTTACTTTTCCACTAGTGAAGGGTGTTGTTTTCTAGCCTTCAAAGGGTGTGTTATGGAAATGGTTAATGTGATATTCCCTTGTGTGATGGTTGCCATACATATCAACCCTTTTGCACACTCTAAATTTTTATCTAAGGAATTACTGAACTCAATGTCCATCATATTTTTCTTAGATGTACTGATGTAGATAGTGTTTGGATATTGTAACGATATATTTTTTCTTCTACATGTAGCTTTCTTGCACGTACATAGCTTTCTGGGTTAAAAGGATGCTTGATTAAATGCGTGCATGGTTAAATCCATACAAACTATTTGTGTAAAGGTTGTTCCCAGAGAAGAATAGTTATAAAGGCATCATGTGGATCAATTTGATTCATTTGGCTATGAAATATTTCAGTGGCAGTGATTTTATTTTTCTTCTATATGAATATGAAGATTGGCAATTCAATTTACTCTAGGATTTCTTGCTAATGAAGCACTGGCCTTTCCCCTGTGCCTGGTCACATGTTTTGATATCATCTTTGTTGCCAGGTTTCCTTCAGATCCTTGCTTGAGAGTTTACTACCGCATTTTAGAGACAATGGCAACACATTCTTTCAGTTTAATAAGAATGGATAGATTTTATATTGAATCCCAGATATGATTCGATGTTACATATCTGTGTAGTAGTATACCATGTTCATTTTTTTGTTTCAGTGGAAACCAAATTTATTTCCATGAAATACGTCCAGGTAACCTCACTTACCATTGTTATATTTTCTTTTCCAGAAAATACTTGCGGGCGGTCAGATTGGCTATGGCATGTCATGAATAGCGGGCGATCAGGTTTGTTGCATGGATCTGAAACAAAAAATCTTCTTTTCGGTGATGTGCTTGATTCACCTGCATTTTACAAACTTCAAGGTTGAATGATTTTATTTTGAGTTTGAGGATGTAGTCTAATCTGAAGTTGTGCAATTATGGTGGTTGGTGCATATATGCAGAACGATTGCACACACAAAGATTTGTCGACAATGATAGTATTTAACTTTTCCGTTCATATGTAGCTCTGCTTGTGTGATTCACAGTTTGGATTGGCTCTCCTAATGTCCCTGTCTCCATTCTTAGGTTCAGAAATTAATATGGGTTATGCATGTGTGATCACCAGTTTGGACTAGGCAATAGACAAAAACCGAGGAAACTATCTTTTGTCATGAGATCCTGCCATTTGTGAAATGTATGCATGCTTCAAAATGATGTCTTGCATATTCCTGTTTGCTTCCCTTTCTCATGATTTTTTTATTCTATTCATCTTTTGGTTGAGAAGATATTAAGGAAATAATCAAAATTGATTTGTTCGGTCAATTAACTTGAGCATTGATAGACCATAAGTTATTTTAATGTGTGCAGTTTGTACATGGAGGTTTGTGTGTGCTATTCTTGTGCAGCTCATGTCTATTTTTCCACACTCCTTACTCTTATTTGGTCGCAAATCAATTTGTAGAGTCTGTGTATGCAATGCCTCTAGGAATATCTCAATAAGGCTGAACTAAGAATCACTAGTAGAAAACAACCCATCGATACTGGCCTTTCGCCCCGGCCATGTTTGTAACCGGGACTAAGGTATGCATTAGTCCCGGTTCAAACCTTTATCGCGCCGGCCAGCACCAGTCCCGGTTCGAACAGGACATTTAGTCCTGGTTCGTGATACGAACCGATACTAAAGGGTCACGGCAGGCAGCCGCCGAGGTTGGGCCAGCGCCAGACCCTTTGACTAACAGTTGAGCTTTAGTACCGGTTCGTGATACAAACCGGGACTAAAGGTTTCCACCTATATCACCTTCTTCCATCCCGAGCCATCCTCACTTTTCTGCTCGAAATTTCTCCATTTTCTCCTTGGTTTACTCTCTCCCGAGCTCAAGTTCATCCCATTTTTCTCCACCATTTGTCAAGATTGGCGGCACCCATCTATCCAAGGGTTAGCAACTTCATCCTTTCTTCCGGCATTGCCAATTTAGCTCATTTCATTACTAGTTTACCTCATTTCATTTTCTCGTGCTAGCTATGTGTTTGATGAAATGTTTAAGTTAGGGAGTTCATTTGTTTTATATGCAATTTGAGCTCAAATTAAAGTATGATTTGGGGGTTTTAGTGTCGTCCCGTCCCCGTCCTCACCGCCGTCGATCGCCCGCGCCGTCTCATCGCTGGCACCACCTTGGTGAGCCTCTTGTTTTTATCTTTTTTTTAATTCTTACTTGCATGATTTAGATGCATAGTTATTACTTGTATAATTTTTCTTACTTGTATGATTGTTTGTTATATGTATAGTGCCATGGTTTTGATATCCGTCCCCGTCGGCCCTTTTCCGGTCTATGATTCGGATGTGGTATATTATCTTTTATAACTATTTCTTTAATTTCGTGTTTATAACAATTATGCCGACCAACACTTGACATAGATATTTTTATCTAGGAGATATATGAACCGAAAATTCCAAACGACCCTCTTGTCGAGAAGTTAAATTTGTCATGTTTTATGCACTAGCCAACTATCCCAAAAGTCCGAACTGATGGAAATACTAGTGCAATTCACATATACTGTAACACCCCCTCTCACGTGTGACTCGGGGAGGGAGAGGCCACACGTGCAACCAGAAGAAAGCGACGGCGCGCAAGTCTCAGAGGTATGACACAAGACAGGCTCATACTTGGACACAAGGGGGGCTAACAACAATTTTTAATAAATTGCGCAAACCAGGACTCGAACTCGAGACCTTAGGCTCTGATACCATGTCATGCTTCATGCACTATCCAACGCAACCAAAAGTCCGAACTAATGGAAATACTAGTGCAATTCACATATACTGTAACAAAATTTAGTTGAAAAAGAAAACGATGATTTGAAAGAAAAATTGTAAACAATTGAAGAAGAGAAGATGGAATTGGAGTTGTATCTTGCCGATGTCGTCGATGATCACAAGATCAAGATGGATGCAATGCACTTGAAGATTAGAAAGATTAGAAAATATGCCATTAATAAAGAGGATTGATATCATTATGCTGTTGGATCAATGGTTATCTTAGTTGCGATTTTGATCGCATGTGTTGTTGTTGCATTTAAATGCATTAGATAGTTGTATGTTAGTTTCAATGTATGTTATATGAGAACTATGTATTACATTTGGTCACTATTCTACTTTGGTTTTAATGTGATGAATTTGTATTAATTAATTAATTTGGTCACTTCTCTATTCATGATGTTGTGTGTAATTATTCTTTATATACTTATATAATGCAGATGAGTCGGCAATGGATGTACGCTGACCGACGCAGTCCCGAGTTCATTAATGGCATGCATGATTTTCTCCGTGTGGCTGAGACAAACAAGTGAAATGGTTTTATCAGTTGTCCATGTAGTGTCCACCTGTTGCAGTCCGGTTTTATGTCCGGCTATAATTGTTGGACCAAGCATGGAGAAACAGGGATTATAATGGAAGACAATGAAGAAGAAGAGGATGATGACAACTATCCTATGTTCACTGCACACGGTGGTAGTACAATGGGGAAGACGAAGCTGAAGAAGAGGCCATTGTTGATGAGCCCGATGATGATCTTCGTCGGGCCATTCTTGATGCACAGATAAACTGCGGAAGTGAAAACGAGAGGTTGAAGTTGGAGCGCATGTTAGAGGATCACAAAAAATTGTTATACCCAAATTGCGAAGATGGCCAGCAAAAGATGGGTACCACACTGGAATTGCTGCAATGGAAGGCAGAGAATGGTGTATCTGACAAGGGATTTGAAAATTTGCTGACAATATTAAAGAAGACGCTTCCAAAGGATAACGAATTACCCCCAGTACGTACAAAGCAAAGAAGGTGGTCTGCCCTCTAGGATTAGAGGTGCAAAAGATACATGCATGCATTAATGACTGCATCCTCTACCGCGGTGAGGAGTACACCAATTTGAATGCATGCCCGGTATGCGGTGCATTGCGGTATAAGATCAGACGAGATGATCCTGGTGATGTTGAGGGGGAGCGCCCCAGGAAGAGGGTTCCTTCTAAGGTGATGTAGTATGCTCCTATAATACCACGGTTGAAACATTTGTTCCAAAACAAATAGCATGCCAAGTTGTTGCGATGGCACAAAGAAGACCGTAAGAAAGACATGATGCTGAGACACCCCGCTAATCGGTCGCAGTGGAGAAAAATCGACAGAGAGTTCAACGACTTTGCAGGTGACGCAGGGAACGTAAGGTTTGGTATAAGTACAGATGGCATGAATCCTTTTGGGGATCAGAGCTGCATTCATAGCACCTGGCCTGTGAATCTATGTATCTATAACCTCCCTCCTTGGTTGTGCATGAAGCGGAAGTTCATTATGATGCCAGTGCTTATCCAAGGACCGAAGCAACCCGGCAACGACATTGATGTGTACCTGAGGCCGTTAGTTGAAGAACTTTTACAGTTGTGGCGTGAAAAAGGTGTACGTTTGTGGGATGAGCACAAATAGGAGGAATTTGATCTACGAGCGTTGCTGTTTGTAACCATCAATGATTGGCCTGCTCTTAGTAACCTTTCAGGACAGACAAACAAGGGATACAATGCATGCATGCATGCACTATTTACATGAGACTGATAGTATATATTTGGAGAAATATAAGAAGAATGTGTACCTGGAGAAATATAAGAAGAATGCAAGAAAGAAAGGAACGCATTTCAAAGGTGAGGCAGATCACCGGACGAAGCCTACCCGCCCTACTGGTGACGATATATATGGTATGGTCAAGGATTTAAAAGTAATCTTTGAAAAGGGTCCTGGCGGACAATCTGTTCCGAATGACGCTGACGGACATACACCCATGTGGAAGTAGAAATCTATATTTTGGGAGCTACCCTATTGGAAAATCCTAGAGGTTCGCTCTGCAATCGACGTGATGCACGTGACGAAAAATCTTTGCGTGAACCTGCTAAACTTCTTGGCCGTGTATGGGAAGACAAAAGATACACAGGATGCACGGCATGACCAACAACGTATGCACGAAGGAGACGACGACCTGCATCCAGAGAAGTATCAAGGTTGTGCCAGCTACGCTCTTACCAAAGAAGAGAAGGAGATCTTTTTTGAAGTCCTCAGCAGTATCAAGATGCCGTCTGGCTTCTCGTCGAATATAAAGGAAATAATAAACATGGCAGAGAAAAAGTTCCATAACCTAAAGTCTCATGACTGCCACGTGATTATGACACAGTTACTTCCGGTTGCATTGAGGGGGCTTCTACCAGAAAATGTTCGAGTACCCATTGTGAAGCTATGTGCATTTCTCAATGCAATTTCTCAGAACGTGATCAATCCAGAAACTCTACAAAGTTTACAGAAGGATGTGGTCCAATGTCTTGTCAGCTTCGAGTTGGTGTTCCCACCATCATTCTTCAATATTATGAGGCACCTCATAGTTCACCTAGTCGAAGCGATTTCCATTCTCGGTCCTGTATTTCTACACAATATGTTCCCCTTTGAGAGGTTCATGGGAGTCTTAAAGAAATAAGTTCGTAACCGTGCTAGGCCAGAAGGAAGCATCTCCAAGGGCTATGGAACAGAGGAGGTCATTGAGTTTTGTGTTGACTTTATTCCTGACCTTAAGCCGATCGGTGTTCCTCAATCATGCCATGTGGAGAGAGTGCATGGAAAAGGCACGCTTGGAAAGAAAGCAATAATAAGTATGGAAGGGCATTCTTTCACTCAAGAACACTACACAGTGCTACATAATTCCAGCTTGGTGTCTCCATATATCGAGGAACACATGAATATTATACGCTCCGAAAACCCGGAGCGTACTGACTCCTAAATTCAAGGAAAACACATAGAGACTTTCGGCGGTTGGATGCAAACACATCTCGTGAATAACACCACTGTTGGAGATGAGCTGTATTTGTTGGCCAAGTCACTATCTTTGACTATATTGACTTTCCAAGGGTGCGAGATACATGGAAATAAATTTTACACAGCCGCTGCTAATCGGTGAATGATGCGTTGGGTGGTGCCCCAAGCGAAGGCGTGAATGTAGCAAGTAGCAGTTTTCCCTCGTTAACGAACCGAGGTTTATCCAACCAGTAGGACTTTGAAATCAACCACAAAGTGAATGTTGAAGATCTGTAGCGCTTAATCTTCAACAGACGTGGACCTGCACACACTCAATAAAAATACTTTGCCCCCAATGGTGGAACGGTTGTCAATCTTTCCGGTCTCGCAGAAAACAAAGTGGTTAATTGTATAGTGAAATAGCTGAAAATATGAAAATGGACCAGTGGAGTAATGATGATGGAAAGTGATGAAGAAAGGTTGCAATTAATGTAAAAAGATGGACCGGGGGCCATGGGTTCACTAGTGGAGTCTCTCAAGTAAATAAAACACTCATATGATGGGTAAACAAATTACAGCTGGGCAATTGACAAGATTATAACACAAACTTAATCTAGCAATGACAAAGAGAACATGATGATATTTATGTAGGCATCACGACAATGAACAAAGACCGTTGAGTCCAACTGCATCTTTGTCTAAAAAGTCCACCGTGGGATCGCTAAGTTGCAAGCAACAGACAATTGCATTAAGTAAAGCGCATGAAGTAAGCAATACTAATATCAAAATAGACATTAACACCGCTGTTTTACCCTTAGTAGCAACAGCACACCCTCGCCCTTAGACGTTTCTGTCACTCGTTCCTAGGAACAAAAGCGGGCATGAACCCACTATCTAGCATAAATACTCCCTCTTGGAGATACACACAATCACTTGGCCAAAGTAACTACGCACATCGGAGAGCATGCAAGAACATAAATCAACATATAAGAATCATGCACAATCTGATCATAACTTCATAATCCATCGGATCCCAGCAAACACATCACATAGCATTACAATAGTCGATCTTGATTATGTTAGGCAGCTCACAAGATCATAAGACATGAAGCACAAGAGAGAGAGACTACCATCTAGCTACTGCCATGGACCCGTGGTCCAAGGTGGGACTACTCACAAATCATCCCGGAGGAAGGCATGGCGATGAAGTGCCCTCCGAGATCGATCTCCCCTACGACAGGGTGCCGGGATCAGCTTCAGAATCACCCCCGAACTAGGGTTTACGGTGACAGTGCGTCAGGGTGACTTCTCTAGAAAATAATGGACGCCCCGACATTTTTAGGTTTAATGGGATTTTATAGGCGTCGGAGGGCGCCGAGGGGGTTCCCACAGGGCAAGGGTGGGTCCCACCTGCGGGTGGCCCTGGGGCCGCCCCTGGCCTGTGGGTGGCCCCCCAGGCTCCCCTTTGGTGTCCTGGTGCCTTCCGTCGAGTAAAAATTCCCCATAAATTTTTGTCTAGTCCCGAGAATATTTCCAGAAGTAAATTTTCTGAAATACAAAAATAGGAAACTGGCACTAGGCAGCTTGTCAATAGGTTAGTCCGACAAAATGCATAAAAATGATTTAATATGATAATATAAACATGTGACAATATCACAAAACTAGCATGGATCAATCAAAAATTATAGATACGTTTGACACGTATCAGCATTCCCAAGCTTAACTCCTACTCGTCCTCGAGTAGGTAAGTGATAACAAAATAATTTTTGATGAGACATGCAACCAACACAATCATGATCAAGATAGTAATGTAGAGCATATGATGTGAATGAAGTGATACAAAACAATTGTCTATACACTAGTAGAAAACAGGCCTTTCGCCTGGGCCTTTAGTCGCGGACGTGTCTCAACCCGCGACTAAAGGTCCGGCTACGTCGCCCCGAAATCGGCGGCCCATTTCTCCTGGTTCGTTAGGATCCTGCTTGAGATACAAACCGGGACAAAAGGGGTATGCGGCCCGCTGCGAGCAGGTGCCCCCCATTTTGTCCCGGTTCGTGTCTCGAATCGGGACTAGAAGTCCGCGCATCTCCCGTGACGGTTCGTGATTTGAACCCTTGAGTTCCCGCGCTGGTCGTTGATCGCATGGGGAATGAAGAAAACGATTAATGTCTTTGGAAGTTGACCAAAACGCTTAATGGAATTTGGAAGTTGAAACACGCTGGATTAATTACCACGGCGCGCCAGCATCCTCCTCTCCCCTGCTACCTATATATAAGAGAGCTACAGTGCCATTTGCAAAATGCACCATCTGTCATCTCTCTAATCTCCACTGTAAAATCCTCTCTTGAATCGCTGCCGCGCGCCATGGAGCCACTTGCGCGCCCACCTTGATCCCAGGTGTACCACTACAAGGATGACACCGTCAACATGAACTTCAAGGTCGTGGTCACTCTCCGCACATCAACCGTGGAGAGATGGATCTGCGACATCAAGATGCGCTACTTCGACGCCACACCGATGAAGATCGTGGGCCTCGACTGCGAGTTCACCGACGCCGTACCCGAGGAGAGGCAGCGTGCCGCCATCATGCCACTCTCCATGGCGACCGACACATTGGTGTTCCATATTTGCCACGCTGATCGGGTGCTGCAGGCCCTCAAGGACTTCTTGATGGACAAAACCATCAAATTCTGCAGCGCGGCTATCAACAACGATCAGCGTATGCTGGGGCCTTACGGAATTCATATTCCGTCCGCCGTCGACCTCCAGTGGGCCGTTCACCCTAACCCAACGTACCCTAATCTTCTGAGTCTCTATACTCTAGTCAATTTTACTATTGGCACAACGCTTGAGAAGAAGAAGAAGATCAACAAGAAGAAGTAGAAGAAGAAGAAGAAGGAGGACGAGAAGAAGGAGGAAGAAGAGGACATCAAATCAGGTTGGGGCAAGTTTCCATTAAGATTTTATCGCATCAAGTATGCCGCTCTGGAAGCTCGCCTAGGCTACGAGATTGCTAGGAGGTGTCTCGATGCTATGTGATCGTATGTCTCAATGTGTCGATCTAGATCGTGTCAACAATAATTATCATATGTGAGACGTTTGATTAAAATAAAAAGTTGTGTGATCTTTGGATTTATTTAGCCCTTGTTTTCCCTTTATATTGTTAATTATCTCTGGTCCGTACTAATATTCAGCAATAGCAAGTTTGTGCACGTATCAAAAGTAAATTTTTTTTATTATAAAGTGTTCTACACATTCTAAGGATTTAAATGACTACAAATTTGTTGAATTTGGCCAAGTGGATCAAAAGTTATGGAATTTCAAAAGTTAAGGATTTAAAACTCTCTCTCTCGATCCCTCTCTCTTCTATTCCAAAAGTGTACGGTATGTGGTAGCGTAGAAATATACGAAAACTATTTTGAAATGAAGAAAAAGAAATAAATAAAAGAAAACAAAATGAATTCTCTACCGCGGCATAGAAAGTGCCCAAATTTCTGCCGCGGCAGAGAATCATTAGTCGCGGCCCGTTATATGAACCGCGACTAAAGGGGTCTGCGGCCCGCTGCGGGGTAGGTGCCCCCCCCTTTTGTCCCAGTTTGTATCTCAAACCGGGACACACTTAAGCTTCCTCCTATTTGTTTCCAAGTTTCCTAAAAGGTTAGCAACTACTTTCTCGTTTAGACCACGCGGTACTAATTTTAGCATCGTGACTGCGTTTGATATATAGTTGCATGATGCAGATTGGCCATCCATGGATGTACGGTGACCGACGCTCTGGCGCTTATAGAGAAGGAGTGCGTTCTTTTATCGTTGTGGCCGAGGCGAACAAAGCGGCGGCTGGTTTTATGTGTTGAATGTCGGAATAAGAAGGATTACACTTCCTCAAGAGTCATTCCGAGCCACCTGCTTCGGTCCGGTTTCATGTCCGGCTATATGTTTGGACCTTGCACGGAGAAAGAGAGGTTATGATGGAAGACGGCGATGAAGAAGAGAACGATGATGACAACTACCGATCTATGTTCCCTGAATACGCTGATACCGCAATGGAAGACAATGAAGAATGGGCAGCATATGAGCCCGCTGATGATCTTGGTCGGGTCATTTCTGATGCAAAGCGAGACTGCGACACAGAAAAGGAGAGGTTGCAGTTCGAGCAGATGTTACAGGACCACAACAAATTGTTGTACCCAACTTGTGAAGATGGCCAGAAAAAACTGGGTAGCACACTGGAATTGCTGAAGTGGAAGGCAGAGACCGGTGTGACTCACTCGGGATTTGAAAAGTTGCTGGTACTAATGAAGAAGATGCTTTCAAGAAATAACGAATTGCCCGCCAGTATGTACGAAGCAAAGAAGCTTGTCTGCCCTCTAGGATTAGACGTGCAGAAGATACATGCATGCCCTAATGACTGCATCCTCTACCGTGGTGAGAAGTACGAGAATATGGATAAATGTCCAGTATGCACTGCATTGTGGTATAAGATCAGAAAAGATGACCCTGGTGATGTTGAGGGCAAGCCAACCAGGAAGAGGGTTCCTGCCAAGGTGATGTGGTATGCTCCTATAATACCACGGTTGAAACATTTGTTCAGAAACAAAGAGCATGCCAAGTTGTTGCGATGGCAGATGGAAGACCGTAAGAAAGACGGGATGTTGAGGCACCCCGCTGATGGTCGGCAGTGGAGAAAAATCGAGAGAGACTTCCCGGACTTTGCAGGTGACGCAAGGAACTTATGATTTGGTCTAAGTACAGATGGCATGAATCCTTTTGGGGAGCAAAGCTGCTGTTACCGCACCTGGCCCGTGACTCTATGTATCTACAACCTTCCTCCTTGGTTGTGCATGAAGCGGAAGTTCATTATGATGCCAGTGCTGATCCAAGGCCCGAAGCAACCCGGCAACGACATTGATGTGTACCTAAGGCCATTAGTTGATGAACTTTTACAGTTGTGGGCCGAACCAGGTGTACGTCTGTGGGATGAGCAAACAAGAGGAATTTGACCTACGAGCGTTGCTGTTTGTAACCATTAATGATTGGTCTGCTCTTAGTAACATTTCAGGACAGACGAACAAAGGATACAATGCATGCACGCACTGTTTAGATGAGACTGAAAGTATATATCTGGATAAATCTAGTAAGAAGGTGTACCCGCACAATCGTCATTTTCTTCCGCCTAGGCATCACTTAAGGAAAAAGGGCAAGCATTTCAATGGCAAGGCAGAAACCTGGACGAAACCTGTCCCCCGTAGTGGTGCTGATGTATTTGGTATGGTCAAGGATTTAAATGTAATCTTTGGAAAGGGTCCTGGTAGAGAACTTGTTCCGAATGACGCTTACGGACATGCACCCATGTGGAAGAAGAAATATATATTTTGGGAGCTAGAATATTGGAAAGTCCATGAGGTCCGCTCTGCAATCGACGTGATGCACCTGACGAAGAATCTTTGCGTGAATATTCTAGGCTTCCTGGCTTGTATGGGAAGTCAAAAGATACACCGGAAGCACGGGAGGACCATCAACGTCATAAAGGACGAGATGACATGCATGCAGGGCAGTTTCAAGGGCCTGCCAGCTACGTTCTTACCAAAGAAGAGAAGGAAATCTTTTTTGAAGTCCTTTTCAGTATCAAGGTCCCATCTAGCTTCTCGTCGAATATAAAGGGAATAGTAAATATGAAAGAGAAAAAATTCCAAAACCTAAAGTCTCATGACTGCCACGTGCTTATGACGCAATTGCTTCTGGTTGCATTGAGGGGAATTCTACCGGAAAATGTTCGACTAGCCATTGTGAAGGTATGTGCATTCCTCAATGCAATGTCTCAGAAGGTAATCGATCCAGAAAGTCTATCAGGGTTACAGATTGATGTGGTCTAATGTCTGGTCAGTTTCGAGTTGTTGTTCCCGCCATCCTTCTTCAATATTATGACGCACCTCCTAGTTCACCTAGTCGAAGAGATTAGAATTCTCGGTCCTGTGTTTCTACACAATATGTTCCCCTTCGAGAGGTTCATGGGAGTCTTAAAGAAATATGTTCATAACCGTGCTAGGCCAGAAGGAAGCATCTCCAAGGGCTATGGAATAGAGGAGGTCATTGAGTTTTGTGTTGACTTTCTTCCTGACCTTAAGACGATTGGTGTTCTTGAATCTCGGTATGAGGGGAGGCTGACTGGAAAAGGCAGACTAGGAAGCAAAACAACGGTATGTAGGGACACGCTTTCTTTCACTCAAGCACACTACACAGTTCTACACAATTCTACCGTGGTTGCTCCGTATATCGAGAAACACAAGAATATTATACGCGCCAAAAACCCGGGGGAGCAGGACTCCTGGATTAAAGGGGAACACGAGGTGACTTTTGGCAGTTGGATGCAGACACATCTCATGAATAACACCACTATTGGAGATCAGCTGTACTTGTTGGCCAGGTTACCATCTTCGACTATATGTACTTTCCAAGGGTACGAGATAAATGGGAATACATTTTACACGATCTCCCAAGATAAAAAGAGCACCAACCAGAACAGTGGTGTCCGCTTTGATGCAACAGACGACAATGGGCAGAAGGACACATATTATGGGTATATAGAGGAGATATGGGAACTTGACTATGGACCTACTTTTAAGGTCCCTTTGTTTCGGTGCAAATGGATCAAGCTGACAGGAGGCGGGGTACATGTAGACCAAAAGTACGGCATGACAACAGTGGATCTCAAAAATCTTGCATACATGGATGGACCATTTGTCCTAGCCAACGATGTGGCTCAGGTTTTCTATGTGAAGGACATGTCTACCAAATCGAGAAAAAGAAATCAGCAAAAGAATACATCGTCCGATGAGCCAAAGCGCCACATAGATCTTTCAGGGAAAAGAAACATCGTCGTGGGAGTGGATGACAAGACAGACATGTCAGAAGATTATAATAAGTTTCATGAAATTCGGCCCTTCACAGTGAAAACTAGCCCATGCATCCTGTTAAATGATGAAGATTCTGCATGGCTACGGCGCAGAAGAAAACCACAACACTAGATAGGGATGTTGGTGATGTGTAATAATGGCTATATGCGAATACAAACCGTATGTTTTGACTATATGCACCGTCGGGATGTATGCAGGGAATCCGAATGATTTATATTCGGTCGATGAACAGAAAGATTTCTAGATAGAAACACTACCACAGAAATGGCTATCAGTGGCGCAATGATCTGCCCCCAGGTTTGCTGGGTGCGCCACAGAATTCTCGCCACAAAAATATTTTCTGTGGCGCACCTTGCTTGGTGCGCCACAGAAATGTGAGAATTCTGTGGCGCACCAAGCAAGGTGCGCCACAGAAAATATTTCTGTGGCGCACCTGGCCTGGTGCGCCACAGAATTCTGAAAAAATTCAAAAAATGCAAAAAAAAAATATATAAAGTTTCAAAAAAATTCAGAAAAATCAAAATATGAAATAATATGAAAAATCCTAATTATTTGAATTTTTTCAGATTTTTTGCACATTTTGAACTGATACCTTCCCGCTAGGTAGCCCATCTTCAAATTGCTCCAACCCTAGCACGCTTAACTTCTAAGTTCCACCCACTTCACCTACCTTTGTGCTACTCAAGTTCTTATTGATATATATATCATATGAATCCTCTTAAGTCTTGTATGTGTATATGTTATGTATGTGTTATAAATGTGTGTTTTAAATTTCAGATTTTTCAAAAACTTCTAAACTTTCAAAAGGAGATTCAAAAGTTTCAAAAGATCCAAAAAATTAAAAAAACTTAATTTTTAAAAAAAACTTTAAAAAATTCAAAAAATCCAAAAAATTCTAAAAACTTATTTAAATAAAAAACTTTAAAAATTCAAAAAATCCAAAAAATTGAAAAAACTTATTAAAAAAACTTTAAAAAATTCAAAAAATCCAAAAAATTCAAAAAACTTATTTAAAAAAACTTTAAAAAATTCAAAAAATCCAAAATTTTCAACATTCTTCTTTGTTATAACTTTTTTTGGAATTTTGGAATTTTTTCTTTTTTTTAATTTTTTTTGATTTTTTGAATTTTTTTTGATTTTGTAGAAAAAAATCGTCTGTTTGTAATTCTGTGGCGCATCCTTGGCATTGGTGCGCCACAGAATTATTGGGCGGGATTCGAAATTTGAATCCCGCCAGATAATTCTGTGGCGCACCAATGCCAAGGATGCGCCACAGAATTATTGGGCGGGATTCAAAATTTCGAATCCCGCCCAATAATTCTGTGGCGCATCCTTGGCACATGCGCCACAGAATTTTTTTTTCCTTTTTTGATTTTTTTATTTTGCTGGGAAAATTCTTCTGTTGGCCATAACTTTTTTTTCGTTTGGAATTTTGAGAATCCGAGAAATGTCCAACCGGGTAACCCGGGTGAGGGCGGTTCCGAAATTTTCTCTAGTTTTTTTTAAGGTATTATTCGCATTTTTTCGACGTCGTATGCAAAAGTTATGCCCGTTATAAGATTTTTTTTTCATTTGTTGCAAAAAAGGTCAAAATTCATATTTCAAAATTTCTAGACCTATTAGACACTCATACCTAACTACATCGCAAAGGATTTTATTTATTGAATTTTTTATCATTTTCTTTCACTTCATGCAAAACTAAAAAGGCGATCCACGGGGGGGGGGGGGGGGGTGGGATTTGAAAAAAAAAATTCTGTGGCGCACCAAACTTGGTGCGCCACAGAAAGTCAGTTTTCTGTGGCGCACCTACCAGGTGCGCCACAGAATGTCACTTTTCTGTGGCGCACCAGCCACGGTGCGCCACAGAATGTCCCTTTTCTGTGGCGCACCAGCCACGGTGCGCCACAGAATGTCCCAGATAGACCTCTGACCTAGTGGCTGTACGTGGGACCCACAGAAATTCTGTGGTGCATGGGTGGGCATGCGCCACAGAATCCTGACTTTCTGTGGCGCATGGGTGGGCATGCGCCACAGAATTCTGACTTTCTGTGGCGCATGGACAAAAGATGCGCTACAGAAAGTCGAAAATTTCTGTGGCGCACCAGCATCCATGCGCCACAGAAATAATTCTGTGGCGCACCAATTAACGGTGCGCCACAGAATGCCAACCTCCCTATAGCCATTTCTGTGGTAGTGAAAAAAAACACACGGTTTCACCTGCATACAGTCCTACGGTGGCTAGAGAGTGCCCGCATATCAAATGCATCGTAGGACGTATGCAGGGAATCCGAATGGTTTGTATTCGGCCGATGAACTGAAGGATTTCTGGATAGAACCCTCTTAGCACTGAGAGAAAGCTTCTATGCCGACCCCTCGAGATCATATCATGCAACGACCTTCAGAGCTCGAGGATCCTCTGTTTCCTTTCTCTTTGTCGTGCTTGCTTCTCTTCCTTTCCTCCCGCTGGGGGTCTAAAGAAACTCTCACCACGGTGGATCTACGCTTCACACCTCATCAGCTCACAAACTCGAAGGAAACACACGATTCGTGTGCTGTACAACATTCACAGCGCGCTCTTCCAAGCCAGAAGCTCTCCACACGCGTGTGTTCCCGCCTTCGTTCCCGCCATTTCTCACTATATATATGTAGGTTGGCCGCCATTGCCATGTCACATCTAAACTCATATTTGCAACCTCTGAACTCTCTCATGGCTTCCACCGTACCCACTCTAACCTACCCTGAGGCGGAGGCGCTTTGCGCCTCGAACTACCCCTGCCCGCCCGGCTACCGCGTCCCCGCCGACTGGTGGCTGAGCGCCGGAGGCGTGCCGGTCCCTCCTGTCCCTCAAGGTGTGGCGCGCCGGGCGGCCATCACGAACCACTACTACCTCGAGCTCACGCCGGAGCAGCAGATGGATCCCCACTGGCATCCCGACTACCGCCCGACTTGGGACGCCTTCATCATCAATCGGCGTGAGAGGGCGCTCGCCAGGTACGAGGAGGACGGCCCGCCTCCTTCGAACTTCAACGAGGCCGGCCGTCGGCTGTGGTGGGGTGGCCGGACACTCCAGAGCGTTATGGACTACATCATGGCCAGCGATAAACCCCGCCTGCGCTACCCTCACATCCAGTCCAGGCGTGCTCACCCGTCGAGGTTGGAGCCACGAGCGTCGTCCGATGACAGCGACAACGACGACGATTACGAGGACGAGTATTATAGGCCTAGGCAGGAGTATGACTAAGATTGTTAGGACAAATGATCCACTGTTGTCATTCCGTACTGTTGTCATTGGTTAGGACAAATGATTTGTATTCGGTCAATGAACTAGTTATTATCAAATGATCCACTGTTGTCATTGGCTCCAAGATTCAAAAATATGCAAAAAAATATTAGTTAATCCATTTTTTAATTGAAAATGGCAAAATTGTTAATAGTTTGTAGAGTTACAATAATTATTTTATAAAACAGAAAATGGATTTGGATTACTTATTCAAATTCAAGCACTTTTCATGTTGAAATTTTTCTCAAATTCATTCAAATACTCAAATGTTTTAAAATTATGCCAGATTTGAAAAATCAGAGAAAACAGTGCGCGCGCGCAATTTCGGGCCTATTAGTCGCGGCCCGTACCAACAGCCGCGACTAAAGCTTGTGGTGCGCGCGGGATGTGAAACCACCCCCGCCCCCCACCTTTAGTCGCGAGGCGTGACTAAACCCGCGACTAAAGACCCCCCTTTTGTCCCGGTCGGAGCCTCAACCCGCGACTAAAGGGGGGGGGGGCTATATAAAGATGGCCGTCTCCCCGGTGCGTGGCTCAGACCGCGACACCGGAGGCCATTTGGAAAACAGAGCGCCGCCACCGTAGCCATCCTGCCGCCACCGTAGCCTCCTGCCGCCGGCCGCTCTCCTCCGCCCCGCCCGCCGCTCACCTCCGTCGCGGCCGCTTCTCTCCTCCGCCGCGCGCCCTTCACCTCTGCCGCTGCCTCACCACCTGCTGCCCACGCCACCGCCCGCCGCCACCACCCGTGTCGTCGCCTCCTTGTGCCGCCGCCGCCGTCGCCTCCTCCGCCGCCCGCACCCTCCTCCGTGCTCGCCGCCGTCGCCTCCTCCGCCGCCCGAGCCCTCCTCTGCGCCCGCCGCCGTCGCATCCTCCGCCTCCCGAGGCCGCCGTCCTCCGCGCCGGACACCGCCCGCCGCCACCGCCCGAGCCCGCCGTACGTCCTCCGCGCCGGCGCCGCTCGATTTAGGTTAGTTTTTTTGGTATTGATTTTTAGGTTAGTTTAATTTTAGATCAGTTAATTAGGTAGATTTTTAGGATAGTTTAATTTTAGGTTAAATTTTAGATTAGTTAGGTTGATTTTTAGATTTAGGTTAGTATAATTTTAGAAATTTTGCTAAGTTAAATTGGTACTTTAGAAATTTTGCTAAGTCAAATTGGCACTTTAGAAATTTTGCTAAGTTAAATTGGTTTTACTTTTTTAGTGTAGAAATAGAAATTTTGCTAAGTTAAATTGGTATTACTTTTTAGTGTAGAAATAGAAATTTTGCTAAGTTAAATCGGTATTACTTTTTTAGTGTAAAAATATAAATTTTGCTAAGTTAAATTGGTATTACTTTTTTAGTGTAGAAATAGAAATTTTGCTAAGTTAAATTGGTATTACATTTTTAGTGTAGAAATAGAAATTTTGCTAAGTTAAATTGGTATTAATTTTTTAGTGTAGAAATAGAAATTTTGCTAAGTTAAATTGGTATTACTTTTTTAGTGTAGAAATAGAAATTTTGCTAAGTTAAATTGGTACTTTAGAAATTTTGCTAAGTTAAATTGGTATTACTTTTTTAGTGTAGAAATAGAATTTTTAACTTAGGTGTTTTTAGTTTATTGTTCTCGGCGACGATGTCCCTGTTGGATCAGAGGGGCGATGTGCGGGACTGGGCTCCGCCGGGCTGGCACTGGGAGGTACTACCTTCCGGGACGCGCAGCTTGGTGAGGAATCCGGGTGATGTCGTCGACCCGGATCTTCTTTGGTGGCAGTCGCGTGGGCCACGCTCGGTGCAGAGGGAGCCGACCCTATGAGAGAGGAGGACGAGCATGTCCGTCGCTACATGTATCTATTGGATAGGCATTATAGAAATAGTTGGTCGTTTCTTCAGAGGGTTCCTTATCATGTGAGGTATGACCCTGTGAGGTTTCCATCTCTTTGGATGCGCAGCGCCGGTGGCTCAGCACCCCGCAGCTCAGGAACCGGTCGAAGTTAGTTTGAGAGGTTCATGCATGGGAGATGTAATTTCTGAAAAGTACTGTATTTTTGTTGATCAAGTAAAGTCGTGTATTAGTGATATTATTCATGATGTATTAGGTTTAAAAAATAATGGACCCGATCTATGTAACTGGATTATTCTAGATGTATTTGTGATATTATTCGGTGTGTATTTTTCTGTACTATTTGTATGTAGTATTATTTTAGTAGTATTTTTATGTACTAGTAGCAATATTGTATGCGATAATGATATTGTGTGCATTTTGCAGAAACTATGGATCCACTTAGTCCAATCCGTAGAGACCTAACACAAGAAGAAATTCTCGAGGACATAATCCACAACGCCCCCAGTGCTGATCCACCCGTATCTCCCTCGATGTATCTGAACCCATCCGGTGAGGGTGAAGAGGTCGACCAAAATGAGGGGAAAGCCAACGCCTCTGATGATGGAGAAGGTGACGGCTCCGATGATCGACCCTTAATGAAGTCCGGCGAGGTATATATATGAAGTCCGATGATCAGTAGATGCATTAATTGAGTTGTATATATATGAATTGACGAATGTTTCTTCTCTTAGGCCTCCACATCGAGCAAATGTTCCAAACGAGGCCCGGCCAAAAAGTTGGCCCCATCTGCGCATTATACAATTACAAAGATATCACCACAGGGCGAACCGTTGGAACCCATAAAGGTTGCAAAGAAATTTGTAAAACAATGCGGAGTTATGGTTAGGGATCGCGTCCCGATCACTGTTTGCAAGTGGCATAAGCCCAAATGGGTGGAAGATAATGAGTATGTCGCCGAAAGGTACAAAGATGGTCTTTGGAATGACCTCATGGCACATTTCACCCTCCCAGAATGTGAGGAAGAGGACGACACAGCTGCATTGAGGGACAAAGTCAAGGTGTTTACTCTTAAGAAGATGGCCGAACTATTCCGACAGTGGAAGAAAACATTATGGCAAGAGTATCAGAAGAACAATATTGCTCCAAAATTCGAAGGCTATCTAGCGAAGCAGAAGGCTTACTGGGATGCATTTGTGAAGTACAAGTAGTCAGCATATGCTACGGAAAAGTCAACACGAAACAAGACAAATGCTGCGAAAAAGAAATATCACCATCGCCTCGGGACAGGGGGCTACGTGACTGCCATGCCAAAGTGGAATAAAATAGAGGAAGCGCTGCTTGCTAAAGGGATCATTCCAGAACCAATTCGCGACGAATGGGAATTGAGGGCAAGAATTTTTTTCCTTGCGCATGGGAGTGAGTATGACGATGAGACAGGGGACCTTGTTTGCAGTGACGGGATTAAGGTACCCAGGGAGACATGGCTGAAAGTGGTGAAAGAAATTAAAGAGGGGAAATAAAGTTCCGTCCTGATAGAGAGAAAGACTTGCTGACAAAGGTCCTAGGGAATGACGAACATGGAGGACGAACACGAGGCCTTGGCCCTAGTTATCCCTGGGAGATTGGGTTTCCCAAAGACAAAGATACTTATAGAAGCCGATCGAGAGCAAAGAAGCAATGAGAGGAGGAGGAGGGAGACATGTTCAACCAGTTGCTAGCAAGAATTGACAAGCAGCTGCAGCAAATTGACGAACTTAGAGGAGAGCGCCTGCAAGATCCTGTACTCGATATTACCGCCGGGCCATCTCTGCGGAGAAGCAGCGTGGCTGAATCGGTGTAGCGCCCATGCTTAGAAAAGCAATGACATTTTGGGAAATATGCTATTCCCTGGATCGAGTATGGATAGCAATTCACAAACAGATGTAATACCATGCATCCATGTCAAATAGTTATTACATTGCGAGATCCATAAATAAAATATTCTTTACAAATTGCATAGCCAAAGGTTAGCTTGAATGCAAAGTTTGGCAGCGGAAACATAAGTAGCACAGAGAGCTTCATCATCTTCATGTGCCACTGGCATACATGTTGGTTGCAAGCTCGAAAGGTAGACGTCCTCACGTGTCATCGTAAAAACCTGCAACATTAACGTTGCAGCCCAGGGAATTTGGGTCAATACCTTGTGACAGGCCGGCAAGTGATACTTTGGTGGAATATAAAATGGCAAGTCTAAATCTATATGCATGTTTGGCTGGTGGAGTTAAAGGCTATTGCATAAAGCCAATTTTGTCCTACTTTTCATAAAGCTTTTTCATTTCTCAACTTTCCATAAGACGAACCGGCATGAAAACCAGTGTCTCTTCTACTCTTGTTCACCCATCAAATTTTATTTATGAAATTGGAATGGGGAGATTTTCCATCGACATCCTTGTCCAGCTGCTCAGAATTGTCCGTAACCGGGGACACGGCTATGATCATAGTTTTTACACTCTCGAGAGGTTGTGCATTTTCACCACGAGACTCAGTCAACCCATTCAGACCTTAACCCTCAATTAGTGAAAAGGAAAGGAGAAGACTGAGACGAGACCTTTCGGAAATAGTCCCCTGTTCCTCTGGGCAGACCCATACCAGGGGTTCATCAGCTGAAATCTGTCGGAATCAGGTTCCTAGAACTTACTTAGTCAAGACAGAGCCATAATATCAAGTGGCTGCACTGGAAGCAATCTAAACTTGGAGTGACTTAAATCCCTTTGTTCCTGGGTGGCCGTTCGCAAGTGTACGTACTCAGGTTCACTCATCTAAATGAGCCTGAGTCTAACCCAGGTGCACTCATTTAAATGAGCCTGAGCAGCCACTCAACTATCAACCTCCGAAGCAATACCAATTGCCACCCAGGTAGTTCATTAACTTAGTAGAGTTTTTATCTTTTCATACTACAATAAAACATTTCAGCATTGCAATTCTAAGTTCTACCAAGATAATGGGTTCCTAGACCAACTGGAATAAAGGGAGGTATACTAAACAGGTCTGCATAGCAATATATTAGTGCACCTATCATGCATACTACTGAAATAGTCTACCATGCAAATATAATAAAATAGTAGGTCTTTAATGAAAGGGTGTATCACTTGCCTTTTTGGTAGTCGATAATCTTTCACTTCTCTCAACAATACACGTAGCTCTCCGTTCAAGCTATAAGATAAAAGTAACACAACATAAGCACACCATTCCACAACCACAAAAATCAAACAAGACAACAACTAGAAAGATTTGATATCCATTTTATTTTAGACTCTATCTATCTTAGGGATTATTAGGCAATAAGGATTAAGGTTTGAGGCTAGCTTGCAAGATATGGTTTTGAGGTGTTAAAAGGCAAAGTCAACAAGGTCAAATACATAGAAGGAATAATTGGATAGTCCTAGGGTATATTGAAATGAATTGATAGGATACCTAACATATATAGAATTGAAATGGTCCATGTGAATAGAATCACATAAGTCTCAAATGGTGCAACTACAATACTATTAAATAAAGTGTGACAAAATATGAGTAATATCATTCAAAATGATAACTCATTTTCATATTAAAATAATTATAGATAAAACACTTTTATCAAACAAAGCTTGGAAAAGTATTTAATTATTTCCACAAATGAAATAGGGTTTATAATATCCCCATATTATTTATTTTAAAACAATAAACCAAAGGGGGAAATACTATTTGAAAACCCCATTTAAATATTTTATTTCCAAGACTTTAAAATTGAGATTTGAAGATAAAGGAATATTTAATTTAAAATATAACTTTGAAGATGTCAAAACAATCTTCTATAAAAGCTTTTCTTGATTTTTGGAGACTTTATTTAATTATTAACAAAAGTTTTAATTTTTGTGATTTTAAAACATTCCAAAATTTGGGATGTTACAAACCTACCACCCTTACAAGGAATCTCGTCCCCGAGATTCGAAGAGGCTAGAAAGAAATATGGGTTTGGGACAACTAGGTTTAGGCAACTGGGTGGGCTACCACCCTTAAAAGAAACTTTTGTAGGTAGTCTTGAATTCTTGACTACATACAAGGCACACACATCGGGCGGTTCATGGATCCTTGTTGGGTCAACTTTTATCTTCGACTGTTTGAGTTTTGCTTCATCATCCTTATTCCATATATAAAGCATGTATCAGCTCTTTTTAAGAATTTGGTGATTCTTTTCATCCTTGGTTGATACTTTGAAATCCATATAGCGTAAGCTTCACTTCCAATAGGCGGGTGTCTCTTCAAGATGGCTTGAAATATTATGTCTTCCATCCATGTGATGTCTTAGGCAATCTTTCTTCTCTAGGTTGGCATCCTTCAGTGCAAACAAAGCGTCCATTCTAACGGAACTCTCATGGTAGGTCAAAACTTTCATTGATGGACCTCTTCTTCTTCACTGGGGTTTAACCTCACCGAAATTCTTACGTTTCGACAACTCTTGCCTCACATAGGGTTATAATATATTATCCTCCTACGAATCAGGCTTATCAACGTCGTCTCTCTTATAGGTATGTCACTCAGATTTATCAATCCAAATAGTGAGGGGAATAACATGAGTAGTAGGAATGGTGATCAGTCCATCCTGCACCCGTATCATTTCCTCAATATGTTGATAGGTGAATCACGTAGTCTATCTCTTGGGCATCCTCACTTGTCTAACAGATAGTTTCCAATCTGCAGGACAACCTCAACTAACTATCGATCCTTTAAAACTATTGGGTTGCGTAAACTCCTGCACACGCTAGCTCACAAGCTATTGCTTCTTTGGTGATCCTTCTCAGTGGGAAACACGCTTTCCATTTTTTCTTAGCTTGTCCATTTCAGCGTCATCTCTTCATCCCTGATATGACGAGCATGCTTCACAAGAATGATTACTGCTTCGTTTAGTTTTGGCATAAGATAGTCGATACTAGTTTCACTCATCGTGATTTAATATGGTTATTACTTCGACATTACACCCCTCTTACATCACAGTACTTATTCTTCCACTTACATATAACTATTGGCATTTATTTCATCCTCAGAACATTTCCATTGACTCTGGTCCTTCTTCTTGGCTAAACTCCTCATGAAAACTCAGTTGGTTTCTTTGCTTCTTGATTTAAACTCATATCTGATCCGCTTCTTTTCTGGTGTGGTGAGTGTGACAGCTTTACTAGCATGATCTATCCGACCTTCATACCTGGACATCCAGTCCTTGCCTATGATTATATCAAAGCCTTGCAAGTCTAGCACAAATAACTCGCTTGGAAACTTGTGTGTCTCAATTTCCAAGGTCATGTTTTGGCATACCGCGTTTGCTGGTCTCTTCCCTTCTGTAGAGCTTACTCTGATGGGTCTTCTAATCCCTTGATAGGATATCTTATTTTTACTCACAAATTCTTTTGATATGAATGAATGTGTAGCCTCAGCATCGAAAATTACTCGTGCAGAACATGAGTTGATCAACAATTCTTCAATAACTGGATTTGGTCTCTTGAGAACTCTCTCACTGTTTATAGACAACACATGTCCCTTTCGGAATTGAGTTGGCTTAGTCCCAATAATAATCTTCTTTTCTGGACAGTCCCAAGAATAGTGTCTCATTTTCTTGCATTTGAAACACTGCACCTGGCTGATGTCCTTCCTGTTGGGTTTGGGGTGGCGATTCTGACTACTGTTTTCTCCCATAAGGTGCTCATTTCCGAGGTCATAAACCTCGGGGATGTGGTGTCCATGGTTGATGTGGTGATCAATTTCTCCATGAAAGTCGTGTCTATGAATATTATGACAAATCGTGGTTATTGTCTCCATGATAGTTGAACTCAAAATGATTACGTTCATCATCTGAAGTGTGCAATTCCTGCTGTGATTCTGAGTGATGCTCTTCCACATTATGCTTTCGCTTCTTGTTCGCAACTTGCTTTAGTTTGCTCTCCAAGGTTATCGCTTGGTCAACCAGTGACTGGTAGTTTGGGGTATATGCAACTGTCAATAGAATGGATAGTTCGTCATTCAGACCATTTAGAAACGTTTCTTTCCTCTTAGTATATGTATCAACATCATCCGGTGCGTAGCGCGACAGATTATTGAACTCATTCATGTATTCTATTACGTTTCGGTCGTCTTGTCGAAGATCGAGAAATTCTTCCCTCTTCAGCTTCATCACTCCTGATGAAACATGTGCAATACAGAATCCTTTTTGAAATAAATCCCATGTCATCTCTTCAATGGGGTAAGTGATCTGGTAGTTGTCCCACCAGTCTGCTGCAGGTCCTTCTAGTAGGTGTGCCGCGAATCTAACCTTCTTAGCATCTGTGCATCCGATGGTCACCAAATCTTTATTCACTGATCGTAGCCAATCGTCGGCCAAAATAGGTTCTGCAGCTCTTGAGAACTTTTCCGGTCGAAGTTTTAGGAATCTGATCAACATATCCACTTGAGTAGGAGGTGGTGCTAGAATGTCCTTGTGGTCTTCCTAGTTGTGGGTCATCCACTGATTCAACTGTTTCTGTGCATCTAGTAACTCTTGTAGTGTAGGCATCACCGGGTTGTTGGGATTTGGCTGGGACATCTGTTTAGTTTAGCATGGATGAGTAGAGATAGAGGGACACTAAGGGAAGTATTAATACCCATACACAGCAGATCAAGACAAATCATCTTACAAGCAACATCTAGCAAGCATCAATCAACAGTAAAACAACCAATAGAGATAAAAACAACTCCTCCTACTTAATTTTCGAAATTATAGATTGGATAACAAACAAACACAACAAGGTTTTTCAAAATAGACACGATAGTACTGCCATACCACAATTTGGTAAGTCAATACAATATTACTATAACGCTATTAGGGTAAAATGGTGGTCTAGTCTATCTCTTCCTTCAATGCTTCAAGATTCTCTTCTATTTCTTTGAGTTCGTCGAGGTACTTCTAGATGTTGTGAAGTCAAAATTTTAAGTCTTCGATCAAGGTGCTTGATGGCTTCTCATAATTGTCATGTTGATCTTCAACGTCTTCGGAAACATTTCTGAGTAATGGTCATCTATAAATAAGATAAGATAACTTAGAAAGCAATTAGTTGAGAAGGTTACAAGAAGATATTAGGAAAGATTTAGACAAGAAGAAAATAACTTTTGTTCCTATGGTCATTCTTATTTCTAATCCAAACCTAAGGTTTTCGAGCCTACAGGCAACATTACGCTCTGATACCATCTGTAGCGCCCTTGCTTAGAGGAGCAGTGACATTTTGTGAAATATGCTATTCCCTGGATCGAGTATGGATAGCAATTCACAAACAGATGTAATACCATGCATCAATGTCAAATAGTTATTACATCGCGAGATCCATAAATAAAATATTCTTTACAAATTGCATAGCCAAAGGCTAGCTTGAATGCAAAGTTTGGCAGCGGAAACATAAGTAGCACAGAGAGCTTCATCATCTTCATGTGCCACTGGCATACATGTTGGTTGCAAGCTCGAAAGGTAGACGTCCTCACGCGTCATCGTAAAAACCTGCAACATTAACGTTGCAGCCCAGGGAATTTGGGTCAATACCTTGTGACAGGCCGGCAAGTGATACTTTGGTGGAATATAAAATGGCAAGTCTAAATCTATATGCATGTTTGGCTGGTGGAGTTAAAGGCTATTGCATAAAGCCAATTTTGTCCTACTTTTCATAAAGCTTTTTCATTTCTCAACTTTCCATAAGACGAACCGGCATGAAAACCAGTGTCTCTTCTACTCTTGTTCACCGATCAAATTTTATTTATGAAATTGGAATGGGGAGATTTTCCATCGACATCCTTGTCCAGCTGCTCAGAATTGTCCGTAACCGGGGACATGGCTATGATCATAGTTTTTACACTCTCGAGAGGTTGTGCATTTTCACCACGAGACTCAGTCAACCCATTCAGACCTTAACCCTCAATTAGTGAAAAGGAAAGGAGAAGACTGAGACGAGACCTTTGGGAAACAGTCCCCTGTTCCTCTGGGCAGACCCATACCAGGGGTTCATCAGCTGAAATCTGCCGGAATCAGGTTCCTAGAACTTACTTAGTCAAGACAGAGCCATAATATCAAGTGGCTGCACTGGAAGCAATCTAAACTTGGAGTGACTTAAATCCCTTTGTTCCTGGGTGGCCGTTCGCAAGTGTACGTACTCAGGTTCACTCATCTAAATGAGCCTGAGTCTAACCCAGGTGCACTCATTTAAATGAGCCTGAGCAGCCACTCAACTATCAACCTCCGAAGCAATACCAATTGCCACCCAGGTAGTTCATTAACTTAGTAGAGTTTTTATCTTTCCATACTACAATAAAACATTTCAGCATTACAATTCTAACTTCTACCAAGATAATGGGTTCCTAGACCAACTGGAATAAAGGGAGGTATACTAAACAGGTCTGCATAGCAATATATTAGTGCACCTATCGTGCATACTACTGAAATAGTCTACCATGCAAATATAATAAAATAGTAGGTCTTTAATGAAAGGGTGTATGCACTTGCCTTTTTGGTAGTCGATGATGTTTCACTTCTCTCAACAATAAACGTAGCTCTCCGTTCAAGCTATAAGATAAAAGTAACACAACATAAGCACACCATTCCACAACCTCAAAAATCAAACAAGACAACAACTAGAACGATTTGATATTCATTTTATTTTAGACTCTATCTATCTTAGGGATTATTAGGCAATAAGGATTAAGGTTTGAGGCTAGCTTGCAAGATATGGTTTTGAGGTGTTGAAAGGCAAAGTCAACAAGGTCAAATACATAGAAGGAATAATTGGATAGTCCTAGGGTATATTGAAATGAATTGATAGGATACCTAACATATATAGAATTGAAATGGTCCATGTGAATAGAATCACATAAGTCTCAAATGGTGCAACTACAATACTATTAAATAAAGTGTGACAACACTTACCAAAATTGTACAAGTTCCACGTAGATTTTGGTGTGAACTAATGATATATTGAATTACTCACATGACTCATTTGTAGCTTAAATAGTTCAAGCTATGTTATTAAGATTGAATGGCATAAGGTTGGATAGGTACAAATATTATTGGGAATGTGGTTGAAGGATCCTAATGGATATCAAGGTTTAAGCACATGTGCTACTGGATAGATAAATCAAATATGAATCCGACGCAAAAAGAATCAATTAGATATGACTAATATATGGTTAAAAAAACAAAATTTTAACTTCAGATTTCGAAAATTTGATAATTAGAAAAACTAGTACCACCGGATAGAGAATTTAATTTAGAACTCAACGCAGCAAGAATCATCTAAAATGGATTTACGGATCAAAGGATATGAAATTTACAGATTGGTGACATGAGCTAGTGCAGTACAAAGATGATCCGATCGATTAGTTCCAGTTGCATGGAAAAATAAAAATAAATAGAAAAAAACGTGGCTGATACCTCCAACGATGCCAAGAAAGAAAAAAAAAGGAACAGGGCTCGCCGACGGGATTTGACAGAATGACAGCGTGCACGGTGACGGGGAACGCCTCAGCACGGAAAAAAGGAGGGTGACGACGGCGGGCTCGATCGCGTCTTGAAACGGCGGTAGTCGTCGGCTAGAGTCGCGACGGGGCAGCGACGAGCTTCGGGCGAGGGCCTAAACAACGAACCGGCTGTGGAAAAAAAAATCGAACAGGAGGTCAGGAGTGTGCGCCGTGGCTAGGGAATGCTAATGGAACAAGAGTTGGCGGCGGCGACCTTTGGCGTCGCCTGAATCCTCAGGAACACGCGGCGGCGGGGCTCAACTCCGGCGATAAAATTGGCCATCCTGGAGGCGATTCGGAGGGTGATTTTGGGGGCAAAAGAAAGAGGAGGTCAAAGGCTTCGTGTAGAAACAAACGACACTTCGATTGGTGCTGTAAAACTCCCGCAATCATGTCGGGAAGAAACTGAAGCGTGAAACGTAACTCCCGTCCTGGAGCTTGAAGATGATGACGTCATCGCTGACATCATCGCTGACGTCATCGATTTTTATTTTTTTCTATTTTCTGTTTTCTTTTAGAGATTTTGATTTAAGCCTCCAAATAAAGTCAAATAAATTTGTAAAAATTTGTAAAATTCCCATTAGTCAGCATAGACATTTAGGAACTATTTTTGATAAAAATAAAATCACCAAAATAACCTTTTTGGTTAAATTTGCCTTATATGGCTATTTGTGGATTTTCCAAATTTGGGTTTATAAATATCACAAAATATTTAAATAAAAACCATAGAATAATATGAGTAATATCATTCAAAATGATAACTCATTTTCATATTAAAATAATTACATATAAAACACTTTTATAAAACAAAGCTTGGAAAAGTATTTAATTATTTCCACAAATGAAATAGGGTTTATAATATCCCCATATTATTTATTTTAAAACAATATACCAAAGGGGGAAATACTATTTGAAAACCCCATTTAAATATTTTATTTCCAAGACTTTAAAATTGAGATTTAATTTAAAATATAACTTTGAAGATGTCAAAACAATCTTCTATAAAAGCTTTTCTTGATTTTTGGAGACTTTATTTAATTATTAACAAAAGTTTTAATTTTTGTGATTTTTAAAACATTCCAAAATTTGGGATATTACAATCGGAGGTCCTGTCTGACGGTGCACGGATGATAGATGGCAGTCCCGGCTACCCCGTGGATGGAATCAAGAAGCAGATATGTTGTGAGCTCCATCAGAAGGTGAAGAACATATCCCTGAAGGTGGCGGTCGGATGTGCTTTACCTTGTCCACCTGAGGCACGTTGGCATGGCCATGAGATTCCAGCTGGCTATGCTAAAGTCGGGGTGGATGAAATCGTAATGGGATTTGACTCAATGGAACTTGACATCCCTGGACCTGAAGGTGAGAGGACACTCGGAGAAGTACTGGGTGGTATCATTCTATGGGACAAGAAGAACATCAAGCTTCCAGGCTCGGCGCCAAGGCCAACACCGCCTCCGAGTCGTCGTAGGTCACCATCACCTACAAGAAGCCCACCCCAAGACTATGATCACCACAGCGCGAGTCCATCTCGATCTCCACCGCCGGACTTGGGTCGGCCGTCTTCGCCGCCGCCTTTGCCTGCTAAGGACAATAAGCGGAAGCGTGCTTCGTCGCTGATAACTAACCGACGCAGCAGCCTAAAACGAAAAATTTCGCCCCCCCAAGAGTACCTCATAAGAATCTTCCCATCAGAACTTACGATCGTACTGACGAGGAAATCGCAGCGATCGCAAAGGCTGAAAAAAGATGCGCATTTTGCAAAGAAGAAAACAGAGCCCGTCCCAGTATACATCGAGAAGCAAAAAGTTTGGGCACTTAGTTTTCTGAACACAAAATCGCAATATGAGTTGCACCATAAGCCAGATGACTATCTACGCACACTTCGGAAGGAAGTGGAGAAGAGCAAATCAAGTAAAAGTGCAAGCGGGAGCAAATCAAGTAAAAGTGCAAGCGGGAAAAGAAGGGACGTTCCCTAGCTCGGAGAACAGGCCAAACAATCGATCCCACCCCTCAAGGTGTTATCCAAAGACGTTCCCCAGGTGCTGAAGCAGGATATGGGAGAAGATGCAAAGTTGGTGACCGCTATGGGTGTGAGTGTTGCTGAACTACTAGGTTCCCAAGACGACAAGTTATCCAAGGCTGATGTAGTCCCTACATATGTCCCAGGGAAGCCTTTGGTCAGCAAAGACAAGTTGAAACAACTGCCAACACACATGCGAAATTTGCATGAATGGTACTTGAGAGAGGTAAAGCGGGACAGAATAATGATCGTGGCGAAAGTCCCACAAGACTACTTCTTTCGAGCCGAAGAGGTCCATGTTGACTTTTCAGAACTCTTCCAGTTATACAATTTCTACACTCTCAACAAATCTCTCATGAGTTGCTATTGTCTGTAAGTTATTGAATTCATTATCTACATATAAGTTGTTCAGTTCATTGCATGTGTAATTATTCTCATTATATCCTTTTGTACTCTATTATGCAGAATGAACATGCAGGCTTGTAAAAGAAAGATCTATAATGTTGGTTTCATTAACCCAGATAAAGTACATATAGAAATGCTAATGACAAAACCCGACGAGACGGCGGAAAACCTTCTAAGGTTTCTAACGGAGCAAAATTTCTGTGACCACATACTGTTTCCTTACAACTTTAAGTGAGGGTCTTACTCTGTTGTACACATTCATTTTTGCTTACTCGATGTTAAGTGTAATTGATGAGTTACTGACGTATATATAAACGTGTGCAGCTTCCACTAGATTCTGCTAAACATTCGAGTTGATAAGGGAATAGTTGAAGTCCTGGACCCATTAAAGAGACACCTGAAAGAGTTCCGCAACATGCAGGACATGCTCCAGAGGTTATTTTCGCGCTATATCGGTCTCTTTCGTTGATTTCATGAGATATCAGGTAATGAATAACTCATTCATTAATTCATTTTTTTTGCCGGGCAGGGTTTGGAACCGGTTCAAGAGTCTGGTGAAGGGTTCCTTTACTAAGGAGCTGACGTTTACTCCGATCTCAGTAAGTAGTACGAGATATGTCTGCGCATCTCTTTACTTCTAGTTTCAATATAGTTATGATGCTAGATTATTATTTTGATTGAATTCTATACTCGTAAAGTGCGCGAGGCAGCCACCGGGGACGCATCTATGTGGATACTACGTTTGCAAGTTTATTTGCACGTTTACCACTGAGCACAAAGATTATAGAGTCGATGTAAGCAATACATTCACAACATTATTTTATTACCATCACTTTTTTTTATCAGGATTGATGTTCATATTGATCTCCTTTTCTTATATAGTACGACAGAATGCGGGAAAAGGTCCTACCAGAGCAACGCGTAATAGGAATTGGAGAGGAACTGGCGGGATTTTTTATGACCGAGATGGTAGACGATGCCGGAGAATTTAGTGTGAATAATAGGCGCAACCGATGATCCCCGGCCGTGTAATCGAATAGACGGGCTTAGTCCCGGTAATTGTGAACTCCATGTAACTATCAAAGTTGTATATATTTGTATGCTCGATTGTAAGACAAGTTATTTTATGTATGCACGAACGTGTACGGTATGTGGTAGCGTAGAAATATATGAAAACTATTTTGAAATGAAGAAAAGAAATAAATAAAAGAAAACAAAATGAATTCTCTGCCACGGCACAGAAAGTGCCCAAATTTCTGCCGCGGCAGAGAATCATTAGTAAACCCTAAACCCTAACCAAAATGAATTCTCTGCCGCGGCACAGAAAGTGCCCAAATTTCTGCCGCGGCAGAGAATCATTAGTCGCGGCCCGTTATACGAACCGCGACTAAAGGTTCTGCCCCCAGCACGGCCAGGTTGAGGGCCATTTGTCCCGGCTGGTGACAGGTCCGTGACTAAAGGTTGGACCTTTAGTCCCGCCTGGCCTGTCCTGGTTGGCCAACCGGGACAAATGGCCCTCACGGCCAGGGACAATAGACCCAGTCCCCACTAGTGATAGTTGATAGCAAGAAAGCAATGAATAACCAAGTTAAATCATTCAAGCAAAACCTTTCATAAATAGTATGTTAAAGACATGAAAGCAATGTGATCCACATATTTGATTAATTCTCAAAGGTAATAGTTTCATGAAAAAAGTGTTTGAGAATCAAAACAAAGAAGATGTAAGTTTTAGCAAAAAGCTTCAACTTCCAACGTTAAAGTCAATATAAAGATTCATGTTTAATCTGACGATGCAATATGATCAATGATACCCAGGGTCAATGCTAGATGTTTGCTTTGGTGGAGATAGAAGGAAAGGAAAACTGACTCAACATTAAAAGTAAAAGAAAGACCCTTCACAGAGGGAAGCAGGGATTAGTCATGTGCTAGAGCTTTTTTATTTTTAGAAAACATAAGTAAAACAATTTTGAGAGATGCATGCTTTCGTCAACGATTTCACAACAGAGAAGCTATCTAGTCCCCCATAACAAGCAAGGCTTTTAGACTTGTGAGAGCAGCTGGTTTTTAGAGGAACGAGTACATTCCTCTTTCTCCTTGGTTTCACCACTGTCCAATGTTTTGAGCTGATTTCTCAGATTTTCATTGCACGGAGGAGAATGGTGAGTTATATTTATATTTTGCTTAAGCTGCTCTCGGGTTGATTCAAGTGAAGATGTAAACCATCGATACCGGGTGAAAGGAGGGAGATGACCTTGCTTGTCACAAGTTATATTCCTCTTTCTCCTTGGTTTCACCACTGACTTGTGACAAGCAAGGTCATCTCCCTCGTTTCACCGGGTATCGATGGTTTACGTCTTCACTTAAATCAACCCGGGAGCAGATTAAGCAAAATATAAATATAACTCACCATTCTCCTCCGCGCAATGAAAATCTAAGAAATCAGCTCAAAACATTGGACAGTGCTAAAACCAAGGAGAAAGAGGAATGTACTCGTTCCTCTAAAAACCAGCTGCTCTCACAAATCTAAAAGCCTTGCTTGTTATGGGGGACTAGATAGCTTCTCTGTTGTGAAATCGTTGATGAAAGCATGCATCTCTCAAAATTGTCTTACTTCTGTTTTCTAAAAATAAAAAACTCTAGCACATGACTAATCCCTGCTTCCCTCTGCGAAGGGCCTTTATTTTACTTTTAATGTTGAGTCGGCTTTCATTTTTCTTCTATCTCCACCAAATCAAACATCTAGCATTGACCCTGGGTATCATTGATCATATTGCATCGTCAGATTAAACATGAATCTTATATTGACTTTACCGTTGGAAGTTGAAGCTTTTTGCTAATACTTACATCTTCTTTGTTTTGATTCTCAAACACTTTTGTCATGGAACTATTACCTTTGAGAATTAATCAAATATGTGGATCACATTGCTTTCATGTCTTTAACGTACTATTTATGAAAGGTTTTGCTTGAATGATTCAACTTGGTTATTCATTGCTTTCTTGCTATCAACTATAGAAAATTGTTTTGTATCACTTTATTCACATCCTATGCTTTACATTACTATCTTGATCATGATTGTGTTGGTTGCATGTCTCATCAAAAATTATTTTGTTATCACTTACCTACTCGAGGACGAGTAGGAGTTAAGCTTGGGGATGCTGATACGTGTCAAACGTATCTATAATTTTTGATTGATCCATGCTAGTTTTGTGATATTGTCACATGTTTCTATTATCATATTACATCATTTTTATGCATTTTGTCGGACTAACCTATTGACAAGATGTCTAGTGCCAGTTTCCTGTTTTTGTTGTTTTTGTATTTCAGAAAATTTACTTCTAGAAATATTCTCGGAATTGGACGAAAATTTACGAGGAATTTTCACTCGACGAAAGGCACCAGGACACCAAAGGGCAGCCTGGGGGGCCACCCACAGGCCAGGGGCGGCCCTCTGCCGCGGCCCCAGGGGCACCCACGGATGGGACCCGCCCCTTCGAAAATAATGGCCGCCTCGATGTTTTTAGGTTTAATGGGATTTTATAGGCGTCGGAGGGGGCCGAGAGGGTGCCCACAGGGCAGGGGCGGGTCCCACTATATTACAATTGGATCATCACACTTTTTGGTACTCATAACTCATAAGAATAATACATGATGTATAAAAGGAGATATGCATGATCGAGCGTAGTGTGGAAAAATGTAGAACATGTGGCAAGCCACGCATCACACTAACTCAATGATCAAGCAAACTATATGGTAATGTAGAACGACATCAAGTCATGTAATGTAATGATGGACATTGCATGGCAATGTATCTCGGAATGGCTATGGAAATGCCGTCATAGGTAGGTATGGTGACTGTTTTGAGGGAGATAGTTGGCTTATGTGTAGGAGAACAGGATGAAGTTCTCCCACAGAGTTGGATGTACTCGTGAAGTATGCACCAATCTCAATGTGAGAGAGGGCATTGCGCAGCAACGAAGAGGCTAGCAAAATATGCAAGTGGAAGTGCCAAAAAACCAAAACTCACAATGCATTTCGTATATTGCAAACAACTAGCAGTTTCAATGTTGCACAAATGGTTAGAGACACCCCGAGAGGGATCGTGGCGGCGACACAAGTGCCCCGTTGGCTTCCCCGACCGTTGCAATAACTACCCACTAGGAACTTATTTTCAACTGAGGACAATTCATGATACATTAGCATTGTTGACTTAGGTTGTTTAGTTCAGAAAAGTATGGCTCCACGCTTTACTAACACATCTCCACTAATCTGCTCTAACACCATTAACCAACACATTTTAACCATTAGTTATTTTAATGTCTCAAAACAATTAAAAAGTATCAAATTATCCACATAGTGATCTACAAGACTATGCAGGTTTTTTCTACTTCATACCACTACCACATGCATAGCATTTTACCGATCTAACACATTAACCAAGCAACCAAAACAACTCTCTAACAAATATAAGTGAAGAACAAGAGAGTTTAATAACAACTACTAGCAGCTCTGAATAAGATAAAAGCTAAAAGAAAGAGCTTACTAGCAAACAAACAGTAGCTAAGAATACTCAACAAAATATAAGCGAAGCACAGGAGTATTCAAATGAAAAAGCGGAGTGTGTCTCTGTCCCACACAAATAAAGCAAGGAGCAAACACGCATATGACCTGCAAAATAACAAACAAAACTAAAAGTAAAAAGACGCTCCAAGTATAGCACATAATATGTAAAGTGATAAAAACTTAGATCAACGAAGACGACCTCATGATAGTCGATGAAGAAGAGGGGATGCCTTGGGCATCCCCAAGCTTTAACGCTTGATAGTTCTTGATATTCAGAGGGGGTGATATGGGGGCATCCCCAAGCTTGATCTCTGATCCATCTTCAATTTTTTTTTCATCATCCTCTCCTTTGGAACTTAAAAACTCGCTTCACACAAAACTCCTCATAAACTGAATAGAGGGTTAGTGCTCATAAATTAAAATGGACATGTGTTCAACTCAAGACAAATTGCAAACAATTTTATTAGGCATTAGATAATGTTCACTAAGTCTCAATGTGGCACTCCACCTCTAGATTATCACATTTAACGATAGTAAAGAGACGAATGCAAAATAAAAGCAGAATCTGTCAAAATCTGAACAGTCTGTAAAGATCGAATTTTTCGAGGCACTTCTGTAGCTCAAATCAGAAACCTCAAAACTAACGAAAGATAGATAAAAGTATCAGGCTTGCTGTCTAAAATTTTCAGAAAAATATAAAATTCATAGATTTGTTGGATTTTCGAACAGTGAAGGACAGAAATCTGTTTCTGGCCAACAAAACAACACCTTGCACTTTCAATGCATTAGAGGCTAATCTTGGCACAAAAAACCAAAATAAAAAGACACAATGAAGTTGATACAGAGGAAAAAACTTCAAGACTCAAGAAAAGTAAAAAACAAACTGAAAGTAAAAGATGGGTTGCCTCCCAACAAGCGCTTTTGTTTAACGCCTTTTAGCTAGGCGTAATGCCAAATATTAAGTTTTTTCGGAGGCCTTTGCAACATCAAGAGCATAGCTTGACCTTATGATTGATTCAAAAGGAATTTTTTTCTCTTTCTAGGGAAGTTCTCCATCCCTCTTCCGAGGGGGAACTGAAATCTTATATTTCCCCCTTTCATATCAATAATGGCACCAACGGTTCTCAAAAACTATCTCCCCAAAATAATAGGACAAGAAGCATTGCACTCAATGTCCATGACAATAAAATCAACGGGAACATAGTTATAATTAACAACAATAAGGACATCATGAACTCTACCCAAAGGTTTCTTTTTAGAAGAATCAGCAAGATGAACATTTAAATAGCACTCTTCCAAAGGATTTAAATTGAGCATATCATAAAAACTTTTAGGCATAACAGAAACACTAGCACCAAGATCACACAAAGCATTACAATCAAAGTCATTTATTTTCATCTTAATAGTGGGTTCCCATCCATCTTCTAATTTTCTAGGAACATAAGTTTCTAGCTTAAGCTTTTCTTCCCTAGCCTTGATAAGAGCATCGGTAATATGTTTGGTGAAGGCAATATTTAATTTCCTAGCATCAGGTGACTTAGCAAGTTTTTGTAGGAACTTTATGACTTCAGTAAAATTGAAATTATCAAAATCAATTTCATCATCTTTAAATAGGCTAGGAGGTTCCTCATTAGTAGTTTGGATAGTATAAACTTTAACAGTTTTCCTATTCATTTCAACAATTCTACCTTCTTCTTTCTCTCTAGCCCACCTAGTTTTCAAGCGAGCCATCATCCTTTCATTCTCATTAATTTGAATAGAAATAGCATTTAAAGATTCATTAGGCCTGTCTTGAAGAGGAGTGGTTCTAATTTTTAAAATTTCAACATCGTGAGCAAGATCTTCCACTTCAGAGACAAGTCTATCCAATTTTTGAAGTTTCTCTTCGACAATTTTGTTGAAAGCTTTTTGCGAAGTGATAAATTCTTTTAAAACATTTTCAAGATCAGAGGACACATTCTTATTACGATTATAAGAATTACCATAGGAATTTCCATAAGAGTTCCCATTATTGGGAGGATAAGGCTTATAGTTGTTACTACCAAAATTATTTCGATAAGCATTATATTTGAAGTTACTTCTATTAAGAAAATTAAAATCAACTTGATCCTTTTCTTGGGAAATTAATGAAGCAAGTGGGACATTATTAGGATCAATATTGGACTGATTCGTAGCAAGCATAGACATAATCATATCAACCTTATCACTCAAAGAGGAAATTTCCTCGACAGAATTTACCTTCTTACCACTTGGAGCTCTTTTGGTATGCCATTGCGAATAATTTGTCATCATCTCATCCAAGAGTTTAGTTGCTGGACCTAATGTTGTGGACATGAAGGTACCTCCCGCTGCTGAATCCAAGAGGTTCCTTGAAGAAAAATTCAAACCTACATAAAAAGTTTGGATAACCATCCACATAGTTAATCCATGCGTGGGACAATTTTTAACCATAAATTTCTTTCTCTCCCAAGCTTGAGCAACATGTTCATTATCAAATTGTCTAAAGTTCATAATTTTACTCCTTAGTTGTATGATTTTAGCAGGTGGATAATATATTCCAATAAAAGCATCTTTGCATTTAATCAAAGAATCAATGCTATTTCTAGGCAAAGACAATAACCATTCTTTTGCTCTCCCTCTCAAAGAGAAAGGGAAAAGCTTCAGTTTTATGATGTCACTTTCTAACTCTTTATACTTTTGCATATCACATAACTCAACAAACTTATTTAAATGAGAGGCGGCATCATCAGTACTAGCACCAGAAAATTGCTCTTTCATAACAAGATTTAACAAGGCAGCCTTAATTTCATAAGATTCCGGTTTAGTAGCGGGTGGAGCGATTGGAGAGCATATGAAATCATTGTTATTAATGCTAGTAAAGTCAAACAACTTGGTGTTTTCAGTGGAAGATATAATGATAAAATGAAATAACAAGACAGGAATAAAGACTACACTAATTTTTTTGGGTTTTAAAATTTTGCAACAAGAAAAATAAGCTAATGAGAAATAAAACAAGCAAGACAAGAACAAAGTAAAGTGATTGAGAGTGTGATACTCCCCTCTCTGTAGCTCCAAGATCCCCGCCAACGGCGCCAGAAAAGAGCTTGATTGCTACTGATGAAGAGTTGGGTAGTGCCCCAAGCGAAGGCGGAGATGTAGCAAGCAGCAGTTTTCCCTCGATATCGAACCGAGGTTTATCGAACCAGTAGGACCTTGAAATCAACAACAAAGTGAATGTTGAAGATCTCTGGTGCTTAATCTTCAACAGATGTGGACCTGCACACACTCAACCAAAATACTTTACCCCAACGACGGAAAGGTTGTCAATCTTTCCGGTCTCGCAGAAAACAAAGCGGTTAATTGTATAGTGAAATAGATGAAATATGAAAAGTGACCAGAGTAGTAATGATGGTGAAAAGTGATGAATAAAGGTTGCGATCAATGTAAAAAGATGGACCGGGGGCCATGGGTTCACTAGTGGAGTCTCTCAAGTAAATAGAACATTCATATGATGGGTAAACAAATTACAGCTGGGCAATTGACAAGATTATAACACAAACTTAATCTAGCTATGACAAAGAGAACATGAAATATTTACGTAGGCATCACGACAATGAACAAAGACCGTTGAGTCCAACTGCATCTTTGTCTAAAAAGTCCACCGTGGGATCGATATCCAGCCTGTCGCCCATCGGTATTAAGTTGCAAGCAACAGACATTTGCATTAAGTAAAGCGCATGAAGTAAGCAATATTAAATATCAAAATAGACTTTAACACCGCTGTTTTACCCTTAGTAGCAATAGCACACCCTCGCCCTTAGACGTTTCTGTCACTCGTGCCCAGGAACAAAAGGGGGCATGAACCCACTATCTAGCATAAATACTCTCTCTTGCAGATACACACAATCACTTGGCCAAAGTAACTACGCACATCGGAGAGCATGCAATAACATAAATCAATATATAAGAATCATGCACAATCTGATCATAACTTTATAATCCATTGGATCCCAGCAAACACATCACATAGCATTACAATAATCGATCTTGATCATGTTAGGGAGCTCACAAGATAATAAGACATGAAGCACAAGAGAGAGAGACTACCATCTAGCTACTGCCATGGACCCAAGGTCCAAGGTGGGACTACTCACAAATCATCCTGGAGGAAGGCATGGCGATGAAGAGCCCTCCGGGATCGATCTCCCCTCCAGCAGGGTGCCGGGATTTGCTTCAGAATCACCCCCGAATTAGGGTTTGTGGTGACGACGCCTCGGGATGACTTTTCTGGAAAATAATGGCTGCCCCGTCGTTTTTAGGTTAATTGTGATTTTATAGGCGTCGGAGGGGGCCGAGGCGGTGCCCAGGGGGCAGGGGCGGGCCCCACCCGCAGGTCCAAGGGGGGCCGCAGCAGGGGGGTGCCTGTGCCCTGTGGGTGGACCCTCAGGCTCCCCTTTGGTCTTCGGGTGTCTTATTTCGCATAAAAAATCTCCGTAAATTTTCGTCCAATTCCGAGAATATTTCTAGAAGTGATTTTCTGAAATAAAAAAACAGCAAAAACTGGGAATTGGCATTGGGCATCTTGTCAATAGGTTAGTCTAACAAAATGCATAAAAATGATGTGATTTGATAATAGAAACATGTGACAACATCACAAAATTAGCATGGATTACTCAAAAATTATAGATACATTTGACACGTATCAGCCACCTCTGTCTTTTGGAATCGTTATTGCTTACATGAAACACTGTAGGTTTAGATCGGTGAACTGATCAGAACTTATGTATTTAGTACTACTTCCATGTGTGTATAAACTGTGTGCACCTAAGACAGCTCTCCTAGATCAATCTTATGTTATGTCAGTGTGGTACGAATCTCCAAGTTTCTATTCATGTGTGTTTTACCATTGCTCCGTTTTATTTATTTCTTAAGGTTCTGATTGGGTGTTGTGGTAATTGTTGATTTCATTAAGACCGTAGAGATATGCTTTCATACCTATAAACCAATGTTCATCTTTCTAAAAATAACGGGGTGATCTTTGTTCTTGATCCATATATGTTACCGCTAAGAGGAACAACATGCCAGGATGATTATGATACTACTATTCTGTTTACTGTATATTGTTTTGATATTAACCATCTTAATAATCTGTATAAATTGTGAAAATTATGGGAAAAATATTAAAAGAAGCAACAGGTGTCGCGCGGTAGGCCGCGCACCCAAATCTAGTAGTATATAAGACACGACGCAGTGCAATGCTGGTTTACAAACCTTGCCTAAAGCATAAAGGGAAAAGACACAAACTATAACTTTCCTATGCGGCAAACCTACATAAGCTTACTTTGTTAAAATAGATAGGATCATCTAGCTCAAGTTTGAGCCACAACAAAAAGATGATTCGAAGATTACCTTGATCTCCTAGTGATGCAGCCATTTCCCTTTCAGTAGCTTATCACCACTAACTTGATCTAGTAGATGTACTAGTTCTTCCTAGTACTTCAATGCGTTGCTAGATTAGTAGCAAGAAAGAGAGAGAGTGAGTTATTTTGGTAGAACTCTTTTGAACAGTAGTAAAACCTTATCTCATCTCTCTACTTATAGTTGCATTGCATACTAGGCGAACCAGCACTTTTATTTGGTATTTGCCTCCAATCAGGGCACATTAAATGTAGCGAACATTCACTTAAAAATAGGCAAGATCCCTGTGTATAGTGAAAATCCCTGTATCGATTCATTTGCACACACAGTTACGATGAATATCACAACATTGTATCAATTTATTACACGTCTGAATCCAGAGTAAAAAAAATCCATTACATCTTTGCATAGCTCGAAGCTAGCATAAAACATAAATTAACAGCGGAAGACTACAATTATTGCATGGAGTCCCAATCTTCATGTAGCCACAAGAGAAAACATGTTGGTTGTAGACACGGAACCCGTTCCTTAATTACTCTTCGTCGAAGCAACCTGCAGCAGTAAAAGCGTTGCAGCCAAAAATTGGTCAGAACCATTTGAATGGATCTGGCAAGTGATACTTGTGGACTCATAAGGCAAAAACTTCTATTAACTATATGCATATATGGCTGGTCTAGTTCAAGCCTATTTTTGCGTAAAGCCAAATTTTCCCTATCTTTTCAAACCCTTTTCTTTTCAAAAAGTTATGAGATCATTCCATGGTACACATCCAGGAATATCTCCCACACACAAGTTCATCAAATTTTTACTTAGGAAAATTAGAATGATGAGATCTCCTGTTGACATCCTTGCTCCGATACTCAAAATTGTCCGTAACCGGGGACACGGCTAAGTACTTACTTTGACACTCTCGAGAGGTTGTGCACTTTCACCACTGGACTCAATCAGCCCATTCTGACCTTGACCCTTCTTGAAGTGAAAAGGAAAGGAGAAGATTGAGACGAGACCCATCAGAAGTGCTTTCCCATGCGCTCTAGCGAGATCACCTCCATCTATTCCACTACATATTCAGATCTCGCTGGCCAGGTCCACACAACTTACTAAGTCAAGCCAGAGCCCATATGACACATGGCTGCATGGGAAGTAATCTTCACTTGGAGCAACTTCGATCTCTTTGTCCCTGGGTGGCAATCCACAAGTGCACATACTCTGGTTCACTCATCTAAATGAGCCTGAGTCTAACCCAGGTGCACTCACTTACATGAGCCTGAGCAGCCACTCAACTTTCAACCTCCATCCACATACCACATCCACCCAGGTGGTTCGTTAACTTAGTAGAATTTTCATCACCTTTACTTTTATAAAACATTTTCAGCGCAGCAACTCTTATATCTACTAAGTTATTATATAGGTACTAGACACTTAGGAATATTTGGAGTCATACTAAACAGGTCTAGCATAGCATAGTAATAAAACCCGACATGCAATTCTACTTAGAAAAAGTAAACTACCATGCATATCAAAATACTTGGGAATTTCATGTGGGACCATCACTTGCCTTTGAAAAACTTGTCGTTGCTCACACCCTCTTTTCAACGTATCTTGGAGCACTCCGTTCACTCTAAACAATATAAACATACAACAATAAATATCAATACAACAAACAATAAAAAAATCACAACATCAGTCATGGACAACAATAAAACAACAAGGTTGGTGGTCCAAGTTCAACACATGATCCAATATGCAAAAAGAATCAATGTATTTGGGTTTGGGGTTAGCAAATTTTGATTAAGGGATGGTCTAGAGTCACAAATTGGATGAAGGGTGGTTCAAAGGTTCCAAGGGTTGGTTATGGGTGTCTCTGGACAGAGGCAAATAATTGGGATATTTTTCTAAAATAAAACAAGTTAAAAAGATTTATAGAATTTAAACTATAACAAAAATACTCAAATTTGAGCCTCTGATTTTTAATTCATCAAAATATGCTAAAAAATACTCAAACTGTAGCAACACATAAGCAAGATCTTGATCTTTGGCATGATTGGTGACGTGGGTACACCTTTCGGGTGTGCCACCATGGACTACCCTGGTGCGGAAGAGAATAAAAGGCCCATATGTCATCAGGCCCAGGAAGGAGGCCCCGAAGGAAAGATTCAGAGATATTAGGTCGGTAGGCCCAGATGTAAACCTAGTCGGTAACGGACCCGAGACCCAGTCCCACTATTTAAGGACTGGGAGGGCCGCCGACCTAGGGTACGTTCAGACTCATCGCCAGAAACCCTAGCAAGATCGAATCTCACGATCTTGCCACTGTAACCCATCTGTAAGCTCATCATCATCAATACCAAACAAGCAGGATGTAGGGCTTTTACCTTCGGGGGCCTGAACCTGGGTAAATCTCTCTTGTCAGCCGACGAATCCACCAGTACCACCATCTTCTTCTCCTATTCTCTCAACCCGAGGATGTCATCCGAGGGATTTGGCGTGGTAACCCCACGTCAATTGGCGCCGTCTGTGGGAAAGACTGGTGCTGGATCTACGGGTTCGGCGGCTTCATCAGCGACCATCGGCGACTCACCGGATCTGCAGCAGCCGATCTACTTCGGCTCCCTGGGTTTTCACCCGCACTCGTCGGTCGTGCAATCGGCTTTCGAGGACCTGCAAACTGGCGTGGAGGCAAGCTTTGGCAAGCTGCGTTTCTACGTCAACAAGTGGGGCACGCTCCGTCTCACGGACGCACCCACTTCTGCATCGGAGGAACCCGCCGCTTCATCGACGTAAGTCGCAACTTCATCGACTAAATTGGTGGGCATCCTGCCAGCCCGCACGGATTTCGTGGAAGGAACACTCGATGAACCTGCGTCGCCCTTGACCGCAGCATCGCGATCTACATTGCCAACCGTTGACTTTGCGTGCATGACCGAGATGCCGGTCGTGCCATACATCTTGTGTACTCCGTCAAGCCCTGCGTACTCCACCAGCGGAGCCTCGGCATCCTTTGAGTCCACCTTTGGTGACGACTCCGACGATCAGACGTCGTACCTCTCGCTGATCGAGGTATACATGACGGTGCCTGCGGGAGGAGGAGCATCAGGACCCGGGGAAATGGTCGCGGCAGGAGCCGCAGCTGCTGCCGCCGCCGCCGCAAGGACGGCAGCCGCAAACACGGAGACCGGAGTGAACGCTCCGCCTAACAGGGGCGAACAGCCGAACTACCCATACGTCGTCACCCTGCAGAACGGGCGGACGCAGCTTCACATCAACCAGGCTATGGGTGAAAAAGCAATCAAGGCTGTAGCAGATGGCCAACCGGCAGCCGACGCGACACTAGAAGACCTGGCATGCTACCAGGAAAGCCTCAAGCTGGAAGCCACGAGGGCGGAGCTGGCGGAGCGCAGAAGGCAGGCCAGCATATCGAGTGCGTGGCGGGCAGGTCTGTCCGTCCAATCTTCAGGGCGATCCCGTGACCCCCAAGCACAGCCTCGGTACTTGCGGATACCAGAGGCAGATCGGAACAACGTCACCCGTAATTTGGAGGCGTCCTTCATGTCTGTGGACGAGCAGGGAATCCCTATCCCCAAGACTGCTTCCGGTGTCCTAATGTCGGTGGCCACATACCTACAGGCTACACAGCCGCCAGAGAGCGATCCGCGGGCAGCCCTGCACCGCCAACAAATCAAGTTCCTCAACCAGCTACAATCGTAGCAGCTAGCAACAACACGGTTAATCGCCGCCAGTCAAGCCTGCGGCGGGAGACAAGAACTCGAGAATCGGGCGACCGTACCCGAGATCGAGAAAACCGCGTCACACGCGGCAACAATGAGCGAGCAGCTCCAGAAGAAGACAATCGCGTCACCCGCGACCGGCGAAACCACGGTAATCGCGGATACGAGGGACGCTACCAGCTCACCGAGGGTGAAGATGCGCGCAATGCCATCACGCATAACAAGGTCACCAGGAACCGCTCCAGGCGAGCAGTTCAAGAGGAAGAAAGCGACAGCTCGTCGTCCGATGACGACTTCGAGCCCTGCGGTGCACTATGCTTCAGTCGACGCATCCGGGAGACCAGAATGCCGAAAGGATTCAGGCTAACCTCGGAAACCCCGAAGTATGACGGCTTGCAAGAACCGTCCGCCTGGCTGGAGGACTACCTGACGGCGGTAACCTGCCAAAGAGGATCGACGTCTACTGCCATGCAGTACATACAACTCATGCTCTCGGGATCGGCTCGAGCCTGGCTTAAGAGCCTACCGAGAGGCGCATACACCTGCTGGGAAGACTTCAAAGAGGACTTCGTCCGCAACTTCATCGGCACGTACAAGAGACCCGCCGCATTTGAGGAACTACGAGCCTGCAAGCAGCGTGAAGATGAGACATTGCGCGAGTACATCCAGCGTTGGACTCTCCTCCGTAACGCGACGGAGAAGATATCGGAAGACAACGCCATATACGCGTTCACCCGAGGAGTCTATTGGGTCGAGCTCCGGGAGACTTTTGGTCGAGTGAAGCCCAAAACCATCACCCACCTCATGCAGATAGCCAATGAGTGGGCGGATGGCGAAGATTCCATACGCAACGAGCGCGCCGGCACACCTGGCGTCAACGGCGATCAAGATTCTTGGAGTCGCCGCAACAGCGACCGCCGTCGCAAGAGGAAGTCGCGCGTCTACGAGGACACGGAGGGCATGGAACTCGTGGCGGCAGGCTTTACTGATAGCCGCGAGCAAAGAAACCGTGACGACAGTCGCCATGAGCGCGATAGTCGAACAACCGGTTACAGAAGCAGCAAGGAAGTCAAGCGCGAATGGCGGCCGCGAGAGTCGCGAGGTGGTCGAGCTCCACGGCCTCCTCCAACGCTCCATGACGCGTGCCGATTCCACATGTTCAGGGATGAGAATGGTGTTCTCACGTCCAAGCACCTCCTCAAGGACTGTGAAAAGTTTCAAGACCTCCATGCGCAATACGCACGGCTCCTTTTGCAGCAACAACAGCAAGCGCAGGTGGCACCGGGGGCATTGGCTCTGGGAGCGCCGCACGCTCCACCATTGCCTACGGGACATATGGCGGGAGCTATCCAGCTCCAACCATGCATCGAGGAACCTCAGGCAGGTGAAGATGCTTACCCAAAGCCCGTGGGTCGCATGTTCATGATCCAGAAAGGACGTCCCTCAAATCGGGACCAAAAGCTCGTAACAAGGCAGGTCCACCTTGCCGTCAAATCACCACCCGCGGTACCAGAGTACCTCGACTGGTCACAGGCCAGCATAACATTCTCCAGAGACGATCATCCACCTCGAGTCCCGCGGCCGGGCCACGCGGCCCTCGTTTTGGATGCGCAGATAGGAGGCTTCGCTATGAGCCGTGTGTTCATGGATGGTGGCAGCGGAATCAATATCATGTTCGCTGACACGCTGTGCGGAATGAACATCCTGACGACAAGCCTGGCGCCCTCCGTCAACACCTTCCACGGCATAGTACCAGGGAGACCAGTCTATCCCTTGGGAACAATCTCACTCGATGTGATCTTCGGCGAGCCAGCTAACTTCCAGAAGGAGAGGATTGAGTTCGAGGTGGTTGACTGGAAGTCGCAGTACCATGTTATCCTGGGGCGACCAGCGTTCGCACGGTTCATGGTGGTGCCGCACTATGCCTATCTGAAGCTGAAGATGCCAGGGCCCTACGGGACAATCACCGTCAGTAGAAACTTCGAGCGATCCGACGAGTGCGATCGCAAGTTCAACACGATCTCTGAGTCATTCGGGGCGCAGGAGTAGCTCCAGGAGTTGGCACTCACCAACGACCGCACCCTCTTTCCCGAGGGCAAACAATCAGCGTCAGGCTCTGCCTTTAATGCAACAAACGACACAAGGAAGCATCAGGTGCACCCGACGGACCCTAAGAAGACGGTCCTCGTATCGACGAGCTTGCCTTCCGCATAGGAAGGCGCGCTCGTCGAGTTCCTACGTGAGAACTGGGAAATTTTTGCCTGGTGTCCAGCCGACATGCCAGGCATACCCAGGGAATTCGTCGAGCACGCCCTCCAGATCCTGCCCAATGCGAGGCCCGTCAAGCAAACGATGCACCGCTTTGCGGAGCCGAGGCGCCTTGCCATTGGGCAAGAAATCGATAGGCTCCTGGCAGCCAACTTCATCCGGGAGATCAAGAAGTCTGACTGGGTCGCAAACCCAGTCCTGGTGCCAAAGAAGAACACGGACATACTACGCATGTGTGTCGACTTCACTTCGTTAAACAAGTGTTGTCCAAAAGATCATTTTCCACTGCCTCGAATCGACCAGATTGTCAACTCGACTGCAGGCTGCGCACGCCTCTGCTTCCTGGATGCCTATTCAGGCTATAACCAGATCAGGATGAAGAAAGAAGATGAGAAGAAAACATCATTCATCACACCCTTTGGTGTCTACTGCTACACAACGATGCCCTTCGGGCTGAAGAACGCGGGTGCCACGTACCAGCGTATGATGCAGAACTGCCTCAAGGAGCAGATCGGACGCAATGTCTAGGTCTACGTTGACGACATCGTCATCAAGACCAAGCAGGAAGACACGCTCCTTGACGACCTCCGCGGCACATTCGCCGCACTGAAGAAATACACCATCAAGCTGAACCCTACAAAGTGCGTGTTCGGCGTGCCAGCCGGGCAACTACTAGGCTACCTCGTATCTGCGCGAGGCATTGAAGCAAACCCAGAAAAAATACAGGCGCTCCTGAAGATGTCGGCACCGTCGAAGCTCAGGGATGTGCCGCAGCTCTCTGGAAGGATAGCGGCACTCAGCCGATTCATCAGCAGGCTTGGGGAGAAGGCACTCCCATTCTACCAACTGATGAAGAAGACGGACCGCTTCGAGTGGACCGAGGAAGCCCAAGCCGCCTTCGTCGACCTCAAGCGCACCCTGTCAACACCACCAGTCTTGGTGGCACCACGCGAAAAGGAGCCGCTATATCTCTATATAGCGGCCACAAACAGAGTAGTCAGTACGGTGCTGGTAGTCGAGCGGGCTGAAGAAGGAAAAGCTCACGGCGTGCAGAGACCGATATACTACCTCAACGAGGTGCTGTCTCAGTCGAAGCAGAGATACCCGCACTATCAGAAGCTGGCGTATGTGGTATTCATGACCTCGCGCAAGGTGGCACACTACTTCCAAGAGCACCCCATCACGGTGGTGAGCGCGGCTCCCCTAAGTGACATACTCAACAACTCCAAAGCGACAGGCAGAGTCGCCAAATGAAGCATCGAATTAGGTCCTCTAGACCTAATATACAAACACCCAACAACAATCAAGGCTCAAGTTCTCCCTTAATTCACTACAGAGTGGATGGAGATGCAGCTTCCATCGGTACCCGATACGTCCAATTCATGGACCATGTACTTCGATGGGTCCAAGAGGAATGAAGGAGCAGGAGCAGGTGTTATCCTCATATCACCCAAAGGCGACAAGCTCCGTTATGTGCTGCAGATAGACTTCGAGAAACCATCCAACAACGAAGCAGAATATGAAGCCCTGATCCATGGGATGAAGATGGCTAAGGAGTGCGGTGCTGATCGCCTGATGATATACGGAGACTCGAACCTGGTCGTGCAACAGACCATGAAGGAGTGCGACGCGACAACAGAGAACATGATAGCATACATAACCTGTATAACATCATGGAGGGGAACTTTGACGGTTGCGAGCTTCGCCATGTCGGGCGAGCAAGCAATGAGGAGGCCGACACCCTCGCCAACATCAGGTCCTTGAAACTCAAGCTGCCCCCCGGAGTCTTCCTGGAGAAGATAGACAAAAGATCTATCAAGGTTAAGCAGCCTGCGGCTCCCTCTACACCGGCAACCAGGACCGAATCTGCAAGCGAAGATGCACCTGCAGCAGCAGAACCTTCAGTCGAAGTATTCCTCGTCGAGCCCATCTGGACAAAGCCATTCCTGGCATATATGCTCCGGAAGGAGCTTCCAGAGGACACAGTCGAAGCACGACGCATCACTCGCCGCTCAAAAGCATTCACAATTATCGGCGGAGAGCTGTATAAGCGCAGCATATCAGGCATCCTTCAGAGGTGCATCGCATCAGAGGACGGCAGGGCCTTACTCCTCGAGATCCATGCTGGCACGTGCGGACACCATGCTAGCAGCAGAGCCTTAGTCGCCAAGGCCCTGCGTGCTGGATTCTACTGGCACACGGCGTTGCAGGACGCTGAAGACATCGTCAAGCGGTGTATCAGCTGCCAAAAATTCGCAACAAGACCTCATGCACCGGCGTCAGAACTGAAGACAATACCTTTGGCGTGGCCTTTCGCCCAGTGGGGACTCGATATGGTCGGACCACTGCGCAAGTCGTCTCGAGGGGGACACACACATCTGCTGGTGGTTGTCGATAAATTCACCAAATGGATAGAGGCCGTGCCAATTACCAACTGCGCAGCTACCTCAGCTGTCAACTTCATCAAGTCGATCATGTTCCGCTTTGGAGTGCCTCACAGCATCATCACCGACAATGGAACAAACTTCACCACCGAAGAGTTCCAAGATTTCTGCAAAGAGCAAGGGATCAAGCTCAATTACGCCTCGGTCGCTCATCCGCAGTCCAATGGACAAGTGGAAAAAGCGAATGGCCTCGTCTGCAGCGGAGTCAAGAAACGCCTCTTCGTGCCGCTCAAGCGCGCGGCGGGTGCTTGGGTGGAGGAGCTACCCTCCGTGCTCTGGAGCCTACGCACCACGCCAAACAGATCAACCCAGTACACCCCATTCTTCATGGTGTACGGAGCAGAAGCAGTCCTGCCACATGACATACGCTTCGACGCACCTCGCATCGTCGCGTATGATGAAGACGACGCTGAAGCCGCACTCGAAGACGACGTCGACTTGCTAGACGAGGCCCGTGACATCGCACTCTTCCGAACGGCTATCTACCAGCAGAACCTCCGCAACTACCACAGCAAGCGGTTACGCACAAGAGCCTTTGTCGAAGGAGACCTGGTACTTAGACTCAAACAGAAGAAGGTGCACAAGCTCGCCTCCCCATGGGAGGGACCCTTCATCATCGCCGAGGTCATCGGCGGAGGCGCATACCGCCGGAAGGACCCGAAGACAGGCGAACTCATCCGCAACCCATGGAATGCGGCGCAACTAAGACGCTTTTACGCGTAGCACAACTGATGATAAGGCTATTCAGCCACTGATGTAATCCTTGAGACTTTGTCTCCCATAATAAAAGTGCAATGTTCCTCTATCTTCGGAGTCGACATACCACACACCAAAGAAAATCGCCTCCGCAGCACCTGATACTTAGAGGTTGCGTCGTATGGCCAACCACTAACAACCTCCGGAGCAGCACCCTACGCCCGGGGGCTGCACTGTTGAGCTACACATAAACAAAGAGAACCGCCTCCGTAGCACCTGATACTCGGGGGCTGCGTCGTATGGATGACCAAAAGCAAACTCCGGGACAGCACCCGAAGCTCGGGGGCTGCACTGTCGAGCAAAAACAAAAACAAGGAAGATCGCCTCCGTGGCACACTATACCCGGGAACCACGTCGCTTAGGCCAAAACAAAACAAACTCTATATCACCACGTCAATTGGGGTCCAAACTTAAAGCTAGAATGGCTCTGATACCAATATTAAAATAGATAGGATCATCTAGCTCAAGTTTGAGCCACAACAAGAAGATGATTGGAAGATTACCTTGATCTCCTAGTGATGCAGCCATTTCCCTTTCAGTAGCTTATCACCACTAACTTGATCTAGTAGATGTACTAGTTGTTCCTAGTACTTCAATGCGTTGCTAGATTGGTTAGCAAGAGAGAGTGTGAGGTTGGTAGAACTCTTTCGAACATTAGTAAAACCTTATCTCATCTGGAAATTCGTTTTGGCTCTCGGGCACATCCGCTCCTGGAATCTGTACCATTCAGTCTTGTTGGGATTTGCACTGTATGTCGTATTCAATTCCGTAGTACTCCGGCCGTTCTTCTAAAACAGCACATGGCCCACATCTGGCAGTCGAAATAAATGCCTTTTAACCTGTGCGCTGGCGAAACAAACGGGACCTAACGTTTTGTACCTGTAGCCGACAATTAATGTGAACAACCGTACAGGCCCATAGCTCTACCATGAACTGCGCTGCTGCGCATTCCACATCGCCATGGCATCCTCAGCTTCTTGCTCGTGCTAAGCATAGGATTACGATATAAACATCCTCTCACTCATTCCATGCCTTTGTATGGAGTTTTGACCGTCCAAAGAAAAAACCATCACACGACCTGGTTTTGATTTCAGTGTTGGAATAATTAATGTGCAACTATAACTTTATTTCTGGGTCTGTTCAAGGCAAATCAGGCCGTCCGTAATGCGGAACGGCTTTGCCGTAGCTTAAGCGTTCCCACATCATCGAGCAATAATTTAGTCCATGGTTTCCGCGCATTTATTTCTCCTTGTGTATTCCAACGACAGCTCAAGGTAATAATTGGCCCAAACCATGTTGAGTACCGTGATTTAGGAAGGTAATTACTAATTACCGATTTGTCTTGGATTCTGTGGCGGGAGCCGTATCCAAAACTAGAAAACTAGATGATTCCCCGCGCGTTGCTGCGGGAACATGTACATACAAATTGTTATCAAATATCTATTTACCATGGAAATTAATTACAACTCGTAGATTATTTATTTCAATGAGGTACTTGTGAGCACATAAATTTGAACTATATCTTTGAAAGATGGATTGTACTAACATCGGCAATCAAATGTTTATTAACAATGGAAAAAAATGTAATCAGAACAACAATCATATTTGATATGTCCAAACAAAGCACTCATTCAATATACATTTTACATTTGGATTATGCAAGACATGGACAATCATTCAACCTTGACAGATGAAACGTTATGTGTTAAGAGACACATCATAGATAGGAAAGAACAATGAGATGCACTATTCCTTCATCTCAGTTGGCGACACCGACTGGTAAAACTAAAGTCAATGCATAATTTGATTTGTCCTCAAAAGTTATGTTTCAATTGAAACTAAAAATCATTTTCTGCTCGAACATCGTCAGGTCCTGATAACTTGACCATATGAATATTCCATTCTGCATAAAATTTCTTGTTAGAAGGTAAACACCCGTTGATTCCTGATAATGGAACTACAATAGAGTATAAACTTAAAAATATATGAGCACTTTCTAGCCATCGCCTATGGATCCAACAAAAGCTAGTAATAATAAAATATCTTAGGATGTTCATAATTGTACCATGGAGTCAGGAGGTATATAGAGCAAGCTGATTAACCATTAAAAAACGTCTCTTGACTCCCACTTTTTACTGCATAATCGGCATAATCGGATCAAAATAACAGAACACACAAATAAACTCTTGTCGACCGTACTATTATAACGGATCTGTGTATACGACCAACATTGGTTGAAATAGAAGATTAGAATCAATCTAGAGAAGGATTGTCAATATGTTCCAATATCTGATCGGGCAGCTAGTAGGTTTTGCAAACGGACAGCAGCCAATAAACATATACATACTTCCACTCAGTATTTGTAAATCAATAGGCTTGTTGCCGCTGAAATCTGGTCATGTTCAAGACTTCAAGGTTCCTAAGGTAGCCCCCTAGTTGCAAATCACAACGAAGTAATGTGACAGCTGCAAAGAGAAGGAAGAATATTAGCAAGTAGGGGATATAAAATGAGATAATCTTGAGGTTATATAAGATATTCATATCGATGTCGATTGTGCACCAGCTGGATCTTGTCCGGTAACAACAGCATCACTTATCATTTCTGCCCTTCTGCAAGAATAAAACCCAGATTAAACCAGGAAATAATGACGTATTCCATGCAAACAACCAGGCAAGCAAGAAACTTTGCATGCATAGCCAATCAGAACTGCCACATCAAAGACACTGCCAAGGAGAAGAGCTCACAGATTGGGTGATATCAGACACTAAAGCTCAGATGTTCAATTATACGAATATATACGTATACGGTATACAGATCTGGAGGGCTTAGTCTCTCAGAATCATGTGTCCCTTCATCTTTTGACCTAGAGATGGTTAAATATAATGGACTCTAAGTAAAGCATAAGTACCGCTGTTCAGATTTGAGAGATCGAGGGCCTGATGTAAGGAGATTCAATATAATGTAACTAAATAATTCAGGGGAGATTCCAAGGTAGCAAATACCTGCGACCAGCAAGATTAGGAAAATGAAAGATGCATGTGTTTGTCATATGTAAATTATAAGAATCAAGATTAAGAGATGAGAACTTTGTTTACCGATGCAAGGAGAAGCAGGTACTGCGGTACTGCTGTCCAGTGTCAATACGCAGTACACATGAAAGAAATTGCAGGTGGAGGGGCGAAACGTCGATCTGCTTCCAAGACGGATTATAACCTGTCAGACTGAGGAATATAGGTTGGGGGATTGAAAAATAGAAAGGGGCCATTAAATCGGGAGCGAACAGGTACCAACGTGGAAACTTCTGTGAGTTCTGTCAGGGGTGGCGACGCGAGCAGGCTGCCATGGTCGATCCCGATGGCAGCACGGGCTGGTATTTAACCTAGTTACAGACGGCGGCACCTCAATGCAATTGAGCAGTTTCATGAGCATTATTTGCGAGGAGGCCTTCGGTCGCGCGGCGAGAGCATTGGTGGCGAGGAAATTGTGGGGCGGCCGGAGGATTAATAAGTACTCCTGTGAGGACCCCCTCTGTTGACCGGTGAAAAGCTGCTCAGTTTAGTCCCACCTCGCCTAGTGGAGTAGGCCACACCCAACTTATAAGAGAGAGATTCTCTCCTCCCTTCAGTCCGGGCTTTTGGGATGGAATGGGCTCTCACTTGTAGTTGGGCTGTGTGCGCATAAACGTCTGAAACTAGGCTGAGTGCTGGGCTAAATCTGAGTGGACGCTAACATTTGGTATCAGAGCCAGCATCGCCATGCCCGCCTGGGGGGCTTCCAAGGGGGATGGGATGTGAGGACCCCCTCTGTTGACCGGTGAAAAGCTGCTCAGTTTAGTCCCACCTCGCCTAGTGGAGGAGGCCACACCCAACTTATAAGGGAGAGATTCTCTCCTCCCTTCAGTCCGGGCTTTTGGGATGGAATGGGCTCTCACTTGTAGTTGGGCTGTGTGCGCATAAACGTCTGAAACTAGGCTGAGTGCTGGGCTAAATCTGAGTGGACGCTAACAACTCCTAAGTCCTAATGATTAGCCAGCACCAAGCACTACGGGAGACTCTGGCTTTGCCGTGCGGCCAAAATGCATGGCAAGGGACGATATACGCACAGCAAAGGCTTTGCTGTGCGTCGGCGGACGGCAAAGGCCGCACGCCTCCACCAAAACGCACAGCAAAGCCTTTGCCGTGCGCCCATTCTTTGCGCACGGCAAAGGCTCTTTGCCATGCGTGCTCTCTTTGCCGTACGTGTTGTCTTGGCTTTGCCGCCCGCCGTTTGTTTGTCGTGCGCCTTGCTCAATCTTTGCCGTCCGCCCTATCTTTGTCGTGCGCTGGTTTTTGTCTTTACCGGGCGGGTGCCTTTCGTTTGAAGTCTGTGCCGTGCGCTGCTTCTTTGCCGTGCGTCTTTATGACGGCCGCACGGCAAAGATTGCTTTGCCGTGCGTAGACGCACGACAATGCAGGGCTTCACGGCAGCGGCTGTTTTTCCCGTAGTGAAGAACATGAACGACGGCTGCTCTTCTTTTTGCAGGACGAACAGTCAGCGTGTCGTGAGATAGCTACGCGAGCCCACGAAGGGACGTCCAGCCCACGAACGTGAAAAATTGGCTTCATACGAAAATATAACATGGAAGAAGCGAGGAGCAATCGTGATCGCACGAAGGTGGGACAAAAGGATGACGTGGACCAATTAGATGGCTGCTGATGTGGATGCTTTGCATGTTGAGAGAAATATTTTAGTGGGTTGCTTCCATTTAGATACTATAGATACCCCGCATTGCGGCGGAAATCTATTAAAAAAATTATTGTGTAAACAAAAGCATATAAGACCCATGAAATATGAAATTATTTATAGAAATATGGAAGAATCAATTGATCACAATTGTCAAAAAAGCTAAATTTAATTGAAGTGATTTTTTTGTTGTATTTGATGATTAAAAATTGGTGACGTGGAAAATTGGATGGATGAAAAGTAGATGACATGGATATGTTGCATGTAAGAAAATATTGGCTTTAATGAATGTTAGTGGATGACATGGACATTTGGTTGGCTAGGAGAATGGATGATGTGGATAGCTTGCATGTTGAGATAAAAAAATAATTAATGCATGTTAGTGGGGTTTTGCTTTATAAGAGGTATAGATAGGAACCGATTCTCTTCTCTTTTCAATTAATAGCGTTCCACGTAATAAAAAGTCTGACGTGGAGAACTTAGATACGATCCAGCTTGTAGCGTTAGAGCAAGATTAATAGTATAGCCAACTGCTAGCTATAAGAAAGTGACATGTCATATATAGCCAACATATAGTCAATATGTACAATAGTTAGGTATAAGATCTTACTACTTTATTACTATTTTGCCCACATTTTACTCTCACAAAGTGTCTAGGAGCACGTGTTAGACCTGGTTCTTGCATGAGAGCCCACTTACCTTCTTTCTCCTATTCTCTCCCCTCCAACTAAGCACACATATAATATTTTAAGTCTTAAAACCTGCTGACTAGGATCTATTATACTTGCTCTTAGGGACGGCCTCAGAGCTACTACTAGCAAACTTGAAACGGTAGAAAGTAAATTCACGAATGCAGGCTGCAAACTGAGGATGCGTGCATGCATGGACCGATCAATCCTCACTCACTGCCACATCTGAGTCGACAGACGGCGCAGCTCGTCGACCTCGGACTCGCAGCACTAGCTCCGGCAGCATGTTAAATGTTAAGTGCAGCCGTCAACCCGTCCCCACCTGCAGGTTGCGGCGTAACACCACCGAGCAATGCATGCACGAACAAGATGCTCAGTACTGATTAGCATTTTGCACACATGAGAACTAGACACAGTTGCGATCAGCCACGTAGCTTGAATTGCGATCAGCCACACCCACTCCATGTCATCGGTGGCGAATCAAGGCAACACATCCGGCAACAATGTCGCGGATGATACGATACCTGGACGTGTGCACGGGTGGGCGGATGCTGGCAGCCTGTGCCACAACCACGTGAAGAGACCGTCTGGTTCTCTCTTGAGCATGGCGCCGGACTAATTCTCTACGACCTGGCGATCGGCATGCATTCTGTACCATGGGGCCGGCACCGTGGTGGAGGAGATGGCCGCCTGCGGCAAGGCGCACGTCATCAAGAAGTTCGTCGGCGGCGCGCCGGACGTGAGCCCGTCACGCTGCTCAAGGGACGCTGCTTCTGAGAACGGAGCTGCTCCACCGGCGCCGGGGCTGCACATCCCGAACCCAGGATTCACGGTACAGATACCTAGAGCATTTGTGCTCGGGTCCCAAAACGCCAACGTCCTATCTCATCTCTCTTTTATATATAGTTGCATTGCATACTAGGGGAACCAGCGCTTTTATTTGGTTTTTACCTCCAATCAGGACACATTAAATAATTGGATTTGCTAATTTTCAGGCGCCTGATTTTTTTTATGTCTCAGTCACCCACAAAAATATGTATGAGTTGCACTTTTCTGTGAGAAATGTGCAATTGCACTTTTCTTCGTTATAGTTGCACTTTTTTTTTGAACTGTAGTTGCACTTTTTCTGAGGTGATTTAGATTTAACAAATTCTCAGGCGCCTGATTTTTTCTTATATCTCAGTCACTCACAAAAATATGCATGAGTTGCACTTTTCTGGGAGAAATGTGCAATTTGCACTTTTCTGCCAGAAAAGTGTAACTCGTTCGAGTTGCATTTTTTTTTTGAACTGCAGTTGCACTTTTTTAGGTGATTGAGATTTAAGAAATTCTCAGTCAACTGAGACATAGGCAAACCCTTAAATAATTGTAAATCCAATGTAGCAACCGACCTACTGTAGCACGTAATTGTTGACTTAGAAAGCCTAGATCAACTAAATATCCAACATATTATTCCTAACACGGCGAAGATGCATACTACGGCGCGGAAGACGTTGAGGACGAGCTTGTTGTAGGAGGTGACGTTGACATTGGTGACCTGGAGGACGAGGGCGGCGATCTCGTCCATGATGCGGACGAAGCGGCTGGACTTGTGCGAGCACAGCACCTGATGGAAGAACTCGTTCCCCTCCACATGCGGCACCTTCACCTGCGCCTCCATGTCGTAGTCCTCCGGCTCCTCCTTCTCCCGCGGACGCTTCCCGCCGGCGCCGGTGGGGAACAAGTGATGCTGCTGCGGCGGCGGAGAGTCCTCGTTGTTGTCGAGGCCGGGCGGCGGGTGGTCGTCGAGGACCACGTCGGGGGCCTTGCTGCCGGGCGGCGGCGCCCGCCGGTTCGGGTCCTCCAGCTCGTCCCGCAGATCCTTCACCTCCTTCTGCAGCCCCACGATGTAGTCGATCGTGTCCCCGATGATCGACGCCCGGTCCATCTGCCGCCGCGGCCATGGAATTTAATTTGAGCTCCGTAACTGCCAAGAATGGTGGCATGGTGCACGGCGGCGTCGGCCATGGACAATGGTTGTTACCTTGGTGATGTTGGGGACGAGGGAGCGGAGCTTGCGGTAGCGGTCGTTGAGCTGGTTGCGTCGCCTCAGCTCCGCCTCCAGGTTCGTGCACTGCTGCTTCTTCCCGCCTCTCTGCGGCTCGCCGTCGACGCCGTGTTCATCTTGGTCCCCCAGCCGAAGCTCGCTCCCTTCCGACCCTGAGTCCGCCGCCCTCCCCACGCCTCCGTGCATCTTCTGCTCCAGCGGCGCCATCGACGGCGGCTCGCTGCTCTCCGTGGCCGCGTACGGCCACCCCACACCCGCTGCGCCGTCGACGATCCCGCCGGCGACGGGTACGAGGAGCGAGTCGGGCGCCTTGCTGCCGGACGGCGGCGCCCGCAGTCTCGGGTCCTCCAGCTCGTCCTGTAGATCCTTCACCTCCTTATGAAGCCCCACGATGTAGTCGATCGCGTCCCCGAGGATCGACGCTCGGTCCATCTGCCGCGGCCGCCATGGAATTTAATTTGAGCTCCGTAAACAGCCAAGAATGGTGCACGGCGGCGTCGGCCGTCGGCCATGGACAATGGTGGTTACCTTGGTGATGTTGCGCTTGGGGACGAGGGAGCGGAGCTTGTAGAGGCGGTCGAGTAGCTTCTTGCGCCGCTTCAGCTCCGCCTCCCGCAGGTTCTTGCACTGCTTCTTATTCCCACTCCTCTGCAGCTCGCCGTCGACGCCGTCGTCATCTTGGTCCCCCAGTTGAAGCTCGCTCCCTTCCAAACCTTTGTCCGCCATCCTCCCCACGCCTCCGTGCAGCTGCTGCTGATGGTGCTCCTGGGGCGCCATTGACGCCGGCTCGCTGCTCTCCGCGACCAGGTGCTGCTGCCACCCCACACCCGCCGCCCCGTCGTCCTGCACAGCTCCCAGGAACGGCTCGCCGCTCCCTCCGGCGCCGGCCCCGTCGAACAGGTTGAGCGACGCCGCCGCGTACAGCCGCCTCGAGTCTGCCGCCGCCTCCGTGTCCAACGCAAACGCCGGCGGCTCCGTGGCGTCCTGCCACCCCTGCCGGCCGCCGCACTGCGCCATGACCAGGTCCGCCATCTGCTGTTCCTCCGCCATCTGCAACATATAGGCTAGGCATCATCAAAACGCAAAGGCTGTTGCGTGCGGTGCACCGCGAAGCCGGCGCCGGCGCCGCCGCGGCGTCGGGTCACGCGAACGGCGTGATTCTTCCAAAACTAACTGAAAATATATCCATCACCAACCAGGCACGTACGTATCTCGACGCGAAGAGCTCGACAATCCCGCCGGCGACGGGAACGAGGAGTCGCGTCCTCTCCCCGCCGCCGCCGCCGCCGCCGCCGACGGCAGCCTCGAAACCTGGACCCGACACCGCGAAGCTGCTCTGCCAGATCGGCTGGTTCGACAGTAGCGCCTGCGCGTACATCCTGATCACCATCGGAACAATTTCAACAGTCAGAGCTACGACCAGAATCGACGTGGAGGAGAAGAAGAAAAAAAAGCAATTACCCATAGGAGGACGAGTCGAGCGGGATGGAGGAAGGCAGGTCGCCGAGCGCGGCGACATGGGCCTCGAACTCCGCGCTGCAGCAGAACACCGTCATCTCCAAGAACCTGCGATGAATTCGCCATGAATAATCAAGCTGTGGGTTGAAAGAACGATATGATAACACACGCACACACGTGCATTTGCATACATACCGCTGGTCAGGGGAGAGACGCCAGTAGATGCAGTAGTCCCAGCTGTGGGCGCCGCCGACGAGCGGCCGCAGCGCAGCCTCCACCGTCGCGCCGCATCCTCCTCCTGCTCCATGGCCATGAAGAGCTGCAGCGATGCCGATGCTCTGGTGGTGATGATCTCCTCCCCCCATGGCAGCTCAGCACTCTCACAGGGCTGCAAGAAACTTCAGGCTACGTACGATTGCAGACACCCAATTTATATTGTGTCACTACACTAGTACTATGCATGCATGCATGTATGATGACGATGATGATTACCATCAAGCAGAGGATTAAGACTAACAGAATTACAGTAAACTAGGATGCCTGCTGTCATGGCTGTTCTTGGATGGGGTCTAAAGGAAAGCTACGAAAGCAATGGCTAATTGAAGAATCGTCCCAACTGAAGAATCGTCGCTAACTGAAGAATCGTCCCAACTGCAAGGGGTCTGTTGCATCATCAGTATACACACTATCTTCAGAAATGCAATTGCTTAACATGAACGTTTCCTCTCTTTTGTCGATCGTCCCGCCCTGGTATCATCGCCACGACGGGGGCTGTTACGAGTAGTTGGGATGCAACAAAGGTGTGAGGGAGTTCAAATATATCTCCTGCGCTAATTAGTTCAAGTTAACTCTGATGGCATTAAACTTACACAGTGCAGATGATGTTGTTAAATTTATTTGTACCTGGTTAAGCAAGTTGCTTTTCTGATGAACTAATTAAAATCAGTTTTTCTGTGTCAAGGGGATGCAATGTGCACACTGCCACTTTAACTTGATCTTTTAGATAAAAGGCCCAAAGGGCCCTGCTTTATATTGAAAGCAAGGAGTTCAAAACATACTGGGGATACCAGTTTAACACGACCGAAAGCCACCAAAACACACCACAGCCAAAATCCCAGGCAAACCCTTTTTACATGAGATCAACCTGATCCCAGAAGACATTGCAAGCAATCCAACTAAAAACCAAAACCTCTAACCAGACTAGCAGCAAACTAGCGCTAGCCTACACCACTCCGGGACTTCAACAAGAAATACATGTTATTGGCAGAATTCTTCAGTTTTTCCACCATGCGAAGCCAGACCCGTTTACGCTTTTCCGGTAGTAGTGACGTCCACTGTGATAAAAGAGAAAGCATTTTGTAAAAATTAGTTGCAGGGGAATTAGAAAGCTTACTGTTAAAGACGAAATCATTGCGTGAAAGCCATATTGTCCAAGCTACAGCACCCAACAGCGCCCACCCCAGGAAATTTGACCCAGACCCAGGGAAACCAAGACCCAGACCCATGAATTCATCAAAATTACCAGGTGGCCTCTCCCAATTAAGAGCCCGAGCGATCCACCACCAACATAAATGGGACAAAGGACAATTAAAAATCAGATGATCAACCGATTCAAGCTCACCACAAAGCTTACAACCCGGCTCCCCAGGCCATCCTTTGGCTTTTAGATCTTTGGCTACTTGAATCCTCCCTCTAACACACATCCACACAAAAATCTTAACCCCACATCTCTAGCATCCGAACATCTCTAATCCCAGGGTTCACTACCTCCTCATACATGGATTTAGCTGTGTATTTACCATTGTTGTTTAGAGCCCAGAAACCTACATCTGCAGAGTCCGATAACGTAACACCCTCAAGTGCAAGATTGAGCTGTTGCCACTCTTCCATCTCATTGGGACCAAAAGATCTTCTAAAATTTAGCACCAAGCCATCATTTCTAATAACCTCCGAGACTAGCACCTCCGGGGCGTCACAAAAACTGAAAATGGTTGGGAAACAGATACCCAGCGGCACTTGTCCCAGCCAGACATCCTTCCAAAAGCAGATTTTTTTCCCATTCCCCAAACGATACGCCATACCTCTCCGAGCCCATTTCTTGACAGCATGTAACCCTTTCCAAAACTGAGACGCCCCTGCCGCCTCTGATTGGAAAAAGCTACCATTCTGAAGGTACTTATTTCTAAGAATCTGACAGCTCAGATCCTTGTCACCTCTCTCGAGTTTAACAATCCATTTAACCAGGAAGGCTATATTTCGAGCCCTACTCTCAACAAAACCCAAACCTCCCATGTGCTTTGGTCTACACAAACTAGACCAGCGCACCATATGGTATTTGCTCTGTCCACCATTGCCTTCCCAATAAAAATTTGCACGCACCATGTCAGCTTTATGATGAATCCCCTCCGGGAGCATATAAAAACCCATGACATGATTAGGTATATTATCAAGGCAGGAGTCAATCAAAACTGAACGTCCTCCCGTCGAAGTCGGTTGCCAAGTCCCCAATTTCTTTTGAATTTTTGTCGGCCAGAACTCAAAATCTGAAGCCAACAGTTTCTTGTTAGAAACAGGAATACCCAGATATTGCATTGGGAAAGAGCCCACTTCACAGTTCAGAAGGTTAGCTACACGTTCCTGTTCTTCTTGATCAACACCAAGAACCAAGACCTCACTTTTCTGGTAATTGATTTTTAACCCAGACATGGCCTCGAAACAATATAATAAGAATTTCGCCGTCGCGATTGATGAATCATCTAATTCTAAAAAGAGGACCGTGTCGTCCGCATACTGAAGATGGGTAATCCCCCCCTCAATCAGATGAGGGACCAGGCCCCTCAAATGACCAGCCTCTTTAGCTGCACTGATCATGGTTCCCAGCGCATCCGCAATTGCATCAAACAGAAGTGGTGACAGAGGATCACCTTGACGCAACCCTTTAAAGGTTCTAAAATATTCCCCTTGTTCACCATTAATATTGATACAAACTTTCCCCGTCTCTACAGCCAAACTAATCCAGTCAATCCATTTCACATCAAAACCCTTTTTCCGGAGGACATCTTTCAAAAAATTCCACTGAATTTTATCATACGCTTTTTCAAAATCCAACTTGAGAACAATACCCCTCATGTTGGATTTTTGTAATTCATGAACCACCTCATGCAGCACCACTACACCCTCCAATATATGACGGCCTGGGATAAACGCTGTTTGAGAAGGATGAATAATTTTTTCAGCCACCAAAGTAAGACGATTCGTCAAAACTTTAGTGATGATCTTAAAGATCACATTTAGCAAACAGATCGGACGGTACTGCCTAATAACATTCGCGTCCTTAATCTTAGGAATCAGCGTTATAACTCCATAATTCAGCCTTCCAAGGTCCAATTTTCCCACAAACATCTCATCTAACATTTCGTTCACCAAGGGCTTAACTCTGTCCCAGAATTCTTTATAAAACTGTACCGAGAAACCATCAGGCCCCGATGCCGTATTAGTTTTCATCTCTTTAACTGCACGGGAAACTTCCTCCATCGAGAAAGGTCTAACTAGCATCTCCCTATCTTCTCCACCAATACAACCCGAGCGCCTCCATACCTCAGGATGTAACCTGACTTTTGACACTGGTTCTTTGCCAAACAGATCTTTGTAGAAATCTGTAATATGTTTCTTGAGCTCCTCTCTATCCTCAATTAGCTGCCCCTCATCTTCCAGGTTAAGGATCTCTGTTTTCCTCCTTCGCCCATTCGCAATAGAGTGAAAATAAGCCGTGTTGTTATCCCCGTGGAGTAGCCATCGCTCCCCTCCACGTCTGTGCCAATACAACTCCTCTTCTGCATAGATTTTTGACAATTCTGCTTCTATATCATATCTAAGTTGCCAGCCTTCCGCTACGAGTTGCCCTAGATCACCTTCGTCATCAAGGGCACTCAGGATCCCTAGCAACTGTTCCTTCTTCCGGCGGCTTTCCCCTTTGATATTAGCCGTCCAACCTTTGATAAACTTTCGAAGGCTTTGTTGCTGGATTTTCCAATAATCTAGAATTTTTTGATTACCCCGTACCGGCCATTTTTCCATCACCATAGATTTAAAATGAGGCAGAAGAAACCAGGATGATTCCATCTTAAACGGTCTAGGATGTAAATTCTTTTCTCTACCCAAATTCACAAGAATGGGACAATGATCAGATCCAACCCTAATTTTTGACATCACCAGAGACAAAGGAAAAAGGCTTTCCCAAGACGAAGAGACCAAAACTCTATCCAACACCTCTAAGGTAGGATTAACCTGGTTATTCGTCCACGTGAATTTCCCTCCACTACGATGAAGTTCACGTAACTGAAGCAGGTTAATCATACAATTAAACTTGTACATAAGGGTTTTATGAAGAACACCCTTAGACTTTTCATCTGCAAAGCGAATAAGATTAAAATCGCCACCCAAAATCACCGGGTGATTTGCTCTCAAAACTTTATCTGTGACCTCAACAAAAAACAGATCCTTGCGATCCATTTTTACAGGGCCATAAATGTTGAAAATCTCCCAAAACTGAACCGAATTTTTCTCTCTAACAATAGAACTAACAAAAAACTCCCCTTGATCCTGTTGGAGAACCTCAAACATATCAGTGCGCACGGCCAAAACAAGACCACCAGAGTGCCCCTTCGCCGGTTTAACATTCCAATCATAAGTACACGCCCCCCCCCCCCTATATTTCTCTTAATCTTACTCGACAGGCTCACTTTAATTGTTTCTTGCAAACAAATAATATGAATCTGCTCCTTACAAACCAAATCAAAAATTTGCTGTTGTCTACCTACAGCCCCTAACCCCCTAGCATTATAAAAGAGAATCGACATCTACTTTCTTTTTTTCCTCCCCGGGGCCCTCCTTTGCTTCTTTTTGCTCTTACCCTTCGTGCTACTCCCCCCTCGAGAATTTCTGTCCTTCACATTCATCCTAGATGACTTCTCACCTAGGTTGAATTCAAGGTCCAGCTCTCGTTCCATCATATGAAGCGGGGAAGAGGGTTCACATTCCTCCAAATCTCCCAACACAGAAGTGTTTTTCTCCTCCGACTTTTGGTTAAGCATGGCAGAAGAGGACTGCTCCTCTTTCTCCCTACTCCCATCACCATGACCAACATTCCCCCCATCGTTTTTCCTGTTATCTGGGCAATCCCCAGGTAAAATTTGCTCTTCCAAACATGCTTTGGATTTCTCTGCCTCTTCGGCTTTCAAATTCGCACGAGCTGCAGCCAAAACAGCTTCAGCTAATTCTTTAGCTTTAAAGATGTTCACCTGTTGGTTTATTTCTTTTTCCGAATCACCCAAAATCACTCCACTATCAATCGCAATTTTTTCAAGGACGGCATTTGGATAGGAATTAAAGACATGAAAGGAATTAATCGTACCTGAGATGTCGTTCTTCTTGTGAGCCCTCTGCTCTGCTCTGGTCTGCACCGGCAAGCCATCCTTGATCTTCAATAGCCTGTTGCTTTGGCGCAATGCAATGGCCGGTTCTTTGACTTCACCTTCCTTCACTGATCTCTTTTTTGAACCATGAGACACAATACACCATTCTGTCTTGCCATCCCACTCCTTGTTCCCCTTCACCACTGGAAAAGCATCAATACCTGGAATTTCTTCTTCTTCAGACAGCACATCAGGAATGTCCACTTTCTCCTCTTGTGGGGTGCAATTGACATTACTGGTATCACTTTTATCCTCAGCATCCTCATCACGGTAAGTTAGCAGTTTAATATCACAAGCTGGCTGGAAAACAACATCACATTGTTTCTTCCTATCACCCTCCTCATAGTTCCTTTGTGTAGGATGATAGCTGTTAGATGACCCATTTGCCGCTTCCTCACTTGCATCCTCCTGTTTGTCACCAGAGTCATCACCCTGATGCTTTTTTTCTTTGCCTTTCTTATCTTTTTCTTTTTCACCTTGCTTCTTCCTGTCTTCATTCTTATCATCCTTGCCATCTCCCCCCGGATAAAAACTAGATGATGTCGAAGAAACTTTTCTCTCCACTTCCCATTCCAGCCTAAATCCCCTTCCGTTTATGTAGACATTATAAAAGCCATCCACCTTTTCTTTATCTTTACAAGCGATCTTTGCGCGCACAGGTCGATCCCCAGGCAGAGATAGAAGGTCAATCTCCCTCGGTTCCCCCGGCTGAAAGCATAAAGCCCAGACAGCATCCTCATTCCTAACCCAACTCGGCAGACCATAAACACGCGCCCAGGTTTCCTCCAACAGTCCAAAAGCCTCAAATTCCTGAATGGAATCAACTACCTTTGCATGGATAGACTCATCAGAAATAAATGTGAAACCATTCACAAACTTTGTCACATAACGGCGGCTCGCTGCATCAGGAAACTCCACAAGGAACTCAGTGGGACCAAGAGGTTTAAGACGCCAGTTCCAATCCATCTCAAACAAAAGATCCATTTCCCTTACCACCAACTCACCATCACATACACCAGACTGTACCGAAAGGATACCCATGACAGTGGAAGGCGAGCTAACCTCTTCTGGTACCTCAATTTGCAGGCTGTAGAACATTTTGTCGCCAGCCCCTCCTCCACATATCCGCAACTCTGGTTTCTGCTTCCTTTCTAGACACTGAGAAGCAACATGTCCTTCTTGTTTACAAGTGTAACATGTTGGAGGCGCAGTGCAATCTCTCTGAAGATGACCATTCTTTGTGCACTTGTGACAGTACAGGACACTTTTCTTCTTGCTCATTGACTGCTGCTCATCGGGTCCCCGCGTATCGCGATTCATTGAACTCCCCCCAGGCTTGTCCATTGATTTGGTTAGCTTCTCCCGTAGCATTATCTCATTCTGAATCTCCTCTTCTGAAGGATAATTATGCACCGGCGGCGGACCGCCCGCCCGCGTCGAACCCTGACGGAAGCCTCCACCCTCTTTCTCCACTGGAAGTTGGCCTCTCACCCCTGCCTGAATTTCTTGCTCAGTTGGGAAGCCAGCGCCTTGAGGCGGGGGACCAAATCTGTTCTGGTAATTAGATCGGGAGCCACCTCCCTCTCCATCACCCAGAGCTGCCCTTCTCTGCCCAGTCCAATTCCTCTCGTCCACTCTTCTCTTATCACGATGATCAAACCTCTCTGCACGCTGGCCTCCATACGCACCCTGGCCACCACCCATGTTGAAATCACCCTGCCTCTTTGGAGGGAACCGCCCATCGCGACCTCCCTCACCTCTACCGCCTCCTCTGCCTCTGAACTCCTGCCGGAACATGCCTGCCACCACCGCAGCGAAAGATCTCCCGTTGATGAACCGCTCCGACATCTTGGTGATGCGCCGAGCACCTGCCCCAAATCGCCTCACATCCTCTCTCGAAGCAAGAAACCCTAAAGTATCTCTCGAGACTGCGGTGGATTTCACAATCCAGATCCAAGCCCCCTTTGCATCCGCATCAGCCACCCATTCAGAGATGGGCTTGGGCTCACCATTCCAGACCACCCCTCCCGAACGAGGCCCACAAAACCCTCTAGAGCTGTTATCATTTACTCCCGCCTGGCCCAACAACTCTCTCTGCTGCCCTCCAGGCTTATCCAATGTTTCCACTACTGCTCCATGGACTCCGGCGTTCACCGCCACCGCCAACGGCGATCCTCGGCCAGCACCAGACGTGCCAGCCTGTGCCTTGTCTCTGTCTCCAAATGAAAACCTACGCACCCTCTGAAGAAACATCGAAGACGGCGCCCCCACCGTGCTAGTACTACGAAGAAGCACCACTTCCTCCGCCGTGGGCTTCTCCGTCACCAGAAGGATACAGCTATTGTTCTCGATGGCCTGCCGGCGCTCATCCTGCGACGGCGACCTCCCCACACGGAAAACCCCCTTCACCGGCTCCTTGCGCTGTGCCACCCCCAACTGTTCCGCAACCGGACCAGTAGGAGAGCCAGCCTCACTCGAAACCCGGCGAAATTCAGCCGCAACTTCCTCATAGAAATCATCCGCGGCTGGTGCGAAATGCTCCTCCAATTTCACCCTATTCACCACCGGAGCCACCTCCCGTGGTGAGGGTGAACTCGAAAGCGAAGCACCAATCACCGCACGGAAACAGGGAAAGCGAATCTCATGTCCGATCCCGATCGAATCCCCCTCAAACATCAAACGGGCATCCACAGGAATGCCAAAATCATCAAATAGAATCAATCGACCTCCAGATTTCAGCGAAACCTCACCTGAACTAATCCGCGGATGCTTGACCGCCAGCAAAGCCGAGAACGAGGCCCGCCATCGATGGAGCTCCCTCTGCGGCGCCACCACACCATCACCACGGACCAGCCTCCGGAGGTATCGGAGCCCATCAGCCTCCTGCGAATCGAGCACCGGTTGAGCCTCACGCGACACAGCCCCCTGCGCCCCCACCTCTTGAGCCCCGGAGTCCTGCGAACCGACCCGACCCGCCGCTGCACCGGAAAGCGTCGGAGGGGAGCCTCAGCCGCCCACTAAGAACTCTAACTTTAACTTGATCTAGTCAGGAGAAATGGCACTAATGACATGTGTTTTAGTGAAGAGACAGCTAAGAACTCTGTGATCTGGGAGGGGCATTCGTGTAGTTCCACTCAGAGATAAGATCTGGACAGGGGTGACATAGGACTATAGGAGGTTGTTTGAATCGGCAAGGGGCTTAGCGGGTGAGATATCTGCTGACGAAATGTGTTACTGTACCGTCCACGCCATAGTAGCCGGAAACGCGGTACGGTGGGCCATTCCCTGAATCGGGTTCGTCGTCCCGGATCTGGAGCCGGGAACGGTGTGGGGGACGACGCGATTCGATCCTGGAAACGTGACTCGAGAAATCAAGGAACGAGAAGGATTCACGCCAGTTTTCTATGGCAGCTGCAGCGTCAAGTCGGTGGAGTATGGCAGATGTGTTGTCTTCCTGGGCTTGGTATTGTCGTCGAGGCCTTTACAGATCCAACTAGAAGTCCAGAACTAACATTTATATGGTGCACAAAGCTCGTATGAGTAATATAGGCCCAGGTTAATTTCTTTGCCTCGGTCTGTAGTTGCCTGACCCCGCGTATCGTACCGGAGTCACCGTTCCCGAACTGTCGGAGTCACGTCCCACACACGAACCGAACGAATCAGAGATGTATACCCCCGACGTTTCCTATTTTTACCAGCCATCGACTCTCGTACCTCGTTTCCGTCCCTCGTCCCCATCGTATCGGAAACATGGCTACTATGGTCCACGCATCAGGCTTCTGTCAGTTTATCATGATCATGGTGTAAAAGGACAGACACAACAGAAATGCAAAAGAAAAAGAGAATAATAGGATGGATTGATTTCTCGGAGCAGAATTATTTGCAAATTTCAGGCATGGAATGTACCGACAGCGGTGTGATTAAAACTATCTTTGCTTGCCTGTTTTCTATTAGCAATGCGACAACACCGTGATTTCCATTACCGGAAAGCGACAGGTTCTTAGATGTAGCTAGTATGAAATAAGAGTACGGTGAGTTGGATCCTGGGTTGAATGGAGCCTATAATTTTCAAAATGGATCCTGGGCTGAAAATCATATTTTGAAGTTTCTATTTTTTCTTCTTCTGAAATTTACGTCAAGATGGGCTGTGCTGCCCATATACGTGTTAAATTTAGTTAATGAACAATTTTCATTTGAAATATCAGGCATGAAACATACAGACAACTCTAAGATTATGACCAGGATCTTTGCTGGTTGTTTTCTTTAGCAAAGCGACAACACCCGTGATTACCATTACCGAAAATCGATAGTTCTTACATGTAGTGACAGAAAGCGTGCTCACTACACATATGAAATGACATCCTGTCTACTGATGAAAGAGTTTGGCTTCAGTACTCCAGCCCCTAGCCCCTAGTAACTCACATTTCGAAAGGGCGCTTTTATACTTAAATTTGGTCATCCCGTTTGTTTAGTCTAACATCAAACCGAGTGCCTGAATCTTGGATCACATACTAATATCATATTAGTTGAGAGTTTGTTTAGTGATCCTACCAGTTAGCAGTTTCACTTGTGGAATGACGCCGATGAATAAAGTCCAAGTGTGGATTCTAGTATTCAACTGGTAAGCATTTGATCAAGTTTAAAAAAGGGTTAATTAGATATATGCCACTGCAATTCATGCGAAATGGAGAAATGTCACTACAATTTTAATCATTCGAAAGATGCCACTATAATTCTCAAGATTCTTCTAAAAATCTCACTTGCAATGGCATTTTATGAAGGCTGAAAATTGCAGTGGCATTTTTCGATCTCACATGAATTGCAGTGGCATATATCTAATTAACCCTTTAAAATTATCATGCTTCGTATGATGCCGAGGCCAGGAAGTTGATCTTTGTGTAACCAAAAATAAAATAGAAAAACATAGCATCAGCTGAAACCGGAATACTGGGCACAGTTGAGAGCATGGTTCAGACCTGGTCGGATTGGGGTGTTTCTCTCCACTGTAGTCAGTACTACAACTCATAATGCCAGATTGTTTGACAAATTTTCTGTTTCTCTTCTGATAGCTGAATAAGACGACAGAAGAACATCATAGGATTTTTTTATCAGTTTCACAAACCAGAGTGCTCATAGTCACAAGAAATTTACTATTTAGGCATGGTAGACAACCCAATAAGATGGTTGAATGTTGGTCGATATGCTTAGCTGCAAGAAAGAGTATTGCAAATTTGCAACAGTTGGCCAGTATCTGAAATCAAACATTGATGGATTTGGTACAACAGATCTGATGTTCTGAACTGATCAATAGACTCAAACTTATTATCATTTTTTTGCTTTAAAAGGTCAATAAACACCCTTCTTTCTTTGCATCATACTCACCGAGGTCTAAGCCAACGTCAGCTGCGGCGGTTATGTAGCTTTAGCGCTATTTTTTGAGGTAAGACGGCAGTTGTTCTGTCAATTCATTTAAGAAGGGAGCAAACAAGGTCTGGGATACATGCTAGAGAGGCTCTAGCCAGAGAGACGAAATAGAATCAAGGAAAAAAGGACGACAGAAAAACGCTGTCCAGGGAGATGAAACAAAAACAACTACTCGCTAGTGTCTGAAAACTCATGAAGCTCCAAGGGGAGGAAAACAGACGCCCTTCTCGCCAGGTGTGTTCCAAGCAGCAATATATCATCTCGCAAGAGATCGATCAACAGGTTCTCCGGAACAGATTTTTGAACGCTATCAAGGTGATACATTCTTCTAATACAAACGACACATTTGTGCACGCTCCGAAAAAAAAACATTGGCCGTGAGTGGCTTGATGTCATTGCGGCGGAACCAAGAAGTGCAAGCATATGATTTGACCTTCAATAACACACATTTTTTCTAGTGATCAGCCTGAATTGTCTCTTCTTTCGTCAGAAATATACTTGCGCATCATTCTTCAATTAAAAGTCACTCTTTGTTGCGCCTTTTGGGTTTAACTTTCTTATTATTTTGAGGTTGTCTGCATGATCCATAGTTGGTGCATAGAACCTAACGAATCTCCCATGATGTCCCATCTATCCGTCTATCATATACAAAGAGTAACGGATGGAGAGAAAAGTTAATGCCTTCGGAAATATCACGGGCGATGGGGCAAGTTGTTCGGACTTTGGGTAATGCATTCTTGAGGCATATGCGTGGGATGTTAGGACACCAAGTGACCATATTGATGAGAGAACCAACCCTTGGTTGGATGGTTAGGAGTAGGGGTGGGCGTTTGGTTCCACCGAACCGTTCGCTTCGGTGCTTATAGTTTTTCGGTTCCCAGAAAACGTGGACCGATCGGTCTCTATCATTTAACGTAACCGAGAAATCGGTGCCTTCTGGACCGAACAGACCGAAGCGCATGGAACGTTGGACCGGGCAGGCCTACTGGAATAGCTAGCATATTTAGTTGGGCTGGGCTTGCAGCTATTGCTTTGTTTGGGCTAGCAAACACACGTTAGAGAGAGATTCCAGTAAAGAAAAATGTGAGAGACAGCCGCATACATCACTACAACCAGAGAATCGTTAAAAAAGGGTTCCCTTTGCAAAGGGAACCTAAGTTGCAGTCTCCGTCGTGACAAGTGTCGCGTTCTCCTCGCTTGGTCCCCCGTGGATGCTTGCTTGTCCGTCAAGTGTCGCCACCAGATTAAACGTGGGGAGGAAGAGAGAGAAAGGAAGTGTACGGGGTGGGAGGGAGTTTTCCCTTTTATTTTTCAAAACAGAAATTAACAAACGAAATATCTTGAGAACCGCTAATCGAAATTACGAACCGTTTTCACTTTTGAGCTGCTCACGTCGAGATCTTCAAAACTAGATTTCATGTTGATAGGTTTCGACAAACTTTTTTTCTTTGTACATCCGGTTCTGTATAGTTTGTACATCCGGTATCACTGTGATTGTACATTTCCAGTTTTTGTACATCTCGAGTTTGTACATCTCCAATTTTGTACATCCGGTAGTAGTGTGGTTGTACATTTCCAGTTTTGTATATCCGTTAGCAGTGTGATTGTACATTTCCAGTTTTGTACATCTCTAATTTTGTACATCTCCAGTTTTGTACATCAGGTAGTAGCGTGGTTATATATTTTCTGTTTTGTACATCTCCAGTTTGTACATCTCCAATTTTTGTAAATCTACAGTTTTGTACATCTCCCTACGCGCTGCTAGGATGTACACGGGATTCAATGATGTACGTTTTGAAAAATAAAAATGTGTACGCGCGCTTGCTTCGTACGCGCTCGTTGCCAGGACGTACGCTAGCTGTGGCTAGAAAGCTCATACGCTCGTACTTTCATCTACGCACACGGGGCTTGTACCGGGTGTGCACGCTGCATGCGGGGGCATGTGCCAGCGTACGAGCTTCAGCCGCGTATGCGCCTTCCCACCGGCGTACTTCCTACGTACGTGCGCGGCCGGCCAGTGCCGTGTAGAATCTTTCTTCTTGCTCTCGTGCATGACCGGTGACCAAGTGGCGTCGTGTGCGCTCACGCATGACCTTCCCGAAGGTCGCTCTTTTTTTAGTTGTACCCCTACAACCAGGTACCAACACGTGAGAGTCAGCTTCTAGTAAAAAATGGGTGGGCTTTGATCAATCGGTCAGTTCGGTGGACTGACACTACATACCGAAATCACCTAAATTAATTCAGTTTTCTAGAATACCAATCTTAGCATCGAAGGTTTCGGTTTCAGTCACTTCGACTTCGATCCAAGTTAAATTGGTTCGGTAGATCGGTTTTCGGTTTATATGCCCACCCCTAGTTAGGAGGGTGGTTATGCGCCCAACCCACTAGAGTTCAAACCCTAGGTTTGACATGGTGTTTCTCATATTAGGCGGAATATTCTTCAGTGGGAGGCGACGTTCCCGTCGATAGCGAGGCGCCTGTGGTGACTTCGTCAATTTGAAGACCTGATCCGTCGGTCCAGTATCTCGGAGGTTCTCATAGGGGTAGGGTGTGCGTGTGTGCGTTCATAGGGGTGAGTGTATGCGCGTGTATGTGAGCGCTTGTGTTGTACTGTGTTTCGCAAAAAAAAGTGACCATATTGATGAAGTCCAATCCACCAAATCGTTTAAAATTTCGATGGGAAGTGCTCCCGTGCTTTTCGGGCAGTTGTTGTGTACGAAAATTAAAGCATATTAACATATGTGGCCACATGTATCCCTCATGTCAAGTACACATGGTAGGTTAGCAGCTCTGATCATGGTCATGTTTCATGCATTAGCCAACTATTCTAAAACTCCGAACTGATGGAAAGACTAGTGCAATCCACATATACTGTAATACCCCCTCTGACGTGTGACGCCGAAAGTCAACACGTGTAAACCGGAAGAGAGCGGCGGCGCGCAAGTCTCAAAGGTATATGCCTCAATCAATACATGGACTCAGAGGTAAGGTATGGCTCCAGAGGTCTATATACGTGGACACAAAGGGGGGCTACAAGCATTTTTTAATAAATCGTGGAAACCAGGACTCGAACTCAAGACCCGAGGCTCTGATACCATGTCATGTTTCATGCACTAGCCAACTATCCCAAAAGTCCAAACTGATGGGAATAGGTAGTGCAATTCACATATACTGTAACACCCTCTCTCACGTGTGACTCGGGGAGGGAGAGGCCACACGTACAACCGGAAGAAAGTGACGACGCGCAAGTCTCAGAGGTATATGCCTCAACCAATACGTGGACTCAAAGGTATGACTCAAGAGGTCTTTACGTGGACTCAGAGGTATGAGGCATATATAATTGGACACAAGGGAGGTTATCAACAATTTTTAATAAATTGTGCATGCCAGGACTCGAACTCGAGACATCAGGCTCTGATACGATGTCAGCTATCATGCAGTAGCCAACTATCCGAAAAGTCTGAACTGATGGAAAGACTAGTGCAATCCACATATACTGTAACAATCATGACGGCTAGTGTGCTTTAATTTTTGTGCAAAATAACTACTTGAAACCACAGGAGCACTCTCAACAAGGAAATCATTCGGTCTAGTCCCATTCTCTCCAAATAAGTAGCCGATGAGCAAATATTGACGAATAACTGTCTTTCCGCTTCGCACTAACATAGCAATCCTAATAAAATGACATAAAAACACCACACTTAGGTTAGGATTTCAGATTTCAACGGTGCCGACTCAGGAAAAAAAATCTGTTCTCTAGCATGACTTTAGGATATTATTGTTAGCCGATGCTTCCAACCTTGTGTCCATGTCTGTAATTGGTGGGATCCGTCCTTAAATCTAACTTTTAGCTCTCTCGGCGAGTACGTCTTCTGTAATGAGTACGTCTTCTTGTCTTAATTATGCAATGTATCTATAGGCGAGTCAATTGTAAATAAAGATCCTCAATTATCTCAAAGACATATGCAACTCTTCCTTTTCTATTTGCAGAAAAAAAAAAAACCCTACCAATGTTCTTGTAATGATTCGCCGTATACGTTTGCCCTATAAAAATATCCTTAATAATGCATTAGAAGAACAATGTGTGTATTTTCTATCAGTGTTCTTAAAATTATACTTATAGACGTCCTTATGTTCATGAGTGTCAATAATAATGCCTGAATCCAAAATCCTAGGTGACCCAAGTACCCGCGCTAGTACCGCAACTAAAACTTTGCTTGCACAGCCGAGGAGAGCCGGTTAGGATCGATCTAATTAGGTGGTACCTAATTCAAGCAATGCATGTGTTTGCCAACAAAATTGGATTGTCCATAGTCTTCCTCATAAAATTGCCACTTGAGAATTTATGAGTTGCCATTTGTGCTACCAACAACAATGAATTAAGCTGCACACAAAAAGATGAAAACCAATATATCGTGTTTGTGGGTCGTACTATTGTGGCCGAGCCACTAACTTTTTTATGGCCGAGCAACTAATTAATAGGAGTTTGTGTAATATTTTTTTTTGGAACATGGGATTATAACACTGGACTATACATCAGTCGATTCACACACCCACAAAAAATGTTTGCAGTACTGCTGCACTCTGTGACATTGTTCTGCTGACTGCACTTATTTCATATAAATATGGCTAATTTAGATATTGGTAATATTACACTGAAAATAACATACAAAGTAATATTCATGTTGCGATTATTGCACGCCTAATCTATACCTAATAATCTATATCTATACCTAATAATCTATATCTATACCTAATAATAAAATCAATAAGGCTTCTTTGATCAGTCCGTCGTAGTTTTTACAGTTTTATCCTCCCACCAAATCTATAATCTCTACTATATAATACGGCGTGTGTTTCTTTGGTTTCGTACGTCGTCCTCCGATCGATCCTGGGTCGTGTCTTGCGGTTCTTCCCGATTGATTGTTGGGCGTGGGTCAGCCCAGTAAAGAGTAATTGCATGTATAGGACTAGGAGTCTATGTCCGGATGACTTCCCAACCGATGATTGCTTTATAATCCAAACCACAGAATCTGCGATTAAGATTGAAGTTGATTGTCGGCGAGATTTATGATGGAGGAGCACAACACGCGACCAACGCGTCAGAGGAGGCGGAAGACAGCGCGGTTGCGCAATGGACGGGGGAGGGCGGTGTTGTCGATAGCCGGCTAGCCGCGCACGAGACCCTCCTGGTGTAGCTCTACACGCCCAAAGCCCATGCGGCAACGCCGACGAAAGAGCGCTCCCGGCAGAGCTGACAGCTCCCGTCCCAACGCCCAGCCGCGGCGCCCATAGAGCCCTCCTGGCGTACGTGAGCTCTGTGTCGCGCTCGCCTTGCCTCCGCCGGAGTCGTGCGAGCCGGAGCGCCGCGCTGGCCTCAGCTCCGCCTGCGACGATCCTCCACAGCGGCAGCAGCGAGGAGCGTGATCAAGCGGGCTTGCTATGTTGTTTCCTTCCGTCCCGTTCATCGTTTAATTATCCCAAGAGTGATTAACTTCGGGTAATTACTGAGCGTGCTCGTAAGCCCAGCTAAATTTGTTCGTCAGGGCCCAAGCCCGGAAAAGCTGGCTCGAACACACTAGCGTCATGAAACATGACTACTACAGTTGCAGACAGACGACGAGAAATTTCTGCAATTCTGTAAAGGCAGAGATGGATATAGGTACGTGTGTTCTGTGGTCCAGGTATTGTGCTTCCATACAACAGGTCAACAGCCCTACAAACAAATTAACATGCAACTTGCTTTAGCAGGTCCGGATCGGCTCGATTGGTTTTCTAAACTAATATTTTTTGTAAAATGTTTAAAAAATATTTTATCATATTTTTAGAATCTATAAGCGTTGAGAGAAAAAAGCTCGCTGCCGTGCGAGGCTTAGTTGCCGTGCGCCGTTGTCCCCCTTTGCCGTGCGGTGGTCTATGCCGTGCGCCTAACGCACGGCAAAGACAGCGTTGCCGTGCAGACGAATGCAGGACGCATGGCAAAGATTTGTAGACGCTAACGAGGCATTGACTACAAAGATTCGTACACGACCAAGCCCCTGCAGGCAAACAGGACGAGTCGCACGGCAAAGAACCCGCACGAACTCCTTGCCTGACCTGCTATCTTGCACGGCAACGAGGGCATTTTTGTTTCGTTTTCCTTCTATTGTTTTTTATTAGTACTTATATTTTGTTTTAAATAGTTTTACTTTTGTAGACTATTTGTTAGTATTACTTAATACAATATGTATAGTGTATACAAATACAACAAGTAATCTACATCTTCATCGACCCCGCTCCCCCCCCCCCCCCCCCATAGCAGGGTTTCGAAGCAAAACAAGCTTCGGCGAATCTGCTAAGTGTTATCGCCCCCACATATTTCGTGCTATTTCTTGCAGCATTACACCTTCCCCACACTTCCACACATATCCTACGTGCACTTGCAAGTTTTGGTGGCATTCCGGTGCTCCGGAGGTCATTCCCCCCGAAACGGCGGTCTGTGGGCCCCGGCGGTCTACCCCCCTAGATTTCTCCGCGCGAGGTTGCACCAATGTACTTTTTCATTGGTTTAGGTTTGTTCAGGACCTAGACACATGGAAAACCAGGTTTGGGACCATGTGGCACATCCTAGCCTCCGGTATACCTGCGGCGGGACATTTCACCCTACACGTCGAGTAATCTTTAAGTGTTATCGCCCGAATGTGAGGAAGGTCACACCGGGGAGGTATTCCTTGCACCATTTGGTGAATCACACCTTCCACCACACTTCCACACATATCCTATGTCCACATGCAAGTTTTGGTGGGATTCCGGTGCTCCGGAGGTCATTACCCCCCCCTCCCCCTGAAAAGAAAACGATGGTCTGTGTGCCTCGGCGGTCTACCCCCCTAGATTTCTCCGCGCGAGGTTCCATCAATGTACTTTTTCATAGGTTTAGGTTTGTTTAGGCCCTAGACACATGGAAAACCAGGTTTGGGACCGCGTGGCACATCCTAGCCTCCGGTATACCCGCGGCGGGAGATTTCACCCTACACGTCCAGGAATCTGCTAAGTGTTATCGCCCGAATGTGAGGAAGGTCACAACGGGGAGGTATTCCTTGCACCATTTGGTGAATCACACCTTTCACCACACTTACACACATATCCTAGGTCCACATGTAAGTTTTGGTGGCATTCCGGTGCTCCGAAGGCCATTACCCCCCGAAAACGGCGATCTGTGGGCCCCGACGGTTTACCCCCTAGATTTCTCCGCGCGAGGTTCCACCAATATAATTTTTCATAGGTTTAGGTTTGTTTGGTCCGTGGACACATGTAAAACTAGACGTGGCACCCTTTGGCACATCCTAGCCTCCGGTATACCCGCGGCGGGACATTTCATCCTACACGTCCAGAAATCTTTAAGTGTCATCGCCCGAACGTGAGGAAGGTCACACCGGGGAGGTATGCCTTGCACCATTTGGTGAATCACACCTTCCACCACACTTACACACATATCCTAGGTCCACATGCAAGTTTTGGTGGCATTCCGGTGCTCCGGAGGTCATTACCCCCCAAAAACGATGGTCTGTGTGCCCCGGCGGTCTACCCCCTAGATTTCTCCGCGCGAGGTTCCATCAATGTACTTTTTCATAGGTTTAGGTTTGTTTAGGCCCTAGACACATGGAAAACCAGTTTTGGGACCATGTGGCACATCCTAGCCTCCGGTATACCCGCGGTCGGACATTTCACCCTACACGGCTAGTAATCTGCTAAGTGTTATCGCCCGAATGTGAGGAAGGTCACAACGGGGAGGTATTCCTTGCACCATTTAGTGAATCACACCTTTCACCACACTTACACACATATCCTAGGTACACATGCAAGTTTTGGTGGCATTCTGGTGCTCCGGAGGTCATTACCCCCCGAAAACGGCGGTCTGTGTGCCCCGGCGGTCTACCCCCCTAGATCGAGACGCTCCACCCCTATAGTTTACAACAAGCATGATAATTACATTAAATAATTTTCACCATTTATTTTGACATATACAATATTTAGTTTTTATTTAAATATTATATTAAACATGTTTTTATTACGTTGCCGTGCAAGAGCGCACGGCAAAGATCTCACTGCCGTGCAAGTGTGCACCGCAAAGGTACTACGCACGGCAAAGACCTTTGCCATGCAAGAGCGCACGGCAACGTTCCTCCAGACGGTAAACGCGTGGGCCGGTCGAAACCCTAGGGCCACCCCGACCAGGTAACACCTGGGCACGCACCCACGCGCTCGGCCACCCATTTCGACCCGCACCCGACCAGGTAAATCGCGCGCCGCCGCCCTCCTCATCCCGCGCCGCCGTCGAACGCCGCCACGCTCCGCCGCCCATCCAACCCGCGCACCCCCGCTCCCCACGTAGCCGCCGTCGTCCTCCCCTCCGCCGCGGCGACGAACGCCGCCCGTCTCCCCACCCCAGCACGATCTCCCTGACGCCCACGCATTCGCCGCCGTCCGCTGCCCGCCCCCTCCTCCCGCCTCCCCCCGTCCTTCACCGACGCCATGGCCGCCCGAGCTGGGTAGCTACGGTCCGCCGGCGCCACCAACCGCCCGAGCTCCGGCTGCCTCCACCCGGACGAGCTGCTCCACCCCTGCAGGTAAGGTACGGTGTAGTGTAGTGTAGATTTAGTGTAATGTGTAGTGTATATTTAGTGTAGTAAATAGGATTTTAGTTTTGAAATAAGATTTAGTTTTGAAATAGGTGTTTAGGATTCGGATAGGTTAAAAATAGGCCCATATAGCAAAAATAGGATAATGTGCTGCAAGGAAATTGTAAGTAAAAGTGGTCAAATAAATTTTTTTTGCACTTCAATTCTTATGTGGTGAAGTAATATTGTTGTAGCACTATTTTAAAAAAATTGTGTTCACTTGTATGACTAATTCATTTTCTCTCTATGCAGGCGATGCTTTGAGGTGGACACGGGGGGCGGCGTCGCGGGGTGTTTGACGGGCGTCCCGGATCTTCTTCGGTGATTCGATCATGCGTCTAGGGTATGAATCTCGCGCCTATGTACCTAGGTTTTATTTATGTGTCTAGATCACCAAGTATGTCGCGTTACCTAGGTGTATATTCCCGGCCGTAAGGGTTACGCGGATAAATATGGCATTAGTGGTCTCGCATATTATGAACCGTAACCCTTACGGCATTTATCGGGACAGTCGGCGGATCCGTAGATTGAGTATGTTCTCCCTGCTGTACCCTGATCCGAGACAGGATTTCGGCAGCGCCTCCCCGTTGTTCTCCAGATGCACCTCTCAGCTTTTTTGTCGAGACGTGTATCGGGAGAGCAGCGGGGAGGTGCTGCCGAAATTCTGTCTTGGATCGGGGTAGAGCAGGGAGAACGTACTCAATCTACGGATCTGGCGGCTGCTATGAGCCCACCTAGTAGAGATTCAAGATGCATGCGTAAAAAATATATATTTTTTGCATTTAATCCCTATTTGATATAAACGCTATGTTGGTCTGTTTTGGTGCTGATTAGAGGATGGAAAATCTTGACTGGATGTACGATGATAGAGTCAGTTAGTGGGACTATACTGAGGAATGGGCAGAAAAGGCCAAGCAGTTCTTGGACAGGGCGTTTGACATCCCTACGAAACCCCTGGTAGTTTTTTTTCCCTTGTACCAAGTGCGCTAATGGAAAAACACAGGACAAGGAAACTATGAGTATGCACCTGATAAAGTTCGGGTTCAAACCGTCCTACAAGGTTTGGACTTACCATGGAGAAAAAGCGAAGACACGTGGTAGGAAGGAGTGTGCTAGGAAGGAGGTGCGGCAGATTCAACTTTAGGAGAGAATATGATACTGGGTTTGATAGGTGCCTAGAGAACTTGGCTAATAGTAATGTGCCTGAAAGCCCTCATGTAGAGGCGGAGACACCTCGGGACGCGGAAACAAGCGAGCAGCCGGATGAAAACACAAGGAAGTATTACGAGGCTTTGTTTGCTTCGCAGAAACCCCTGCACGTAAATACAGATGTTTCCCAACTAGATGCCATCGCTCGCCTTTTGGCCTTCAAGGGCCACAGGAACCTGTGCAGAGATGGGTTCGATGAACTTCTGGTCATCATTGGCAGCATTCTGCCGAAAGGGCACCTCTTGCCGCAAAACTTGTACCATTCGACCAAACTGCTCAGTGACCTTAAGATGCCATCTCAGCAGATACACGCTTGTCCAAACAGTTGCATGCTATTCAGAAATGAGCATGCTGAAACAAATTATTACATCCATTGCAAATCCTCTAGGTACTTTGAGGTTGACACCAATGGTGATGGCCAGAAGAGGCAGACCCAGGTTGCCCAGAAGATCCTCCGGTATCTTCCAGTCCTTATTGAGCATCCATAGCCGTCGAGCGGTTACGGGTTAGTCGACCCAAGGACCATTCCATCTCTATGTGATGTCCGCCGTGGGCGCACGAGCGAGCAGCCTCGGGTAGAGACCCGCCCACGGGCTTCGGATCTAGCCGTCGAGCGGTTACGGGTATGTCCTTCCTCGGTCCTCTACGCTTCATTACATGTTTTCCATTGCAATGTTAATGACATCGCGGCGACACAACGTAGGCGGTGATGGAAGAAAAGGAACGGAAGAACGAAGAGGAGAGGATGCAGATGCAGCAGCAGCTCAGGGAGATCATGGAGATGCAGAGGCAGCTGATGCAGCAGATGCAACAGCAACAACAGATCATGAACACGTTTATGAGCCAGACCATGCTGACATCTCCACCGGGGAGTGGTCCTAGCACGTGTCCTCCTCCCATCTTCCAGTGGGTGAGTGGTTAACTTAATATCTCCATCTTAATTTTTCTTGTTTTGTTGTCTAACCGGACTTCATATATTGCAGCCCTCGCCTGAGCAGAGCATGTTGGCGCTCCTCCAGCGACCACCCGGTCAGAGCCCGGTGACATCTCAGACGGTGACACCTCAGCCCGCCTTCACCTGGGTAAGTGGTCTACTTAATATCTCCATCTCTTGTCTTATTGACTCACCCTAACATCAGATATTGCTGCAGGGGCCTACTCCACCTGAGACGACCGTCAACAATCAGAACATCATCCGGAGCCTGAGGCAGTTTCCAGGTGAGTTAACCTACACTTGTGCCCAACGCGCTTCTAGATTGTAGAATGCAATGTCACTTGTGCCTCACACTTGTTGGAAATTTAGCAATCTCATTATTTTTCTTTTCACCTAGTAGAACATGGTGGAGATGGATCCAGACAAGGAGATGGATCCGGACAAGGACAAGGTTAGCTACAATAAAGGTTAGTTCTTCTACATTCATCACTTGTTGGAAATGTCACTTGTAGGATTCATGTCCAAATACTATCTTGCTAAAATAGAATAATTGCTAGGAACAACATAGTGGTGATAAATTTTTTGTGCATCTAGATACATCTTATAATTTGGAACATACATCAGCTAGCATGGCACTTTTGAAACCTGGCTTTTGTTTTGATGGTTTGTTTGCTTTAGTAATGGTTATGCTTTAATATGGCATTCTACTTGCTATTATAGCCCTAAGCTGGATGCATCACTTGGAATGTGCAAGAAGTGCTCTCTGATATAGCATGGCTCAAGTGTGATGCAAACTTACTATATATGGAGTGGACTATGTGAACTTGTAATAAGATTGCTAGTTTAACTTGTTATATGGACTCTATATGAACATATCAACCTATTTGTGGTGTGTTTGTGGTTATATGATGTCTTGGTATATGATGTATATTGTTATCTGCTTATTTCTGGTTATATTTGCGGTTAAATGCAGGGAAATAATGAAAAACAAAAAAAACAGAAAATCGGGCGGCCCCTTTGCCGTGCGTATGCACACGGCAAAGGACATCTGGTCATCTTTGCCGTGTGCATACGCACGACAAAGGGGACACGCGTCGCCAACCTACGCTCCCCTGCGTCGGGCTGCTCCCTCCTGTCGACGCCATTGCCGTGCGGGCGGAGCTGCGGCGCACGGCAAAGGCTGCCTTTGCCGAGCGGCCGGGATGGGAGGCGCACGGCAGCGACGCTTGCACGGCGAAGGGGGGCGGCGCACGGCAAAGTATTCTGCACGGCAGCCACACGGCGCACGGCAGCGGGACATGCACGGCAACGTTGCAGGGCGCACGGCAGCGAGCGTCTGGTCGGCAAAGAGAGACAGCGCACGGCGAAGGGGGGCGCGCTCGGCAGCGACGCTGCCGTGCCGTTTGGCCGCGGCGCACGGCAACGTTTCCTTTGCCGGGCAGAATGCTGCCGAGCAGACGTTGCCGTGCGGGCTTGCACGGCAGTGCCTTTGCCGAGCAAAAAGGTTGCTTTGCCGTGCATTTCGCTCACACGGCACGAGATGTTCTGCCGCTGTGAGTTCTTTAGCAGGTCCGGATTAGTAGAAATGCTTGATTTACATATAAAGTAGAAAATTAGAATACTTGAGCGATGCGCGATGTGTTTCCTTATTACTAAAATAATATATATTTCTAATGATGTGGATCCTATTTTACGTTTTGACACAGGGACCCGGATTTTGCCGGCCCGGCCCTGTGTACGACATGGCATTGCTTCCTGCATGAACAAGAGAAAGAGAGATGGTACATGCATATGTAGTTTGGATACAACTTCATTTTGTAATTAGAAACCATAGCGTTATGTTTTTTACGATACTAAGTTTTTGTGCACGAGGTACGATTAATAGCGGCAACCTGTCCTAGGTTTTCGATCGATAGCTTCAAACACGGACCTAGACTATCTCATGATCTTAATTTATATTACCGATCTCTGGATGTGTATGTGTATGTGTATGAGTGTAAATAATGTCTAAGCTGTTTGGTGCGTGAAAAAAATGATATAAATCTTCTTACCAATACTGAATTGGTGTCTTTATGTTTACAGTGCGACATGCACGAGGCCATGTTTTTTTTAGATCATGTTGTAACGCATGAACATTCAACTAAAAACAAAGCAATCATGGATCTAGAGCAGGGTGGTCGCCTCGGGACATCTCCCGACGACAGTGTCGCCTCCTGTCGGTTTTCGCCGCTTGGAATAGGAGTGAGGAGGTGGGTCGATATGGCTGAGGGGCTAAATGCAATAGTTCCGTTCTTAGGGGGTAAAAAATTTCGACGTCTCGTCTCGTCTTAGTGTAGTACAAAATCAAGAATTCTACGATATACTCAGATGTGACACACTTATTGGTTTGGTGAACAGGATTTGTTCTTCTTCTTCGGAAGCTAGTCATATTTATGTCAATAGGAAAAGTACTCATTATCTTTTTCCCGTGGAATCAGAATAATAGATGACACGGGTCACCGCTCCTCACATTTTTTTTTCCGAAAATGAAATAGAGCCCCGGCCCTGCATCAATCGATGCACACAACCTATTTATTGCATAGTTTCAGAGTTTAGAGTTTAAAGGAAAGCTATCTCATTGTGCAGGCGTCGAAATGAGCTCTCACTTTTTTATATAAAAGGAAAGCTATATCATTGTGCAGGTGTCGTTCTCCTGTGCATGTACATATCGACATTCTATATCTGCACGCGACACAGAAAGTGTCGGTTTCGATGAAACGACTTTGTGAGAATATAGAATATTTGTCAAGATGTACATGCGAAACTTTTGTTCCTGTTTTTTTGATGTTTCAAAATTGGCTTAAAATGCGTTTTAAACAACCAGTCGACCCGGAAGCCAAAACGCCACCCCCTTCTATTGAGTATGATATGTTTTTGGTCAACTTCCAATTTGAATCAGATTATGGTTGAGAGAGTGGGTAATGAAAAAATTCCATCTCAGATAAAAAGGCATCTATTTGGGAACATATGTAATATATTTTATTACATTCGTTTGATTATTTTGGGTTAAATAATGGTTATTGTCAATAGTGCAACTTTTTGTTGTTGTTGAGAAAAGGAGCTTTGAATCGTGTGTTTTACATTCTGAAATTACAAGTTCTCTCAAAGGACTACAAAGATCATCGGTAAACACATGGTCACCAAAACTCTTAGAAAGTTTGGCCAAGCCGTCTGCTACTCCATTTCCTTCTCTCTGGGTCTGTAGTACGCTACAACTGGGCAGGAGACACATCAGATTTTTTGTTTCTTCGTAGGTGTGCCATAGCCTCGATCTGTTCTGTTCTCTAGATCGTAGGGTGTTGGCCACGGCACATCCCATTTCTCATGAAAACAAATCTTTAAATGACAGACATGTATTTAGAAAGTTGATAATAGTAGTAAATAATATTATATTCAAAGAATTATATATAATTGCCAAAAGAAAGAAATCTCTATGAATTTTATAACATATATGCTCTAACTTAGTATTGTATTTGAAAGAACAAAGATAGAAGTGTAGATATTGTCGCTGTCATCGTATTCACGAGGGCCACTATATGCTAGTTTTTAAGAATGAAATATGGTGTGTGGTTATTGTATGTGTATCGACACCGGTGCAAAATGAATCTACTGCCCGAAATCTAGAAAAATGTATGCCATATGCCGATGCTTCACAACTACATCAATTCAATATTTATAAATAAATTACCCCTTCTATAAAATAGAGTCATTAATGATAATCCCTCTTGAAATACCTAAATAAATCCATGAAACCGGTTCCAAAACCCTCGACTCGAGAAACAAAGACAACAATCAAGTTTTTAGACCACATGATTATATGCTGATCATAGAAAATGCAGATCACTTCTTAATTAGAAGTTCCAGGACAATGTTTATCCCATAAATTATTGAAAAATATGACGTCTATAGCAACATTTCTCTCCCCCCCCCCCCCCCCCCCAACGGGTCGCTTGGTCGGCCAACTCCTGTGCAAGTATGGACGGTGAGTGTCATCCAACATCCAATGCAGTCTCCCATGACACGGTGATCAGTGGCATGTGCAAACTCCTCTGGATGAAGTTGCATGCATCAGCTGGACTGATGTGGGCCCAGAACCCGCTGGTGGCTAAGATGATGAATTTGTCTCGTGGCTCCTGCTTTAACATTAGGACTTCCGATTCCAGGACATACTGCCTGAACACTGTGAAGGTAGGAGGTGCATCTCTTTAGCATGGTAGAAAGCGAGAAATATTGGCGATGTTTGGAACACATGATTTATAAAATAGAAAATAAAACTACGTGTGGTATATATGGTGCCAAATAGCTCATATAGGAACTAAAACTCAAATGTGTGAATCTCCATTCAATGTGAAAAATAAAAAAATATGCAAGTTATATGCACAAAACGAAGAAAACACGAGGGTAAGAGTCATGTTTATTTCGACAAAATCCTATTGATTAGTCCATTTAATTGAATTTCAAAGCAATTTTGTGATCTATTTGTTTCTATCAAATGAATAGGACAACTTTTCATATAGGGTTCACTATAATACTCCCTCTATACCTTAGTAAGTACATATTAGTATTGGTCAAAGTCAAAACTTCGTAAAATTTGACCAAGTATATGGAAAAAATGTCAACATTTATAACAGAAAATCAATATTATTAGAATCATCACGAGATATACTTTCATATTGTATGCATTTGATTATACATGGAGTTAGCTAGAGAGAGAGAGAGAGAGAGAGAGAGAGAGAGAGAGAGAGAGAGAGAGAGAGAGAGAGAGAGAGAGAGAGAGGTGAATCATAGTTGTAGTTTGGACTTACAAATAGCTCAAAAAGTCGTCATATTGTCTTCAAAGTTGGAGGTAGATCTGACCACATGTCCTCCTTCAGCTTGTACATCCTCGTTCTCTTTTTTCTATTATCGTTATGAGTAAGTATATTATGAATTGTGTAAGTATCTAGTTTTCGACATAAACTCAAGTAAGTGCATATATAGCAAATTAAAAATTTAACGCGAGAAACTCTATGGTCATACCTAAATAAAACCGATGGCTGAACGATTTTACTACAATATATACATTTAAACATAAACTAAAATATTTTAACACTATAAATAACAGAACTTGCTGGATTGTGTGATTTCAGCATTCATGAGATTACAATCACGGATTAGTTGGACGAAGACAACAAACCACCATGCATCTTAACCTTGTCATGAAACGCTACACATGACACCAATATATGATATGATGCGATGTGAGAATGAAATTAATATTTATAGAGCTAGATAAGCATATGATCAGGTGCTCCAAAGTCCATACAAAGTTCTAATAGTGTTGGAGGGCTAACATTGCACCGGTCCCAACTCCCAACGTACTTTCATACTCATCGTCTTTGTCTCAAGTAGTTTATGCCATCAATCATTTTGATTAACTACTGATGTGCACATATTTATACAATTTTTGGATCATAATTCTCTACAAATGCTTGTGTTTATACCTTAAAATCTTAGGAAATGTATAGTACTTGTGCAATCAAATGCAAATATTCTGAAAATGAGAAATTATAGGTTGTTCTTTTCATTTTGCAGAAAAGTGTGTCGCTGCTCCTCCCCCTCACCGGTGATTCGATGATGACGACGACCTCTCCGGACGCTTGCTACTGCTCACCTCCAACCACAAGTGCTGCTGCTGCTGCTCTTTCCCAAGAAGAACGACCTGAAACTCGTATCCCTCAAGCCTCGCTGCTGCTCCTCTTCACCAAGACCTGCAACTACAATTCCTGGTTTAAACTCCATCTATTCTCTCCCTTTCTCTCTCTATTGTCCTGAAATTTCTCAGAACCAAGTGCGTGGGATGTAGCGAGTTGTTGAGAATAAATATGTGTGCCTGTGTGTACTAGTTCTGTTACTCGTGAACTAGTTTTATGTCTATGAAATTATTTATTTGATGTGATCTGTGTCGAATACATGAGAATGTGATATATATTTGTACCTGTGCCTCATGATGTTATCCATCCCAGTCCCATAAATTTTCTTCTACCCTAGTCTTGATTGTATGCTAGTGCATTTGTCCAGTGTTTTTGTTTTAAAGAAAATCATAACTACCTATTGCGTTGAAAGTTTTCTCTCTCCCTGGCTTGAAGTTCCTTGTGAGGTTAAGTATTTGTCCAGTGTGTTTGCCTTGAGCGGGAGTGTTTGATTTATTTTCGTTTATTATTTTTTTAGATGAACAGGGAGCCTTCCCCGGCTCCATTTTGATTAATGAAACCATCGCAAGGTCTGGTGTTACAAACGGAATCCAAAACGCGAGACTGTCACTAAAGGCAGTTGCTCAAAAACTCTGTCCCTCGGGCATTTCCACAACACTAGTTCTACCATAAAAAATAACCCAAAAGCAAGCTAGAACCTTAGCCCACTCCAAACTATCCAGAACACTATATTTTGCCATAACAAGTTTGGCAGACCACCAAGAAACAGACATAAGGTAGAGCTAGCATCACAAGACCACATGGATAGCGTTTCTCTCCCCTGGATTCTTCTTAAGAAACTCCATCGTCGCTCTGCCGCCATATGGAGACTGGGCTGAGTTCACCCAAGACTGAATCCACCCGAAATCAACACATCTCATCCTGGGTCCAGTGCCAAGGGCGCCTTCAGCTTCGCCATGAGTAAGTCCATGAACAGCAACAGCTTTCCCACAACTCCTTCTTTTAGTGGAATCATCCACAGCTTTAGGTATGACAGCGTCAGTCGCCACACCTGCTTCAGATTGATCCAAGTACAACGGTTAAAAACTAAATTATTTCTGTTGTTCCAGAGAGCCTAGAGAACAACAGATGAAACTATATTAAAATGCAGGAACTTAGTATTACACAGCCATTTGGATGCTAAAGAGATAAAATCTACAACTCTAATCTCAAAAACCTGCGCAACCAAGTCCCACATATTTACTGCTACTATGCATTCAAAGAACAAATGTTTCACCGACTCTATTTCTTTACACATCTCACACTCTAATTGTTTAGGAATACCTCTCTTCCTCAGATTATCCCTGGTCAAGATTTTATTCTGAGAAAACAGCCAAAGAAACATTTGAATTCTGGGGGGAACTTTAATGTCCCACACCACAGGGAGGTAAACCTGTTTAACCCCCCTGAAATTTACAATGGCATACATCGATTTTGAGGAATAAACCCCTTTAGAATCATATTGCCAAATCAATTGGTCTTCCTCTACAGATAATTCTAATTTCCTAGCGATGTCCACTACTTGATGCCACTGCATCATCATTTCTTCAGAGAAGGTTCTTCTAAAGTCACAGCGAAGCTGGACCCCATCCCACAAGTCTGCTATCGTCTTAGTCTGCTGATTTGAGACAAAGTATACGTCCCAAAACTGAACTGACAGGGGAGCATTTCCAAACCAAATATCCTCCCAAAATCTCACTGATCTACCATTCCCTACTTTCCACCTATATCCAAATTTCACAGCTTTTGTTGCCCACATCACACCTTTCCAAAAAGTGGAGGGGTGTGTGTCTTGACAGCAGAAAATGTTAGGGTCCCTAGTATTATATTTAGAATCAACTACTTTTTTCCATAGGGATCCTTCCCCTTGTATATATCTTTTAACCCAAGACCCTAGCATGCATAAATTCATGTCTTGTAGATTGGGTATCCCCAGTCCACCATATTCTTTCTTCATGCATACAGACGGCTAGTTAGCTAAGTGTATCTTATGATTACCCTCAGTATCGTCCCATAGACAGTTTGCTAATTGGGTATTAATTAGACTAAGAGCCCATTTAGGGAATTTAAAGAAAGACAACAAGTATATAGGAATACTTGCTAAGCAAGATTGAACCAATTCCCTTTTTGCTGCAGAAGACAGCAGTTTTCCCCTCCATCCAGCAAGCCTTTTCAGAAGACTGTCCACTAAAGGCTGGAGGTCCTCTCTTCTAAGCTTACTGAAATGTAGCGGGATTCCTAAATACTTAATGGGGAAATTACCTAAAACACATTGCATAATCTCTACAAACTGAACACAATCTTATTGCTCTATATTAATGGGAATTAGTTCACTTTTATGATAGTTAATCCTCATCCCCGAAATCTGTTCAAAACAAGTGAGGATCCATCTCATATTGATGGCTACCTGTGGATCAGCATCTAGGAAGAGTAGTGTATCATCTGCATACTGCAGGCAAACCACACCTCCCTCTACAAATCTATGGCACAAGCCTCTAATCAGCTTAGCCTCTACTCCCTTAATCAACATCTTTGCGAAAACGTCCACTACAAAATTAAAAAGAGTGGGTGAAAGAGGATCCCCTTGTCGCAAGCCTTTACCTGTGACAAAGAATTCCCCCTCCACATCATTTACTTTAACCCCTACGGATCCTCCACTAGTAACCTGTTTAATTAGTCTAACCCAGAAAGGACTGAAGCCTCTCATTCTCAAGATTTCATAAAGAAACTCTAAGTTAACCTTATCATAAGCCTTTTCATAATCTATTTTCAAAACTAGACCCCTCTCTTTCCTAATATGAACATCATGAATAACCTCATGTGTTGTCACAACACTTTCTAAAATAAATCTACCTCTAATAAAAGCAGACTGGCAGTTCGAAATTAATCTATTAACTATTTTTGCTAGTCTATTTGTCAGAACTTTAGAGAAAATTTTGAAGCTACAGTTAAGAAGACTAATAGGTCTAAACTTCTTCATTGAGCTAGCATTTTCCTCTTTTGGGATCAAGGTGATCGTGGCAAAATTTAGTCAAAAAATATCCATCTTATCTAGAAACCAAGCATCAAAAAGATTTAATAAATCTATATTGACTATGTCCCAATATTTCTGGTAGAAGAAAAAAGGTATGCCATCTGGTCCAGGTGCACCATCAGCATAAGAGCCAAAAGCAGCCTCTTTAATTTCTTCTAAAGTGAATCTAGAGTCTAAAATATTATTTTCCTCTACACTTACTTTTTCATCTTCCTTAAAGAAATCATCACAGAGTCTAATATCAGGCCTACCTTCCTCTTTAAAAAGATCTTTATAAAAATCAGTAGCTATTTTAAGCATCTCATCATTCTCAGTAACATTACCAGCAGGGCTCTCCAAGAAAGAAATCATCTTCTTTCTTCTCCTCTGATTAGCTACTGCATGAAAATATGCTGTATTCCTATCCCCTTCCATTATATCCGTGTCTCTAGACCTAGTTTTCGCTTTAATCTCTTCCACTAGCCAATAGCTATTAAGTTCCCTATAAATGGCATCTAGTCTACTCAGCTCCGACTCATCTAAATCTTGTGTTTCTGCTTTAATGTCCAAACTATCATATTCCGCCATCAACTCTTTTTTATTCCTCCTAATTTCAGCATCTATATTAGCGCTCCACCCTTTCGTAAACGTCTAAAAAGCCTTAATTTATTTTGCCACACATCTACTGCATTTCTAGCTCTTTTTTCACATGACCAGGCTTTAGAGACAATATCTCTAAAATCAGGTCTTGTACTCCACCACTTTTCAAATTTAAAACTCCCTTTTCTAGGGATTTGCCCACAGCCTGATTCCCACAGAATAGGAGTGTGGTCACTCTCTAGTCTGAGGAGAGCTCTAGCAAGGGCCATAGGAAATAAACTATCAAATTTAAAACTCCCTTTTCTAGGGATTTTCGTTTATTTTGCAAAATCCAAAATCTGTTTGCCGATCTAGCTTTAGCCGAAGCACAATAGTCGTCGCCTAGTCTCTGTGGAGAACACGACACTTGCAGAATCGGGCGAAATATCCCACTGTATTTTACATTGGTCAAAACATAATTGTATTTTGATGCAAAAAATAAATATTATATGCTGGTTAAAGCTATTATATTAAATTAGGTATATGTCGATCCCTGGTTTCAGCACTATGAATTGCAAAGAGTAATAAAAGAATCATCTATTTGAGAACGGATGCAATATACTTTATTGGTTTCTTTCGATGATTTTGCGGGAAATGGTTTATTATCTACGGCATGTCCCATTTTTTGTAAATTGTTTTTGAAGTGACAGACGTGTATTCTAGAAGTTGGTAATAATAGAAATATTATTAAATTAAAAAATTATGATTGTGGAAAGCGAGAAATCTCTAATGATTTTAAAACACATATGCTCTAACGTACTATTTGAAAGAGGGAAGATAAGCAGTCAAGATGTTGCCGTTGTCATCGTATTAACAAGGGCCACTATATGCTACGTTTTATGGAAAATAAATGTGTTCGTGTGGTTTCCGTATGTGAAACGACACAGGTGCAAGCTGAATCTACTGCCCAAAATCTAGCAATAAGTATTTCATATGCAAAACCTTCACAACAACTACATCAATGCAATTCCCAAATAGAAAATATCCCTTCTGTAAAATAAAGTCATACCCATACTCCATCTTGCAATACCTAAAAAAATTCAGGGAACCAGTTCCAAAACCCTCGAAGTAAGCAACTAAGACAACCACAAAGTTTCCATACCACATGATGATACACTGAGCATAGAAAATATAGATCACTTATGTGAAGTTCCAGTACGACGTACGTCCCAGAATGTATTGAACAATATGACGCCGACAGTCACATTGCTCCTGCTCCCGCGGAGGAACGCTTGTTCGGCCAAATCCTCTGCGACTATGGTCTGGAAGCCCCTGTCATTCAATGTATGCGCCAACAGCATGTCACTCTGTGACATGCGCATCCTCGTCAGGATGAAGTTGCATGCCTCAGCTGGACTGATATGGGCCCAGAACCCTCTGGTGGCTAGAATCATGAATCTGTCTTCTGGTTCCCGCTTCACCATTAGGACCTCTGGGTCCGGGAAATACGGCTTGAACGATGTGTACATAGGGGGTGTATTTCTTTAGCATGTTAGAGAAAACAAATAAAAAAAACTACAGGAGGTACATCGCCATAGAGATTAAAATCATACTGGAAGGTTTGGGACCATGTGGCACATCCTAGCCTCCGGTATACCCGTGGCGGGACATTTCACCCTACACGTCCAGGAATCTGCTGTGTTATCGCCCGAATGTGAGGAAGGTCACAACGGGGAGGTATTCCTTGCACCATTTGGTGAATCACACCTTTCACCACACTTACACACATATCCTAGGTCCACATGCAAGTTTTGGTGTCATTCCGGTGCTCCGGAGGTCATTATCCCCCGAAAACGGCGGTCTGTGGGCCACGGCGGTCTACCCCCCTAGATTTCTCCGTGCGAGGTTCCACCAATGTAATTTTTCATAGGTTTAGGTTTTTTTGGTCCATGGACACATGTAAAACCAGGTGTGGTACCCTTTGGCACATCCTAGCCTCCGGTATACCCACGGCGGGACATTTCAGCCTACACGTCCAGAAATCTTTAAGTGTCATCGCCCGAACGTGAGGAAGGTCACACCGGGGCGGTATGCCTTGCACCATTTGGTGAATCACACCTTCCACCACACTTACACACATATCCTAGGTCCACATGCAAGTTTTGGTGGCATTCCGGTGCTCCGGAGGTCATTACCCCCCGAAAATGGTGGTCTGTGTGCCCCGGCGGTCTACCCCCCTAGATTTCTCGGCGCGAGGTTCCACCAATGTACTTTTTCATAGGTTTAGGTTTGTTTAGGCCCTAGACACATGGAAAACCAGTTTTGGGACAATGTGGCACATCCTAGCCTCCGGTATACCCGCAGTGGGACATTTCACCCTACACGTCCAGGAATCTGCTAAGTGTTATCGCCCGAATGTGAGGAAGGTCACACCGGGGAGGTATTCCTTACACCATTTGGTGAATCACACCTTTCACCACACTTACACACATATCCTAGGTCCACATGTAAGTTTTGGTGGCATTCCGGTGCTCCGGAGGCCATTACCCCCCGAAAACGGCGGTTTGTGGGCCCCGGCGGTCTACCCCCTAGATTTCTCCGCGCGAGGTTCGACCAATGAAAGTTTTGGTTGCATTCTGGTGCTCCGGAGGTCATTACCCCCCGAAAACGGCGGTCTGTGTGCCCCGGCGGTCTACCCCCCTAGATCGAGACGCTACACCCCTTTAGTTTACAACATGCATGATAATTACATTAAATAATTTTCACCATTTATTTTGACATATACAATATTTAGTTTTTACTTAAATATTATATTAAACATGTTTTTATTACGTTGCCGTGCAAGAGCGCACGACAAAGATTTCACTGCCGTGCAAGTGTGCACGGCAAAGGTACTACGCACGGCAAAGGCCTTTGTCGTGCAAGAGCGCACGACAACGTTCCTCTAGACGGCAAACGCGTGGGCCGGTCGACACCCTAGGGCCACCCCGACCAGGTAACACCTGGGCACGCACCCACGCGCTCGGCCACCCATTTCGACCCGCACCCGACCAGGTAAATCGTGCGCCGCCGCCCTCCTCATCCCGTGCCGCCGTCGAACGCCGCCACGCTCCGCAGCCCATCCAACCCGCGCGCCCCCCGCTCCCCACGCAGCCGCCGTCGTCCTCCCCTCCGCCATGGCAAACGCCGCCCGCCTCCCCACCCCAGCACGATCTCCCTGACGCCCACGCATTCGCCGCCGTCCGCTGCCCGCCCCCTCCTCCCGCCTCCCCCCGTCCTTCACCGACGCCATGGCCGCCCGAGCTGGGTAGCTAGGGTCCGCCGGCGCCACCAACCGCCCGAGCTCCGGCTGCCTCCACCCGGACGAGCTGCTCCACCCCTGCAGGTAAGGTACGGTGTAGTGTAGTGTAGATTTAGTGTAATGTGTAGTGTATATTTAGTGTAGTAAATAGGATTTTAGTTTTGAAATAGGTGTTTAGGATTCGGATAGGTTAAAAATAGGCCCATATAGCAAAAATAGGATAATGTGCTGCAAGGAAATTGTAAGTAAAAGTGGTCAAATAATTTTTTTTGCACTTCAATTTTTATGTGGTGAAGTAATATTGTTGTAGCACTATTTTAAAAAATTGTGTTCACTTGCATGACTAATTCATTTTCTCTCTATGCAAGCGATGCTTCGAGGTGGACACAGGGGGCGGCGTCGCGGGGGTGTTTGAAAGGGCGTCCCGGATCTTCTTCGCCGATTCGGTCACGCGTCTAGGGTATGAATCTCGCGCCTATGTACCTAGGTTTTATTTTTGTGTCTAGATCACCAAGTATGTCGCGTTACCTAGGCGTCTATTCCCGGCCGTAAGGGTTACGCGGATAAATATGCATTAGTGGTCTCGCATATTATGAACCGTAACCCTTACGGCATTTATCGGGACAGTCGGCGGATCCGTAGATTGAGTACGTTCTCTCTGCTCTACCCTGATCCGAGACAGGATTTCGGCAGCGCCTCCCCGTTGTTCTCCGGATGCACATCCCTCTCGGCTTTTTTGCCGAGACGTGTATCGGGAGAGCAGCGGGGAGGTGCTGCCGAAATTCTGTCTCGGATCGGGGTAGAGCAGGGAGAACGTACTCAATCTACGGATCCGGCGGCTGCTAGGAGCCCACCTAGTAGAGATTCAGGATGCATGCGTAAAAAAAAATATGTTGCATTTAATTACTATTTGATATAAACGCTATGTTGGTCTGTTTTGGTACTGATTAGAGGATGGAAAATCGTGACTGGATGTACGATGGCAGAGTCAGTCAGTGGGACTATATTGAGGAATGGGCAGAAAAGGCCAAGCAGTTCGTGGACAGGGTGTTTGACATCCCTACCAAACCCCTGGTAGTTTTTTGCCCTTGTACCAAGTGCGCTAGTGGAAAAACCCAGGACAAGGAAACTATGAGTCTGCACCTGATAAAGTCCGGGTTCAAACGTTCATACAAGGTGTGGACTTACCATGGAGAAAAGGCGAAGAAACGTGGTAGGAAGGAGTGTGCTAGGAAGGAGGTGCGGCAGATTTAACCTAGGAGAGAATATGATACTGGGTTTGATAGGTGCCTAGAGAACTTGGCTAATGGTAATGTACCTGAAAGCCCTCATGCAGAGGCGGAGACACCTATGGATGCGGAGACAAGTGAGGAACCGGATGCAAACACAAAGCAGTATTACGAGGCTTTGTTTGCTTCGCAGAAACCCCTGCACATAAATACAGATGTTTCCCAACTAGATGCCATCGCTCACCTTTTGGCCTTCAAGGGCCACAGGAACCTGTGCAGAGATGGGTTTGATGAACTTCTAGTCATCATTGGCAGCATTCTGCTGAAAGGGCACCTCTTGCCGCAAAACTTGTACCATTCGACCAAACTGCTCAGTGACCTTAAGATGCCATCTCAGCAGATACACACTTGTCCAAACAGTTGCATGCTATTCAGAAATGAGCATGCTGAAACAAATTATTACATCCATTGCAAATCCTCTAGGTACTTTGAGGTTGACACTAATGGTGATGGCCAGAAGAGGCAGACCCAGGTTGCCTAGAAGATCCTCCGGTATCTTCCAGTCCTACGTACCGAGCATCCATAGCCGTCGAGCGGTTACGGGTTAGTCGACCCAAGGACCATTCCATCTCTACGTGATGTCCGCCGTGGGCGCACGAGAGAGCAGCCTCAGGTAGAGACCCGCCCACGGGTTTCAGATCTAGCCGTCGAGCGGTTACGGGTATGTCCTTCCTCAGTCCTCTACGCTTCATTACATGTTTTCCATTGCAATGTTAATGACATCGCGGCGACACAACGTAGGCGGTGATGGAAGAAAAGGAACGGAAGAACGAAGAGGAGAGGATGCAGATGCAGCAGCAGCTCAGGGAGAGCATGGAGATGCAGCAGCAGCTCAGGGAGAGCATGGAGATGCAGAGGCAGTTGATGTAGCAGATGCAACAGCAACTGCAGATCATGAACACGTTTATGAGCCAGACCATGCTGACATCTCCACCGGGGAGTGGTCCTAGCAAGTGTCCTCCTCCCATCTTCCAGTGGGTGAGTGGTTAACTTAATATCTCCATCTTAATTTTTCTTGTTTTGTTGTCTAACCGGACTTCATATATTGCAGCCCTCGCCTGAGCAGAGCATGTTGGCGCTCCTCCAGCGACCACCCGGTCAGAGCCCGGTGAAATCTCAGACGGTGACACCTCAGCCCGCCTTCACCTAGGTAAGTGGTCTACTTAATATCTCCATCTGTTGTCTTATTGACTCACCCTAACATCAGATATTGCTGCAGGGGCCTACTCCACCTGAGACGACCGTCAACAATCAGAACATCATCCGGAGCCTGAGGCAGTTTCCAGGTGAGTTAACCTGCACTTGTGCCCAACGCGCTTCTAGATTGTAGAATGCAATGTCACTTGTGCCTCACACTTGTTGGAAATTTAGCAATCTCATTATTTTTCTTTTCACCTAGTAGAACATGGTGGAGATGGATTCGGACAAGGAGATGGATCCGGACAAGGACAAGGTTAGCTACAATAAAGGTTAGTTCTTCTACATTCATCACTTGTTGGAAATGTCACTTGTAGGATTCATGTCCAAATACTATCTTGCTAAAATAGCTAGAATAATTGCTAGGAACAACATAGTGGTGATAAATTTTGTGTGCATCTAGATACATCTTATTATCTGGAACATACATCAGCTAGCATGGCACTTTTGAAACTTGGCTTTTGTTTTGATGGTTTGTGAAAGAGCATGGTTGCCCCCATATGTTGTTTTGGTAATTAATGACAATCTCTATGGACTAATGTGTGCTTTGAGTTATATTTGTAATGTTTGTCCATAAGGAATGCTTGGACTCCATATGTTGGAGTCAAGGCTAAAAGAAGAAGATTATATGTTGATCAAGGCTAAGTGCAAGTTGATCAACATACATGATAAGCGCATGTGAAGGTATGCGAAGAAGAAGAATATATGTTGATCAAGGCTAAGTGCAAGTTGATCAACATACAAGATAAGGGCATGTGAAGATATGCGAAAGAGTGCCTCTCCCATCTTGGTGTATGGGGGAGCAATACGCGAGGCTTCACCAAGCGGAGCGCAATCAAGAAAGTGTTGGCCCGTATGGAATGCTTGAACTCCATATGTTGGAGTCGAAGCTAAAAGGAGAAGATTATAGGTTGATCAAGGCTAAGTGCAAGTTGATCAACATACAAGATAAGGGCAAGTGAAGATATGTGAAAGAGTGTCTCTCCCATATTGGTGTATGGGGGAGCAATACGCGAGGCTTCACCAAGCGGAGCATAATCAAGAAAGGTGATCCACTTGAGAGTAGATCAAGATCGTCATCATCTAGCTCAAGTGGAATGCGCAAAGCAAAGGTATGATCTTGATAGGTTTCTATTTTACCGGTCTCACGGTGTAGTTGGGAGACCGGGTTTTAGGATAGGTAACCGTACTATCAAGAGGGGCTCTCGAGTGAGCTTTAGCGTATCGATCGTAGAGAGCTCAAACCTTTGCATCATTGGCATCATCTTTATTGGTTCTTATTTGTCTCTTATCATGATGTGGTCTTGGTGCTTGTCGTGCTTGTCATGACAAGGCCAAGCTCATCGAAAACGGTTTTCATATGCGTCTTCCACTGCGTTTTCGATATTAGAAATATTATCGATTTGTCCTTGAGAAATTATCCACACATACATGTGTTGAGAATTTATCTCTTAGTTGTTTTCAAATATTTCCAAGGATAGCTACTATCATCCTCTTTCCAACAAAATTGGTTTCACCTCTTTCGGACTTCATTTGCAAAAGATGTGACGGTTCCGGTTTGCAAGAGAGAGGTTTAACATTTCCTCATTTGTTATTATAATATTTTGTTCGACTATGATGTTTCTATGCATAATCTTGTAGTGCTCGTTGTGGTGATTCCAACGAGCCCAAGATCGTCGAAAACGGAGTCCGGATGCAAAAGATATTGCAATTTCAGTTTTGCCGTTTTGGCTAGGCCAGCATGGCCGGCCCAATGGCCGGCCCCATGGCCGGGGGCTCTCTGTTTGCTGGCCAGCCATCATGGCCGGGCCATGGCCGGCCTGGCCGGCCTCCCTCCTCCGGCTGCCCGAAAATTGGCCTAACGGCCATATTTTTTGCTCCCTTTTTAAGGGTCTTCTTCCCCATTTCATCCCTAACCTTTTGCCACTTCTTGAACTGTTTTTCCCCTCCATTGTTGACCCTCTTGAGTTTGGCTATCTCTCAATCCCTCCAATAGTTCTTGCTAGTTTTTGAGGAAAAGAGAGAGGAGGTCTAGATTCGCGTTTCCACCGATCGATTTCTCCTCTAAGTGAGGGGAACACTTTGGATCTAGATCTTTGGAGTTTCTTGGTGTTTCTCCTTGTTCTTCCTCTCAAATCCCTCCCAAGCATTAGTTGCTTTGGTTGGATTCGGGTTGGAAGAACTTGTCCACTTAGTGTGTTCTTGCCATTGCATTAGTTGCATCGGTTTGAGTTCTCCACGGTGATTCGTGGAAAGTGAAGTTGAGAAGCTTGTTACTCTTGGGTGCTTGGGTGCCCTAGAGCTTGTTCCTCTAGGGCACGTTGGTACCCTAGACGGTTGTTGTTTTCTCGGAGTCTTGGTGGCTCACGGGATTTGTTGGGAGCCTCCAATTAGGTTGTGGAGGGAGGCCCAACCTTGTTCTCTTCGGAGCTTTGGGAGCTACGAAGATATTGCCGGGAGCCACCAATTGAGTTGTGGTGTGTGCCTCGGCCTTGGGCATCGAGTCTTGGTGGCTCGGTGCATTTGGTGAAGACCCTCCAACTTGTGGAGTGAGCTTCATCCTTGTAAAGGTTCTAGTTGTCAACCTCAACGGCAACATAGTGACAAGTGCCTCGCCACATTGGTGGTAAGACACAACGGAGATATGGTGTGCCATATCAAGGCTACTCGGTGTTTCACATTGGTGAACACCGCGCCGCTCCAACGGAGACTAGCTTCCATTGGGAAGTGAACTTCGGGATAAATCATCGTCTCCAAGTGCCTCGGTATTTCTATACCCGAGCTTCTTACTTATGCTATTTACTTTGTGATAGACATCGAGCTTAAATTCATATATCTTGCTATCACCTAGTTGATTATATTGCTTAGCATAAGTGTTGGTGCACATAGGTGAACCTAGCTAGTTTAGGTTTTGCCTTGATAAATTAAACGTTAGTTTTATTCCGCATTTATTCAAGCCTTAACCGTAATAATTTTAAATCGCCTATTCACCCCCCCCCCCCCCCCCCCCCTCTAGGCGACATCCGTGTCCTTTCAATTGGTATCAGAGCAGGTTCTCTCTTTATAGGGCTTCACGGCCTAGAGAGTAAAGATGTCGTCTAGTGGTTTAGTGCACAATGCTTCTTTAATATTCGATGGCACTAATTATAATGATTGGAGAAATCGCATGCTAGATTATTTTCGGGACATTAATCCATATATAGAGCAAATTCTAGATATGGGTTTTTCTCCTCTAGAGGATGAGGAAAATTCTTATCTAGATGATGGAGCTTCTAATGTGATTTTCAAGTCTTTGAGAAATGCAGTTGCTTTGTCGATCTCTCCTTATCGGAATGCTCATGAGCTATGGACCAAGCTTCAAGACAAATATGGTGTGTCCATGGATAGTGAGAATGATTGTTCTCCCTCCACCTCCGGGCGTAATGAGTTCTCAACTTCTTCTTCCTCACCTACATGTGGCAAGCCACAAAATAATGCAATGGTGAGTAGGGATAAATTTTGCAATAATGATAGTGAGCTTCTTTTAGATAATATTTCATCTCTATCTCATTGCAATGATTTATCTTTGGACTTAAACACATCTAGAACTATAAATGTTTCACATGCTTGTGTTAATAGTCCTTGCATATCTTCTAAATCATCAAGTAGTGATGATCATGACAATAATAACAATGATGAAGAAGATGATGCTTACTTTAATAAGAAAGGTCTAATGGTTCTTAATGCTCTTTCAAAGAATGAAAATGCTTGTGATAACCTACATGAAATTATGAGCACCCTTATTGAGCGAGAGCTTACTATTGAAAATTTGGAAGCTCGTGAAAATGAAAGTCTTAGCCGCGAACGTAATTATGCGTACACGATTGTGAATCTTGAGGAAGCTCTTGAAGAAGAACAAACCACCAAGGAATCTCTTGAGGAGACGTTTACTCTAGAGTTATCTAAAGCAAATGAAACCCATGATAGAGCTCTCAAGGTGGCTAATGATTTTAAAATAAAAAATGATGAGCTTGTTGTTGACATTGTTAGACTCCTTGAGGCTAATGTGAAATTTGAAAAGGATGTCAAGTCCTTGGAAGATTCTCTTGCACATCTCACTAAGTCTCATGATCAACTCCAAGCTCAATTACTAAAAGAGCTTCCTACTTGTTCTCCCATTGCTATTAATGTTGATGCTTGTGCTACTAACTCTATTTCTTGTGAAGCATCCATTTTAAAGGAGAATGTTGAGCTAAGGGCTCAACTTAAATTGCTAACTAGCAATTATGAGATATTAGAAGAAAGCCATGAGAAGCTCTCGAGCTCTCATGAAGATCTTCTAGTATCTCATGATAAGCTAAAGTTAGCACATGAGGCTATCGCTACCAAGGTAATATCTAGTGAGCCTCATATGGACAATGGCACAACTTATACTAAAAATGCTAAAATGCCATGTGCTAGTCCATGTAATTCTTCATCTCACACTAATGCTAAATCATATGTTGAATTACATTTTGTGCCTAGTTGCTCTAACAATGAAGCTTCAACTTCCACTAGTACTTGTGTAGCTACTAACCTTGTAGGGAAGACAAAAGAGCACAAGGCACAAGCCACTACTTTGAAGAAAGATGTGGAGAAGCATCATAAAGGGAAGGCCGCATTTGACAACATGTTGAGTGTGCAAAAATCCCCCAATGACAAGAGTGGACTTGGATTCAACTCCAATATCAAGAACAAGTCCAAGAGTAGCAATAAGAAGGGCCAAGAACAAGTCAATCACTCGGCCAAGATTGTTTGCTTCAAGTGCAAAGTTGAAGGGCACCATGTTAGGGATTGTCCAATGAAGAAGAAGCCTCTTAGTGAGAAGCAACTAGGGAAGAGGCCTTTTGTTCAATCTCTTGCTCAACCTCGGGTTGAACAAAGGCCACCTCCTAAGAAGACTCAAGTCATTGCTCCTCAAGTTGAGGCGCGTATTAAGAAGAAAGAGAAGAGTCGATGTTGCTATTTATGCCGTGAGAAGGATCACTTGGCTTCTTCATGCACTAATGGTACCCTATCCAACCCCATAATAATTGATGATGTTTATTCTCTTAGGAAGGATAGGGTTGGCAATGTGTTTGCCAAATATGTGGGAACTCAAAGTGGTGTCAAGAAAAGAACCATTTGGGTTGCCAAGCCTATTGTGACTAACTTCTTAGGACCCAACTTGGTTGGGGACCAACAAGCTCAAACTTGATCAATAGGTTGTTGTTGGAGGACATTGGCGACTTGGCTATCATGTGAAGAATTAAGGGATCTTCATGTTTATAATTCATCAAGCCAAGCCAATTGGATTATCATATATCTATCTCATATCCAATGCTCCTTCTTGCGGTAACTTGTGTTTAAATTATATATACATTGAAAGTTGCTTGCTCCCTTGCATGTGTTAGTTTTGTTCCTAGCATATGCTTGTATATGTTGTGCTTATTACTTACCTTGAGCAATCAAGTTTGTGTATGTTAATGTGCGCTCCATATATGTGTAAACTTTGTGTTGAGTCTTTATTGGATCTTGTGTTGATTTCAATTGGCTCTTTTGAGAGATTAATGGACTATCCCATTTTGGGGGAGTGATATGCTTTGTGCACTTCACTAACCTAAAAATGTGTGTACATGAGGCACACCACCTAGGATTGATATTTCAATATTATCTAGTTACTATATGGTATGTCATGTTCATGAGGAATTCAAATTCTACAATGTCCATTAATTTCTCTAGTTGGTTTTGTTTGCCTCTTGCTTAGATAATATGAATTATCACATTATGGGGGAGTAATAAGCTTTGTGCATATTACAATCCCACACAATGTGAACATTTGTGATTTGCCACTTAGATTTGATGTTGTAAATTATCTTATTCCTATGTGGCATGTTTGCTCAAACAAGTTCCAATTTTTCATTTTGGTCATCCTTTGACTCTTGTTTGTGTGAGTTTGCTTGGTGTGGTTTTTCTCTAATATGCACTTCCATATATTATTTGAGAAACCATTTATTCCATATTATTCTAACCATGGCCTTGCCGGTTGGTTTGAATAGTTGGAACTACCAACAAACTTTATTAAAATATGGTATTTAATTTCTTATCTCTTGCCATATGTTTTATCTTGTGAGGATATTCGTTGATACCCCTATCACCGGAAAATAATCCCAAATGGTCATTGTCCTTGGACAATCCATATTTATGTTTGTGATAGAATATTTTTGATTATCCTTACATTGGCATTGACTTTTATTTGCCCCATCTCTTGCCAAAATATTTATTTTGACTCCCATTGCCCTCCTTGCCTCTTGCATGGATCCTAATTTTCAATTGGTAGTGTTTAGTATTGTAAATAAAATATGAAGAGTAATGATCCCTTGTGCATGCATTTTGTATTCAAATGCAAATATCAAAAATAATGCATGAATCTTGGGGGAGCATTCCTTTTTATTTAGAACACTATTCTATCTATCAATATTTGATCCTTTCAATTGGCAGTTGATTTCTATCATATGTGTTTATGGAAGACAAATCTTTTTCTCTTGATGCTTTGTGCCATCATTAAAACTGTAGAGGGTGTTTGGTTTATTTGGTCTAACCTTGCTCTCTCTTGGGAGTCTTGCTTTTTCATTCCCCGTTTTATGTTCTATCTCCTTGAATGAGGAAAGCCATTTGAGCATCTCTCCTTTTGTCTGTTATGCTCATCGACATTGCTTTGGTACCTTCAATTGGTATTAATTGGGATTTAATATCTCCTCCATAGATATTTGTTCCAATTGATATTGATTGTGGGAGTTTTAATACCTTATTGATTTATTTTACTTTACTTGATTCCGGTCAAGTATTATCCTCTTCTTGGTATCTTTTCTCCTAGTGGTATCTTATTTTCAATTGGTGTCTTATCTCTCATGTGTTGTTTGATTTGATTCCTATTGATATCTCACTTCATGTGTTGATGTGTTTTGGAATCAATCATTTGTTTGATTTGATTTTTTCATCAATCATTTGTTGATTTGATTTTTCCTCAATCATGTGTTGATTTGGACTTTGATATAATTTGGACAACCTTTTTGTGTCACACCTTGGTGTGCTCTCTTCTTGGTTTACTTGGTGTTTTTGTCCAAATTGTATCTCTCTTGGTTCTCATGAGTCTATGCATGTATATGTACTAGTATGTATATTTTATGGCATGCTAGTCTTTTAGTTCCAATATATAGGGGATTCTCCACCAAATCACCGGCTAAGATGTGCATGAAATTCAATTTCATATCTATACGCACATATTTATGCGGAGTGTTTCCTATATATTGTAGTTTATCTAACTACTATGGGACCCAATGAGTTTGGGAACCATTTTGTGCTTAAATTGTGTTTTAGATACAATGGAGATACATTGGATGCTTGCCTCATTCATAAGGAAGGTGTTCTCACCGTGTGATTATTGGAGTCAAGCTTTGATGATAAACAAATCCTCATCTTCTTCATCGTCAATATATCTCGGTAACAAGTATCTACCTCATGCATACTTTTCTAGTTTCAACCTTGTGTAGGTTGTTTCTTAGCATCAAAACTTTAAATGTGCAATTGTTGTGGTTTTGGCTTATTTCCTTCACTTGGTATATCTTTGTGATATTTGTGATGAAATTGCAAAAACCTTCCTTCAATTGGTATTATTTCTTTGTGATACTTGTTGCCTATCTCAAAACATTTTCACTATCTCTTGTTCCCTTAGTGATATGTGTGATGCATTTGATGTGTTTGAAGTTCATTAATATACAATGAGATAAATTTGAGCTACGTGCTATGCTTTTAAGCAATAATCTCTTTTGTATATTCATGACTTTCTCTTTTTGGATACCATGGTTTCCATTTTATCAACCATCTCATATGTGCAAGTTTCTTTGGGGACGTATATCATCAATGATTTGTCTACTTAGAAACCTATACATATGAGAGAGGTCACCTTTTACTTGGTATCCGAATTCTTTTGAGCTACCTTGCTTTTATCTATAATTCTTTGGTGGCTCCAAAATTGTCTCATGAGTGCTTGTCTCATTTTTATTGGTATCTTTGCGCACTCAAGTTCTAGTAAAGATCTTTGACTTCATGCTTATCATGGTGAGCATGTTAATTTTTATTGGCTAAATGCTCTCACTAGCTTTTGGCATTTTCAATTGGTTTTAGTTTCCAATTGGTATCCCTAAGCTTGTGAACATACTCATTTAAAGATCTTCCTTTTATCTCGGTTGGGCCTATCCTATGTTGATTTTTTTTAAAGATTGGTATCCTTGAGGTTGTGAACATATTATTTTTGAAAAATCTTCTTTATAAAGTTATGTGTGACAATACTTGATATATAACTTATTTCCATTTGGTTAAGACTATGTGTCTTACCAAATTAATTGTCTTGACACACACACATACTCTTGGTTGGACCTTTATTGATAATTTCTTTTAATTGGTATTTCCTTATGGCTCAACCACATCTTTGGTGCAAGTGTTTTGGTCTGCTTTAATATTTACATCCTTGCACTTAGTGAGTGTTCTAGATGATTTTGGGGGAGTGAGGATTCCATATTTGTGCACTTCTCAATAGTGCGTGAACATTGGGGAGCTTCTCTATTTTTATTTAGAACTCTTGTTTAGGATCTTCTCGATTGCTCTTCTCCTTGGTGGAGATGTTTAGAATGATTTCATCCTTTTGCAATCTTTGGATCCTCAATATAGTTTGATTTCCTCTATTATTCGTCAATGGATATGTGCATTCAATTTCACTCATATCTTGAGAAATGCATACCGTGTGGAGGAACTCATATTATATTGGCCTTCTAAATTTTTCTTCCCATTTCGGCAATCGATGCCAATGGGGGAGAAGTTTTAGAGGGTTTAAGGGAATGTGGTTTTATGCTTTCGTTTGGTTCTTAAGCATTTGCCTCTCATGCTCATGCATCCTTGTCTTGCAAGGTTGCTTAATTCATTATATAAACCCTCTCAAAAGGGATTGTCATCAATTACCAAAATGGGGGAGATTGAAAGAGCATGGTTGCCCCCATATGTTGTTTTGGTAATTAATGACAATCTCTATGGACTAATGTGTGCTTTGAGTTATATTTGTAGTGTTTGTCCATAAGGAATGCTTGGACTCCATATGTTGGAGTCAAGGCTAAAAGAAGAAGATTATATGTTAATCAAGGCTAAGTGCAAGTTGATCAACATACAAGATAAGCGCATGTGAAGGTATGCGAAGAAGAAGAATATATGTTGATCAAGGCTAAGTGCAAGTTGATCAACATACAAGATAAGGGCATGTGAAGATATGCGAAAGAGTGCCTCTCCCATCTTGGTGTATGGGGGAGCAATACGCGAGGCTTCACCAAGCGGAGCGCAATCAAGAAAGTGTTGGCCCGTATGGAATGCTTGAACTCCATATGTTGGAGTCGAAGCTAAAAGGAGAAGATTATAGGTTGATCAAGGCTAAGTGCAAGTTTATCAACATACAAGATAAGGGCAAGTGAAGATATGCGAAAGAGTGTCTCTCCCATATTGGTGTATGGGGGAGCAATACGCGAGGCTTCACCAAGCGGAGCACAATCAAGAAAGGTGATCCACTTGAGAGTAGATCAAGATCGTCATCATCTAGCTCAAGTGGAATGCGCAAAGCAAAGGTATGATCTTGATAGGTTTCTATTTTACCGGTCTCACGGTGTAGTTGGGAGACCGGGTTTTAGGATAGGTAACCGTACTATCAAGAGGGGCTCTCGAGTGAGCTTTAGCGTATCGATCGTAGAGAGCTCAAACCTTTGCATCATTGGCATCATCTTTATTGGTTCTTATTTGTCTCTTATCATGGTGTGGTCTTGGTGCTTGTCGTGCTTGTCATGACAAGGCCAAGCTCATCTAAAACGGTTTTCATATGCGTCTTCCATTGCGTTTTCGATATTAGAAATATTATCGATTTGTCCTTGAGAAATTATCCACACATACATGTGTTGAGAATTTATCTCTTAGTTGTTTTCAAATATTTCCAAGGATAGCTAATATCATCCTCTTTCCAACAAAATTGGTTTCACCTCTTTCGGACTTCATTTGCAAAAGATGTGACGGTTCCGGTTTGCAAGAGAGAGGTTTAACATTTCCTCATTTGTTATTATAATATTTTGTTGGACTATGATGTTTCTATGCATAATCTTGTAGTGCTCGTTGTGGTGATTCCAACGAGCCCAAGATCGTCGAAAACGGAGTCCGGATGCAAAAGATATTGCAATTTCAGTTTTGCCGTTTTGGCTAGGCCAGCATGGCCGGCCCAATGGCCGGCCCCATGGCCGGGGGCTCTCTGTTTGCTGGCCAGCCATCATGGCCGGGCCATGGCCGGCCTGGCCGGCCTCCCTCCTCCGGCTGCCCGAAAATTAGCCTAACGGCCATATTTTTTGCTCCCTTTTTAAGGGTCTTCTTCCCCATTTCATCCCTAACCTTTTGCCACTTCTTGAACTGTTTTTCCCCTCCATTGTTGACCCTCTTGAGTTTGGCTATCTCTCAATCCCTCCAATAGTTCTTGCTAGTTTTTGAGGAAAAGAGAGAGGAGGTCTAGATTCGCGTTTCCACCGATCGATTTCTCCTCTAAGTGAGGGGAACACTTTGGATCTAGATCTTTGGAGTTTCTTGGTGTTTCTCCTTGTTCTTCCTCTCAAATCCCTCCCAAGCATTAGTTGCTTTGGTTGGATTCGGGTTGGAAGAACTTGTCCACTTAGTGTGTTCTTGCCATTGCATTAGTTGCATCGGTTTGAGTTCTCCACGGTGATTCGTGGAAAGTGAAGTTGAGAAGCTTGTTACTCTTGGGTGCTTGGGTGCCCTAGAGCTTGTTCCTCTAGGGCACGTTGGTACCCTAGACGGTTGTTGTTTTCTCGGAGTCTTGGTGGCTCACGGGATTTGTTGGGAGCCTCCAATTAGGTTGTGGAGGGAGGCCCAACCTTGTTCTCTTCGGAGCTTTGGGAGCTACGAAGATATTGCCGGGAGCCACCAATTGAGTTGTGGTGTGTGCCTCGGCCTTGGGCATCGAGTCTTGGTGGCTCGGTGCATTTGGTGAAGACCCTCCAACTTTTGGAGTGAGCTTCATCCTTGTAAAGGTTCTAGTTGTCAACCTCAACGGCAACATAGTGACAAGTGCCTCGCCACATTGGTGGTAAGACACAACGGAGATATGGTGTGCCATATCAAGGCTACTCGGTTGTAGCGCCCCGACCCCGGAATTATACAGAGAGGCTATGTAAGCAACACAACCATCAATGTATAAAACAAAGATCGAGACTTGTGGAACAGAACTGGCACAAAGCATGACTCTACGACACAAAACATTTATATAGCAACTCATATAACGAGGAGAAATACAAATATTACAAGGCAAAAGGATCACAGATCCTACAATTCAACAAGCGGAAGCGAAGTAGCGTTGTCTAATACAACAAGAAGCAAATTATGGCCTAAGAGGCCTACAGATAAACATCACCCAAGCCAGCTTGTTCCACGGTCCCAAGCTGCCACCTGGGAACCCCAGACTAGTAGTTGACGTCAACGAAGAACCCACCTAGTTGCTCGGTGTCGTCCTCCTCTGAAATACAAATACATAGAGGCAGCAAAGAGAGACTGAGTACGATGTACTCGCAAGTTTAGTAGGGCGATATAGGCCCAATGACTGACGGAGGCTCTACAGCTTTATATGTATTTCTTTTGCAATAAGCTAATTTTCCTAAACCAAAACATAAAGGACACTTGGCATTCGTCTACTCAGAATATTCTCAAAAGGGGTAAGAGAGTAACATATGTCATCAGAGGTTCTCATCGAACCCTTTTGTCACCAACCACACTCATCTCCACCAAGGCACCCCCTCGAATCACCCTCGAGGAAGTGAACCTTTAACACACGTGATTATGCAACCTTTAGCTGCCATATCAATTAGGTTAAAATTCTCTATGATCTTATCGTCTATTCCCAAGTTGTCCATAACCGTGGACACGGCTTTTCGAAAAGATTAACCCTGCAGGGGTGTACTATTTTACCCATTGGTACCGTCCGGCTCACCTAGTTGGCCCTCTTCCGGGGAAGGCCGGCGAGCGGGCGCGGTTAGACCTTTACAATGCATGAGGCTTACTCAAGGACCATCAGTGGCGGAAGGACAGGTTCAGCGCTCCCAGCGCCCTGCCCCTCCGTCACGTCCTAAACACCATCATCCTCGTTCCTTTTCCACTCACACCACACACGCGCAAATGGAAATAGCAAACTAGAGGATCCTTGACAAGCCCCGCACAAATTATTCGGTCAGCGAGGCGCCCATACACCCACCAATGGCAGCACGCTAGTCTTGGTTCAAGAGGTAAAGAACTCGCACCTAGGGGCTAGAGTGAGGCAAAACACCATCCCCGATGGCAACTCACCCCAACCATCTTAGCATTTTAATTAAGCATCTCCGTTATCCACCATGCCCGAATCATTCCATCATCATCAACAATTACGGAAATAATAACGGACATAAAGCATTTACCTAAGCATTGCTAAGCATAGCTAGATATATGAATACAACAATTCTATCTTTATCTCGGCCAACACTTCAACCCTAGGTTTCATAGGTAGGGATACATGTGATTGGCTTGGGGAGAACATGCATTCATCGGATATTCTAATATTAATTACCAAAAGAGACATTGAACCGCATGCAATATTATGGTGGATAAAATAATTTTATAAAATCATAGGATGCTAGATGCCAAGAAGGTTAGGTTATCTCTTGCCTTGCTGCCCGGTCGTGAAGTACTGCTCGTCGGGGTAGTTATCGGTAACCTCGACTCCGGAATCTATCGATACCCAAGAGAGAATACAAATAACACATAAATCACAAGAACACACGGTGCAATGCTCAACCACATGATGACATGTCCAATTGATGCAATAGATATTATCATTTAAATTATTTAACAATTTAAATGGAGTTCCAAATAATTAGTGCAATTATTTGGACACAACTCCATATTTATCTTAGTGACCACAATTCTTTATAAATTATCAAATTATTAGGGAAGTGGCTCAATATGCATGAACATGACATGAAACGGGTAGGGTTAGTCATTCCGATCATGTTGGTACTTTATTTGTAATTTTTGGAGCACCGATGAATAAATAGCAATTTAATTAAATAAATAAAAGGTTTAATTCATTTAACCAATTTATGAATAACATCAAAGAAAAGTTTGTGATTATGATGTGATAAGTGCATGGTTTGATAGCATTTGACATGTTGATCACTTTGATATTTAATTCATAATTTTTGGACAATTATTGAATAAGTTATGGATTTCTCAAATTAGGCATTATTTAACTTATTTTGGGAATTCTTAGTTAACCCAAAGAACATAGTTCCAAAAGAAGTTTACAACGATTCCAATTGGTAGATTTTGTCTTACTGAACATTTGATATTTCAATTGCAATTTTTAGAGCCATATTTAAAAAGATATCACATTTCTAAACTCAGTTTATTCACAAAAGGAAAAACCCTGTGCAGACAGGCCGGCCTTGTGCCGGCCAGGCCGGGCTGCAGGCCGGGTGGGTGCCCGAGTGCACTGGCCCAGAGCCAGCCCAGGCCGGGTGTGTAGGCCGGGGCACTGGCCGAAGAGGCCGGCCTCGTGCCGGCCCAAGCCAGGCTTGCAGGCCGGGCACCTGCCCGAGGCCTCCGGCCTCCGGCCGGCCCAAGCCTCGGCCAGGCCGGGACACGGCGCGGTGACGCCAGCGGCACGGCGGTGGTCGACGGCGACCAAACCGACGGCGAGGAGAGGGAGAAGGGCGCGGGAAGAAGGGCCAAGACGAAGAGAAACTCACCCCAACCGATTGTGGAGCTTGGACGGCGGAGGGGTGGTCGATTTCGCCGGAAAATCGGCCGGCGGCGACGCGGAAGAAAAAGAGGACGCCGACGTCGATCTAGGCTGTCCCACCCCGATTCCTTACGCGGGAAGGGAGAAGAGGAGGCGACGGTGCTCGTTGTGCCGGCCGTTCCGTGCGGGGAGGAGCCGAACGACGGCGGCGTGCTCGACCCGGTGGCGGAAAGAGTGAAGCTCGGGAGAAGAAGAAGATCGCCCCGATCCGGAAATTTCGGTAGGGAACGGGAGGAGTGGGCGAGGGGGAGCAGGTGAACGCTGACACGGCCCTTGACCACCAGGGGGCAGCGGCAGGGCGGCATGGGCATCGCCGACGCGGCGGCATGGCGCCAGTGGAGCTGGCCACCGTGGAGGAGAGAGGGAAAGGAATTTACAAAGAGGTCCCTGGAATTTTTGAAATACTTGTAAACAAGCCCAGCAGTAGGGTTCATCCAATTAATTAGGGCACCAGGATATTTTCTAAAATTCCAGAAAAAATTTACATAGGCTATAATTAACTCTCAGAAGCACCACAAAAATTTGTGAGGGCAAATAAATTAATTTGACCAACATTTGTTCATAACTTTTAAAATAGGGTAAAAGGGAGCAATTTCAAAAATGCATTTAAATGGGGCATTTATACAATTCCAAAAATATTGAAAATTGTCATGGAAGCTCTCCCAACAATATTGAGACTCCCCATGATTTTACTTTGAATTTTTGGAAGTTCTAACTTGGTCCCAAAAATAGGAATTGAATTCAGCCAATTTTGATCTCTCATGTCATTTCTTATTTACCCAAACTTAGGAATTGAGAAATGATTTCAAAAGGTGAACCTGGAACTTCCTATACCATTTGGGAGTCCAAGCATGATTTGTTTTGACAGTTGAGCATTTGCATTGGTTGGATGTGGGGAAGTTTGACTCCCCATTTAATTTGTTGCCAAGTGAAGATTGAAAAGGCAAAATGCGTATGGATGCAAACATGGAAACAAAAGTGGAAAAATTCTTCGTATTTTTCGTTACCAAGTTAGGGCTGTTACAATTCTACCCCCCTTACAGGAATCTCGTCCCGAGATTCTAGGCTTGAGTGAAGAAAGCGGGGTATTCCTGACAAAGACTAGTTTCTCGCTCCCATGTGGCTTCTTCCTCGGAATGATTGGACCATTGAACTTTGAGAAACTTGATGGACTTGTTGCGGGTTTTCCTCTCCGCTTCATCCAAGATGCGGATAGGATGCTTGCGGTAGGTCAAATCCGCCTGAATGTCCAATGCCTCATGATCAACCCCACGGATGGGATCCTTGAAGCAACGGCGGAGTTGTGAGACATGAAAAACATCATGGACATCCGGGAAATTTGAAGGCAACTCAAGTTGATAGGAGAGATCTCCTCGCTTGGCTAGGACGGTGAAAGGGCCAACATAGCGAGGTGCCAATTTGCCCTTGATTCCGAAGCGACGAACGCCACGGAGGGGAGAGACTCGAAGGTAGGCCTTGTCACCAATTTCATAGTGGACCTCTTGGTGGTGCTTGTCATAATAGCTTTTCTGACGGGATTGAGCGGCTTTGAGGTTGTCTCGAATGACACGGACTTTCTCTTCGGCTTCATTGATCACATCAGGACCGAAGAGAGACCTCTCCCCGGTTTCAGACCAATTGAGAGGAGTCCGGCATTTTCTCCCATATAGGACCTCGAAGGGAGCCATTTGCAAACTGGCTTGATAGCTATTGTTGTAAGAGAACTCGGCGAGAGGGAGGTACCTTTCCCAACTCTTGCCGAAGGAGATGACACAAGCTCGAAGCATGTCCTCAAGAACTTGATTCACCCTTTCAGTTTGACCATCGGTTTGAGGGTGATAGGCGGTGCTGAAATTGAGACGGGTTCCAAGAGCCGTTTGGAAACTTTGCCAAAACTTGGACACAAATAAGCTTCCACGGTCAGAGATGATCCTTAAAGGAACCCCGTGCAAAGGAACAATCCGGGCCATATACAAGTCGGCCAGTTGGCTTGCTCGAATATCATCACGGACCGGAAGGAAATGGGCAACCTTTGACAAACGGTCGATGATGACCCAAATAGCATTGTTGCCCTTTTGTGATCTCGGGAAGCCGGTGATGAAATCCATACCAACTTCATCCCACTTCCACTCAGGAATGGCTATGGGGCGAAGGGTACCAGCTGGCCTTTGATGTTCAGCCTTCACTCGGCGACAGACGTCGCATTCCGCAACATACTCGGCGATCTCGCGCTTCATGCAAGACCACCAGAATTGAGGGCGAAGATCTTGATACATTTTTGTGCTACCCGGGTGAATAGAGATGGGTGACTCATGAGCTTCAGAAAGGATCAACTCCCTCAAATTTCCACTCTTGGGCACCACTAGTCGGTCACCAAAATAGACCACACCATGGTCATCCACCAAGAAACAATTGGCCGTTCCATTAGCGACCTTCTCTTTGATCTCAAGGATTTCAGGATCATTTTGTTGGGCGGCCTTGATATCATCCTCGAGAGTGGATTTGATCTCAAGGTTAGCTAGAAAACCCGAAGGAACAATTTCCAGATTCAATTTAGCAAATTCCTCGTGGAGAGCCGGTTGCGCCTTTTCAACCATCACGGTATTGCAATAGGCTTTGCGGCTCAGAGCATCCGCCACGACATTTGCCTTGCCGGGCTGATAATTGAGGGTCACATCATAGTCCTTTATCAATTCCAGCCATCTCCTCTGCCTCAAGTTCAGATCCGGCTAGGTGAATAGATATTTCAGACTTTGGTGGTCGGAGTAGATCTCGCAACGGTTGCCCAAGAGGTAGGGCCTCCATTGCTTCAGAGCATGTACCACGGCGGCAAGCTCCAAATCATGAGTTGGATAATTTTTCTCGTGTGGCTTGAGTTGACGGGAAGCATAAGCGACCACATGGCCCTCTTGCATCAAGACACATCCCAAGCCTTGGAGAGATGCATCGCAATAGACGACGAAGTCCTTGGCGGTATCGGGAAGGACAAGTACCGGTGTGGTGGTGAGCTTGACCTTGAGGGTTTGGAAACTCTCTTCAGCCTTGTCTGACCACACAAAAGGCTTGCCTTTCTTGAGGAGTTCAGTCAATGCCTTTGCTATTTTGGAGAAGCCCTCAATAAATCGACGGTAATAACCTGCCAATCCAAGGAAGCTTCGGATATCTTTGACGGATTTGGGAGTTGGCCAATCCAGGATTGCCTGAATCTTGTCGGGTATCACCGCTACTCCGGCAGCTGACACCACATGACCGAGAAAGATGAGCTCCTTCAGCCAAAACTCACATTTAGAGAACTTGGCATATAGACGGTGATCTCGAAGCTTGGTCAGGACAAGTCGAAGATGTTCAGCATGTTCGTCTTCGGTCTTGGAGTACACAAGGATGTCATCGAAGTAGATGATGACGAACTTGTCGAGGTACTCGTGGAAGATGGAGTTCATTAACCTCATGAATGTAGCCGGAGCATTAGTGAGGCCGAAGGACATGACGGTGTACTCATATAACCCATACCGGGTAGTGAAGGCCGTCTTAGGAATATCCTCCTTTCGGATTTTTATTTGATGGTAACCTGACCTCAGATCCATCTTGGAGAACACCGTGGCTCCAGCTAATTGATCGAACAAGTCGGTTATTCGAGGAATTGGATACTTGTTCTTGATGGTCACCGCATTAAGAGGGCGGTAGTCAACGACCAGTCGAGGAACATTTGTATCCCTCTTCTTGACAAAGATGACCGGGCAGCCCCAAGGTGAGCTACTCGGACGGATAAATTCTTTTTCCAGCAGCTCATCAAGTTGCTTCTTCAATTCAGCTAGCTCTTCCGTTGGCATACGGTAGGGCGTCTTGGAAACTGGGGCGGTTCCCGGAACCAACTCAATCACAAACTCCACGCTGCGATCAGGTGGCATGCCGGGCAATTCCTCCGGAAAGACATCGGGGAAATCACACACCACCGCGACTTCAGACATATCAGGCGGGGTGATTCCTTCCAGGAAATAAAGACTGATCTCCGGTGAAAGAGGAGTGGCTGCGGAAGGGGTTGCAGATGTTGGGGACCAATAACGCACTTCCCCATACCTTGGGTGGAACACTGTGACAGTCTTGGCAGCACAATCCAGGTTTGCCTGATATTTCACTAACCAATCCATGCCCAGGATAACATCGATACCCTCTGACCTCAGGGCTATCAATGAGAACGGAAAAGGGACTGACCCTACGGCTATTTGAACATCGGGAGATATCCAATTTGTACGCCAACTAGAGCCGGGGTCTTGACCACTAACGGGGATCCATCATCACAAACGGTATTTGATGATTGTGTGCATATGATATGGATATGAACGAATGCGAAGCTCCAGAATCAAATAATACTGAAGCTGGATATGTATTGATTCGAAGCGTACCCATGAGAACTCCGGGGTCCTCCTCAACGCCTTCAGTCGAGACGTGGTTCAGGCGGCCACGGCTGACGGTGGTAGCCTTGGCGGCTGGGGTAGAGGGTGCTGGTGCAGGTGCTGAGGTAGCCGGTGCCTTCTGAGGACACTCCCTGGAGTAGTGCCCCGGCTGGCCACAAGAGAAGCAAGTGAGCCCCGGTGGTGCAGGTAGTCGAGGTCGAAAACCGCCTCCAGCCGCACCCAAGGTCGAAGTAGCTGGGCGAGGCGGAGGTGGCAGGTACCCGGTGGGTTTCGGCGCGAAGGGCGCCTTTGGCACGGCGCTGAAAGGCACGAAGACCTTGCGCTTCTTGCCCTCCGTGGAGGAGGAGCTCTGGTGGTCGGTGGAAGCTGGCCTCTTAGAAGCATCTAGCTCCTTCCTACCTTGCTCCATGGTGAGAGCCTGGTTGTAGAGCTCTTGGTAGGAGGTGAACTTGAAGGGTAGGAGCTCGTATCGGAGACGAGGTGCGAGCCCCTTGCGGAAAAGGTATTGCTTGTCCTCATCATTCGTCACGTCTCGAGGGGCGTAACGGGAGAGGTGGTTGAACTCCCGTCCATAGGACTGGACGTCCATGCGCCCCTGGGTTAGATCCAGGAACTCCCGCCTCTTGAGCTCGAGGATGGGCTTGGGGATGTACGCCGCACGGAAGGCGGTGCGGAACTCCTCCCATGTGACAACATGGCCCGCGGCGACCATTGCCACGTGGCTCTCCCACCAGGAGCCGGCGGCTCCTTCCAGAAGGTAGGTGGCGAAGTTGACATGTTCTGCCGCCGGAACGTGAAGAGCGGCGAACTTGCGCTCGATAGCCCGAAGCCAATCATCCGCATCAAGCGGCTCCTTATCCTCGGAGAAAGTGGGAGGTTGGGACCGCAAGAACTGGTTGAGAGTGGTGCAGTCCGTGTTCCTCCTGGCCCCTTGCTGGACCAGCTGCTCGAGCAACCGCTCATTGCGCAGACGGTTTTGCTCGATAGCCATCATCACCTCCGCCATTGAGGGTGGCGGCGGTGGGTCAGGGCTGCTATGTTCCCCACGACGGGTAGGAGCCATTCTGAAGAATTGGAACAACGACAAGTTAGTAACCAATTCTGACAGTTAAGATAGATCACTTGTTTGCTTCCAGATATAGAGGTTTAAGAAGCAATAACACCAAAGACAGATTTAGGCAACCACGGCGACATCACGTCATCGTGGCGATATTAAACGGATATAACGGACTCGAGGCATAACTGGACGGTAAGAACCCAAACCCCGAGAACCTAAACATCGACACCAAGCACAAAACAAATAGAGGTAAGAATCAGAGTAGAGCGAGTTGGATGAGAAGCAAAAGAATCCTAAGAAGATTTTCACAACTCATTTTTAGGTTGAAATTAATTTTTCACTAGACTCGACATCGACCAAAAGAAAGGGTTCCTACAGGCAGTCCTGCTCTGATACCAAGTTGTAGCGCCCCGACCCCGGAATTATACAGAGAGGCTATGTAAGCAACACAACCATCAATGTATAAAACAAAGATCGAGACTTGTGGAACAGAACTGGCACAAAGCATGACTCTACGACACAAAACATTTATATAGCAACTCATATAACGAGGAGAATACAAATATTACAAGGCAAAAGGATCACAGATCCTACAATTCAACAAGCGGAAGCGAAGTAGCGTTGTCTAATACAACAAGAAGCAAATTATGGCCTAAGAGGCCTACAGATAAACATCACCCAAGCCAGCTTGTTCCACGGTCCCAAGCTGCCACCTGGGAACCCCAGACTAGTAGTCGACGTCAACGAAGAACCCACCTAGTTGCTCGGTGTCGTCCTCCTCTGAAATACAAATACATAGAGGCAGCAAAGAGAGACTGAGTACGATGTACTCGCAAGTTTAGTAGGGCGATATAGGCCCAATGACTGACCGAGGCTCTATAGCTTTATATGTATTTCTTTTGCAATAAGATAATTTTTCTAAACCAAAACATAAAGGACACTTGGCATTCGTCTACTCAGAATATTTCTCAAAAGGGGTAAGAGAGTAACATATGTCATCAGAGGTTCTCATCGAACCCTTTTGTCACCAACCACACTCATCTCCACCAAGGCACCCCCTCGAATCACCCTCGAGGAAGTGAACCTTTAACACACGTGATTATGCAACCTTTAGCTGCCATATCAATTAGGTTAAAATTCTCTATGATCTTATCGTCTATTCCCAAGTTGTCCATAACCGTGGACACGGCTTTTCGAAAAGATTAACCCTGCAGGGGTGTACTATTTTACCCATTGGTACCGTCCGGCTCACCTAGTTGGCCCTCTTCCGGGGAAGGCCGGCGAGCGGGCGCGGTTAGACCTTTACAATGCATGAGGCTTACTCAAGGACCATCAGTGGCGGAAGGACAGGTTCAGCGCTCCCAGCGCCCTGCCCCCCCGTCACGTCCTAAACACCATCATCCTCGTTCCTTTTCCACTCACACCACACACGCGCAAATGGAAATAGCAAACTAGAGGATCCTTGACAAGCCCCGCACAAATTATTCGGTCAGCGAGGCGCCCATACACCCACCAATGGCAGCACGCTAGTCTTGGTTCAAGAGGTAAAGAACTCGCACCTAGGGGCTAGAGTGAGGCAAAACACCATCCCCGATGGCAACTCACCCCAACCATCTTAGCATTTTAATTAAGCATCTCCGTTATCCACCATGCCCGAATCATTCCATCATCATCAACAATTACGGAAATAATAACGGACATAAAGCATTTACCTAAGCATTGCTAAGCATAGCTAGATATATGAATACAACAATTCTATCTTTATCTCGGCCAACACTTCAACCCTAGGTTTCATAGGTAGGGATACATGTGATTGGCTTGGGGAGAACATGCATTCATCGGATATTCTAATATTAATTACCAAAAGAGACATTGAACCGCATGCAATATTATGGTGGATAAAATAATTTTATAAAATCATAGGATGCTAGATGCCAAGAAGGTTAGGTTATCTCTTGCCTTGCTGCCCGGTCGTGAAGTACTGCTCGTCGGGGTAGTTATCGGTAACCTCGACTCCGGAATCTATCGATACCCAAGAGAGAATACAAATAACACATAAATCACAAGAACACACGGTGCAATGCTCAACCACATGATGACATGTCCAATTGATGCAATAGATATTATCATTTAAATTATTTAACAATTTAAATGGAGTTCCAAATAATTAGTGCAATTATTTGGACACAACTCCATATTTATCTTAGTGACCACAATTCTTTATAAATTATCAAATTATTAGGGAAGTGGCTCAATATGCATGAACATGACATGAAACGGGTAGGGTTGGTCATTCCGATCATGTTGGTACTTTATTTGTAATTTTCAGAGCACCGATGAATAAATAGCAATTTAATTAAATAAATAAAAGGTTTAATTCATTTAACCAATTTATGAATAACATCGAAGAAAAGTTTGTGATCATGATGTGATAAGTGCATGGTTTGATAGCATTTGACATGTTGATCACTTTGATATTTAATTCATAATTTTTGGACAATTATTGAATAAGTTATGGATTTCTCAAATTAGGCATTATTTAACTTATTTTGGGAATTCTTAGTTAACCCAAAGAACATAGTTCCAAAAGAAGTTTACAACGATTCCAATTGGTAGATTTTGTCTTACTGAACATTTGATATTTCAATTGCAATTTTTAGAGCCATATTTAAAAAGATATCACATTTCTAAACTCAGTTTATTCACAAAAGGAAAAACCCTGTGCAGACAGGCCGGCCTTGTGCCGGCCAGGCCGGGCTGCAGGCCGGGTGGGTGCCCGAGTGCACCGGCCCAGAGCCAGCCCAGGCCGGGTGTGTAGGCCGGGGCACTGGCCAAAGAGGCCGGTCTCGTGCCGGCCCAAGCCAGGCTTGCAGGCCGGGCACCTGCCCGAGGCCTCCGGCCTCCGGCCGGCCCAAGCCTCGGCCAGGCCGGGACACGGCGCGGTGACGCCAGCGGCACGGCGGTGGTCGACGGCGACCAAACCGACGGCGAGGAGAGGGAGAAGGGCGCGGGAAGAAGGGCCAAGACGAAGATAAACTCACCCCAACCGATTGTGGAGCTTGGACGGCGGAGGGGTGGTCGATTTCGCCGGAAAATCGGCCGGCGGCGACGCGGAAGAAAAAGAGGACGCCGACGTCGATCTAGGCTGTCCCACCCCGATTCCTTACGCGGGAAGGGAGAAGAGGAGGCGACGGTGCTCGTTGTGCTGGCCGTTCCGTGCGGGGAGGAGCCGAACGACGGCGGTGTGCTCGACCCGGTGGCGGAAAGAGTGAAGCTCGGGAGAAGAAGAAGAAGATCGCCCCGATCCGGAAATTTTGGGAGGGAACGGGAGGAGTGGGCGAGGGGGAGCAGGTGAACGCTGACGCGGCCCTTGACCACCAGGGGGCAGCGGCAGGGTGGCATGGGCATCGCCGACGCGGCGGCATGGCGCCAGTGGAGCTGGCCACCGTGGAGGAGAGAGGGAAAGGAATTTACGAAGAGGTCCCTGGAATTTTTGAAATACTTGTAAACAAGCCCAGCAGTAGGGTTCATCCAATTAATTAGGGCACCAGGATATTTTCTAAAATTCCAGAAAAAATTTACATAGGCTATAATTAACTCTCAGAAGCACCACAAAAATTTGTGAGGGCAAATAAATTAATTTGACCAACATTTGTTCATAACTTTTAAAATAGGGTAAACGGGAGCAATTTCCAAAATGCATTTAAATGGGGCAATTATACAATTCCAAAAATATTGAAAATTTTCATGGAAGCTCTCCCAACAATATTGAGACTCCCCATGATTTTACTTTGAATTTTTGGAAGTTCTAACTTGGTCCCAAAAATAGGAATTGAATTCAGCCAATTTTGATCTCTCATGTCATTTCTTATTTACCCAAACTTAGGAATTGAGAAATGATTTCAAAAGGTGAACCTGGAACTTCCTATACCATTTGGGAGTCCAAGCATGATTTGTTTTGACAGTTGAGCATTTGCATTGGTTGGATGTGGGGAAGTTTGACTCCCCATTTAATTTGTTGCCAAGTGAAGATTGAAAAGGCAAAATGCGTATGGATGCAATGATGCAAACATGGAAACAAAAGTGGAAAAATTCTTCGTATTTTTCGTTACCAAGTTAGGGCTGTTACATCGGTGTTTCACATTGGTGAACACCGCGCCGCTCCAACGGAGACTAGCTTCCATTGGGAAGTGAACTTCGGGATAAATCATCGTCTCCAAGTGCCTCGGTATTTCTATACCCGAGCTTCTTACTTATGCTATTTACTTTGTGATAGACATCGAGCTTAAATTCATATATCTTGCTATCACCTAGTTGATTATATTGCTTAGCATAAGTGTTGGTGCACATAGGTGAACCTAGCTAGTTTAGGTTTTGGCTTGATAAATTAAACGTTAGTTTTATTCCGCATTTATTCAAGCCTTAACCGTAATAATTTTAAATCGCCTATTCACCCCCCCCCCCCCCTCTAGGCGACATCCGTCTCCTTTCAGTTTGTTTGCTTTAGTAATGGTTATGCTTTAATATGGCATTCCACTTGCTATTATACATTGTGTCATATATACGGCAGAATATGGCATTCTTCTTGCTATTATACATTGTGTCATATATACGGGAGAATATGACAATCGTTTCTGTTCCTTTTGTGCATGGTTATCGCAGAGGAAGACTTGATGATGGAGCCTGCAGCCCTAAGCTGGATGCATCACTTGGAATGTGCAAGAAGTGCTCTCTGATATAGCATGGCTCAAGTGTGATGCAAACTTACTATGTATGGAGTGGACTATGTGAACTTGTAATAAGATTGCTAGTTTAACTTGTTATATGGACTCTATATGAACATATCAACCTATTTGTGGTGTGTTTGGTGTTGTTGTGGTTATATGATGTCTTGGTATATGATGTATATTGTTATCTGCTTATTTCTGGTTATATTTGTGGTTAAATGCAGGGAAATAATGAAAAAAAAAAAACAAAAAATCGGGCGGCCCCTTTGCCGTGCGTATGCACACGGCAAAGGACATATGGTCACCTTTGCCGTGTGCATACGCACGGCAAAGGGGACACGCGTCGCCAACCTATGCTCCCCTGCGTCGGGCTGCTCCCTCCTGTCGACGCCATTGCCGTGCGGGCGGAGCTGCGGCGCACGGCAAAGGCTGCCTTTGCCGAGCGGCCGAGATGGGAGGCGCACGATAGCAACGCTTGCACGGCGAAGGGGGGCGGCGCACGGCAAAGTATTCTGCACGGCAGCCACACGGCGCACGGCAGAGGGACATGCACGGCAACGTTGCAGGGCGCACGGCAGCGAGCGTCTGGTCGGCAAAGAGAGACAGCGCACGGCGAAGGGGCACGCGCTCGGCAGCGACGCTGCCGTGCCGTTTGGCCGCGGCGCACGGCAACGTTTCCTTTGCCGGGCAGAATGCTGCCGAGCAGACGTTGCCGTGCGGGCTTGCACGGCAGTGCCTTTGCCGACCAAAAAGGTTGATTTGCCGTGCATTTCGCTCACACGGCATGAGCTGTTCTGCCGTTGTGAGTTCTTTAGCAAGTCCGGATCAGTAGAAATGCTTGATTTACATATAAAGTAGAAAATTAGAATACTTGAGCGATGCGCGATGTGTTTCCTTATTACTAAAATAATATATATTTCTAGTGATGTGGATCCTATTTTACTTTTTGACACAGGGACCCGGATTTTGCTGGCCCGGCCCTGTGTATGACATGGCATTGCTTCTTGCATGAACAAGAGAAAGAGAGATGGTACATGCATATGTAGTTTGGATACAACTTCATTTTGTAATTAGAAACCATAGTGTCGGAGAATGTTCCCAGGAACTGGGGGTGTCTCCAAGGTATCGTGTAAGGGGATGAACACGGAGTCAAGCAATCCTCAACGTGCTCCGGCGACGGTGCTCGTCGGACTCGCTACGGACGACACTGCAGAGATGGACACAAGATCTTACCCAGGTTCAGGGCCCTCTTTGGGAGGTAAAAACCCCTACGTCCTGCTATGGTGTATTGCACTGCTTGGAGAGGTTCACAGTACAAGGAGAGCTTGGAGAGCTCGAGGTGGCTAACAATGGCTACTTGCTAGTCTTCAGATCTAGGGGTAGGGTCTACCAGAGCTGCACCAACCGAAGATCGAACCCCTTGCTTGGGCGTGCTCCCCCTCCTTTTATAGGCGTCTTGGACCTCTTCTGCCCAAACATTTGGGCGGGAAGGGTTACCACATGGCGACGAGGGAAGGAGCAGGGTGCACGATAAAGGTGGAGTCCATGGACGCGGTCCATGGCAGGGACGGCGCTACCAAAGATGGAAAAGCCACCGGCCAGCCGGATAGTGGGCTGGCGCTTGATGAGGTAGGATGTGACCCACGGTGACGTCGTCCTTGGAGCGTAGCTGCAGACGGTTCCCTTATCGCCAAAGAGGCAATACTCGTTGTCCGCTTTACTTGAAGCCGCTTTGTTGACCGCTTTATACATGGAAGTGGCAACTGCGGCGTCGTCGTCATCGCGCGTAGGCACGCGCGTCACTCTGCACATGGTGCAGAGCCCATGTGCGTTCTGCCGCGGGGGTAGAGATGGCTTCGCGAGGAAGGAGCCTCGCGAGGCAAAAAGCCTCGCCGAGCCCTTCGGCTTGGTCAGCAGAATTGTGGGTGGCGTCGGAGATGCCTTGTCGAGGTGCGGTCCCTCGCCAAGGGAGAGAACCCTCGGCGAGGAGAAAAGATCCCTCGCGAGGCTCGCCAGGCTTGGAGAGCCTGACCCTTAGCGAAAATGCCTGAAGAATCTTGTGGGCCCTGGCAGGCCGGCCCGTGGTACCCTGGTTTCCACTGTGCCGACAGTAGCCCCCGGGGCCGCGATGGGCACGCCGAAGGCTATGGACGCAGGCGAAGCGTCGAGGGCCCAAAGACGCATGCCTGGGCCGTGACACGTGGAGCGTTGCGGTTGCGCCGCGGCCACGATCTCCTCGGCTTCAACAGGCAACCCGGTGGGGCCTGCCACGTCCGGGGCAACCGGTCAATAAAGCCTGGCGCGCAGACTGCGCCCGTCACTTCTCCCATTACTCCGCCGCCCTCTTCTTCCAAACCTCTTCTTCCTCCCAGAGCTCGTCGCTTCCGAGGTCTTCGTCTTCAAGCTTCCTTCCAGCGGCCATGGCTCCCAAGAGGGCAACCGACAGCCAGAAGGGCAAGGCTGCGATGCAGACCGGCATGTCTGCGGCGGCGACGCGGGGTGCCGCGCTGGCGGCGGCGCTGCCGCCGTCACGCGTCAACGCAGCGGCGTTGGCGAAGGTGCGCTACCTGGCGGCCTCGAACACCAACGAGCATGGCGTCACCGAGATGAGGCCGACCGGCAGCAGGCTTCCTGAGGGGTACTACCCCATCTTTCTCCAGACTCTCTATGCCGGCCTCGTTCCTCCCTTCTCCGACTTCCTCTTCGCGATCTTGGAGACGTACCAGATCCAGCTTCTTCATCTCCACCCCAACTCCATCCTTATTCTCGCCATCTTCGCCTACCTCTGCGAGGCCTACGTCGGCATTCACCCCTCGGCAGCGCTTTTTCGCAGCTTCTACTCCCTCCGGAGCACCGTGCAGGATGAGCGGCTCGGATGCGTGTCATTCCGCATCGCCAATGCCAGGAGCGAGTTCTACATTCCCATCGCCTGGAGTGGCGAGAATGCCATCACCAAGGTGACGAAGAAGGTGGAGAAGTTCCGCGAGAGGTGGCTCTTTGTCGACACCAAGGGGACCAACCCTCTCCTGGAGGTGCCCGAGGCGCCGCCGAGGAAGTGGGCGCGCTGGGCGAGCGCAGACTTCGAGGGCCCCAAGCTTGAGGCGGTGTACGAGTGCATATGGAGGCTTCGCGTTGGCGGGCTCACCGGCCAGATGGTGGCCAAGGACTTCACGAGGCGCCGCATCGCTCCTCTTCAGCAGCATTCGGAGCCGGTGTGGCGGTACACCGGCAAGGAGGACAGGATGCGCCTGTGCGTGGACAACCTCACGCGGGAGGTGCTGTACCCGATCATGGGGATCCTCTTCGCCAGGAAGGACATCCCGTCGCCCGCCACCGAAGAGGCCAAGACGCTCTTCAACTTTGTTATGGAGAGTGTGGAAGAACACCGCAGGTGCCTGCCGGTGTTCGACGAGTGGGGCATCGTGCCCGCGGGGCACCACGGACCCCGCACCAACCCGTGGGCGGCGGAGCCAGAGTACATGGACGAGTCGCTAGAGCCGGATGAAGGAGAAGACTCCGGCGAAGACGCGGCCCCAAGAGATGCCGACCTCTCTGGCGAGGACGAGGCTTCGAGGGGCGCTAACCCCTCAGGAGGCGACACGGGCGCCTCAAGGAGCGCACCAGCTGGCGAGGACGTTGAGGTGATCTCCTCCGGCAGCGACGGGGACGCCTTCCGCGTGGTTCGGCGCACTGCGGAGGAGAGGAGAGGCGGCACGGGGGGACGCTGCGAACCCCGCTCCAAACTCCTCCACGACAGGAACGCCTCGGCAGGGAGGGATGCCCCCCAAGAGGAGGCAGCAGCGCCTCCCGAAGAGGCCGGAGCGAGCACCCTCAAGCCACCCAAGGGGAAGAAGAGGGTGTGGAGAGCGGCCGACGAGTAAGTCTTGGTCCTTGCCTTTTCTTTCAGCATTTTGCTTCTGAGAATCCCCTCCTGAAGGGTCTTTGCCTATTTGTGTTTCTTCAGCGTACCCGCGGCGCCGAAGAGGCGGCATCTCCGCAAGCTTGGGGAGACCGCCAGCGCCGCCGAGGAGACGCCTGTGGCCGATGAGCCGCAGCGGGCGGCCGACGAGCCGCAGCAGGCGGTCGACGAGCCGCAGCAAGCGGCTGACGAGCCGCAGCAGGCGGCTGACGAGCCGCAGCTAGAGGCCGCTCCTCCCGCGGGTGAGCACCGCGCGGAGGTGGTGGTGGTCGAAGAGGCGACGTCGCCTCCAGCTAGGGCTGCTTCTTCTCCCGCGGTTGAGCACCGCGCGGAGGAGGTGATTGAGGTGGCGACGCCGCCGCCAACTCGGGCTGCTACTCCTCCTGCGGCCGAGCACCGCGAGGAAGAGGAAGCGGTGGATGAAGAGATCGTCCTGGAGCCACCTCCAGAGGCGGAGGAGGCTCCCACAAGGAGGGCGGACGCGCCCGAGGCCGCGGCGGACGCGGCCACCATGGAAGGGGCGGGGAGCGCCCCTGAAGAGCCGGAGGTGGAGGTGCCCCTGGAACCCACGGACGCCGGGACCGGGGGTGAGAGGACACCCAGCCCCCAGAGGGCTCTCGACGTGGGCAGCGGAGCAAGTGCCCGCACCAGCCCCCAGGCCGCACCGGGAGCGGCCATGAGCCCGAGGCAAGATGCCCCGGGCGCCTCGACGAGCGTCGAGGCCTCTGCGCCCCGCGACGACGCGGGGACCTTGGCGCTGCAGGAGCCGCGCCCTCGCGCGGCCCGCCGCAGGGTTGTCTTCGGCCAAGCGCGGCAGGCGCTTGACGAGCTGGAAGTGCAATACGCCGAGGAAGAAAACGCCCGGGAGGAGGAGCGAGCAAGGCTGGCTGACGCCTGGGCCCTCCTCCACGAGAGGGTTGAGATGTGTCGGCGGCAGGACGCGTCGGCCCAGGCGGCGCGCGAGGAGGCGATCTTAATTTATATTACCGATCTCTGGATGTGTATGTGTATGTGTATGTGTATGTGTATGTGTATGTGTATGTGTATGTGTATGTGTATGTGTATGTGTATGTGTATGTGTATGTGTATGAGTGTAAATAATGTCTAAGCTGTTTGGTGCGTGAAAAAAATGATATAAATCTTCTTACCAATACTGAATTGGTGTCTTTATGTTTACAGTGCGACATGCACGAGGCCATGTTTTTTTTAGATCATGTTGTAACGCATGAACATTCAACTAAAAACAAAGCAATCATGGATCTAGAGCAGGGTGGTCGCCTCGGGACATCTCCCGACGACAGTGTCGCCTCCTGTCGGTTTTCGCCGCTTGGAATAGGAGTGAGGAGGTGGGTCGATATGGCTGAGGGGCTAAATGCAATAGTTCCGTTCTTAGGGGGTAAAAATTTTCGACGTCTCGTCTCGTCTTTTCCCGTAGCAACGCACGGGCATTGTGCTAGTGTAGTACAAAATCAAGAATTTTACGATACTCAGATGTAACACACTTATTGGTTTGGTGAACAGGATTTGTTCTTCTTCTTCGGAAGCTAGTCATATTTATGTCAACAGGAAAAGTACTCATATATCTTTTTCCCGTGGAATCAGAATAATAGATGACACAGGTCACCGCTCCTCACCTTTTTTTTTCCGAAAATGAAATAGAGCCCCGGCCCTGCATCAATCGATGCACACAACCTATTTATTGCATAGTTTCAGAGTTTAAAGGAAAGCTATCTCATTGTGCAGTGTCGAAATGAGCTCTCACTTTTTTATATAAAAGGAAAGCTATATCATTGTGCAGGTGTCGTTCTCCTGTGCATGTACATATCGACATTCTATATCTGCACGCGACACAGAAGTGTCGGTTTCGATGAAACGACTTTGTGAGAATATAGAATATTTGTCAAGATGTACGTGTGAAACTTTTGTTCCTGTTTTTTTTATGTTTCAAAATTGGCTTAAAATGCGTTTTATACAACCAGTCGACCCGGAAGCCAAAACGCCACCCCCCTTCTATTGAGTATGATATGTTTTTGGTCAACTTCCAATTTGAATCAGATTATGGTTGAGAGAGTGGGTAATGAAAAGATTCCATCTCAGATAAAAAGGCATCTATTTGGGAACATATGTAATATATTTTATTACATTCGTTTGATTATTTTGGGTTAAATAATGGTTATTGTCAATAGTGCAACTTTTTGTTGTTGTTGAGAAAAGGAGCTTTGAATCGTGTGTTTTACATTCTGAAATTACAAGTTCTCTCAAAGGACTACAAAGATCATCGGTAAACACATGGTCACCAAAACTCTTAGAAAGTTTGGCCAAGCCGTCTGCTACTCCATTTCCTTCTCTCTGGGTCTGTAGTACGCTACAACTGGGCAGGAGGCACATCAGATTTTTTGTTTCTTCGTAGGTCTGCCATAGCCTCGATCTGTTCTGTTCTCTAGATCGTAGGGTGTTGGCTACCGCACATCCCATTTCTCATGAAAACAAATCTTTAAATGACAGACATGTATTTAGAAAGTTGATAATAGTAGTAAATAATATTATATTCAAAGAATTATATATAATTGCCAAAAGAAAGAAATCTCTATGAATTTTATAACATATATGCTCTAACTTAGTATTGTATTTGAAAGAACAAAGATAGAAGTGTAGATATTGTCGCTGTCATCGTATTCACGAGGGCCACTATATGCTAGTTTTTAAGAATGAAATATGGTGTGTGGTTATTGTATGTGTATCGACACCGGTGCAAAATGAATCTACTGCCCGAAATCTAGAAAAATGTATGCCATGTGCCGATGCTTCACAACTACATCAATTCAATATTTATAAATAAATTACCCCTTCTATAAAATAGAGTCATTAATGATAATCCCGCTTGAAATACCTAAATAAATCCATGAAACCGGTTCCAAAACCCTCGACTCGAGAAACAAAGACAACAATCAAGTTTGTAGACCACATGATTATATGCTGATCATAGAAAATGCAGATCACTTCTTAATTAGAAGTTCCAGGAAAATGTTTGTCCCATAAATTATTGAAAAATATGACGTCTATAGCAACATTTCTCCCCCCCCCCCCCCCCCCAACGGGTCGCTTGCTCGGCCAACTCCTGTGCAAGTATGGACGGTGAGTGTCATCCAATGCAGTCTGCCATGACACGGTGATCAGTGGCATGTGCAACCTCCTCTGGATGAAGTTGCATGCAGGTTGTTCTTTTCATTTTGCAGAAAAGTGTGTCGCTGCTCCTCCCCCTCACTGGTGATTCGACGATGACGACGACCTCTCCGGACGCTTGCTGCTGCTCACCTCCAACCACAAGTGCTGCTGCTGCTGCTCTTCCCTAAGAAGAACGACCTGAAACTCGTATCCCTCAAGCCTCGCTGCTGCTCCTCTTCACCAAGACCTGTAAATACAATTCCTGGTTTAAACTCCATCTATTCTCTCCCTTTCTCTCTCTATTGTCCCGAAATTTCTCAGAACCAAGTGCGTGGGATGTAGCGAGTTGTTGAGAATAAATATGTGTGCCTGTGTGTACTAGTTCTGTTACTCGTGAACTAGTTTTATGTCTATGAAATTATTTATTTGATGTGATCTGTGTCGAATACATGAGAATGTGATATATATTTGTACCTGTGCCTCATGATGTTATCCATCCCAGTCCCATAAATTTGCTTCTACCCTAGTCTTGATTGTATGCTAGTGCATTTGTCCAGTGTTTTTGTTTTAAAGAAAATCATAACTACCTATTGCGTTAAAAGTTTTCTCTCTCCCTGGCTTGATAGTTCCTTGTGAGGTTAAGTATTTGTCCAGTGTGTTTGCCTTGAGCGGGAGTGTTTGATTTATTTTCGTTTATTTGCAAATCCAAAATCTGTTTTCCGATCTAGCTTTAGCCGAAGCACAATAGTCGTCGCCTAGTCTCTGTGGAGAACACGACACTTGCAGATTCGGGCGGAATATCCCACTGTATTTTACATTGGTCAAAACATAATTGTATTTTGATGTAAAAAATAAATATTATATGCTGGTTAAAGCTATTATATTAAATTAGGTATATGTCGATCCCTGGTTTCAGCACTATGAATTGCAAAGAGTAATAAAAGAATCATCTATTTGAGAACGGATGCAATATACTTTATTGGTTTCTTTCGATGATTTTGCGGGAAATGGTTTATTATCTACAGCATGTCCCTTTTTTGTAAATTGTTTTGAAGTGACAGACGTGTATTCTGGAAGTTGGTAATAATAGAAATATTATTAAATTAAAAAATTATGATTGTGGAAAGCGAGAAATCTCTAATGATTTTAAAACACATATGCTCTAACGTACTATTTGAAAGAGGAAAGATAAGCAGTCAAGATGTTGCCGTTGTCATCGTATTAACAAGGGCCACTATATGCTACTTTTTATGGAAAATAAATGTGTTCGTGTGGTTTCTGTATGTGAAACGACACAGGTGCAAGCTGAATCTACTGCCCAAAATCTAGCAATAAGTATTTCATATGCAAAACCTTCACAACAACTACATCAATGCAATTCTCAGATAGAAAATATCCCTTCTGTAAAATAAAGTCATACCCATACTCCATCTTGCAATACCTAAAAAAATTCAGGGAACCAGTTCCAAAACCCTCGAAGTAAGCAACTAAGACAACCACAAAGTTTCCATACCACATGATGATACACCGAGCATAGAAAATATAGATCACTTATGTGAAGTTCCAGTATGACGTACGTCCCAGAATGTATTGAACAATATGACGCCGACAGTCACATTGCTCCTGCTCCCGCGGAGTATCGCTTGTTCCGCCAACTCCTCTGCGACTATGGTCTGGAAGCCCCTGTCATTCAATGTATGTGCCAACAGCATGTCACTCTGTGACATGCGCATCCTCGTCAGGATGAAGTTGCACGCCTCAGCTGGACTGATATGAGCCCAGAACCCTCTGGTGGCTAGAATCATGAATCTGTCTTCTGGTTCCCGCTTCACCATTAGGACCTCTGGGTCCGGGAAATACGGCTTGAACGCTGTGTACATAGGGGGTGTATTTCTTTAGCATGTTAGAAAGAAACAAATAAAAAAAACTACAGGAGGTACATCGCCATAGAGATTAAAATCATACTGGAAGGTGAGAAACACCATTTCAATGACACAAATGAAAATATAAAAGCTGTATGCACAAATAACATAAAGGTAAAAATCTTGTTTATTTCGACAAATCCAATATATAAGATCATTCAACAGAATTTAAAATTAATTGTATGATATATTTGTTTCTTTAAAATGGATACAGAATCTTCCCATAATAGGGTAAAATAATACTCCAAGTATGGCACAATGAAGTGCATATTAGTTTCGGTGAAAGTCAAACTTTATAAAATTTGACCAAGTATATGTAAAAATTGTCTACATCTATAACATTAAACCAATATTATTAGTATAATCATGAGAGATACTTTCATATTGGTTGTATTTTACTATAGATGTTGAGAGAGAGAGAGAGAGAGAGAGAGAGAGAGAGAGATGAATCATCGTTGTAGTTTTGACTTACATATGGCTTGAGAAGTCGTCATATTTTCTTCAAGGTTGGAGGTATATCTGACCACATGACCACCTTTAGCATGTACGTCCTCCTTCTCTTTTTTCTTATATGGCTGTGTGTAATTATATTATAAATTGTGTAAGTATCAAGTTTTCAGCCTAAAATCAAGTAAGTGCATAATAATAACTATGGCCGAGTGATTTTTCTAGAACATATTTGAAAATAAACTGAAATACCTTAACATTGTAAACAATAGAAACCGTCGGATCCAAATAATTTCAGCTTTAAAGAAATTACAAGCACAAATAATTGGATCAAGACAAGAAACTAGCATGCATCTTAAGCTTTTCATGAAACTCAACACATGGCAACAATGAAAATGAGATTAATATTTGTAGAGCTAGATAAGCACACAGTCAGGTGCTCCAAAGTGCAAATAACCAAGTTCTAACGGTGTGTTGGAGGGCCACATCTTTCATACTCTAAGATTGCACCGGTCACATCGGACTTTCATACTACTTGTATTTGTCTCAAGTAGATTGTGCAATCGATCACATCTGGAAAATAAATATTATGTATGCTTGCAAAAGATATTATATTAGATCATGTATTTGTTGATGTCTAGCTAGTTGCAGAAAAAAATTCACGCTTGAAGAACTACATACTTGTTCCCATCCTTTAAAACATTCGGAAAAGTTTTCCAATATGTAGATATGCATGGTGAATTTACACATATCCCATATGCATGCAGTGAGAGCCACCTGATTTTGTGAGCAAGTTTGGGACTCCGTTCCTCTCCTAATCGTGTGGTTTTCAAATGTGCAAACAATACTTACGATCAGCTTTCGGTTGGTATCGGCCATTCAGGTTGCACAAAAGATAGGGCAATTAACTGTTAATTTTATGATCCCCTTCTCTCACGCCTGAAGACATTTTCATAGTTTTTTTCATGAAATATTTAAGTTTCTTAATTAATTAGCGTCAAAATTTATGTTAGGGAACTACATAATGAAGAATTATAGAAGCAATCTTGTAGTATTCTTTGAAGAATCCAACAAGCGTGAGATTGTACCCAAAGCAAGAAATTCCACTTCGTTTGCAACAACACATGTGGCTTAAAACTTGGAAACAGTGTGGGATTGTACCCTAAGCAAGAAATTTCATTTCGTTCCTACAACACATGTGGCTTAAAACACAACGGAAGGTAGCCTCTGAAATTTTGAGAGCCAACATATATAGATTAGAGGGAAAGGCGAAAGCATTACCTGAGGGCTGAGCTGCACGACCTCTTGGCCGCGGTAGATCACGGCCCTGCAGGTAGCGCCGCGGTTGGCGAGCACGAGGTACTCCTCCAGGGCCAGCACGACGACAGCCGGGGCGCCGACGGCCACGCCATTACTCCCAACCATGGCGACCAGCTCGTCGTCCACGACGCGGAAGGCCGCCCGGACCGATCGTCCTCCACCAGCCCTCGACGTCGCCGTCGAATTCCAAGAACCGGGGGGCCTTGGCGTGCAGCTCGCTCTCGATCTCCTTGGCGACGGCGACGTGCAGACGCTCCACCAGGTGGTTCGCGGAGTAGGCGCCGAAGAACCCGTCGAAGATCCCGAAGTAGTCGAGGCCCATGCGCGACGACATCACCGTGAACGCCGGCACGGCCGCCACGCCGTCCGCCAGCGCCGGGCACCTGCCCCTGCGAGCAACGAGGCCGTAGTGGAGGTTCTGTGGCGAGCATATTCCCCACGATAGCGTCGACTCGCTCGACTTCATTGTGTTGTGTTGGAGATACCACGACATTGTTTAGGAGAGAGAGACCTTGCTTCCGATTACTGCTGTACCTAGCCGAGCGCCCTATATAGCCCTCAATTTTAGGTTTCTTCCGAACAGATCTGGGCCGTTGATGTGCCGCGGTGTGAAACTGTAATGGGAACGCTGTCGAGATGTGGAGCCTGACGTCATCACAGCTGGGGAGTCATTAACTAATTGCCAATTATACCACCTACCCCTGGTTAATCTACTCACGGAAAATATTTGGCATATCAAAAACAAAAAGGAAAAAATGGCAACTATTAATAATCGCAACGTCTATCTCTTCGTCATTTAACAAAATCTAGGATTCTCCTTGTCATTTTGGATACTCCAATATTCTACTAGGTAAAATCGATATACTTATCTAGGCGATAGAAATATTTGATTAGATTTATTAATTACGTGATCTTAAGCTGCCCGCGCAGGGAGGTTGCCTGATCAATCCCGCGCAATGTGAGATTTTGTCTGTAACGGGGCTAAAATCTCATGTTGGTGCCAAGAACCACTCTAGTATCGACTCCCCTCGCACATCGTGAGCTAGTTGGGAGTCGACTCTGTCCAGTACCAAGAACCACTTGGAAACCAATGCTAGCCATATCTAGAAGCTTAACTCCATCCCAAGCGGCACAATATATAAGCCCAAACCGCGAGTGGTTCGTGGCGTGTGGGTGTGAGTGAGCTATAGACGTGTGGGGTGAGGGCTATAAATACCAAGTCCTTATCAATTGTAAGGTGTCATTTGATCATAACATGAACCAAACGAATGAAAATTGTCGCGACGTGGATCTTGCCCTCATCACAGTTGGGAGTCATTAATTAACTGCCAAATGCACCATCAACCCCTGGTTAATGTGCTCAAGGAAAATATTTTGGCATATCAAATAAAAAGGGATACATTTGACAACTATTAATAATCGCAACATTTATTCCACCTTAAGAAACATGGAAGAAGGCGAAATAATAAATTTGGCAACTGTTAACAGTTGCAACGTTTGTTCCACCTTAGGGAAAATGGAAGAAGGCGAAAGAATAAATTTGGCAACTATTAATAATCGGAACATTTGTTCCACCTTAGGGCAAATGGAATAAGGTGAAAGAATTTCATCCAGGTTCTTTCAACGCCGAGGGCATGATGATCACACATGAAGAGAAGGAGGAGGCCTTGAAGGCGCACTTTGGCGGATTCCTAGGATCTGCCCATGCTAGGTCGACTATCCTTATGTGATGGTGTAATAAGTCTATCCGCAGATGTCAAGAGTTGAAGCCAGTGGAGAAGACGGTGGTGAAGAAGAGGATGGTGAAGACATCTACATTCATAGAAGAGGTGCTTCAACTGCTCCTGCAAGAAGCTCGTCAACCCACCAAGATGATAGCCTCATAATTTTCTCATCGCTTACATCAAAGCCTCTAATTATGTTTGTATGTTTCTAAAATAATCATTTTTCAGATTGGTATGGATGTGCTACTCTATGCATGTTCTGGTCCTGAAACTCCGGTTGCTAAGGCAACAATTATCTCAATTGATAATCCTGGCACTAGTGTGGGTGGGGAGCTCCTTGGACCAGATAATTATGAGGTTATTATCAGTGTGCCGTTAAAAGAGGATGCTGTGCTGCCTTATCAGTATGATAGTTTATGCTATGTTAGAGATGCTGTCAAAAGGTCCATTGCATGGCCATCCAGCAAGGTAATCACCCAACATTGTGTGTTCTCTCCACTAATCTCGTATTTTTTAGTTTGATGTGAGATGCTGACTCGAGATCATTTTGCTAGATGAATGCCTACAGGCCAGGGACATCTTCCGCATCCCGTCGCTGAGGTAATTCTTTCACTCACTACTTGTCTCCACTTTAGAAAAAACTAGAGATATACAGTCTATATAATTAGAGGTATTTCATTGCTCTTACTGTAGAAAAAATATTGTACACAGATCACACGCACAGGTCATTGATCTTACTGTAGTTTTAGCAAGCTTTTGCTATTACTGTGACCATTAGAGTGTATGCATTTCTGTCTGACCTTACTGTATTTTTTTGCTCGTCATCCGTAGAAAATTATACGCCCTGGCTATTCCATGTGTGATTTTTTTCTTCATATTATCAACCTTGCAATATTTAAAAAAAAAAATCAATCTAGTTACAGTTGCCAACACTTCTCTAGTCTAGAATGAATATAACCATATGTTTTCACCTCTTGTAATTAATTGAAATCCAGTCCTTCTGCCTTCAATGTGGTGCATTGTTGTCGAACTCTCCTGGCAATTTCCATAAGTAAGAACAAAGAAATGAAAATTGTCCTGGTTGGTTCTATGAAAATGATACCCTGTTTTCTACATTTAGTCTCCATGAATACTTGTTTTTTAGAAAACTACATAAGAAACCTGTAAGCAAAAGTGTCTGCAATGTTACAAATCTGCCAGGTTAGCTAATTTTCTTTCGTATAACAAGCCTAGCTCACCATTTGAGTTATGATTCTGTACGGTCTTTTGTTCCTTGTTCAAGGTATTGGTCTAGTTGCTGATCCGGAATAGTATTTTAATGCTAAAAAAATCAATATCAAGACGGTCACTAGGGCGTCGAATCAGAGTTTGTCTTTGCATAATGTATATGATAAGAGAGTTCAAATTTTGTACATTTATAATATGCTGCCATTCTGCACAACTTTCAGTTTGCTTTACAAGAGAGTTAAAAAATTTAGTGCCACTGTATATGAATGTATCAATGTAATGGAGACATGCTTACCCTTTGTAGGAAAGACATGCAAGACGACGAGGAACCATGAAGCCGGCGTTTTGTGTTGACTGGGTATTTTGTGTAATGGACCAAACTATGAAGCTTAGAACTATCATTTTGTAGAGACATCTGGTCTTTGTCAACTGAATATTTTTTTTTTTTGTAATGGAGCATGCTATAAATCATTGGACATGGTCACAACATAATACTGTGATATTATATATGGTTTGGTTTCGGTTGTACAACATGACCTGATTGATACTATGTTTGATGTCATTTAAATATGCGTCTTGGTTATATTATATTGGTAAGGCAAATGCCAGAACAACAGTTTGATTGTTTGTTGGTTAAACAAGATACTGCCGAACCGTTGGTTGTCAAAGTCCCCACCACAAACGACCAAAAGTTGGTCGGGAAAAGGAACAACATCAGATAGTTGGTCGGGAAAGACTCTTGGCAGGGCCCATGTAAAGTTGGTCGGCAAAGAAAACACAGTCTGCTCGTCCGTCGGTATAAAATGTCGGTCGGCAAAGAAACATCGGTCGGTAAAGAAATATCGGTCGGAAAAGAAATTGCATCGCCGTCAGGCCGTCGGTCGGGAAAACATTGTAGGTCGGGAAAAGCCATTGCCGACTGGACTTTCGGTGACTGACGATGTTGGTCGGCAATACTCATTCCTGACCAACTTTCTGTCGGCGCATGTTGTTTTCCCTACCAATTTGTCTGTAGGGAATGCAGTGTCATGGTGTAGTGAATGGGCAGCTTTGGGACACGCACAACATGATCGATCACACTTCGATGCACCTTTTGACATGGATGAGCTTAGGGCGGTGGTGTTCGCGCTGCCGGCGGAGAAGGCTCCTGGCCCAGATGGATTTATTGGGCGATTCTATAGGTCGTGTTGGGATCTAATCTGCGAGGATCTCATGGAGGACATTAAGGCATTAATTGAGCAGGGGGGAATTTGGGCTTCTCAACAAGGAAAACACTGTACTTCTCCCAAAGAAGGCGGATGCGGAGACAGTGGCTGACTACCATCCAATAAGCCTAACTCACAGCTTCTCAAAGATGCTAGCCTCTCGCCTTGCCCCACTCCTCCCCGAGATGGTGTCCCAAGACAATCAGCGTTCATCCAACTACGGTGCATCCATGACCATTTTCTACACGTGCAAGGCCTAATAAAAGAAATGCAAAAAAAAACAATATGTCGGGGCTCTTACTCAAGCTGGACATCGCAAATGCGTTCGATATGGTGAGTTGGGTATACCTTGTGGAGTTACTGGAGGCATTGGGGTTCGGACCTAGATGGAGGAGATGGATTTCTGCTGCTCTCCTCGGCTTCCTCCGAGGTCCTACTCCACGGGAAGTGGGGTTCGACGACAATGCATGCGCGTGGGCTTCGATAGGGACACCCGATCTCGCAAATGCTCTTCATATTGGCCATAGACTCCCTTCATCATCTCTTCCGGACCGCCTTGGAGGAAGGCATCCTCAGACAGATCAGAGCTAGACCGGTGTGCTTCACTTTTTCCTTGTACGTGGATGACGCTATTTTTTTGTTGGGCCAGATCATCAAGACATGAGAGCACTATGCAAACTCCCCGAGATTTTCGATGATATAAGCGGCTTAAGGTTGAATTTTGCAAAGTTAGAAACTTTACTAATTCAATGCACCGAAGAGAAAATTTTGGAGGCACTGGCAATTTTTCCAGCAAGGCGTGGCACCTTCCCTTGCACCTACCTTGGCCTGCCCCTATACCATTCTAGACTCAAAGGTAGTGCACTTCCAGCCTCTTATTGACAAGCTTGGGGCTCGGCTGGCAGGGTGGTGGGGCGTAAGAACGTCTCCAAGGCGGGAAGAGTGCTCCTATGTCGATTTGTGTTGACATTCATACATGGTCATCTATCACCTCACCGTGTTCAAATTGCCCAAATGGATAATCCGCAAAATTGAGAAGATCAAGAGGAGTTTCCTTTGGATGAAGCCAAGGGCTGCCCTAGGTAGGAACTGGACGGGCTAGGAATATTCGACATAGAAAAACTAAAGGGATTCGTGTGCAGAAAAAAAAATTCCTAGCAATGCGAACGATAAACTAGCCAAGATCTATCACTATGCAAATATAAAGTAACGGAGGGCACCTGTGTTCGTACCTCTTGAAGATCGAAAGCGTTACGTTTCGAGAACATTGGCGATGGAGTCGTACGACGCCGACCTCAAGGTCGTGGAGTCCTACCGGCGATGAGTGCTGCAGTGGGCAGCACCTCCGTAGTTCTACACACGTACGGTGTAGCGACGATCCCCGGGCTCCGGTCCAGCAGCAGCCGCGGAGGATGAAGAGCTCGACCTAAGCACCAATATCACGGCGGTGGTATATGGTGGAGAAAACCCTCTACCAAACGCAGCTCCGAAATGCAGAACCACGTCCGAGGTGAGAGAGAGAGAGGGGGGAAATTGGGATGGCCTCAAAAGGGAGAGGGGGCACCTCCTTATATAGGAGTATGGGGTGGCCAACCCCATTGGCTTAGCCATGTGGGACTATTCCCACATGGTTCGGCCGGCCATAGGGGGCAGCCGGCCACCCCATGGGCCCCATTCGGTTGGGCCCATGTGGGGTGCGGCCGGTCCCTCCTTCCTTGGGGCGCGACCCCCACTTGGGCCTCCCCTTTCGGGTGAGGCCCACTTAGGTGGGCTTCCCATTAAATATTAAAATAAATACATATATCATTTACTATTTCTCGCATCGAAACTCCTTCCGTTGCCCTCTGATCTCCATCGGATACTTCTCCCTTATTCCGACACTCCTTCGGAACCTCCGATCTCCATCGGATAAATCTCAGAACAATTCGGGAATTGGCCTCCCTAATTTCTTCGGTACCAAAGCTATTCATAAGCGTCGTCTACCCTTAAGTGTGCCACGAACCGGTTCGGGATCACTCCAGTCATGATCGAGACCCTTCTCCGATCAATGACCAACAGCGGGATCTGTAAACCCATGATGGCCCTGTGTGTTCCGCGAAGTTCTGTGTCGCTTGAACCTTATCATTGTTCACCATTCCTTTCGTCACACGATATCAAGTTTGTCTGAGATCCCCATCTCGTTACCCGACCAACTTATTTACTCGTCTCCATGATATTACATCTCCGTGAACTAGTCACATCTTGCAAGACTTTGATGTAATATCACCGAGTGGGCCCAGTGATATCTTTCCATCACGCGGATGGACAAATCCCGCTCTTGATGCATACGCCTCAATGTATTCCTTTAGAAAACCTGATAGACAACTTTGTGATCACCCTGTTACGGTGTGACGGTTGATGCAGTCAAAGATTCCCTCCAGAATAGTGATTAAATATGATCTCACGGTCTGAGGACTTGGTTACTACTACGTTTCTATTTAAGTTATCGCAATGCCGATATTCGTGACAGATCTTATTGCGCTAACTTACTTTGGGTGGATGTCCATCATATCATTCCCTAATGACATGACTCCATTGTCAATTGACATAAATACCCATGATCAGGAAACCTTGATCATCGGTTGACCAATGGACTAGTCAAGTAGAGGCTACTAGGGACCTGGTTGTTTTACATCACACGTGTATTAATGTTTCCGCTTAATACAGCAATAGCATGACATAAAACTTATTATGAACACTTTGAGATATGATAATAAAAAATCCTTTATTAATTGCCTTTAGGGCATATCTCCAACAAAAACTTCGAAGGGCTATGCCGCTGCGGCGGCCTTCGTACGCCTAGAGGGATCCTGGTAGACCGTTCCAGGTCATGTGGCTCCTTGTGACACCACAAACATGGAGCTATTAAGGGCCTCCATGGATATCACTATTGGTGATGGGGCAAAGTGTTTGTTTGGGCATGATCGATGGCTTCCCCGAGGCGCCCACAAGTTGCATTACCCGGAGCTCTTCGCCATCTCATTGAGTAAATCAAGAACTCTCCGGAAAGAGATGCAGAACGGGAAATGGATGAAATCGCTTTTCGTCTTTCGAAGGCGACATGGATCTCCCAATTCACCAAGCTTTGGGCGACCATGCCAAGAGGTGGCGCTTTAGCTGCGCCCAGATGCCATTTCTTGGAGGTGGAAAGCATCGGGCAATTTCTCAACGGCGTCAACTTATTGTTGCCAATTCAGCTTATTGTTCCGAGTAACAAAGATCTGGAGGGCCCATGCGGAGCCAAAGTGCTGTTACTTTTCGTGGCTCACACTTCATGGGGAAATTTGGACGTCGGATAATTTGGCGCTACAAGGTTGGCCCTACGACCCGATATATAAGCCCCACCAACTTTAGGGCATGAATGAACAGATGGTGGGATGGTATGGCCTCTAATATCCCCAAGGAGAAAATGCGCGAGGCAATATATGCGATGTGGGGTTACTAGAAGGAGAGAATTAATAGGAGGATCTTCCAAAACTCCGCCCTGCCGTCGGACATGGTAGCTCACCTTGTTTGGGAGGAGATAGCGAAGAGGGCATTCGCCCACACCCAAGACCCAGGAGGCTAAGCGGAGGAGGGTTAGTTAGATTCAAGATTTCTTATGCTTCTATAACTTCGTATGGAAACACAATGTACATAAACATCTTTTCTATTTAATTGAACGGCGGAATCAACTGCCTTAAACCCCAAAAAACAACTTCATCATTTAAAAAAAATCCTGGTTAATTTATCCTTGTCATTTTGGATACTCCTATATTCTTAGGTAAAATCAATATACTTATTTGATTAGGTTTATTAATTTGTGATGTTAAGCTGCCCGCGCAGTAAGGTCGCCTCATCAATCCTGCGCACCGTGGGCTTTGTCTGTCATGGGACAAAAGTCTCATGTTGTTGCCAAGAGCCATTACAGTGCCGTCTCTACTCACACATCATGTGCTAGTTGGGAGTCAACTCCATCCGGTGTCAAGGACCACTTTGTAACCAATGCTAGCCATCTCTAGAAGACTAACTCCGTCCCATGCGACACAAGAAGCCCACACCGCGAGTGGTTGGTGGCGTGTCGGTGTGAGTGAGCTATAGGTGTGTGAGTGTGAGGGCTATAAATACCATGAACCAAACGGATAGACGAACCCGGTGGGTAGCATATCTTAAACCCTTCCTCTCCAAGTCCTCTCTCGCTGCGAAATCTGAATCTTGGTAGATTGCTTTCGTCATGGTACCTAAACATCGCCGCCTTGCATCTCTCCCTCATGGCACAGCTCCATCAGCAGAAGCAGTTGACAGACCTGTTGATTGTGGTTCATGTAAAATCGACACAACTTGCCAAGCTCGAGAGCATCAGCGACAAAGTCGACTCACTGGATTGGAGTGTGTTTCTGCCCGTAGTCGACTCGCTGGATTGGAGTGCATTACTATGCGTTCAACAACATGTATCTCGATATCACTTTTAGAAAGGGCACTTCCGTTTCGACATAAATTAATTTGGCTTCTTTTTTGTTTTGTCTAACGTCGATCTAACAGAGTGCACGAATTTTGGATACACATCTCAATATCCCATCAGTTGAGAATTTGTCCAATGATCCTACCAGTTGAGCCTGGTGGTAAGGCTGGATGTACGATGCCCCAAACGGTACGTAGAGGAGCTGAATTGGCCTGGGCGGATATGGCGAGCCTTTACCTCCGATGTAGTTCACCAAATATGGGCGCGCCAATTTATCAACCGCTTATCCTGATCATACTGCCCATTCATATACATATGTGTACATCGCTGTAAGAATCTATGTTCTTGTGCTTGTAGTTCTCAGAATAATACATTAGCGTTGTAGTCTGTGAAATCCATACATGTCATCTTGTAATGAAACGAGGAAAACTACTACAATTTGTATACTGCGATTACAATGTATACTCACGTCACATAAGCGGAACCACTAAGAACATGATAGAATGGACAAGCCCTTGGAAGACCACAGCCATGTCGTCTTAACAGTTTGGAATGCCCATTGGATTTTAATTTCCTACACGCAAGTCTTCACATGGAAGAAGGCTTTGTATGAAGTGCACTACAGGTGGATTGAGTATACCGCTAATTCTATAGATGTTTGAACTTTGAAGCCTATGTGTTGGATCTTAGTGAAACAGGGAGTTGCAGGTAGTAGAAAGCAGAGATAAGACATGGCTTTCATAAATTCTGTTCTGTTCACTAGCCCTCTCTGGCTCTCTTACTATGTATGCAAGGTCTGACGCACAAATTGTGTCAGGTCTACATATGCATACTTGAGATGAGCAACTCAATGGCGGCGAGACCTAGTTGGAAGGAGGACGATCTTGCCTTGGTAGGGCGACAACAGGCAGGCCGGGGAGCAGGGTTGACATTGGCTGTCGCCGTCCACGTCCACAGCCACATCCAGCTCCTGAGGCCTGAGCGTCGTCGCCGGTCAGCGCAGCTGCACCACCACGTCCACAGTCAGGGGCGTCGTCCCTCCCGCCCTCCTCATGTATGGCGGCTGCTCCCCTGCCCAACGCAGCGATGCACGGAGACTATTCCATGAAATGATCAGGAACTGCATCTCCTACGGGCTCACCCGCTTCTGCGCCATGCCCAAAAGGAACAACTCTCGTGGATCGGACAAGACGATCGTTGGCTTGATTTACAAATGTACCAGCAACGGTAGATGGCGGTGGTCAGGTTGTCCTTGCCAAATGGCTGGATCGACGCCGCCCACCAAACCGCAGGCGGAGGATCAATTCGCCTCCGCTGCAGTTCTCCACATACTGCGCGAACATATCATCTCAGACGAAATTTCGATATCCTGATACCGCCCATTCCTATGCATACCTGTAACATGCATTGCTACAAGAATCTCATTTTCTCGTGCATGTAGTTCTACGAAAAACACATACTAGCGCTGCATGCAGTGTGTGAGATCCGTGTTATGTCAAGAGCTTGTAGCCCGTGAAATGTATATATATATATATATCTCCATCTTTTCTCAAATAGTACAACAATGATAAACACAAACGCCACACTACACCTACTTTGATTCGTCACTTATGTTCTTTTTTAATGCGTGGCAAAGTGATGCCATCATACTTTTATGATGTGAGATCTGCATCCCGTACATCCAAGATACTTGGTCGGATAAACTAAGATATTTGCTACTTTGTTTATAGTGGTTTTATGTATAAAAACATATTTGATCGACTTTCCTGATTTGTTCTTTCAGCATTAGTCGTACGGATATTTAGCTAGTACTCCCATGATGCACAACATCACACATTGTGTTCCTCACGTTTAAATATAATATGTTAATTTTTTCCCAAAATGGAGCGCAATGGTACGACCTCTGCATCAAAAAGATGCACACAACCTTACTTTATTGCAAAGTTTTAAGAGCTTTCAAGTATAAGAGTTACATCTCCAGGGTCACATAAAGTGAAAAGAAAGATCAACCAACAAAAGAGTGGGACACTAAACGTCTAGTCCTTTAGCGTGCCACCATCCACCCGGCTGAAAGATAGCAGGAATAACCACCGTCAGTCGAGTGCATTCAGAGTCCATATGACCCTGTTGCTCGGCAGGTAGAAGGATGGACCACATATGGTTTGAATATGTAGCCATTTCCAACTGGGAATCCCCTTTCTATTACTTCCGCAACAGAAATAACAAGTTCTTACATGAGGAAATAGACTGGAAAGAAAGGGACAGGAGTATCCAGTTCGGAAAAATGGGGCATCAATAGGAAACCCGCTGTGAATGCTCGCTCTCGAACATCCCTACGGGGCAAAAACCTGTTGATGTTATCCCCTCTAACCTAACTGAAAACACAGACATAAGACTAATAAAACCTGAGAATACAAACACAACGATACAGCAAGTCTGAAAAAGCAGCTAGCAATCAGTTTTTGCCCTTTTTTATCACCGGGACTTTTTGAGATAGGAAACTAGTAACCATCAGTTAGACGCAGCAGCCCCGCATCCGTCTGACTCGCAGACCCTCTTTCCACATATAGCATAGACATCTTCTTCAATTGCGCAGCACCTCCTGTGATCGCCTCTTTGTCGTCCCCAGAGTACAGCCCTGCCCAATAGGTTAGAAAAACACAAGCCGTGAAGACAATAGAAATAGGATTCCGCAATTTATACTTATCAAAAGTCATCTTATTTCTCGTGGTCCAGATTGACCAACAAACAACAGCTATCATCAAGGAATAAAACTTTCCCCCATCAGGCCAGAAAGCATAAAACCATGAAAAGCACTTCCAAAAAATTTTAGGACAAGTTTCAGTTTTGAGAACAGCGCCAACAATACCCCAAACTGATTTAGCTGTAATACAAGAGAAAAAAAGATGATTACTTGTTTCCATTTTATCACAGAAAGAACAACAGGGATTACCCAACCATTTCCGTTTTTTCATATTCCCTCTCGTAGGAACAGCATCTTGCACAAGCTGCCAAAGGAAAATTCGAATTTTCAAGGGGACTTTAGTTTTCCACAACCATTTATAATTAGGCCCCACAACTGTTTTCTCTAACAGCTTATACACAGAATTTGTCGAGAATTTTTTGTTATGGCAAAGGTCCCAAATAACCTGATCAGCATCATCCACCAAATTAACACCCCTCTCTTTCTCCTGAATGGCCCCCCATTGGGTCATATATTCAGGGAGCAATCTCTTTGGCCTTCTAAAGGTTAACTCACAGTTTTTCATGAGACAATCCCGAAAGGTTATCTCTTGTTCCATGCAGATGTTGTACAAAACAGGAAAAAGCTCCATTAGAGGTTTATTATCAAACCAGGAATCTTTCCAGAAACGCACCAGATTCTCACATTTTAAAATAATTTTCCTCCCTTTCATATAAACATCTTTGACTTTCAGAATATTTTTCCAAGCCGGAGAATCATTAAATTTTGCTGAGACCAAGGCAACCGACTGATTTTGTAAATATTTAGCCCTGACAATTCTTTGCCAAAGGCCATCTTGAGTTTCTAACCTCCACCACCATTTCACTAGAAGGCTTATATTTTGTTTCCTTAAATCCTTCACACCCAACCCACCTTTTGATCTAGATCTACAAATTCTCCTCCACTTTACCATATAATATTTTCTTTTCTTTTGCACCCCTTGCCAAAAGAACCTTCTCATATGCTTATAAATTTTTTCAATGAAGGTTTTGTTCAAAAGAAACATTGACATGTAGTAAGACGGCAATCCAGACAGACACGATTGTAAAAGCGTAAGCCTAGCACCAGAGGAGGCCGAACCACAAATCCATGCATCCAACTTTTTGATAAATTTCATGTCTAGGAAGTCCCAATCGATATTTTTCAAGTTTGAGAAAGTGTCTGGCATGCCCAAATATTTCATCGGTAAAACACTGACTTGACAGTTAAACATCTCCGCACAGAATTTTGTTATGTCATTATCAGCACCAATAGTAAAGACCTCACTCTTCAAGAAATTTATTTTTAAGCCAGACAAGAGTTCAAAGAGATATAGGAGTAACTTCACATTTACTGCTTTTTCAATATGTAGCCATGTTGCTCGGCAGGTAGAAGGATGGACCACATCTGGTTTCAATATGTAGCCATGTTTATAACCTGCAAAAAATGAGCAACTCCCACCTTGTTAAAAGCAGTGCCAATGCAGCAATTCTAAATTGAAAGAAAAGCAGAAACACCTACACATATTCATACTTTCGTCTTTTTATCAAGTCCATTAAGCCAACCACCAAACATATTGGTGATACTTGTGGGAGGGGTGATATTAAAGATAAAATGAATCAATCTCCAAATGTTTCTAGCCAAAATAAAACAAGTTATGAATAACTGCTCAGACTCTTCCGTATCATAAAAGCACACCTTTTACAATCTGTCCAACGTTTCTTAGAAAAATTATCCTTGGTTAACAAGACTTTTCTATTAAGAAACCATTAAAAAATTAACTTTTAGTGGTATCTTAAGCCTCCACAAGTACTTCCAAAAAAAATCGTGTGTAGCCATTCGTGAGATCCATATAGAGAGACTTAACCGAATATTGTTTTGTGGTTGACAAATCCCACATAAAGTAATTAGCCGCCTCAGATAAAGAGATATCCATCAACATCTCCATAACATGCAGCCACTCTTTCAATTTATCTCCGATAATGGCCCTGCTAAACTGAAAATTGGGTGCTAAAACAGATGACACATCTGCAACCAAAATATTATATAGGCTGGGATACTCCAATAATAAAGGAGACTCTCCTAACCAAGAATCCTCTAAGAATCTCCTAGTGATCAGGAAATGGCTGGAATACGAGCTTGTCATGCATCTTCTTATTTGGAGAAAACGGGTTTTTGAGGGGAAATTGTAGTAGTTCTGCCAATGCAATTAAGAAGGTAGAAGTTTGATACAACTAGTGACTACAGAGCATCTGAATGTAGTCAAAAGAGAGACTGAAAAAGAAAACTAACGACAAAACACTGAATACTGAAGCCAACAGAGCCTAGTTCGTTTGCTCGAGGATTTGCTCAATGTGAAGAACTGCAAGGAACTGAAGCTCTTTGATGACATTTCCCAGATGTGTCACTGATGTCTGCTTAAAGACGTGTAAGCACCGTTTTCCAAATTTGCTAGCAGAAGTAGACGGCTGCAGGCATGTCATCCATGTCGACAATCTCCAGCGGGGATGCCTACCATATTAAACCGCACGAGCAGAATTGACGAGGGAGAATCAAGATTTTTTTTTTTTTTTTTGAACCTTGTACTGCAGGGGAAACCCCCACAGCCTCACTTTATTGCCAAGGACCACATATATACAACATATTTACAAAAGGAAAAAAGGATAAGCTAAAGCAGGTTGTCAAGCCATATCCCATCTCCCTGTCGTGGTGATCCGAACAACGCCACTAGTCTGTCAGTAGCTACAGAACTTAGATATCCTGATACCTCCCATTCATATACGCACGTATAACATACGTTGCTACAAGGATCTCGTATTCTCATGCTTAGTTCCTAGAAAAATATACGTGTGTTGTGGTATGTGAGATCGATGCGTGTAAGTTTGGATTCAATGAAATATATATTATGCCATGCATCTTTTGTCAAATAGTACAACAATGGTATATACAAGTGCAACACTACACCTACCACCGATGGGTATTGCCACACCAAGAAAATTACGGCCATTTATTACATTCCATTAACCAATTCAGTAAATAATGGCAAACTTATATTGTAATATGGTATAAAGAAATAAATAATATGGAGTATAGATATGAAGATGTAAAGTTGCATAAATAACCATATAATTTGTTTCAACACCGTACTAATAGTTTAAAATGTGCACAAGGTAAACTTATAATAATACTTGTTTGACTTGTCTATCCTACTCCTTCTTAAGGATATTTTTCGAAAAATAGGTTGAACCTTGACTTCTGCATCAAAAAGATACACACGGACAGTCAAGGGCGGACCCAGGCAAAAAAATAATAGTTGGGGCAATTCTAGTGCAAATTCAAAAATTTCTGAAACTTATTCCTTCAAGTGTGAACAAATTACACTGAGTTTTCAAAAATTGGCTGGGCCACTGCCCCCACTTAGTTGTTCGTAGGTCCACCCTTACACGGCTTTTTTATTATACTATTCAATAAAGCCTCACTGCAGAATATATCGATCAATCTGAAGCCACCACCCTAGCAACATATGTCACACCTACAACTTTGATGATGGGGGTGGCCATGATCGGGGCCATGTTCCCTCACCTCGCACCGATGCCCCACTATCAAAATCCGAAGGCCTCACCAAACCGAGCACAAAACAGTCCACAGACTGTCAGCGCGCTGCGTATATCTCCAAAAGTCAATACAGCCGTCTTCTACCGACCCATCTTCAGGACAGGATCAACACACTGACCTTGGCAGCCTGTTGTTGACGCTGCCAGACAGATCCACCGCCCTATTAGCGTCCATTATCACGCATCCACCGCCGGATCCCATAGCACCATGCCATAAAGACCCGACATGATGATGCGGTAGATGCCACACCAACTCCATCTCCTGACCTCTCCAATGCCTACTCCAAAACGATTCACCCACTAGGAATAATGGCACCAAGCGTCGCCATCATCCGATCCAGAAGACCCTGATCAAGGGTTTCCCCTCGATTAGCCCGAGGGAGGAGACGAGAGCTAAAATGATGATGCCTTCATCAGGGTAACATTTGATATGTGGGAAGTAAACGCGAGTTAATTGCTTACAATTAAGCGACGTTTGATATGTGGGCCTAACAACTGATGTTAATATTGCATCTTGGGCAAACCAATTTACAACCAATCAACGATAATCTAGGTCCCAAAGAATCCTCATGCATGCCGGGTAAAAACCAAACCGGGGGGGAGTAGCAGGAGGGTTTTCCAACGGTGCATCACCGTTATCATTATCGAAATAATGGCACGAGCTTGTCTCTGTCCCTAGAATTTAGATATCCTGATACCTCCTATTCATATACACATGACATACAAGGATCTCATATTCTCAAGCTGGTTGTTCTCGGAAAAATATACACGCATTGCAGTATGTTAGACCGATAAATATCAGCAGCTTGTAGCCGGTGATATAGATAGAGGTCATCTTTTTTTCAAATATTAAAGGAATAGTAAATACAAGTGTGGCACTACAACTACCGCCGATTTGTTATTTATTGTTCTTTAATGCATGTCAAACTTAATTGATGCCCTCAAACTTTTTTTGAGAGAACTATCTGATTCAAACCGATAATTGAAACAGTTTGTATCAGATCGACTAAACAAAAACAAGGATGTACAAAAGGGATTCTTGATATGAAACTAAAAGTTACATAAATATTATTTTGTCGTCTCTGATTTTTTCATTTTCATCTGAATAATTTTTCCATGCATGCATCTGCTAACGAAACCGCCTAGACACCGAAACAAGATATTATAGAATCAAAGATTTCGAATAGCCTCATTTTAGCCACCCACCAGAGTAGGTGACAACCCAAGATCATTGAACAGACAGTGGCTAGGGACATACACGATAGGATGTTGAACCACTGCTTCATCACCATACTATAGAGAAAAGGATCGGGTTCTCCAACTTTTTCCAAGAATAAATTATTTCTCATCTCCTCGATTATTTGTGGTATTAAAAAGGTGAGTAAATGTCAAGGAAACAGCTATTCCGTGATGATTGGTAGATGCGGCTTTAACAACAAGTATGCGCATTTTGGTGGAAGCATAAGATCTCTGAACAGACTATGTGGGCGCGCGCCTGCGGTCTGCCCTTGCTTAAGGTGATTAATTGAAGCTTAGCTTTGAGGTTAAAAATCACAACACAGAGCTAAGGTTGGAATTGTCACCATCGTCGGATGCGTGGCATTTTCTTATTGATGGCTTAGCCTAGGAGATGTGTAATTTTCATCTGTTTCTATCTTTTATCATAGGGTTAGGGGTTACCTGATGGAGTTACTTGTGGCAGGCACGCGGCCTCAGGTTTTCTTTTCTGGGTCAAATTTGTTCGGCTTCTCGATTTTGCATTATGAATAATAAATGGTTTTGTGCATCATCGATGTAGAAGTCAGGGGTTATCCTCCTTTTCAAAAAACAAACTAGCTTACATGGTCCTATCACGCATGTTACAATGAAAGTAAAGGGTCGATCTCTTGTTCGGTCTCTACATCATGAAACCTTGTCCATGCTCCAATGTATGTGCTAGGTGAAATGGTAACAATGAACTGAATCAGCACATGCAAACGGAATACAAAGAAACCCTGATCAGCCATGGCATTGCTCACGATTAACGTGGCTCCTTGGGCTTCGACACCTGACACCACCTGCAGAGCTCCTTCAGTCAAACGACAGACATCACAACATCTCCCATTCATTATGTCCTTTCATATATTTGTGATGCACCTTTCTAGCAAACTAGATTAGTCTGAGGATATGATAATCTACAAGTGTAGGAGATCGTCTGTAGCCTTTTCGATAAGTAAAAGTGTCGAACCCAACGAGGAGCTAAAGGTAGGATTAATATTCTCTCAAGTTCTATCAACCATTAACACAACTCTACGCACACCGAACGTTTGCTCTATCTAGGAAATAAAAATATAGCAATAAAATGTGTATGAAAGGATGGCTTTGCAAGATGATAAAGAACAAGAAAGTTAAAACTAGTTGCTGCAGCAATAAGGTAACATAAAGTGACATAAAGTAATATAACCATGAGTGTGGGAAAGTGGTGGAAGGCGTGGCGGAATTGTCCATAATTAATTAGTGAAGCTACTCGGTTCATTGTCTTCGATGCAGTTTTTTATGAGGGAGAGGCAAAGCATACACGTTCTCAACTAGTTGTGATTACATGTACTATATGATTGGAACATTAGCAAATATCCGCAACTAGTAACATTCATTAAGGTAGAAAAAAACCTAACCATAGCATTAAGATCATAAGGTCCTCTTTATCCCATATAATGTCAAAAACCGGGATGGGGTTTAGGTTTCTGTCACTCCGGCAGCCCTACCCCCCGGCCTCCTTCACATACTACAAACCCTATGATGTGATCCACGCACGCATAAGTATATAATGGGCACCATAGGACTGTACCATATCAACATACAACTCGAATCAACGAAAGACATTCAATAATTCAACCATAGGACAAAAAAAACTACACAAACATGATATAGATCATTGGATAATACTTTATAACATCAAACACTATGTTTATATACAGGGGTACAGAGGTGTGTGGGAGGATGAACCACTGTATACAAGGAGGAATTGGCGATGGAGATGGCGGTGAAGGCGGCGGCCATGGAGGAAGAGGCAAAGCGGGGCGGCGGCGGCAGCCGGCGGCGTGGTGCAGGGGAGTCCTACTGCGCCGGCCGGCCACAAGGGGTGTGCCGCCCCTGACCCCCTTCCTCCATGAATTCTAGGTGCTGTAGAGGAGCCCTCCCCCTTGTAGATGAGAGCCAAGGGGAGGCAAATTCGTGGCCTTTGGTGGCTGCCCTCAAAATTAGGGTTTCCTCTTTTTATATAGGTGGAGACAATGCTTTCCGGCCTTCCGATAGATGGCCCCTTGATCCAAGGGCTCATGGGCACCTCTAGAACCTCCCTAGGGACCCCTCTCATCCTCAATGAGGTCCCAAAGTCGTGGCTTCGTCGAATCCATCAAGTATGGTAAGAGTTGGAGTCAATCACGTCACAAACTTTCGAAATCGCGTAATTAGATATTTGACCTTCAGTAAAACGGGTTCCCGGAGCTACGGACCTCCGATTGGGCTTTTCTTGGGTTTAAAATGAAGGTATGACAATTTCCCACAACTTTGTCCGTTTCGAGATCTTCAGTTGACGTCGCCTTCAGGTCTCAAACTGACGATCTCTGGAATCTATTGGAAGGGACAGATTTCAGGAAAGTCAGAGTCCACCTCCATCAAGTCTCCTTTTGCATTTTTACCAATTTCCAAGTGATTCCTACATATCAAAGTGTAAAACAAGAATATTGTGCACTTTTGCAACTATTAATAGGTTAGTCTAAATAAATCATAAACTTAATATAAAAACAAGTATCAAAGGTATAAAAGTAGCATGAAACAATCAAAAATTATAAATACATTTGACACGTATCAGGATAGCAGTGAATTCTTATCAAGGACTAAGATTATCCTTAGTCCCAAATTGAACTCGAGTTAGTACCTTTTTTTCTACAGCCACTGAGTTCTTGTTTTGATACCGTTTTCTTATTCTCGTCCTTGTGGGTGAGCGGGATGCATAGAAAGTCTTCTTAAATATACAACCGGTGACGGGCCACATATGCTTATTTCTGATCAAGGGTACAATGAGTCAATAAACATTCAACACTTAACCAACCATCCGTCCTATAATGAGTGTGTGCTCTTGCCTCATGATCATGCATCTATATGTGTGTCGGATGTAAATAAACTTCGCATTCGTAAATATGCAGTTGTGCCGCATATATTGAAGGAAACAAAAACTTTCTACATTCAACATGGCCAGTTAAAACCAGTGTCCCAGGAATATCCTTGGCAATGCATGACAAGAACAATTCAGTGTGTGTATTTTTCTTCGGTGTTGGAGAACGTTATATGTACATGTTCATGAACATAAAGAGTAATGAAATCCAAGGTGACAAAGCCGAGAAGGTTAGCCTTGCTTAGCAAGGAGTGGCATTTGGTATCTCAAATAAAACCACACTCTGCGAGGTAAATCACTGAAGGCCGAGGAGAGACGGTAAGGTTCGATCTGCTTCAACGACGGGAGTTAAGCGAGCAGGCCAAATATGTAATACCCCCTCGAAATTAAAACTAATTTTTACCATGAATTTGACTAATAAGATATGATTCATAGTTTACAAATATTATACCATTGAATTTGTATTCAAAAAAGAGTCTATCCAGGAAAATTGAAGTTGGTTTGCAGTCTTTGCATTGAAGCACTTGTAGGAACCAGAAAAGAACCAAGTACTGGTATATGATTTGGCTTTGAACAGCGCAGGTTTCTTGTTGTGATAAGCCCGAATATCCCTTCTTCTGAAAGTAACATACTCACGCGTAGTTCTTCAATTCAAAGTCTCGTGTGGATTGTCCCTTTTCTTTAGTTGCTTTCCGCGCCAACTCTCTTATTAATTTTGTGGCCGTGTGCATCCTGAATTAGTCGGTACAGAGATCGGCCGTAACGAATCTCTCATTCTTACAAACACAAATACACTCATGATGTAGAGAAAATTCGGCGGTCGCCGCCTTCCTCCGCGCCGTTGGTTGTGGATGTGAGAGTTCTTCTTTCTTTCTTCGACCATTTGAAATGGACATGGAGGGATCAGGTTCCACGAACAGGTGCCGTCAGAAACAAAAAAGAAGTTTCCCACTTCTCCCACTAACACCTACTGTATATATTGCCCTTTCGGTCAGAATCATTGCCCCTTTGAGGAAATTCTACTTGGCAACCACTCGTTCAGCCTTTAATCTGTGAGGAATATTTGGTGTGATATGTTCCTGCAAATAAAAAAAATATCACATACCGGAAGAGAATCATTCTACATTTCATTTTCTGCATCTCATTCAAGAATCCAATACCTCCTTGAGCTCGCGTAGGTGTGTGTACGCCGTGTCCGTATATATAACCCCGGCGATCATCGGTACCCGGGTCATCGAAAACAAGCAGTCCTGCAAGTTCAGTCTGATATCATCAGGATATTTTGGGTTCCATCCATCTCAATCAACCGAGGAGCAGGTTGTGAAAGAAGCTCGCCGGAGAAGAGTATCCACCCGCCATGGCGCTGAGGAGGATCGTGAAGGAGCTGAGGGACCTGCAGCGAGACCCGCCGACCTCCTGCAGCGCAGGTGAGATCAATTCTGAAACAAGTTCACCAACATAATTCTGAAACAAGTTCTCATCAGCAAACTGAACTTTCTGCTGCACGATTGCAGGTCCGGTGTCGTCGGGCGACATGTTCCACTGGCAGGCGACGATCATGGGGCCGGGGGACAGCCCCTACTCCGGCGGGGTGTTCGTGGTGAGCATCCACTTCCCGCCGGACTACCCGTTCAAGCCGCCCAAGGTGGCGTTCAAGACCAAGGTGTTCCACCCCAACATCAACAGCAACGGCAACATCTGCCTGGACATCCTCAAGGACCAGTGGAGCCCGGCGCTGACCATCGCCAAGGTGCTGCTCTCCATCTGCTCGCTGCTCACCGACCCCAACCCCGACGACCCGCTCGTGCCGGAGATCGCGCACATGTGCAAGGCCGACAGGGCCAGGTACGAGTCCACCGCCAGGGGGTGGACGCACAAGTACGCCATGGGATAGAATGATAGATCCATCCATGGGTGCAGCTCGAGCTCAAGCTTGAGGACGACGATAACCATGAATCGATGATATACTGATATATCTAATAATCAGTCTCTGCTTCCAAGTACTAATGAATTTTGTTCTGTCCTTGCGCTATCCATTCACAATATTAAAAGGAAATTAAGGTTTTAGTCACAACCGACGCTTTGGCCGAGTGGTTAAGGCGTGTGCCTGCTAAGTACATGGGGTTTCCCCGCGAGAGTTCGAATCTCTCAGGCGTCGTTTGCTTTTTATATTTTCTTTTTTTTTCCTCTCTTCGAAAGAGAACATTATAAGGAGGCGGCGTTTCGGGTCACGGGTGCATCTGCACCCGTTGTGTAAAAAAAATTTAAAAACTTTTTAAAATATTAAAAAATTCTAAAAGAAAATTCGGATATTCATCAGGAAATTTTGTGTTAGCACAAAAAGTTTCGCGGTGAAAAGATATTTTTTTTGTGATCTGTGCAAAAAAGACAATTGTCTTTTTTGCACAGCTCATAAAAAATGTCTTCTCACCACGAATTTTTTTGTGCTAGCACAAAATGTCTTGAAGTATATGCAAAAAATTTATTTTCAATTTTTTGACATTAGGAAATTTGTTTTTACCCGAAATGGATTTCCGACATTATAAATGCTAAATTTGGTGAGCAAGACGTATTTTTCGAGATTGTATTCTTAAATTACTCGCCATACTTGTCACTCCAGATTGGGCAACTTAACCTTACATGTTCACCTAAAACCAAGATTACACATGCTTGTGGCATCCGACTCGCCTCGACCTAGCTCATGTGGTCGACCCTAACCATAATTTCTTTGTCTCGCTGAGTTGTCGATCCAGTTCAAAGTCACTTCACTAGCATATACCAAGCTGGAGACGGACAGCGCTATGCTCACGACACGGTGTCCGTAGACGGTTTAGAGGCATGGTTGTGATGGTTTCACCTCGGTGGTGACGACGTGGGCGGACAGAGAACAAGGGGTTGGTTTTGGTGCTTGCTAGGCCTTCAGGAGGATAGCGTCTGGTTTATGGAGTCGTCGCAGTGTCAACGTAGTTAATACGGAGAATTGGGGTTTTATGGAGTTGCATTTGAGAAGGAGATAAAGACTTGTCAGAATTTGGAAAGATAGTGATGAGGAAGCGATTAACGACATATTAGGGAGGCTTAACGAAGTGCAGCTCGTAAACTTTGTGTGGTTGTGTCTACAACATCATAGTCTAGCCCCACACCTCGGATTCCTAGACCACTCCTTGGATGGGCCGAATCCAAACTTACGGGGTTTAAGCAAAGCAGGGTTGAACAGTAAGCTCAAAACTTGAAAAGCTCGACAAGCATTTTGTTAATGAACAAACCCGGCTAGCCTAGCACATCAAGTTAGATCCTAACCCAGTAGCTTATCTTCACACATGTTTAACCTTTCATACCGTCGTATGATTTCTAAGAAAAATGAAAGAACTAACAATTGTGCGTTCACACGCAAAATTTGGTCAGATCACTAGTCATACTGGACCAATTTTAGCCCTAGGTTTTAGTGGACCACTGGTCATACTTTAGGGGGAGGGGGTAAATGAGCCAAATAAAATACTCCTTCCGATCCGAAATTTGTGTCGCCAGCATGTACACATTTTCTTCTACGCTAGTACAGTTTGTGCGACAATTTTTGTGGATCGGAGGGAGTAAGACAACCCAAAATGAGTTGGTTTGAGGAAAAATGTAAAGCCACACGGATAATAAGGGAGATAGAAAAGTTTCAGTTGCGCTGTCCATTGGCCCATTGAGACATGAGAAAAGCTAATCTTTATTGTTCTGTTTGAGAGGAATTCTAGTGTTTGACATCACAAAAACAACACAGCCACTTGCATCGAACTTGACCTGCGAAGTACATCTAGCAATACGATTTTTTTCCCTATAATTTTTGTTCCCATGTTACAGCAGTAACCAAATGGATCGCATGGCGATCTTCTGAACCGATTCAGAACGATTGCTTCTGGCAAGTGGTAGCCAACAAACACATCATATCCAATGAAAAGCAATGGTATGTATGCCTCACTATTTAAAAGAATATAATGGCATGTCAGGCTGGCAAGTAGACATATCTACCGCAATTATTATATCATAAATATGATATAGTTCACAAACATACCCTGTTGCAAACATGCTCTCCATGATCTGCAATCATATGCCAAGTGATAGCTGTGATGCTTGGTACCAGAAGAACAAGCAAGTCAAAACACTGCACATGCTCAACAAGATGCTAGAAACATGACAGCACATCTCGAGGATGCTAATATCTGGGTGGAAGCCATTATCAGACCACCATAAGAAGGGAAACAACATAATTTTCCATTGAAGTGAAAATAAGCAAGAAAAATAAACTGAGTGCGATTACATCATGTCTCTACTTATGGAACCGAGATAACGAGATACTTTTTTTTACGGGGTCTCAAACACGGGAAAATACCATCTAAGCAAGTTACCTAATTGCCACGACTTGTCAGTCAACACGCGATAATCACAAGGCAGGAAGAAGAAAATTGAAACAAATGGATCGCTCGATGCCTCGACAAAGAAAGACCTTGCTGCAGCTGCCGGTAGTAGTAACCTAGGGGGGGAGACGACCATGGGTGCTGTTCCGCTGAAGCAAGACGTAACAATAATGTAGCATGGCAACTTCGCCCTTGTTCTTTGTCTACCAATTGATTAGATCACAAGATGGAGCAAGCACCCCTCTGCGCCTTTTTCTTCTTCTTTGCCTTCGGTGGCTGCAGTACCACCTTTATTGCCGCATCAAATACGCCCTTGACATTCTGCAAATCACAAGGATCACAAAAACTCTGTAAGCATCCCACATCATAGCATTGTACATTAAGCAAACAGAGCAGATAGCAATACTAGTTGGGTCTTCGAGCTGCATTCGATGTAGTATGGGGCGCCTATTAGCTTTCTTAGTTCCTCCCCCTACAAGAAAATCAGCATGTAAAGAAAGTTACACAACATAGTCAGGGAAAGAGTGACAAATTCAGAAAAAGGTCAAGGGAAAGAGCAAGTCTTAATGTAATGCTTGAGTAACGAGGAACTGAATCACCCATAACCATAAGTCCATACCTGAGCAGTAGTGATAGGAACAGCACCAGGATGGTCCACAAAGAACTGCTTGTCATCTCGAAGATCTGCCCAGGGCAAGGTACAAGGTGAAAATGGAGGAAAACTAGCAGTCCAAAGCATCAACGCTCAAGGGTAAGAACATCAGCACCAAAAACTAAACAGTCATCAATTCATCTAGGGATATAGCAATATTATCAAGCATTGAGCAAAATGGGAGTGCAGTGGAGGTCCAGATGCTTAGATTAAGGTTTTTTCTCATTTATTTTCATCTGCATAGCATCCCTGCCTTTAAGTGTGCGGCTGTCATTGCATGCTACTGCAAATGAGTTTACAAAACCCTATGTAACTAGAAAGCCATGTCACTTCCATCGTAGATTAAGGTTTTTTCTCATTTATTTTCATCTGCATAGCATCCCTGCCTTTAAGTGTGTGGCTGTCATTTCGTGCTACTGCAAATGAGTTTACAAAACCCTATGTAACTACAAACCCATGTCACTTCCATCATAGGCTCAACAGAAGATCAGTTTTCTACAAAAATGCAGGCATGTCGCACTCTTACCAAGCTTTGTCCCCACGAGGATAATAGGCACACCTGGTGCATAATGCTTCAGTTCAGGTATCCACTGAAATATAAAAGGAATTCAGGTTCAGTAAATGCATAGGTTGCATCTGCATATCACAATTGGCAACTGAGACTGATTTGAGCATATATGTATAACCATAAAAATAGTTAGACCAAAACCTTAACATAAGTCAAGATAGTGACCAAGGAACAGAAGACTAGTATCATCTCTGATGAATAAGAAACTAATGGAAGACCCCCATTTTCAGAAGTGCATTTGAACCTGTTCTAGAAGATGTTTTACAAGCTTATTTCGTGGCATGGAATAATTTCTCACTCAAAGGGACAATCACTTATGGAACATCATAGACATGCCAGAAGCATAATAGTCTTATCAGAGTAATGAAGGTTATCGTATAAACGACCTCAAATTGCACTTGTCAAGATAACTTCTAGAACGAGCAATGTGTAAATTTATTTGTTTGCAGATAAAGAGATAATGAGGATCAGTCTCTTGCCTTCTTTGAAACATTCTCATAGCTGGCCTTGCTGATAAGTGAGAAGGCCAGAAGGAAGACGTCAGCTCCACGATAACTCAGCGGTCTCAGTCTGTTGTAATCCTCCTGACCTGTTGCAGCCCCAAAGAAGAAACGTTTACAGCTCGGTACCAGAAACAAAGACAGAACAACCATGTGACCATTACAGCAAACTAAGACAGAAAGAACAGCCAGGTACCTGCAGTATCCCATAGCCCGAGGTTGACAGTGTTGCCATCAACCACGACGTTAGCACTGAAGTTGTCGAACACCGTCGGGACATAGTCCTGCGAAGAGCAATTGTAGCAGTAAGACAACAATGTGTGCCTGAGCCAAATCTTTTGTTCCAAGTTCAGAAAACCAGCCACATGGCCTTAAATTCGACGGTAAATGTGCGAGCACTCCTGTAGGCGTGCCTGAAGACAACCATACCAAGATGGCACAGCACCAAGACCCCGTGTATTATAGGTGGTGGACCAATGGATATTCTACTGCTGCTACTACTACTCAGGACTACAAGTTAATCTATCTATTATCCCAAGCAGCAACCCGTGAGTGGAATCTTGCTCTTCTTTTGAAGATTTCTTCGAGAAAGAATTTTCATTTGAAAACGAAGCATGCGTGAAAAGGTGGGTGCCGTAATTGGTGTGTGGATTTGCGTGAAAGGAACAAACAATGGCGCCCCACCAACCATACGGAAGGCGTGAGTGGTCGGGCTCGAGGGCGTACTAGTGCTGCCAAAAAGAAAGGCTGGAAAGCGATCTCCGCGCCTGTTTGAAACGGATCCGCCGCCCCCACATTGCCGGGGGTTGGAGCCAAATCAGTACGAAATCAAGGAAATCGTTCTTCCGCGGTGTTGCCTGCCGTTCCTAGATGGTACTAGTAGCGATTTTTTTTTTCTCCCTAGACTAGAAGTACCATCTGTACCTCCTAATTTGAGGCTGATTTGGGAAAAGATCCCCATTTTGCTGGCAAAAAATTGGCAACCCTAGAAGAGAAGAGGACCGAAATTCGTGACGGCATTGCCCGAATTCGGGGCAAATCGAGCGCAGAAATCCCCCCCAGGTTCCAGATCAAGAACCGACCTCCGTTCCTCCCGCAATAAACAACCCAAGAATCAATCAATCCGCTTGAAAGGCGCGACATTTGTCGGCCGCCGCTACCGCCACAAGAAGAACAAAAACGCGACATTACCACAGGCAAGAAAGGAAGAAAGAAACGAGAGAGGGAAGGGGTACGCACGGTGGGGAAGGTGTTGGAGGTGTAGGAGATGAGCATGCAGGTCTTGCCGACGGCGCCGTCCCCCACGGTGACGCACTTTATGAACCTGGAGGCGCTCATCCTCCCTGTCTGTCAGTTTCCGTCGGCGACGAGAGAAGAACGGAACCCTCTCCCCGCCCTTCTTCCTTTTTTCTTCCAAGAAGGAGGAGAAGAAGAAGGTGGTTAAGATTTGGGGCCAGAGGAACGAGGCAGGGCTGGGGTATGGAGGTTAAGATCGAGCGCGCGGGGGCGGAGGACAAATGGAGGGGAGCGCGGGGGAGGAGGGGGAGAGGGTTGCGGGGGTGCAGCGGGGGAAGCGGTCTCCGCGCGCCCAAATGGTGGTGGTGGTGCCGCGCCTGGCCTCTCGCTGGCTGGCTGGCTGGGAAGAAGAAGAGGGGGGAGGGTGGGTGTAGGTGGGGTGGGGTGGGTAAGGTGGAGGTGGGCACGGTGTGCGCGCGCATCATTTCCTTCCTTCTTTATTACCGCCCCCACTGTCTATCGTCACGCCCGTAATTAATTCCATGTAATAATTTCTTGCTTACTACTACTGCTTTGTTAGAAAAAAACAAGATTAAATTGTCAAAAAAACAAGATTAAGATTGATTTTTTCTTGCTAATTACATGTCTCATTTATAAAATAAGATTAAGTTACAAGGCACGTAAACACTGACTTTACAAGACTGAAAGATGTTCCTCTCCTTCGACACCATGGAGGCGGCCATCAAAGGGAAAGAAGACAAATCACCTCTTGGCGGCTCCATCGCTGAACTATATCTTTATGGGCCTCCAAAATAGTTTGCCAGAAGCAAAACGATTACCATTGAAAGAATCAGACGGAGGCTACATGTTCTCGGACATGCCATCGAACTCCAGAACTGACACCCCGCACGACTACGACGTCGAAGGAGGAAACCAGAATTGTCAGACTCCAACCACAAACCCAGCACAGGATACACAATCTTCATGTTGTCACGTGCGCAGACAACCGTCTGCGCGTACTCTGTATGACACATCCTCCCTGCTCCACCATGATCTCGGAAACAACGCCGCAGCAATGGGGAAAGAGCATAACCCACCTGATGGCACCGCCGCCGCCGCCTCGCCGACACCATCCATGAACCTTAACGTCGCCGATCTGAAAGATCGACAAACACACGATGACATCAACTCTGAGACGCCGCCATGAAGAACATCGTCGGTGTGGGAGTGGAGCTGGGGCAGATTTATTCGTCCGGGCGCCGCTCCCACCCCCCAATGGCACACCACAACCTACAGAACCAAAACCTAACGTCTTCCTCCGACTGCTGCTCCGGTGACAGGAGGGGACCAGCTCTGGCCGGTGGAGATCAGGTGTAGAAGTTCGGCTCCCTAGTCGCCTGGCTCGATGAAGACGCTACATGCATCTCTCTATCGACCATGTATCCCGCGAGAAATATTGTGCCCAAACAAGATATACTGGATGTCAAACCTAGAAAATTTTCGTATTCACAAATTTTTGGTTTATTATTTGTCTTTATGTAAAATGGTTCGATTTATGTGGAACTTCGAAAGACTTTATGCTCCAAACGAGGCCTAGAAGGAGCCGCCAAGGTGTTGTAAGCTTATTGGAGATCTAAGGCGAACCAGTATCGTGAATAAACGTAAGGGTCGTGTGATCTTAGAAGTAATGCATACATGATTTGATAGAGATCTCACATTTCAGGGCATATAGAGTGGTTGGTAAGACAATCTTGTCTTAGACATTACATGTTGTTTAGAGAAGACAAAATAACATGTCATACAATGGATTATCCCATATTGATATCTCTGCCAATTAATGTTTTCATGCTACTAAAGTTATGGTATGCTTAAAAATATACTGTAGTAGAAAACTTGTAACTATGATAAGTCATCTCGTAAAATGAAGAAATAGGTCTTATCTTTGTTATTAAGAGATCATTTCTTAGCTAGAAGAAAGCATGCCTCTTTTTTAACATCCTATGTCACCTTGCGAAGATAAAAATCGTTGTGTATGCCTTCATAAAAAACATATCACTAATCAGTGAATCAGCACAACGCCTCTACATTTGTTGTGTTATTGTTTATCTACTTTTCTTCTCCTTGATTGCTCTCACATTTCAACTGTTGAACGGATTTTGGCTACATTTCATCTCGTGAGTTGTTTAGTGAGGTGGGCCACATAACTAGAAATTGCTGAAAATTCTCTCATAAGATACACAGATATGCTCCAAAATATATCTAGATGTAGGAGTATCCTCCAAGACGATTTGGTCAATACATGTGTTCCGACAAAACTTAGCTTCCACCTCATAATCTGAGTCCGGTTAACGAGTAAATTTGTATGTGATACTTCAATTGTCGTAAAAATTTGAGACTTTCAGGTTATCAGAACGAGTATTAAGGACCCCATGAGGTGTTAGTTTTTAACTTGCAATACAAGTCAGAATCATGAGAATTGGCCATATCCTTAAAGGGATATAGCCATAAATGTAGGCACGGTGCTATGATGCTACAAATAAACACTGAAGATCTTCCCTAAACAAAATAACAATCTCACATTTCACATACAAAAAGCAAAGGTAATTAAAATAAGTGCAAAACTTCTTATCCTTGTATCATTATTTATCTTACATTTTGTACAATGGTTTTTCCTTTATGTTTTCTGTTTTCTTCAAGAAACCCTAGTTCAACATAGACGCTCACACGCACGGTTACCACCACCCCACACAAGTGCCCCTTGATTATTGTTCCCGCTCTTCAGTTTTCCAATGTCTTTGGGACTGCGCTTCGACAACGTAAATTGTATTCTCAAAGAAAAGACTGTGTGAATTGTTTATCCTCCAAAATATATCTATTAGTCTAGCTTCCAAAAATATATCTAGGAAGTAAACTTCCAAGAGGATTAGATCAAGATATGGGTCGTAAAAAAAAAAATTATGACTCATTTCCACCGCATATGCTTCACCACCAGAGTTTGCAGGAATTTCGTAGGATACAATACAGGTACATATAAAATCACAAACGGCTATCTTAAGCAACAATCCACCAGGGTGGTTGCGCAACTGCTCTTGTCCTCTTTTCTAATCGTTTTCCACCTTTTCTTATTATTCTATTCATGTCTACCAACATCACACCGCCAAAGTTTGGTTGTGTCACTTTCTTTTTAGGGTGTCATCTACACTAGGCATTCCTGCCAGAAAAGGAAAAAAAGGTAAGATTTGTTGGATGAAAGACAAGCCATCAAGATCCTGAACTGACATCTCATATGATATGCTGCACGGTGAGCTATAGTGAGTATTGAGTTACTGACACATCTGCTTTCAGTTGTACATATATACATTTTTTTAGAAACCCTTATAAATTTCTGATTCAGCTCCAAGTCATAATTCTTTCTTTTGCAGAAAAAAAAATCACACAAAAAACACTTTTAATTTCTGCAAAACATGTTTATCTTTTCCATCTGACAAATTCAAGAAGAGGCCATCACCATTTAGTTGGTAGTTCCACTGATTAGCTATAAAGCATCCCTAAGATAAAATTGCAAGCAATATCATGACTACATATGTGGTCTACAAACTGTACTGATTGCTTGCCTGAACAGAAACGGTTCATGAGCTAGTAGCTAACTTCCCATCCAGCTGTGAGTGGGAGCAGTTAGGAGCAACCAACAAACCACCATATATATTCATATGAGTGCAGTGTACCATGCATAAAATTAGTTGAGACAGCTCATAAAATCCAGGAATCCAACTGGATAGATTAGCATGGAGCTATTGTTTCCTTCCCTCTCTTGCCCTGCCAAATCATCAGGGGAGCCCACCACTCATCAACTGGGATTTCATAGAACATTAGAAACACGGGTACAGTTTGAAGTCAGGATAAATTTTATTTTATGACTCTTGTTGACCTTTCATGGTCGAACAAAAGGCACATGAAACAGTTTGGCAAACCTTGCCCGGTAGATTAGCCCAAACAAAAGGTTAAGCGAGCACTCTCTAAAGTTCTGGGTTCAGGGTTGTGCAGTTATTTGAAGTTGTGGATCCTCTTTGCTGACTCGAGTGTGTTTGACAGAAGCATCGCAATTGTCATTGGCCCAACGCCGCCGGGAACTGGTGTGATCGCTCCTGCAACCTTGGAGGCCTCCTCATAGCAGACATCTCCGACGAGCCGGTAACCTCGAGGGCTTGCTGGATCCTGATGCATTTCAAATCAGTAGTAAGTATATCAAGCATGAAAACTAACATGTGCTGCAGGGAGAACTCCAAGAAGTAACGAAGGAATACACTCAGAAACACGTGAAAAAAAAACCTTCCAAGGTACTCCCTCTGTTCCACAATATAAGCCAGTTTACCTTGCTAAAAAAGGCTTATATTGTGGAACAGAGGGTTAACAGAGTTCTGAGTTAACTGATCATTACATGCTGCCCAAACTTGAAATAAGCAAGCAAATTCACCAATAGGTGTACATAATATCTCCCCAATGATGGGAGCACCGGACTGTCTAGCTACTTAGTAGGGTTTGATCTCAGGGAGGGACCTGAAGAGAAACACTTGTTTCCAAAATAAACCATACAGAACTCTCCATGTTCTGAGATTGTAAAAAAATTGCATATTTGAACCAAAACATAATAGTGTGCAGCTTTATATTCTTTTAATAAACATCATCGATCTTTTCCATTTAGAATAAGGCGTGTGTGAAAAGTAACCAGATCACCTTCACACTACAAGAAAAAGACAGGAAAGAAGAAACAAAGGTTGTAGCTAAGAGAAAGTAGGTGGCTTACATCAACCGGATTGATGCCAACATCAATAATAGCAGCTCCAGGCTTTATCCAACTCCCTCTGACCAGGTTAGCAACTCCAACAGCTGCGATGATAATATCTGCTTGTCTTGTTATTTCCTCAGGATTCTTGGTTTGTGAATGTACAATGCTCACAGTTGCATTTGCTTTCTAATAATCATGAAAAATATATTATACACTTTAATAAAGCATCTCAAACTATTTTTAATGAAGAATTAGTTCATACTTGCAAGAGTAAAGCAGCAGGCATCCCCACAATATTGCTTCGTCCAATTACAACAGCTCTCTTCCCTTTAATTTCTACTCCATATCTGTGTAGCAGCTCCATGCATCCTTTGGGTGTGCATGGAACAAAGAATGGATCCCGACCTTGCATTGCAAGTCGTCCAATGTTCAGTGGATGAAAGCCATCGACGTCCTTTTCGATACTAACAGCGTTCAGTATGTTCTCATCATTCATATGCTGCAAATTAAATACAACATATTGGTGAACAACGAAGCTCAATAGTAAGCGTAGACAGTCAATTGGAAAAGAAAGCTGACAACAAACCACAATTGGCATATGACCATCAACCAAAAATAATAATGTGTTAATCTGTATTGTCCATGAGTTCTAAATAATTTAACCAGGTGGCTTCTCTAACGATTATAGAACCCCAACGCATTTAATTGGATATATAAATGGGAATGTGTGGTGTAGGCCTCTAGGGTAGAGGAAGAAATTCTGCCATTATTGAAGCCTTAATAGATCCATTATGCCTAAAACATATTCCGGTGGCGTGCTACATAATATCAAGGTAGGTAGTCACTAGACATAGGAAAACTAAAATAAGATACAAATATGTCAGTCAGTTGCACCAATAGGTTCTACAATACAAGCCATAGGGTAGTGAATACTGAGAACTCACACGGGGTAAGGGCAACTGAACCAAGATGCCATGCACCGACGGATCGTCGTTGAAGGTTGCAATGTTCTTGATAACCTCGTACTCGGAACAGTCCTCTGGCAGATTGACCTCATACGACTTGATACCGACCGCCTCACACGCCTTCTTCTTGTTCCGCACGTAGGTCTGGGAATCCTTCCTCGAGCCGACCAGGATGACCGCCAGCCCAGGCACCACCCCGGTGGCCTCCTTCATCCTGGCGATCTCGACGCCGACCTCATCTCTTATTTGCTTCGCCACCAGCTTCCCGTCAATGATCTTGGCAGAAGCATCGGCCAAAGCAGTCGCTGCGCAAACAATGAATTGATACGTCGACACAGTTATAACACCGGAATAGAACAAGATTTACAGATGCACTACACATGTACCAAGTCTCTTCGAACAATTCATTCGTTGCTACGATTAACTAATGCGACAAGAACAGAAAATAGCATCCAAGGTTGCGCGTTTGCTCACAGAGAGCTCACTGACCGAGACAGTCCGACAGAAACGAATACTTAAAAAGACTGCTCGCGAGCGCACCTGGGTCGGCGGAAGAGGCGGCGGCGGAGAGCGCGGCCATGCGGCGGGTACGCGGGAGGAGCGGGAGCGGGGCGGCGGCGAAGAGAGGCCTCGTAGGGGACGGCGCCGGGGCGGGGGAGGGGCGGAAGCGGGGTGGCGGCCGGTGAAGGGCGCGGCGGAGGGGGAGGAGGCGGGAGGTGGCGCAGGAGGAGCAGTCGGATAGTATGGAGGACGCCATCGCCGCTAGGGTTTTAGGGGCCACGGAGCTGCGCAGGGCGCGGTAGCGGCGGCGAGCTTTTCGCGGGCTGTAAAGATGCGGCGGCGGCGGCGCAAAAGGAGAGGTCGGGCGAGAAAGTAGTGGCAGACTGGCAGTGTGGCACGAGCCTTGGAGCAGAGACCTAAACCCCAAATGGAGACCAAATTGGAAATATTTAGGAAGAGTAATACTAGTACTCCGTAATATTTTTGGGGTGATTTACTAAGAAAAAACATATTCAAAACCCTAGCTCTTAGGTTTCCTTCTCTCTTAACATAGGAGAAGGGATTTAATTGTCTCTAGTAATTAGAAAATTAGATCGACGAAATTTTAAAATTCATGTTGAAATTAATTGCATGAATAAGTAGCGGAAAATGCGGTGAGAATCATCCCGTCCACATATATTTAAAGGATTTCAAATTGGAAATGCAGAGCCCACAAAATTCCGGAATCTTGTTACTTCATGGAATCTAATATTCATGACAATTGTTTGAAACATATGCAAGTTTAGTTGGTCAAAATAGTATCCTCCCGTCTTACCCCCCCCCCCCCCCCCCCCCACACACACACACACACCCCCACATCACGCTCCCCTCTGAATGGTTGACCAGCCGCCAACTGTAACTCGTACTAAAGTTTACAATGACCTATTTGTATAAAAATAATTATGGTGTCACGGGTTGCATCTTGAAAATTCTGTTCATATCTAAACTTCAAACATTTTAATAGGGAGTAAGCATTTTTCAATGTGTCCACAAGTTAGAACCTCTTGCCACCGGCGGATCCAGCCGCCCCTATGCCCGGGCAGCCGCCCGGGCTTGCCGGCAGATGATCTCTTAAGTTTTGTACCTTTGTACAGTAATTTCGTCCAGAAAAATGGTGATTTAGCTATGTTTGCCCGGGCTTCTGGAACATTCTAGGTCCGCCACTGCTCTTGCCGCTCTCGGCCGACAAGTGCAAGGGAGTAAACATCGTCTCGTTGGTGTACTGTAGATATGTTAGGTTTAGTTTTTCTGCGGGGCTCCGTTTTCTTGGTGGTGTTCCTCTATGAAATAAATGTTATCCATGTCTGGTAGCTTAGATTTTAGCCCTTTTCGTGGACAACATGGTTAGGCTTCCTAGGGTCGTCGGCGAGGTAGCTACAACGGTGACCATGGGAGATGTATGTTCTACAGTTTCATCCATGTCTAGATGGTGCACGAAGTTGGTGGTCGGTGGGTGTGGCCTTGAACGTTTGTTCTAGCCTTCTAGGAGTGGGCGGGTGATGCTCTCACTTAGTCGTCGTGAAGAGAAAGATCTAGGACCCAAGACTCGGCATGAGGCTGATTCCAGGTCGACATGCCCTAGTGTCAACAGCTTTGGCACGTGCAACGGGACTTCTCATCGGAACAAAGGAAAACATCATATGCAGAGTTCCCCGGTAGGTTTCGTTCTTTCAAGGTGTTCTCTATAAATTATCCTAGACACATGTTCTTCCTCTCTCTCTCTCTCTCCCTCTCCCTTTCGGAGCGTATTGATCTTGGATCCCCTCCTTTATAATTACCTTCTTCTTTAGGTTGTGAAACTTTGTAATGTTTGAACAAGTAGGAAATAATATCAACTTTCACACTATCAAATAAATATTACAAAAATCATCGTGAAATATATTTTCACACTATATGCATTTCGTATTATAGATAATATTAATATCTCAAAAACTTTGAAAGGAGCACGAGTATAAGGAGACCATTTTTTTACAAAAAATCAAAATCAACATTTTGAAGTTAAAAAAAATATCCTAGTTGTAGATGATGTCAAACTATACCGCTGTGTAAAATTCAATGCAACATGCCTCACTCTGGTTGATTATAAATATCGTAAGAAGATTATTGCCCGCTTGAGTAGCTCTACTACAAAATAGGTTCCAGTAGAAACTTAATTGAATTTGCGAGCTTCCATATTATTGTAGGCTACACAAAAATGAAAATCTGATAAATTTCAAGTTTTTCAAAATGTGTGCTGCTTACCAGCCACCCAGATCCACACATTTGTCATTTTTGCTCGGTCTAAAATAAACAAATTTCAGATTGATTATTCACTTTAGTAGAGTTTATCATTATCTACATTTAGGTTTTTCCCATGCCGATTTTGAACTTTTCAAGAAAACGAGCTCCCTGGAGCTAGCCCCTCTTAATGTCATACATACTTGACTATAAATCTAAAATGCAGGGTAATTTGGTATGGAGGGAGTATCTTTTATTATGATTAATGAAATCCTTGGTACTTTATATAAAAATACAAATTAGAACTCAAGAAAATATTATTTCTATTTTTTTGAGACAAAAACGAACGAGCAAAACATCTTGCGTCAAATTTGGCAGTTGCAACACAAGCCTGTGATGTGATACTGATACAGAAAACCCGTTTTATTCAGCTGAACTTTTGTTACGTCTAAATACTATTAGAAAGATATGTGTTCCCAGCAACGGAAGAAATAGGCACCCCATACAGAAAAATAACCTACAAAACGTCCAGCAAGATGGACCAAATCCTCAATGTCCATTACACACGCAAAATGAAAAGAAAAAAGGAAGTGAGAAACTAATATCCATCAACACAAGCAAAATGAAAAGAATATGAAGCAAGAAACCGTTACTCTCTCGTATTCTATAGTTGACCTGAATTCCACAAGAAATTATGAAGCCACCGGAACGGCGGATTCAGCAGGGGACTCCTGCTCCTTCTGCAGTGACTCCCAATCCACCTCTTTCAGGATCTTGAACCTTTCGTCGAGGTTCACGAAACCTGACTGAGGGCCTACCACTCCGGAGGAGCCTGCTTTGTGCACGAGGGCTATGGCGCTGCCCATGGCAGGCCCGTGAAGCTTCCCGGTCAACAGTACTCGGAGCGGCATGAACAGCGATTTTCCCTGTGATCACAGATTGATACAAGCATATTAGTTGTTTCTTTCGGTTGTATATGACTTGAGAATATCAGTATTTACGGAGCTGAACGAGGAGCTTGCTACCACACAGGATTGTCAAGGTTTGCATCATACTAATTATTAGTTAGCTGCACTTTCTTCATCGATAGCTACCATAGGTTAGGTGATAGAGGTAGGTTGCTTATAGAAAAAGTTACAGATTCTGGTAGGGCTATGAATATGCGTACTAAATCTGGCATGATGCATGTATTGGGTCAGTTCAAAATTAAAAACGGTTTTTGGATGCTCCAATGGTTTGGCCAAGCTGTTCAAACCAACAATTAACACCCTAGATTCCACTGGCCACTAAAGCAAACCACAATTGTCATCATTAATACTGACCTTCCTTTTGTGAGTCTTGCCAAAAGCTTTAACCCACTTCTTCCAACCATCATCGCCTTCAGCTAGTGCTTGACCAAGCTCACCACTATCATAAGCAGAAATGAGAGCCGATGCAACCTCAGAAAGTTTGTCCTCCACCACAGGTTTAGCTTCATCACTGGTTTTTAAAAAAATGCAACAAATATATATATATATATCAACTGGATTATGCCTAGTGAAAGCAACTTACAAGACTACACCTTTGGCAACAATTTGGTAGGTAATTTCAGGAAAAAGGTAAAGGAAGAGTTAATGAGGCATTAAATTTGATACACCACAGTGTTTTGCAGACCTGCTCAAAGTGTCGTGAAGGGGATACGACAATAAATTACACAGGGCGGCATCAGCATCTGTTATCAAATCAATGCCCTCCTTCAAAAGCTCAGCCGCTTCCTGCACCAAATAGTGCACATTAGTATTGAAACCTCCCAAGATAGCAGCTAGTCCTAAATCCTCCTACTGTTGCAATAAATGAAAGAAAAATGACGTGTTGATGATGAATCAAGAATAAACAGGCATTCTGCCTTGTACATAGTTTTATTTTGGTGGTTTTGGGAAAGAAAACAGAAACTCTTGGAACCAATTACTGGGTCAAATAACCTTTTAGCAGGTAGTTCCAAAGTACAGACACCTCTGATGTGAGAAAAATAACAATTCTATCTTACTTTAGCAAAACCACTTTCAGACTCCAGAAGAATGCCTGTGTTCCTCCACCGATCTTCGAAGTCCTTGATGAGTAAATCAGATGGAAGTAAGCGTAGATGCTGTCCATTCATCCATCTATACATAAAGCATATTATTGCGAAAGTAGATCAGTAAAACACATATATAACGGCATGTTCAAGTGAGTGAGAAAGTTCCTGGCCATATGTAAATTGCTAAATCTTTGCTTTACTTTAATTTTGTTGCGTCAAAGACTGCTCCACTTTTATTGACACGATTTATAGTGAACTTTTCAACTGCAAGTGATGGAACACCAAAGTGAGAACCGGTGAAACAAAAATTTCTTATGTCTTTTTTCAAAATCACCCAGTGACATAAGAGTTGATAAACTAACCTAAGTCATCAATAGTGAAGAACTCATTTTCAGTACCATCACCCCAGCCCAGGAGTGCTAAATAATTTACCATTGCCTGAGGCAGATAGCCCATCTCTTTATACTGTTCAGAGAAAGAAAGAAAAAGTGTTTCACTTTCCTACCTTTCAAAAGTAAAATATGTTCAGAAAATACTGAAACTGTCAGTAACTGGTTCAACAATACAGACAATTAGAGTTTCCATCAAGAACATGGGTTTGCAGTCACTTATTTTAATGTGGGTAAACACTAAGTACTTCCAACAGTAAGTTAGTTACCTGTCCCACAGAAGTAGCCCCATGACGTTTCGACAGTTTACTTTTATCAGGAGCCAGAATGAGCGAGACATGAGCAAACAAAGGCATTGCAAATCCAAGAGCCTGTAGAAGATGGTAACATTGCAGTAGACATTGTGTTAAAAAGACATTCTGAAGATCAAGACTATAATCACAACACAGAATAAAAGAAGGTGCAGGAAATTACTTTATAAATGAGAGCTTGTCGTAATGTGTTTGGTAGATGCTCCTCGGCTCTGGAGAAAACATGAGAATGCATGAACTCAGGGCCAGACCTTCAGAAGGATCAAAATTTAATAAATGTTTGTTAGCTTTTCATTACCTGATAACATGAGATATGCGCATGGTAGCATCATCAACAGTGACACAGAAGTTATACACTGGCTGGCCATTGCTTCTCATAATCACGAAATCACCAAGCGTGTTTAGATTCCAACTGACCTTTATAAAACTATCCGATGTTCAGTGTACGTATATCACATTGCATGGTTTGCAATTTTCAGTTATCAACAGTAGTGAGCTTAAAATTAGTTCACATATGGTAATGTCAAAGCATATGCTTTAAGCCATTACCTCGCCACGAATAAGGTCCTTAATTTTCAGGAAACCTTCCTTCGGCACTCTGAAACGGTAAGTATAAGGTGTGCCCTTCTCTAACTCCTGTTGTACTTCTGCATCTGAAGCAGTTGCCCACTTCCCCATGTATACAGGAGGAAGCTTCATCCGATTTGAAGTTTCCTTCATTTTCTCAAGTTCCTGAAGTATCAATAACACTTGTCAAACGAGCAAATATTTGATCAGTGAATATTACAGCCAGGTCAAGTCATGACTCATGAGCATTTTACTTAGAGCAACAAAAAGAATACTTTAGAGAACTTTACTCAGTTCCCATGTTAATAAGAGTCAACCAAAGCCTATGCAACATATACGTGCAAGTGCAAATAGAATCCCGAAACTCCACTAATCAGGCAAGACAAACATGCAGGTCAACCGTTCAGAAGAGATATACCTCATTGGAGCAAAAGCAGCGATAAACTGCACCAGACTCCATTAGCTTCTCGGCGTGCTGTTTGTACAGCGAATTGCGCTCCGACTGGCGGTAAGGGCCGAATTCGCCGCCAATGTCCGGACCTAAACAGGTACATGGATAAGCACACCAATTGATAGGTAACAGACTCTACTTTAGTCATTCAGTACTCCAATGGAACCGAATAAGGGACTCCACCATTGCAAATTTCTAATATGAAACAGCCATTACAAATTATATGCATGCTCCATTTTGGTGTAACACGGTAATCCAGAGGAACAATGCGTTCCATAAACTCTAAACAGAAATCAAAATTCCCTCGATTGCCTCAGAATGACCCTGACATGTGTAAGGTGAAAGTGAATACCTTCGTCCCAGTCGAGGCCGAGCCAGGCGAGGTCGCTGAGGACGGCCTCCTCGGACTTCTTTGTGGAGCGCTCGAGGTCGGTGTCCTCGACGCGGAGGACGAACTTGCCGCCCCTGGAGCGCGCGAAGAGGTAGTTGAAGAGCGCGGTCCGGGCACCCCCCACGTGGAGGTTGCCGGTGGGCGACGGCGCGAAGCGGACGCGGACCGGGCCGCCGCCGGCCGCGGAGACGCGGGAGGAGAGCGCGCGGCGGCCGAGGCGCGGGGACGCGGACGGGATGAGCCGGATGCGGAGCCACGACGGCGATCCCATGAAGGTGCTCGCCGCCATCTTCGCCGGAGAGTGGATTGGATTACGACGAGGAGAAGAAGATTTGACGAGGATAGGCGTGGGACTTCTGGGTTTGGGGGCCCAAGCCCCAGCTGTTGTATGCTACAGCTCACGACGACCTGGAGAGAGGCCCGGTTGGTGTGTAGCTGACGCATGGGACCTACCTGGCAAATGATGGCTCCAATTACTAGCTTTAAACCCATTCTTTTAAGGCTTTGTCTATGTCTCGGTTACTGAGAATTTAAGTATCAGTCAACTCAGAAAAGTGCAACTACAGTTTAAAAATAAGTGTAACTATAATGAGTTGTACTTTTCTACAATTGCACATCTCTTACCAAAAAGTGTAACTCATGCACATTTTTTTGGGTGACTAGGACATAAGAAAAAAAAAGGCACCTAAGGATTAGAAAATCTGTTGTTTTAAATAGCATGTTATATCCATGATTTTAGGTTATAGGTCGGGCCTATCTTTGCTAAACTGAATCAATTACAATTGCTCGCTTTATCACGCTATAACCCCGCTATCACGCCGAAACAGCAGATTTGAAAGCTCACGCTGTTTGGTATAGCAAGCTATTTTTTCATTGTTTAAACCTACGGTGATGCTAGGTGACAGGCACGGTCGATTTTCTGACAGCCTGCGGGTGCTTTTGTTGTTGGAATGGAGAGGATGGAAAAGGACTGCACACACTAGAAAAGAGGAGACATGAGCAGCGTCGCCGCTCCACCGGAGAGGGGAGGGAAGGAGAGCGCCGCCGCCATCAGATTCCCCCGCCACAACCTCGATATCCTCACCTTCCAAAAAAGTTCAAACCACGTTGCCAAGTCGGCATGCCCAATGCCCCTCCTCGGCCCTCTAAGCCTCCCCCTTCTCCTCTAGCGCCAGAAGCGATGGAAACGACACGGGTGGCCGTGGGCCCCAAGTTTTGAATGTACGAGCGGTTGGGACCGTGCCCATGGTCACCCGTGTAGGAGCCGCTTCGTCTAACCTACCTAAATACTGGGAAAACACAAAGTACTCCCAATACAAACAAGAATCTAAGGAAATTTAAGGATGTCTAATAGATTTTTTATTATATTGTGTGGCATCACAACAAGAGTGAAATGTTTGTGGTAATATCTACGTATCGTCTAGAATTAGAACATAAATATGAAAGTCGTTGGAGAGCGGTCGCATATTAAGGGTGTGTTTGGTTGAGTTGTAGATTCCTGAAAATCAGCTGTGAAAAATCTACTGTAAGAAAGCTGCTGTGAGCTGACAACTGTGAAAAAGCTGAAAGTTGTTTGGTTGAAACAACTGTGAAGTGCGGATTCGATAAGAGGTGTATGTAATGCCATCGAGATGCTATGAGATTATTTATATACTTATTGATCGCATAACAACGATTTTATACAGTGGTAGACATGAAAATGACCATTTTTTGGAAGAAAATTTTTATTTCTCGTAGAAAGTAATTACCACAAGACATATGTATTATACATAAGACATGGTTCACGACATGATTTTCGCCATCGACATAACTATCATTGGCATATAGTACGCATCTTCATCACATTCGTGAAAAAATATGCTCCAGAATATAACAGCATAATTCCATATTTTTACATATCAAGTAATTTTCTTCCTAGAAGCATTTTCACAAACACCTTGCATGTAAATTACAAACCATGTTGTACAAACCAATCACACAATAGCACCGCTATATTTTAGAGGCCAATTTCACATACCATATGCACATGATAATTTCACGGACTAATTACAAGGAATCAAGGACATAACTAAATCAGAAAAAGAAGAAAAGGCCATAACATAGATGGCACGGGAGGAGATGTGACGGAGAGAGTAGGGGAGAACCATAACTACAATATGTGCAATATGTCTCCGGCCGGCCGACGTTGGACGTCGTACCTGGGGACGGAGGCGGACCGAGCTACGAAGGCCGCGACTGGCTGGGGGCTGGATCTTGCTGTCAGGTCGACCATCGTTCCGCTCCAGCAGGTGAAAAGGAGCGTCTGGCTCAGGGGAAATCGATTCCCGGCCGGAGCGCCGCCGGAGGCCGCCGGAATAGGCCGGTGAGGAGAACCCCAGCCTGAGCTCTTCGTTTCATGGTGGAAGTCAACGGAAAAAGGAGAGGAGCAGGAGGAGAAAGGAGTGTTGGAGGGGAAAAAATAACAACGAACCGGTCAGTTTCACTTACCATGGCATGGTGGGTAATTTTCATGTTTTCGGTTCGAACGCAACACAGTGAAATCAGGGATGGAACCAGCTTTCGATTTCCACTAGCAGAATCTGCTGCGTTACGTGAATCTACGTCCGGTTGATAACCCTTTGGTTTGGATTTCAGCTTCCGTGACGTGAATCTGGTTGCGAATCCCAACCAAACACACCCTAAACTGCTATAGTCAAGAATTTGGAAATTGGTTTATCTCGTCAAGGTGTGAATTTTCACATCACCTTTTTGTAAAGGAAAGGGGTGGAGAAAGCCACACAGTGAGTTTTTTACTAAAGAATAATAAAAACATATATTCGTGAGGATTTGAATCTGAATGGATGAGTTGTACATCCAATACCCTAGCCAAGTGAGTTAGGCTGGCTTCTTATGACAGATTTTGCATGGTACTATTCCTGTATGTGCATTCTACTATTTCTGGCACATCGAGAAGAATGAGAATGAGGCTTGCTTAGAGCTAAGAGCATGTCTAATGGAACCCTCAAACCCTCAAATAACCGTTTTATGGGTTTGAGGGTCCAAAAGTCATATAGTGGAACCCCTAAACCCCTAAATCCGTAAAAAAAATTACAGGTCGAGGCCCCAACCCCTCCTCCGGCCTGTAAATGTACAGGTTGGAGCACCCGACCCGGCCCCCGACCCGTCCCTCTTCCTCGCGAGCGCGCGAGAAAATTCCCCTCGCTCTCCACCCGCTCGCCCTCCTCCCTCCCCACCCGCGCCGGCGCCCGGCCCCGCCCCCTCCCTCTCCGGCCCGCCTCCTCCCTCTCCTCCCCGCGCCGCCGTCGCCGCCCGCCTCCTCCCTCTCTCGCCGCTCGCCTCCTCCCTCTCTCCCGTGCCCTTCGGCCTCCTCCGCCCCGTGCCCTTCGGCCTCCTCCGCCATGGAGCCGAGCGCGCCGCCGTCCGCCTCCTCGGCCTCCCGCGCCGCCGTCGACCGCGCCCCCGCCGCCGCGCCCGTCCCGCCGGCCCCCGCCCCCACCTCCTCGGCCTTCTACGCCCCCACCTCGTCGGCGGAAGTGGCGGCCACCCACGTCGGGTACAAGCGGCGGCGCGCGGGGCAGCACCTCATCCCCCCCGCCGTCGTCGTCTCACCCGCCCCCGCGCCCGCGCCCGCGCCCGTCGCCGCACCCACGCCGGCCCCCGTCGCGCCGCCGCCCCGAGGTCGCCCCAAGAAGCCCACGGCGGGCGGGACAAAGAACGCCGCGGCCGCGAAGCGCGCGTTGGCTCCGCCCGCGCCCGTGAAGAAGGTGGTCTCCAGGAAGAAGGCCGCGCCGACGCCTCCAACCGCCGAGCCTCGGCCCGTCGTACACGAGGTGTCCGAGGAAATGCCCGAAGGGACGTCATACATGGATCTTCTCCAAGATGCCGAGGTGGACATTGGGGCTCCTCCTCTCGACCCCTTTGAGTTTGGTGATGACTTGCATAGTGCGGAGGAGGAGGTGGGAGATGGAGAAGAAGAGGAGGAGGAGTTGACCGAGATTGGTGGGGAGGCCTTCGCCGCCGCCGGCCGTCGCAAGGCAACAAACTATAGCGAGGAAGAGGATATCATCTTGGTTCGTGCTTGGGCCTCGGTGGGGATGGATGCTTGCACCGGTACCGACCAAACCGGCAAACGGTATTGGCAACGTATAGAGGACGCCTATTGCAAGATGAAGCCGAAGACCGGTGGGTTCGCTCCTCGTACATTCCGGTCGCTTCAAGGCCGGTGGGAGTTGATGAAGCCCGCATGTGCTCGTTGGAGTGCGGCAATGTCAAATGTGATTGATGCACCCCCTAGTGGAAGCGTGGAGAGTGACTATGTGAGTATATATGCATGTTTTTACATCTACTTTGCTATGCACCTCCTATGCTATATGCGTGTTTATTATGCCATTTGTGTGTTTGTAGGAGGGCATTGCCGAGAGGAGGTACATGGAAATGGCCGGTTCCAAGGGCAAGACATTTCCTTGGAAGCATGTTTGGAAGCATCTTAAGAATTTTGACAAGTGGAAGTTGAGGGATCAAGAGACCGCACCCAAAAAGGCGGCAATGGAGAGCATGGATGATAGTGATGAGGAGGAAAGGAACGCCGGCAAACCCAAGGGAAACAAGAAGGCAAAGCTTAGGAAGAAGATGGAAGGAGAGGTGTCAAGCATTAGGGAGAAGATGGAGACTATGATGAAGGTAAGGGAGACATTGACATTGAAGACATTGGAGACAAAGCTTGTTATCACCGAGAAGAAGAAAGAGGTGAAGCTTGCACAAGTTGAAGCAAGGCGTGAAGAAGCCAAGCGCAAGGCCGAAGAAAGGGCTCGCAAGGCCGACTTCGAGGAGAAGATGCTTGCGATGAAAGAAGCAAAGGTATGGAAAGAACTCATGGTGGAAGAGAAGGAGCACATGATGATGTCCAAAAAGGACATGGATGAAGAGCAATTGGCGTGGTGGAAGGACTACAAGGAGGACATCGCGGCGAGGAAGAGGATGTTCCGTAGTGCCTCCTCTTCTCTTCGAGGTGACACTCCGATGAGTGGTGGTGGCGATGGCGGTGTGGAGGACTCCACCACCGGCGCCTATGGAGGTGCTTGATGGCACCGTGGTGGAGGGGGAAGATGGCGCCATGTTGCAATTTTTTGGTGATGGTGCCGACGAGAGTGGGAAGATGATGATTTTGTGATGTAAAAACTATTGAACCATGCATCTATGATCTTCATTTTCTTGTTTGTTTGGAGTGAAAATTGTGATGAATTGTGATGATATATGTGATATGTGCTATGAAAATGTTTGAGGGTTTGAGGGTTCCAGTATTTGCCCTCGACCCTTATTTTTAAGGGTTTAAGGGTTCCACTATTTGCCTCCTTTTTTTCACAGCTCCAACCCTTAAATTTTGCCAATTCTCGACCCTTAAACTTTTAAGGGTTTAAGGGTTCCATTAGACATGCTCTAAGGACATCAAGCATATGCTATTTTTGCGAACATTCTCTAAAGATTTGGTGTTGGTTAACCTTGATCAAGTCAATGAGAAAATATGAGTTGCGTGTGCCGATCAGGAAGCGTACTATCGGAAACATCTATTTTGTATGCAACCGCCTAGTGATGGATCGCAAGCGGAAGCATGGTTTATCTTGTGGCAGTGCCAGAGAAAAATATATTAATCATGGTGAAGCTGTACGAAAAGTGCATTTGACTCCCAAGCTCCAATGATCCTGCCCATCTAGAAAAATCAAAAACAATATTTACAACTTTCCAAAATTATTGGAAAAAACATTTGATGTAGAAAATGGTGTATCCCACAACCATGCAAAAATCAACTTCAAATACTTTGTAGTTTAGTCTACACAAAAATGAAAAATCTGATCAAATTTAGAGATTTGAAAATATGTATACTCAGACCCATCCTTTTGTCATTTTTGTGTAGCTCATAATATAAAGTATTTGGAGTTGATTTTTGATAAGTTTATGGAGCACACCATTAGGTACATCCCTGATTTTTTCAATATTTTTTAAGACTTAAAAAAAACAATTTTTGTAAACGAGCTGGATCTCACTCGAGCTCGGGAGCACCAAATCTCGTGGAATAAAGATTTTCTGGTATTTATCTAACCTGAGGAGCTAATGCTATACTTGTTTCCTCTTACCACAACTAGATTATCTGCCGAAATAGGCTTGCGCCCCGCTATATTAATATAGCAAACGACCGATACAACCGACGAAAGGCGCTGGGGCGGCAACAACACAAAACCACGCCCAAAAGAAGAGAAAGAGAAAATACAAAAGAAACAAATGCCGACACCAACGGATCGACAAAAGCGAACAAGATCCAGGACCGCTAGCTGCGCCCACCGGACTGCCACCCACCAAGCCTAGTACTCCGAAGCGCCGGTACCATAACAACACCTTCAAGAAGGAATGCGATGATGACGACGCTGCTGCCTAGGGTTTCCCCCGGTACGCGGTAGAGAGGGGGGAACACCCGACACCCTCGAAGAAGGACTTGCGGCACCCTCAGGCGCCACCACGCCGGTGTCGGACAAGCCGACTGGGATTTCTCCTGACCCCAGCATCCCCAAACGCTCCGGAGCACTCCACCAAACCGCCCACCACCCAGCGCCACCACGATCATGAAGCCGCTCACACTGTCTTTCCACGGCCCAGAGAAGAGAGGCCTGCACATCGAAGAAGAAGAGCCGGGATGAGGGGCCGCAGCACCATCGACACGCGGGAGGGACCGACCTCCATCGTCAAAGACGGTAACCGACCGGACGCAACCACAGGAGCACACTAGGCTCGTGGGCCCACAGGCCCGGCCGGGCCTCGAGAGGCCCGTAAAGCTCCCGCGGTCGCGCTGCAGAAGGCACGCCGTTGACGCCGCCGCTCCCCATCCGAGCTGCCCTCCGTCTTCAACGTGTAGAAGACCGCGCCATCGAGGTCACGGTCCAGCCCGCCTAAAACCCAGATGGGCCCCGAGGGCCCCGATATGAGCCGGGGGCGGCATGCCAGACCAGCACCAAGGACGGCCGCGGCCCTGCCGCCAAGAGGAAGTGCCTCCACGCTCCGGCCGACCGGACCTGCCCGTAGTACCCCCGAGCAACGCCCAAACCGATGCAGGCCGAGGACCACCGCCGTCGTGCGCCTCCCGAGATAGCAGCACCACGCACGGGTGAAGAAGGACCTGCCGTCGCCGGCCACCGCGCGGGCAACGCCCGGCGGCGCCCGCCGGCGACGGCAGGGGATAGAGGCGGAGGAAGGGGCTGGGGCGGGGCAGGCAGAGGCGCCCCGGTCGCCCCGCTCGGGAGGGCGACGCGGGGGGCGCGGGGGAGAGGGGGGAGGGGAGGAGACGGGTGGGAGGGGCGGCGGCTTGGGAGGGAGGAGGAACCCTAGGTGGTCGCGGGAGCTCTCTCCTATTCATTGTTTTTTTATTATCTTGGTCTCTGGTTGCATTCGCACCTAAACACGAGTTTGAAATTAGTCTATTTGGTGTTATCTTCTATCAAAACACAAAATGGTAGGGGATCGAAAGTAAAACAACTAGAGGACACTAAGAATGCTCTAGTAATTTTTGATTTTAGGCGCGAGGACAACTAACTACACGATCATTAACAAGTGTGAGATAACAAGAGAGTGCAAGGCCTATAGGCTATACATATTGGGTAAGACATCACAGTGGAAAAACGTCGATAAAATCCAAAAATGCAGATTTCTTATAAAAGTCTCATGCTTAAAGTAATTTTCAGTGATCCTAGGTAAATGAGGAGTCTGTGGAGCAATATCTGTAAACAGTATGAATCATATGTGCTTTAAATAATTGTCGGTTGTGATACTTCACTTCACACACGGATACACTCATACACTAATATCCAAAACTTTATTAAGTTAAAAACTTAGAGATATATTATTTCATAGACTCCTTGTATTGTAATTTTTTGGGGATGTCTAAACAACAGATTGTAAAAGTAGTCTTTAAGAGAAAATGACAAAAAACTATCACATTTGGGGTTGCGGTGTCACATAACTACCGACATTGCTTATTTTGTCTAAAAACTACCGATATTTGGGTTGGTCGTTGACAGATTGCACTGATTGTGCCGTTTAGCAATTTTAAACATATTTCTGACCAATCTGGCCCACTGTTAGGCCTAGGTGGCAAGTGGGAGACAGCAGACAGTTCACGCCGTTAGGCCCGTCCGACTTTGAGGCTCCCTTCTTTTCTCCTTTTCTTTTTTCCTTTTCCTTTTTGACTTTTCTTCACTTTTTTTCTCCAATCATTATCCCCGCGCGGGGATCCTCCTCTTCCTTTCTCCTCCACCGTGCATGTCCCCGACACCTCCTCTTACTCCGGCCGCCGAACTACCCCCGGGCCCTGCCGCCGCAAGGCCTCCCTTGCCGCCGGCTCTCCATCACCGCCTCCGCCCGGCCGCTGGCCCTCCATCGCCACCGCCCCACCGCTGCCTCGAGCTTGGGCCGCGGCCAGGCTGTCGCCCCACGCCTCTCTTCCGCGTCTGTCGGCCCGGCCGAGCCGCTCTCCTTGTTCCGGCCGCTGCCAGCTGCGGCCCCTGGCGGCCGACCTCGGGCTCCCCGGCCACCTCCTGCAGGCTCCGGACTCGCCTCCTGCTGGCCATCTCCGGCCGGCCGACGCCGGCACTTGCCGGCTCCGCCTCCTTGGGCTGCGGCTCGCCTGGCCGCTCCATCCATCGTGGGGACTGCCTCGCCCTCGTCGGGGCGGCCATTTCGACCTCTCAATCGCCGCGGATTTGGTGGGATTCGGCGGCCAAGAACAGAGGAGAGGACGGAGGGGATGGAGCCGGAGCGGAGCTCAACGAGCTGGAGGATGGAACGAATGATAAGGAGGAGAAGGCGGCTGTGTTATGCTTGATCTTCCTCGACACCGTCGTCGCCGCCGCGGGGATAGGTTCCCGACGAGGCTACAGTGCGGCCACGAGTTCCACCTCGGCCGCGGTCCCGTGCTCCGTCCGCCGTCGCCTCACCATCGTCGTCTCAGATTGCGACCTCATAGCCACCTCAGGCAGCGGAGCGGCGCCGGTGAGCCCCGCCGTGTTTGTGCCCGTGAAGAAGAGAACCAGCGCCTTTCTCCCGTGCGTGCATTTTTTTCAAATTAGCTTGACATGCTGAGTCAACGGGGTGGCCTGTGGCTGACAGGTGGGATCCGCTAACGGAAGTTACACAATGTTCTCTCACGGTGCCACGTCAGCTGACTGGTAGGGCCTACCGGTCAAAAATATGTTTAAGACAGCTAAACGGTGCAATCAGTGCTATCTGTCAACGACCAGCCCCAATATCGGTAGTTTTCAGACAAAATAAGCAATATCGGTAGTTATGTGACACCGCAACCCCAAATGTGGTAGTTTTTTGTTATTTTCTCAGTCTTTAATGAACGTTTCACAACGTTAGCTAGCTTCTAGGATCACATTTGAGCTGCACGATTTCCTGCAATGTACTTGTGTGTTCATTAGACAGACAGAGAGTTAGACAGATGAATAGGAGTTGTGTTCCCATCTCATAACTAATCTCTCTACTTACATCGCATTAGTTTTTTAATCTCGTCCCGAGCCTTCTCTCGCTTCCGCATCTCACCGGTGCCATGGTCACTGTCGATTCCAATGCCTTCAGCAAGTCCTTGGGCATCAGGGCGCCCATACCCATATCCGTCTCTGCTTTTCAGATGCTTAACATCCCCTTGCATGTTGACCTTTTCACATTCAGTTAGGCATGGTCCTCGTCTTCAGCATTAGCTAGCTTATAAACGTAATAATTAACTTCTTTAAAAGCATTCAGGTTAAATAATTCCATCAGCCAAAGCATCAAAGGGATCTATCGCATTTTTGCTGAAATATGTATAGCCCCCTCCACCCCGGCCTAGCTCCACCAGAGCACTGCCCCTACTCCACCCCTTTAGGCACACTTCTTTTGAGTTTCCCAGCGGGCTTCGCGGTTGTGGGCAGCACAAGCCCAAAGAAGTGTCCCGCTGGTGGGTGGCTTTTTCCCACCGCGAAACTGCGACGCAGTGCAATTCGAGAATCTGGTCGCGAGGCGTTTCCCGAGCTTCTCCAGTTCGGAACCGAATCGGTATACTACACTACCCCTCCGTTTCATGTGAATTACGAGGAAATGCCACTCGTGCTGGGAATGGAAAAAGAAAACGCGAACAGAACAGCCGTGACCGTGGGTCCGTGGCCTGTTCGACCTGTTTCCATCCCCGACCTGTTCGGCCAGAGCGAGCTAGGGTTCCGCCGGCGGCGTCGACGCTCCACGGCCGCCGCCGCCGCCCACGTCGCTTCAGAAGCTGGCCACGCTCTCTACGCCCCCCGCCACCACCCACCTCTCCAGCCGGTCGCCCAACGTCCAGGAGCTCGTCGGGACCAGGAACTCGCCCAGGAGGTCGCCATCGCATCGATCCGCAGGGCCGTCTCCGTGCAGCAGCTTGGCTGCCGTGTGGTTGATTCGCAGGGCCGTCTCCGTGCAGTAGCTTGGCTGCCGTCCCGTTGAGCGCTCCTCTAGCTACTGCGTGCTGCTACTTGATGATAGTTGTTACTCCAGATTAGCTGATGTCTGTACCTTGAAAGTTTAATTCTTCAATTCAGATTTTTGTGCATTCAGTTCAGAGATTGGACATGTCATTGTCAGCGTAAATAATAGCATCTGCACTGTGAACAATAATTGACACGTATTATATCTGGATGTTGTCTAACATATATGAACTACAAATTTGGCCAGCAAAGGACAGAATGAGCATGTTTCCATTGTCATTTGCATACGGAACATATCATTTGCCCAACAAAAGCAAATGTTTCCACTATCATTTGTCCAGCAAAGGACATTTTATTTTACCATGTGCTAAATTATACTTCATTTGCTTTTTCATATTTTTAATTTTATTTCTAGCTTATTTTCTACTAAAATCTTGCATACGGAACATATCATCGCTTGTTTGGTACACATATTAAATTCAGGGGTATTATAGACATCTCAGAGCTCAACACAACAAAGAAGCCAAAATTCAAGAAGCTTAAAAGAAGTCTCCTCGCAGTTTCTAGGAGTTTCTCCCCACCGCAGTTTCTCCCCACCGAAACCCATAAGCTGGCTTATGCATAAGCACAAGCCCAAAAGAAGTGTGCCTTAATCCCGCACGGCCCCTCCCTTGCCCGGCCATGGCTTCAGTGTTGCCAGGCCATGGCTGGCACAACCCCACTCTCCCCTCGATCTCCGGTAACGAACGCGTGTTTGAGGTGGTTTCATCTCAACGTCCTGACCGAATATACCGTGACAGGTGAAGAGAAACTCGGTGGCTTTTTTCCGTGCGTGAAAGGTGCGCGGTGGCATCTTTAAGATTACTTGGATGTGTGACAACCAGACGCCACAGATTCTCCTTTAATAGTAAAGATCATTGGGTCCAGTTTTGCCCCTAGCGCTGAATGGTGCTCAGTTTTGTCCTTACCTCGTGCCCACTTACTATGGAGAGGTCGAAACGGAGAGTTTGAAGTCGATTCCGTCTGCTGGCGTTAGTGAAGTGGCTCCGGAGCTTACAGGTGGGACCACCCAGTGAGTTTGAAATGGGTCCAGAGCTTACAGGTGGGACCGCCCCAGTGAGTTTGAAGTGGGTCCAGAGCTTACAGGTGGGACCGCCCAGTGAGTTGAATTTTCCGAATCGTCCACACCCGAGCCTCCCGACCCGCCGTCGTGTGATGTCGCTACCCGCCGTCGTGCGCTGCCGCTATCGCCGCCATCACCGCCGCACCACCCCCTGCGGCGCCACGAGCACCTGCGGCGCCACCACCACCTGCGGCGCCACCACCACCACATCCACCGCCACCGCCACCTGAACCACCGCCAGCACCACCTCCCAGCACCACCTGTGTTGCCGCCAGCAGCACCCATCTGCGCCGCATCCAGCACCACCTGCACCGCCGCGGCCGTTCCGCGTGGCCACCTGCTCCGCCGCCACCGTCCTGCGACGCCGCTGGTGAGGCGCTCGTTCCGCCACTCTGCCCGCCACCTGCTCGACGCAATGGCGAGCGGCGGCAACCTGGCTACGGAGACACTCCGCGTCCACGATTGGGTTCCCGATGGGTAAGTACTGAGCTTTGAATTGTCGATTCGACATGGGATGCCATTGATTTGCAGCTGATTGCGTCTCTGTTTTTTTTTCATGGGTTAGGATGGAGTTGCGGTTTGCTTTCTTGGTGAACATTAGAAGGGACCGGTACGTCGTCGATGCAAACAATAAGAAGAAATTTCAAGGAGGTTTCAGTTATACGTTGCCAATGGATTGTAATTGGAGTTTCAGACAATTTGGGGAGGTAATTTGCAGCCCATATCCTTGGGGTTTGCATGATGAAGTGGAATTTAGATACTTTGATGGGGGAAAAGATTGGGTCCAAATTAGTAATGATGAAGAGCTCGCTACCATGTTTGCTAAGCATAAGGAGGCAGAGAATTTTAATGTGAGGCTGCAAAATGATGTGGTTGTGCCGGCAGTTGGACAGATGGTGGTGGGTTCATCTTCTCGGGCAGAACCATCTCGTCGTAATGCCAACTCTAGCCAGAACAGTACAAATCCATCTCGACGTGTTGGCTCGTCAAGTGTGGGCACTGGGAAAAGAAGGGTTCCTATTGAAGTGGAGTCTGATGCCTACATTTCTGCGGATGAAGAAGAGAGGCTATATTCTGATGTTTTTCAGAATTTAAGATGGACATCTCAGCCTGTTATCCAAGGTGAGTCTGACAATGACCTTGAAGAGGAGGAAGACCGGCCACCTGTTGAATGGGACCCTGAGAACCCTCATATGGAAGAAGGTTCCATTTTTGCTTCCATCGCTGAGTGTAGAAATGCACTTGTGACGTACTGCATTAAGGCAAAACGTGCGTTTAAAGTTGACAAGAGCGATAAAAAGCGTTATACCATGCACTGTGTGACTGAGGATTGTCCATGGAGGATGCACGCATCTAAAATGCGCAGTAGCACCAATATTCAGGTCAAAGTGAACCCTTTTGGCCACACATGCCAAGAATCAACCCTTAGGAAGGAAACTATCGGTAGAGCCAAGTCAAGATGGGTGGCGGATGAAGTAAAAAAGTGGGTGGCAGAAAACCATCAAGTGGGTACAAAGGAATTGTAGAAAAACATCGAAGACAAGTTCAAGATAGAATTACCATACATGAGGGTGTTCAGTGGTAAACGAAAAGCTATGGAATCTATCTATGGTAAGTGGAATGAAAGTTTTGAATTGTTGTATTCATTCAAAGCTGAAGTGGAGAGGACAAGCCCAGGTAATATTGTTGAAATTGATCACCACTCCGTGGAGTACACATTGAAGGGAGTGACAAGGACCAAGGAATGCTTTAGGAGGGTTTTTGTGTGCTTTGAAGCTTGTCGCATGGGTTTTTTGATAGGCTGCAGGCCTTATTTGGCTATTGATGCTACTTTTCTCACAGGGAGGTTTAAAGGACAGTTAGTAGCAGCTTGTGCAGTTGATGCACATAATTTTGTTTTTTCAGTTGCCTACGGTGTGCTGGAGACAGAGTCTGAGGATAGCTGGACATGGTTTTTGCAGAATCTGCGCCGGGCTATTTCACATCCCAATGGGTTGGTAATTCACACAGATGCATGCAAGGGTTTGGAAGTGCCCGTGGACAATGTGTTCCCAGGATTAGAGCATAGGGAATGCACGCGTCACCTTGCTGCAAATTTTGTGAAGAAATTCAAAGGAAAGTTTTTTACCGACAATTTATGGCGAGCATCTTTGACTTGCAGTGTGAGGAAGCACAACTACCACATGAGGCAGTTATACACGAATGACAAAGTGAAGGAATACTTGGAAACACACCACTCGAAGTTATGGGCCAGAAGCCAATTCAGTGAACTGAGCAAAGTTGACTATGTGCACAATAATCTTGCAGAGTCTTTCAACTCAACGATCCACAAACTAAAGGATCTTTATTTGGTGGATTTGATTGACAGGATAAGGATAGAATACGCCGAGAAATTTCATTTTTGTGCTGGAATAGCTACAGCAAAATTCATGGGCCACATTATTATCCCGGCTGTGATGAAGGTATTGAAGCAAAAAACAGAAGGCTTGATAATGAACATGAGATTTATCTCGGATATCACATCAGAGGTATCAGTCCTGGATAAACAGAACAAATAATGGAGATATCCAGTGGATTTACAAGCTAAAACTTGCAGTTGTAGGCAATGGCAGATAACTGGGTTGCCATGCATTCATGCCTTGTTTTTCATCACTTCTCTCCAAGGTCCAGCAGGGAATATACAGCAGTATGTGCATGACTACTACTCTGTTGCAATGTTCAAAGCCACATATGCACATGCCTTACCTGCTTTGGAGGGAAAACAGCAATGGGACAAAGTGGACCCTGGATTCAAACTTTGTGCTCCAGTTCTGAAGAGAGCTGCAGGTAGACCGAGGAAGAGTCGACACCGATGTCACAGTGAAGGAGGTGGACTTGGAGCGAGGATGCGTAAGTGCACAAGGTGTGGTGGGTCTGGTCATTTCGGCAAATATTGTGATAACGCAGTAGATCCAGGGTTTGGAGAGAGTATTGATGTTGCAAATGATGGTCAGCAGCTGGATGCAGCATTTGAAAATGATGGTCAGCAGTCAAGTGATTCAGATGATGCTCCAATGGATGATCCAGTCGATGATCCACTTGATGCTCCAATGGATGATCCAGTCGATGATCCACTGGATGCTCCAATGATGATCCACTGGATGCTCGAAATGTTGATCCACTGGATGCTCCAAATGATGATCCACTCGATGATCCACTGGATGCTCGAAATGTTGATCCACTGAATGCTCCAAATGATGATCCAGTCGACGTTTCATTTTCAGGTTCAAAGAAGAGAAGAAGACAATAAGCTATGAGCACAAGGAGCAAAGTGGTGGCAAAACAGCCAAGGATCGCAATGAGCACAAGGAGCAAAGTGGTGGCAAAACAGCCAAGGATCACAAAGAAGCCCAAACGCTATTTAGACTAAGTTAGATCGAAATGATGTTGTATTTCTGTTGAATAATGTTGTATTTTTGTTGAATAATGTTGTATTTCTGTTGAAGCCTGAAAGAATCGTATGGGCACCTAGAGGGGGGTGAATAGGTGCTACACCAATTTTTAATCTTTTTCAATTTAAGGCTTAACACAAAGGTAAATTATCTAGATATGCAACTACGGTAAATTTACCTATATGAGAAGAAGCTAAACAACTAGGCAATTAACGATATAGGTAAAGGCTACAAAGGGGAAGAGGTAACCGAAAGGAGAAGCACGCGGAGACAAGGGTGTATTTCTGAGTTCCTCCTTGTTAAGGGAGTACGTCTCGTTGGAGGGGTGTGAGTTCACCACAAAGGCCTACTCAACGCCACGAAGGCCTCACCCTATTCTCCGATGAACTTTGCCACAAAGGCTTGGTTCACCTTCCACTATTCGGAGTCCTTCAAGGCGGAATCCGGAGCCCTTACACGGTTCTTGGGGCACACACCCACAACTGAATTGGGGGCTCCCAAATCAACAACACTGTCACAAATACAACAACAAATGAGCACAAGAATCTAGGGTAACATAAAGCTAACCCTAGAAACAAGAATCCTCGAGTGAACGAGGGGGAAATGAAGAACGGCTTGGTGAAGATGTAGATCCGGGTCTTCTCCTTCAATCCTCCGAAGATCAACGCGTTTGGACGGAGGAATTGGGAGATCTTGTGATTTTGAGCTCTCAAATATTAGGGTTCATAAATGCTGGACGAGCTAGCTGGTCTGAGGTAGGTGGAGGGGTATTTATACCCCTCTGCAAATTATAGCCGTTGGGGATCACTTATGCCGGAGACTCCGGCCTAAGAGGGCCGGAGACTCCGGTGCAGGCCGGAGACTCCGGTCTCCTTCCGGGGTTCCTCCGGACTGGCACCAGAGGCTCCCCACACCTTGCACGCTTGATCGAAGGGCCGGAGACTCCGGTCAGGGGGACCGGAGACTCCGGGGCAGCCGGATACTCCGCACCCGGGCGGAGACTTGTCGAGGGACGCTGGGCTGGGCGGAGACTCCGGTCTTGCGGGCCGGACACTCCGGCCTCCCCGGAGACTCCGAGCTTCCTCCGGGAACCCTCCGGACAGACACCAGAGGCGCACCACACAAACTGGCGAAGGGCAGGAAAATCCAGGGGCCGGAGACTCCGGCCAGGAAATTCCTGCAACAAGGAAACTTGGCCCTTTTCTTCACTTTTTGGTGAATGATGCTAGGGGAAAAATATGTCAATAATCCTGCAACACTTAGCATCATATTAGATAATCATTAGTGTTGTTAACTAACACACAAAAACTAATAGGGGTTAGGAAATGTCTTTCAATCTCCCCCTTTTTGGTGTTAGATGACAACACTAGGATTTGCAAAATAAAAGGATCATATCATGTGACAAATAGCATCTCCCCCTAAATGTGTGCATATTAGACAAGTTACACATATGAGAGGAAATCCACATATAGGGGAGGATGCCACAAATAAAATAAGACATGATATATCAAATACACAATCATTTGCAAACCAAATGAGACATGATATAGAGGGTTGATCTTTGAGTTAACAAGCATACCTTGGTGTGAGAATAAAAGATAATTCCAATGCACATCTCACATCACAAATAACTCAACCAATAGATAATAATTGATACCACCATGTCTCAAGCATAAAACGACAACTAGATCCACATCTCACACATAAAAAGTAGCAAATAGCAAATAGAGTTCAACACCAAGTTCAACACACGAATAATAAAGGGACACAAGCTCTCAAGGAATGATAAAAGCAAATGCTTGTGCCCGACCCATGCAAATCCCACGGATAGCCTACTAGAACCATTTCTCCCCCTTTGGCATCGAGACACCAAAAAGGAAGAAAGGCGATGCTAACGGTCCCCAAAGAGATCACTCGGAGTCCTCGTCGGTGGCGTCATCATCATCATCCTCATCATATTGCGAGCCACTAGCATCCTCATCTTCTTCAATTTCCCTTTGAGGCATTGGAGCCTTTCCGGTGTTGCGTGAGGAAGAAGGCATGGAGGACACTTCCTCAAAATCAAAATCAGCCCAAGGGAATTTCTTTGCGTGCCAAGCATCATAGCAAATTGTCGGCTCACTACCGGAGGATTCATCTTCGGAGAGCTCTTCTTGCGTTGCTTTGCCAATGCGAGGGGGAGGAGGAGGTGGAGGAGTATTGTCCCTCTTTTTCTCCAACTCCTTGAACAACTTATTTTGATTGGATATGATCAACTTCCTTTGCTTATAACCTTCGTAATATTCCCGGTGGAGGCACACATTCATGCAAAGCACCATCTTTTCAAACCAACTAAGCTTCTTTATCCTTCTTTGCACATCATCTTTGCCCTTGCTAAGCCATGAGGGAGGGTCGGCATTCTTACTCCTCCTATGAACGGGTGCCACATCTTCTTCCTCCTCTTCACTTGATGCAAATGGGACACGAGAGGGAGCACTAGAAGAGGATGGCTTGTCATGCCTGAGAATTTGGAGGGAGCCGGCCTTGTGAACGGTGAAGTGCTCACGATTGAGGTGTGGCACTTGATCAAGGATTAGCTTCATCACATAAGGTGCATAAATAGGATTCTTCATCTCATGCACCGCCCAATGCAACTCGCATTTGATGAAATCCATCACATCTATCTCATAACCTTGACAATTGACTCCGGCTTGAAGAACCTCATAGGAATGAACAAGAAGGTTGACAAGCCCTCCACGAATTGCATCCACATTCCCGGCTTGGGGTGCAATATTGCTTCTAAACATGCGAAGGAGGATATTGAATGTGGGAAGAAGATCCTTGTTGGAGCCAACGGAGGACTTGTTGAGGTAGAGTGGTGTCATCTTGTTTTTATCATAATGGACCCCTTCCGTGTGCATAATTCTTCCTTGGGAGGCTTCACCCGTGCGGAACACATATCCAAGCAATTCACCGAACCTTGTCATTGAGGATTCACACTTTATCGGCCCGGTCATCCAAGTCAACTTGACATCATCATCTTCTCCAAACTGAACGGTCGCAAAGAATTGGTGCACCAAATGAATGTCATAGTTTTGTTGAAGCGTCATGAGGTGCTCCAACCCAAGCTTGCGAACAATCCACACGGCCTCTTGGAAATAAGGTTTGGTGCTAAGAGCGGAGAGGTTAAGCACCTTTTGCACACAAACGATGTTAGGACCCGAGAGCTTGGCATATACCTCATTCATCACAATCTCTTGTTCCCTTCTCCAAAAAAGAGGATTGTTGGAGTTTTGCGGCATATCAAAGAAGGGTTGTGACCTCATAGCACGGAACTCAGATTTGTTCAACCCACTAAGGGTGGTCAAATTGTCAAATTTAGCTTTCTTGGCCCTCTCTTGAGCAAGGAATTCTTCTTCAGCTCTTCTCTACGCACCCTCTCTAGCAGCAGCACCCCTGTCACGCTGAACCCAGCCATCCTCGGTCCGATCCAAATAAGCTCGAGTACCCCTCTTTTCTTTCCGGGACACCTTATTGGGGTTGTGAGTGACTTTCTTGAGTCGATGCGAGGATCTTGTGAGTAAACAGATAGGGGGTAGCAGGGAGATGAGCATACATGTCCAGGGAAACAAAAGATGCATCAATTGGAGAATAAAAAAAACCACAAATTTGATCTACACCGGAGATTCCGGCCTCAAGGGCCAGAGATTCCGGCCATACCGGAGTCTCCGGCCCTGAGACTGAGAATCTAGGGTTAGGTCAAACTTCGGTGCTAAAGATGCTAGAAGTGATGTATTGAGATGAAAACGAGCCAGTAAGAGATTCTACACCATAAGGAGCAACATTACACACTCTATCCAAGATCTAGGAAGAAACCTAGAGAGGGAGAGAGAGAGGTACCGCTGCTCGACATGGTGAAGGTCTCCAATGGTGGGGAGGACGTTCCCCAACGTTGGAGAGGAAGAGAGGCTGGCTGGACGGCGGATTCCGACGGCGGGAAGCGGCCAGGGAAGCTCCTCCAGGTAGGGGCGGCAGCAGGGGGAGAGGAGAGGTCGGGGTGGTGAGGAGTTGTGAAATAACTCCCACCCCGATCCCCTTATTGAACCCTTGGAAACGCCGAGACCGGAGTCTCCGGCCTAAGCACACCGGAGTCTCCGGGGTGTCGGAGTCTCCGTGGCTTAGGGCGGAGATTCTGATCAGACCGGAGTCTCCGGTGTTAGACACCGGAGTCTCCGGCCCCCACAACTCAGAGAAGCTAGTTTATGGTGGTGGACAAGTATGTGGCAAGAGGAGCAAGTTTTGGGGCAAGGAGAGGCTTGGGATAGACATCACAAACTGGGATGGTACTTCACACTCAACTTGCAAAAGCCAAAACAATAAAAGCCAAGATTGAGTGAGTTTCCCATAAGAACAAAAGATTTGCAAATAAAATCCAATAAAATCCCCAAAAAAACAACTCTTCACAAATGAAGAGGTCGGTGGCCTAGGCCACCATGTATGAGTTTATGGCATGGCACCGCGAAGATATATCTTGGGTCCATAACCAATACTCGTCATTTAAGCTCACAATTCATGAAATGAAAATAGAGATAAATAAATTTTTGCTATAGGCATATTGGGGGGAGGGAGAGCCCAATTTATTAGGACAACACTCCCCCTAAATTCATGCCCACACCTACACCAAGATAGAGGTTGAAGCTATAGGTGTGTATGCAAGATGGTCAAGCCAAGCTCCTCGAATCCACGATATTTAGCTCATTCCTCAAATAAGTGAATCTTGCTTCATCAAGTGGCTTTGTGAAAATATTCGCAAGTTGGTCCTTGGTTGGCACATATGCTAGCTCAATGTCTCCACGGGTAACATGATCTCGAATGAAATGATGACGAATCTCAATATGCTTGGTCCTTGAGTGTTGCACCGGGTTGTAGGCGATCTTGATAGCACTCTCATTGTCACACAAAAGAGGCACTTTGTCACAATTGACACCGTATTCCTTTAAAGTTTGCCTCATCCATAACAATTGAGTGCATGCACTAGCGGCGGCTACATACTCGGCTTCGGCGGTGGAGAGAGAAATACAATTTTGCTTCTTAGAAGACCAACTCACCAAGGACCTACCAAGGAATTGGCAAGCCCCGGAAGTTGATTTCCTATCATCTTGATCACCGGCCCAATCCGAATCCGTGAACCCACGAAGAGTGAAAGAGGAATCCCTTGGGTACCACAAACCAAACCTTGGGGTATGAACTAAATATCGTAGGATTCTCTTGACCGCCAACATGTGGCTTTCCTTAGGAGCCGCTTGATACCTTGCACACACACCTACACTCAACACAATATCGGGTCTAGATGCACAAAGGTAAAGCAAAGAACCTATCATGGAGCGGTAAAGCTTTTGATCCACATCTATACCCTTTGGGTTAAGTTGTAGATGGCATTTGGTATCCATAGGTGTCTTCTTCTTCTTAGCATCGGCCATATTAAACCGCTTGAGCATGTCTTGAATATATTTTGCTTGGCTAATGAAAGTCCCTCCTCTCAATTGCTTGATCTCAAAACCAAGGAAGAACTTCAACTCGCCCATCATAGACATCTCAAACCTATTGGTCATAAGCTTTGAAAATTCATCATTAAAAGCTTTGTTAGACGAGCCAAATATAATATCATCAACATATAGTTGGCACATGAAAAGCTCCCCTTTAACCCTCTTAGTAAAAAGAGTAGGATCGATTTGCCCAACTTCAAATCCACGGTCTAACAATAACTCTCTAAGGTGCTCATACCATGCACGTGGTGCTTGTTTAAGTCCATAGAGCGCCTTATCAAGCTTGTAGACATGGTTAGGGAAGTTGGGGTCCTCGAACCCCGGGGGTTGCTTAACGAACACCAACTCCTTTAAGGGACCATTAAGAAAGGCACTTTTAACATCCATTTGTTGCAATTTAAAGTTATAACGGGATGCATAAGCAAGAAGGATATGGATGGACTCAAGGCGAGCCACGGGAGCATAGGTCTCTCCAAAATCAATGCCTTCAACTTGAGAGTACCCTTGAGCCACCAATCTAGCCTTGTTCCTCACAACCATGCCATGCTCATCTTGCTTGTTCTTGAAAATCCACTTAGTGCCAATAACATTGCGGCACTCTTTAGGCTTCTCAACTAGCTTCCAAACCTTGTTGCGCTCGAAATTGTTGAGTTCTTCATGCATAGCTAGCAACCAATCCGGATCTTCAAGAGCTTCGGCCACTTTCTTCGGTTCAAACATGGCAATGTGAGCTTGATGGTCACTAAAGTTCGCCAATTGCCTTCGGGTGGACACTTTGCCTCTCACATCACCAATCACCTTCTCAAGGAAATGTTCACGACGTGCCATAGTTCTTTCAACTCTAGCTCGACGATGGGTTTCGATATCCTCATTGCATCTTGGAGGTATCACTTGATCATCTTGATCATTTGAGTCCCCGCCTTGACCGGTAAGCTGTCCTTGATCCCCAAAAACATATCAACATTGTTGGAAGAGGTAGAAGGACCAAGATCTTGAGCTGAACTTTCTTATGCAGGATGTAGACCGGAGTCTCCGGCCTGTGGCACCGGAATCTCCGGCCCCTCAGATTCTCCGGTCAAGATGGCCGGAGTCTTCGGCCTGGCGACAGAAGGCAGAAGAGGTTGTTGTTGGGGGTCTTGAACTGGAAATTGATTAGGTGCAGCTGTGACTCCAGTAGCAGTTGCTTGCAATTCCGATGAAGATGAAGGCTCCACTTGAGTAGAGCATTGTCCTTCTCGATCCACCACAAGGGGTTCCTCAATGGGGCGGAAAAATCCCACACCCATTCTTCTTATGGCTTCTTGAGGAATTTCATCATCTACATCGGAAACATGAAATTGCGCCACTTGGGAGCCGTTATTTTCCTCGAACACCACACTACAAGATTCTATGATATGCCGTGTGGCTTTATCATAGATTCTATAAGTGTGGGATTCGGCACCGTAACCAACAAATATACCCTCTAGAGATTTAGATTCGAATTTAGTTAAGCGACAACCTTTGATAAAATAGAAACACTTACAACCAAAGACACGGAAGTAGGAGATGTTAGGTTTGTTGCCGGTGAGGATCTCATAAGGAGTCTTGTTCAACCCTTTGCGGAAGTAGAGCCGGTTGGAGGAGTGACAAGCCGTGGAAATAGCCTCCGCCCAAAAGGTCAACGGAGTCTTAAACTCCGCTAACATGGACCTTGCTATATCCATAAGAGTCCGGTTCTTCCTCTCAGCTACACCATTTTGTTGAGAGGTATAGGTTGCGGAATATTGATGACGAATGCCCTCTTCACTAAGAAACTCATTGAGGGTGTAGTTCTTGAACTCGGAGCCATTATCACTTCTAATTGCCAATATGGGGACATTGTGTTGACGTTGCATTTCAATGGAGAAGTCGATGAAGGTTTGTTGGGTCTCACTCTTCGACTTGAAGAAATAAACCCAAGTAAATCTTGAATAATCATCAACAATCACCAAGCAATACTTCTTCCCACCAAGACTAGCTTCGGGAACGGCACCAAAAAGATCCACATGGAGAAGCTCCAAGATCCTCTTGGAAGAAATAATAGTCTTGGACGGATGGAGAGAATCATGCATCTTTCCTTCAACACAAGCCCTACAAACACGATCTTTGGCAAAAGAGACATCTTTTAGTCCGAGGATGTGGCCTCCCTTGTGAAGACTTTGCAAAGTTCTCATATTGACATGGGCTAGGCGGCGATGCCACAACCAACCCTTGTCGGCCTTTCCGAATAGGCACATCGAATTTGAAGTGGTTTCCCTCGAAAAGTCAACCACAAACAAATCATCCTCGACGTACCCAACGAAAGCGACCTTTAGAGTCTTGCTCCACAAGATTACCACAACATCAATATCAAAGAAGACGGCGTAACCCATCTTATTAAGTGCATGAACGGAAAGTAAATTAAAACCAAGGTCTTTGACAAGCATGACATTCCCTAAGGTGATATCCTTAGCGACTACCACCTTGCCAAAGGCCAATACCTCGGATTTTGAACGATCTCCATAAGTGACGGTTGCTTGATTTAGACTTGGTCTCAATTCCGTCATCAACTCCTTGCTTCCGGTCATATGTTTTGTGCATCCACTATCAAGCACCCATTTTGACCCACCGGAAGCATAGTCCTACAAGAAATCATTTGATGAGGACATCCATGTTATAGATACAACCACAACATCTACACCTACTCAAATACGAGGAGTTATAACTAGAGCTCATTCCCGACAACTCAATCAACAGGTATTTTCGTTTTTACAAGTCATTCGTAATTTATACAAGAATATGATGCTGCCTAAATCCGATGTGTTTGTTACTCTCAGGAATGATGGACCTAGCATCGACGAGAGGGGAAAGCTTTGGAGCATGATCACACATGGAGACGGCACTAGGAGTGCAAGTGATGGAGATATAATTAGGTTCTATTCAAGAAGTTCTCTCACGTCACCTTGGGTCGAAGAGAAGCTAGAGACCAAGTTCTTCACGTTCTGGACGGAGATTCGGACTGCAGAAATGTACGTGACTTCCAACGATGATAACTTTTGCATACGGGCTCCGAATTGGGTGATTCTTGTTTTTTTGGAAAGAGGAACTCGTGAGCTTTCCAACTCAATTGTCCGTACCTCCAAATTCATCACGAGCATAAATTGGCGTACAAAACAGTACAAGGTTGTTGCAGAAACTGGGCCAGATTTCGAGTCAAAAGGTGCTGCGTCACCTCTAATTGGGCCCAAAGGCCTTGTACGAATTAGGGTTCAGTTTTGGGTGTCTTGGGGCGTGCTCCCACCTCCTTGGCTGCCACCCAAGTCTCTCCTCCTTATATACCCCCCATAGGTCATCGTTTAGACTTGGATTTTGTTTAATTAAAAAGAACTCAGCTTTTGCTAGTCTTCGCCATAGGCACGAGTGTCGGCTAGACCTCCTGTACTACGCACTTGCAAGATCCCACCATCCATCAATAAAGTTCATCTTCCATCCGCAATTCTTGATTGCAAAATTGGTTCTTACTTGTTTCTCGATCGCAGGTAGAACTAGACCTCTTTGGTCAGGCCGATCGTGCTTCTGCAGGGTTGGTAACTCACGGAGATTGGTTTAGCGATTGCGTTGGCGCTGCGTACTTGTAGGTGGAAGTCGGATCGCCAAGGTCGAACTCCACCAGAATCGACGTATCTTATCTCATCGAAAGATCGGACTACCTTTGCCCTATCAAGTGGTATCAGATTTCAGGTTGCTCGGTGAGAAAATTTATCCCTAGATTAGATTTTGTTTTTCATACCTATAGTCCACGAAAAAGCCATACAAAAAAAATTTAGATTAGTTCATCCTCGCCCAAAAACATTCTTAGCCTTTTCGCCTGATCGCTTGGTTTTTGTTTTCTTGAATTTTTGTTGCATCGTTGTGTCGAGTTGCTGGTTTCTAGTGTCTAGATTTTTAGAGTGTTCGAGTTCTAGTCACGTTTCTTTCACGCTGCATCCACATCCACCGTCATCCTTTGTTGTTTCTTTCCGCTGCCAATTATTTCTTCAGCCTCCGTTGTCATCACAATTTTCCATTGCGTCGCCATACCACATATTTCGTTTCGTCGCGTCGGCACTGCCACTTTCCGCTCGCCGCCTCGTCTTGTTTCCGCTTTGTTCCACATCGCCTCTCTTGTCAACCATCGTTACATGCCACCATCTGGTTTTAATCCCCGTATTCAGTTTGATCTCTTCCTTGGTACACGTGCTTGGTTCAGAGACAAAGGTGCAGATCGTTTTATTGTTTGGAGTTGAAGGAATCAGATCGGTAGCTCTGTTCTTGGAAGGTCAAGAGTTTTGATCGGCAAAGGAAGGAAAAGTAACGGGACAAACTGATCGCTGTTTTTATAACTGATCGCAGAGTTTGCTTCAGTTTTGGTTTCGCGAGACTTCCAATCGGGCAAACATTTAAATTAAAAAAAAGAGAAGAAAAGGGAGGTCCGATCGTTTGTCTCTGGTTGCAATTAAAGATTCGTTCAGTCTGCCTTGGAGTCCGACCCAACTAGAAGAAGAGAACCACCGGTGCACCTTACATTGATCTATTTGCTGGATCGTGAGTTTGTAGTATTATCACGTTTTGCACCTCAATTCCATCGACGTTGCTTGCTGGGCGTTTGAGTTTGATCCTCGTTGGTGTTTCTCTTCACCGTGACGCTTTTCTTGTTATCCAGATATTCTCATACACCCATAGTCGCTAGTCGTCTTTCCAATTGCGCCATTTTATCTGTGTCTTAGTCTCACGTCTCTAGCACGTCTAGTCTAGGACCAGCACTTGACATACTTTGGACAGATTTTCAACTTTATATTGATTAACGTGGTTGTGGTTCCACATATATAGAAGCCTACATACAGCTTCACATATTTCTACTACGTGCATTGTGCTCTCGTCTGGCAATCGCTTTATCCAATCTTTGGGGTGCTGATCTTGTGGTTGCCGTGACGCCCTCCTGCTTGGTAAGAAACTTGTAAGAGCTTATATTTTGCTTGACGGATTACGCCATAGTCACCACATCATAGTAGTTGATAGGAACATATACTTGTATTTGTTTTTTGTTTTCTACTAATCATGACAGCTTCCGGAGTTAGGAGTTCTTGGGCTACGTCTATAGTTGGAGATTTACCACCACCACGATCATCTACAACAACACAACAACTACCGCGAGAGGTACATACACATACAAATGCAGCTGATCATGATATTATTTCTATGCCACCGTTTGCGGGTCGTTATAATCCTGATATATATATTGAATGGGAATTTGAGATAAATGCTATATTTGTGTCCCATGATTTTTCTGAGGGTAAGAAAGTAAAAGATGCCACTAGTACATTCACTGGTTTTGCATCTATTTGGTGGAATGAATATTGTCGAACATATCCTGATTATATACCTACTACTTGGCATAATTTAAAACTTGCTATGCGGTATAGGTTTGTTCCATCATACTACACTCGTGACATGGTTAAGAAATTACAAAATTTGAAACAAGGTAATAATGGTGTAAAAGAATATTATGATACTTTACAAACTACCTTGTTGCGTTCGTTTGTGGAAGAAAGTGAAGAAGATTTCATGGATAGATTTTGGAGAGGGTTAAACCATGATATTCAGGACATAGTAATGCATGTAGAAGAGCTATATTCTGTCGACCATTTGTTTCGTCTTGCTTGTAAAGCTGAACAGGAAATAAGAAGACATGTCAATAAAACCAGCAAGCGTTCGATGGAATCATCGACATCATCTGAGATAGAGCTACACGGTAATAGTAATGGTATTGATTCTGTTTCTCCACATGAGATTGATTTATACTCTTGTACTTTAGACAATTCTTGTGTTGATTTACCCGCTGATTTGAGCACATCATCTAAATTGGAGAATCATATTGATGTTTCGAATGTGCCAAATGATCACACAATTGAATTGCCTACTGTTTTAAATACATCATGTGTTGAATTTCCTGCTTATTTGATCACACCTGCCTATTTTAGAGGATATTGTTACTGATTTGCATTTAACTTGTGATCAACCAAGTGAGATAGATAATGTTTTGAGTGCACCTACTATTGAAATTAATTCTTCTATTGATATGAGTGTGCCTATTGAAAAAATTGCCGATGAGAATAAACCGTGTGACTTGTCTATTAAATCTGATTTGGATCATATAAAATTGTTTAGACATGATGAGACTTTAGCTAAGATTGCTTATGATACTTCTTTATGGTCAATTGTGATGGATCCACCTATGTCTTTGTCACATGCTAGAAACAAGATAGCTGAAATTACATGTTTAAAGAGTGTTTATGCTCCTGATTTTAGCTTTAACTTGATTGGAGATTATGGTGTAGACACCGAGTTTTTAGTGCATCGAATTTGTATCACGTGTGATGAACATGCTCGCCTGAAAGATAATAAAATAATGCATACACTTAGTCATTTTGATATGACCTCCAATGTTGGTGATAATTATATGTCAAACAGTTTATTAAATGTTTGTTCGAATAGTAGTGCCTTGTCATGCATCAGTTTTGAGCATACTGTAAAATGTAGTTGGAAGACAACGAATTTTTATTCACCACCATTGGGATGGTTTAATGATGAGCTATGCACTTGCGATTATATGAATAAATGTTTCACTTATATTTGCAAATTGCGTTGCAATAATTTCATGTGGTTTACTTCTTGTGATAATTCTTTGACTTCATATTTCACAAAACATGACAATGACCACCGTATAAATATTACATATGTACAACAACTAAGAGAAGTTAGAACGGATGACATCTACATATACCATGTGTACACCTTGTCTCTGTTGCTAACCATGTTTCAGAAAAAACGGCGCCGAGGACGGCTTTATTTTCAAGAAAGGGGGAATGATATGGACATGATTAGCGTGGATATGACCAATACTATCACTACTTCCTCCACATTTGATCAAGAAAAGGATGAGATGGCGTCGGGGACGACTTCAATTCGAGAAGGGGAGGATGATGAGGACATCCATGTTATAGATACAACCACAACATCTACACCTACTCAAATACGAGGAGTTATAACTAGAGCTCATGCCCGACAACTCAATCAACAGGTATTTTCGTTTTTACAAGCCATTCGTAATTTATACAAGAATATGATGCTGCCTAAATCCGATGTGTTTGTTACTCTCAAGAATGATGGACCTAGCATCGACGAGAGGGGAAAGCTTTGGAGCATGATCACACATGGAGACGGCACTAGGAGTGCAAGTGATGGAGATATAATTAGGTTCTATTCAAGAAGTTCTCTCACGTCACCTTGGGTCGAAGAGAAGCTAGAGACCAAGTTCTTCACGTTCTGGACGGAGATTCGGACTGCAGAAACGTACGTGACTTCCAACGATGATAACTTTTGCATACGGGCTCCGAATTGGGTGATTCTTGTTTTGTTGGAAAGAGGAACTCGTGAGCTTTCCAACACAATTGGCCGTACCTCCAAATTCATCACGAGCATAAATTGGCGTACAAAACAGTACAAGGTTGTTGCAGAAACTGGGCCAGATTTCGAGTCAAAAGGTGCTGCGTCACCTCTAATTGGGCCCAAAGGCCTTGTACGAATTAGGGTTCAGTTTTGGGTGTCTTGGGGCGTGCTCCCACCTCCTTGGCCGCCACCCAAGGCTCTCCTCCTTATATACCCCCCATAGGTCATCGTTTAGACTTGGATTTTGTTTAGTTAAAAAGAACTCAGCTTTTGCTAGTCTTCGCCATAGGCACGAGTGTCGGCTAGACCTCCTGTACTACGCACTTGCAAGATCCCACCATCCATCAATAAAGTTCATCTTCCATCCGCAATTCTTGATTGCAAAATTGGTTCTTACTTATTTCTCGATCGCAGGTAGAACTAGACCTCTTTGGTCAGGCCGATCGTGCTTCTGCAGGGTTGGTAACTCACGGAGATTGGTTTAGCGATTGCGTTGGCGCTGCGTACTTGTACGTGGAAGTCGGATCGCCAAGGTCGAACTCCACCAGAATCGACGTATCTTATCTCATCGAAAGATCGGACTACCTTTGCCCTATCATCATTGCTTGGATTTAGGTCCCCATTTTTCAATGGGTCCTCTTTTGTTAGCAACAAGGGTCTTAGGAACCCAAATAGAATGAGCAATGGGTACATTTCTAGGACCAACAAACTTAGCATAGACATCCCCATAATAATCAACAAAGATAATGTAGTGAGGGTTAGCCTTTCCCGCAAAGTCATCACTAATGGTTTTGCCCCTTGTGGCACCACCACTAGCAATGTTGACCTTCTTCTTTGCTTGAGGGATCCTCTTTGCTTGAGGAGCACTAGCAACATTGGCCTTCTTAATTTGAGGAGTTCTAGCATCCTTCATGAAGCTATCTTTCTCCTTTTCTTCCTCCACGAACCCAAGACCAACTCTCCCTTTTTGTGAAGTGACAAACGGTTTCTTACCTAGGGAGATGGCCTTAGCAAGATTGATCTTCAACCTAGCATTTTCCTCAATGATATTTGCATGATCACAAGTAATAGGAGTAGAGGAACTAGGCATATCATTTTTAGGCGGTTGAGCTTGAAGTTGTTCATACGACTTGGTGAGGGTAGAGTGCTCACTCTCCAAAGCTTTGTAGGCCTTGGAGAGCTTCTCTAGCTCCTCGGTTAGTCTAGAATGACCAACACCAAGATCGACCTTTTCCTTCTTACATGCTTTGTATTTGGCAATTGCATGGTCATGTTTTTTAATGAGTTTAGCAACAATTGCATCATTTGATTCTTCTATAGATTCTAGTTGTTGCTCTAGAGAAACTCTAAGCTCATGCTCTTCTTCAAGATTGTCTTTTAAGGATGCAATTTCCATAGCATCCTCTCTTTCAATCTTACCCTTTATCTCAAGCATTTCTTGGTCTTCACCATATTGACTCATAAGAGTCTCAACATGCTTCTTTGTTTCACCTTGCATGTTAGTGATAAAATGATCGAAAGCAACTATTTACTCTTTGATTTTAAGACTAGTAGCATCATCCATACTACACATTGCCTTAGGAGATGAGGGTGATGTTACCTCGGTGGTCTTAGCCATGAAGCATCTTGCGGAGGAGATAGAGACATTCTCATTGGGGGATTCAAATAGGGAAGGAGATGATGAAGAAGCAATAGCAATGGCGGCAACTTCATTTGTGGGCTCTTCTTCTCCTTCTCCGGATGAATACTCTTCTTGAGCAAGCAACACAATTCTCGGAGGCTTCTTGTTGATGGCATTCTTCTTGAAGAAAGGTTTCTTATGTGTGTCCTTTGATTTGTCCTTCCTAACAAGCTTTCCTCCATGAAGTTCTCGGTTCTCGAACGGACACTCGGCCACAAAGTGATATTTATCTTGGCAATTGTAGCAAGAACGAACTCTTGGGCCACCCTCCTTCCTTCCACTTGCCTTGTTGACGAAATCCCTTGCCTTGGATGGACTCTTCCAAAAGACTTTGGATGTGAGAGCCGCATAGTCCTTGAGGGTATCTTGAAGCTCTTTGGGATCCCAATGTGACACATCTTCTTGAGCTTCATCATCATCTTCTTGCTCCACAACCTTGGCCTTCAAAGCAAGTGAGGTTCCTCTATGCATTCCAATGGCTCGGGCTCTAGCATCTTCGGCGTTCTTGGCGGCCACCTTGTATGCCGCCATCTCTTGCATGACTTCATTAGATGACATGAGGTGGTAGTTGTGTCTTCCTTGGAGACTCTTCAAGTCGGTGGATTCAAACGGCCAAAGGGCGCTCACATACTTCCTCTTGATCCAAGCATCTTCCACATAGGTGGCACCAAGAGCACGGAATTGTGTGGCAAGGGTCTTGAGTCTTCGATACATTTCTTCATGATCTTCACCCTCTACCTTGAAAATTCCTCGGCTTGGTTGCTCAACGCTTCAAACCTATTCCTTTGCATGCTCTCATTACCAACAAACTCTTGAGTGATAATATCCCAAGCTTCTTTGGCGGTGGTGGCCATCTCAATGAGTGACATGTGCTTTTCTCCCACGGCGGTGTTAATTATGTTGAGAGCCAAGTCATTGAGTTGACCATCCACAACTTCTCTTCTTGTCATGTTGTTCGGATCAACTGCCTTGAACCCAACTTGAATGATTCTCCATAGCTCACTTGAAGCGCTCTTGATATGAGATTTCATCATAAATTGCCAATTAGTAAAACAAGATGGATTAAACTTAGGTGGATCACCCCTATTGTTTATATGATAATGCGGGATAGGTGGGTCGACCGAGTACGTGAATGGAACCCCATGGTACTCCGGTTTCTTCCCACCATCAATTTTATCAAGGGATTCATTAGTTTGTTGTTTGCCCTCCCCACTTTGCGTGGTGGAAGCATTAGCCTCTAGGGATGGTGCGGCGGGTGGCTTATTTCCATTCAAGAGTTGCCTCATCATGGCACGCAACTCCTCCATTTGAGTGTCCATAGTTGATTTCAAGCTTGTTTCCAATTTCTTGAGATCATCCATGGACACCGGAGGGGTGCTACCACCCGTCACCTCATCACCGTCACCCATACTCTCTTAGGCGGTGAAGCCTAACTTAAGAGCCAAGGCTCTGATACCAATTGAAAGGATCGTATGGGCACCTAGAGGGGGGGGGGGTGAATAGGTGCTACACCAATTTTTAATCTTTTTCAATTTAAGGCTTAACACAAAGGTAAATTATCTAGATATGCAACTACGGTGAATTTACCTATATGAGAAGAAGCTAAACAACTAGGCAATTAACGATACAAGTAAAGGCTACAAAGGGGAAGAGGTAACCGAAAGGGGAAGCATGCGGAGACAAGGGTGTATTTCCGAGTTCCTCCTTGTTAAGGGAGTACGTCTCGTTGGAGGGGTGTGAGTTCACCACAAAGGCCTACTCAATGCCACGAAGGCCTCACCCTATTCTCCGATGAACTTTGCGACAAAGGCTTGGTTCACCTTCCACTATTCGGAGTCCTTCAAGGCGGAATCCGGAGCCCTTACACGGTTCTTGGGGCACACACCCACAACTGAATTGGGGGCTCCCAAATCAACAACACTGTCACAAATACAACAATAAATGAGCACAAGAATCTAGGGTAACACAAAGCTAACCCTAGAAACAAGAATCCTCGAGTGAACGAGGGGGAAATGAAGAACGGCTTGGTGAAGATGTAGATCCGGGTCTTCTCCTTCAATCCTCCGAAGATCAACGCGTTTGGACAGAGGAATTGGGAGATCTTGTGATTTTGAGCTCTCAAATATTAGGGTTCATAAATGTTGGACGAGCTAGCTGGTCTGAGGTAGGTGGAGGGGTATTTATACCGCTCTGCAAATTATAGCCGTTGGGGATCACTTATGCCGGAGACTCCGGTCTCCTTCCGGGGTTCCTCCGGACTGGCACCAGAGGCTCCCCACACCTTGCACGCTTGATCGAAGGGACGGAGATTCCGGTCAGGGGGACCAGAGACTCCGGGGCAGCCGGATACTCCGCACCCGGGCGGAGACTTGTCGAGGACGCTGGGCTGGCCGGAGACTCCGGTCTTGCGGGCCGGACACTTCGGCCTCCCCGGAGACTCCGGGCTTCCTCCGGGCACCCTCCGGACAGACACCAGAGGCGCACCACACAAACTGGCGAAGGGCAGGAAAATCCAGGGGCCGGAGACTCCGGCCAGGAAATTCCTGCAACAAGGAAACTTGGCCCTTTTCTTCACTTTTTGGTGAATGATGCTAGGGGAAAAATATGTCAATAATCCTGCAACACTTAGCATCATATTAGATAATCATTAGTGTTGTTAACTAACACACAAAAACTAATAGGGGTTAGGAAATGTTCTTTCAATCTCCCCCTTTTTGGTGTTAGATGACAACACTAGGATTTGCAAACTACGTGCTCTCCCGCGCATGCATGCAGACGCTGAGACGAGCGCGACAACAATTTCTGGGCCCTAGCAGGGACGGATCCACACATGGTCCACACATGGTCATGGGTGTTCACTGAACACCCAAAATTTTGTAAAAAAAAAATCATATGCATCATTTGTGCTATTTCTTAGCATCTTCACAAAATCCAACTCGTGAAGATGGAGTTGCCCTAGTAGGGACGGATCCACACATGGTCATGGGTGTTCACTGAACACCCAAAATTTTGTAAAAAAAATTCATATGCATCATTTGTGCTATTTCTTAGCATGTTTACGTATATGTGTTTCAAGTCCAAATGAAGGTCAAACATTAAATTTGTACTTTTATTAGCGTGGAAATCATGAGCCATTTTCAATTTTTACCTATATGTTTTGTGTTGGTTGAAATTTGAACACCCAAAATTAAATTTCTGGATCCGTCCCTGTGCCCTAGTGTGTCTTTTAATTTCTACTACTATGTTGTGTTGTTTGTTAAGTTTCTATCTATGTAGTGTTGTGTACCCATCTATGTATGCTATGGTTGTGTTTTATTTCTACTACAATATATCTATGTCGTGTTGTACTTCATTTTATGTGGTCTAAAATACATGTCGTGTTATATTTGTGTTGTCTCTAAAAAAAGTAAACAACATAATCAAATCTCTACAAAATTTCTAACTTTTCACTTATGACTTGTTAGTAAAGAAGCTAACTTTTCACTTATGACTTGTTAGCAAAGAAGTTAGTGATTTTAATTTTGTTCAAAAACCAGGAAATTTAATGTTAATATGGGTTTTGAAGATGAGTCTTATAAACTAGGACGGAGGGAGTACATTATATTAGCACGAACATTCATATACCCAAGCACAAATATTTGCAAACACCATTACATATAGGGTACCCTTACATATATTAATATTAAACTAGAAAAGAAAAACAACATTCATATAGGGCCCTAAATATAAGGGGCCCTAAACCTAACCGCTGGCGCCCCTTCGTCTGCGGGCGCCCTTCCGTCTGGCGGCCAACCGCCGGCGGTTGGCCTACTCCATCGGCGGTGGTGGGGCCGTTGACACCGACGCCGACGCCGCCGCCACCCTCGGCCGCTTCTCGGCGGTGGTGGAGGTTCGGCGGTGCTGGAGTACGTAGTCCCGGAGCCGCTTCTCGGCCCTGTCCCAAACACTCCGGCTACGAGCCGATGAGGCTGCGATTTCTTTCTTCTCCTCGGCGGCGATTTCTTTCTTCTCCTCCTTCTCCAGGATGGCGAGGCGGCGGCTGGTGGCCTCGTCGCCGGAGAGGGACTCGGTCCTCCGCCGAACCTCGTCGGGGTCGGGGTTGTGGACGAAGGGGCCCACCTCCTTGACGCGGGCGGTGCGTCGCACGCGTCCTTGGCGACGCCCACGCTTCGGAGGCTTCGGCGGCGCCTCCCACCAGGGGCGAGCCTTTGGGTGGTTGTCCTCGTCGCTCACGGACTCGGGGCTGGAAGGGAAAGAGTACGTCGACATGGTGGGGGAGGAGGAGGCAATGGGGCTGGAGAGGGATGAGAAGAAGGAAAGTTGGATCGGCACGATTTAAAGACCCGATGAGGCGTGCGAATTAATTGGGGTAGATAGAAGCAACGGGCACAACTGTGTGAAACTCGTAGGCAGCCGCAGCCGCGTGGGCTGCGTTGCGATCAATGCGGTGACTGCAAAAATACTCCAAAGTCAAGGAAACATGCCTGCAGAAAACCTCTGCGTTAACTAGGCAGCTAGGATGCGACGTGACCGGCCTGCATGCATGCATTAACGCAAAGAGGGGATAGTTAGCCCAAAAGCTCACGCACACGCCTGCAGACGACGCGCGCCAGGCCGTCTGCGTCCGTGGCTACGCGTGAGAGGACACGGCTGCGCGCCTGTATCAGTTGTGGCTGCACCCTACGATGCGGTTCTGAATCCAAGAGATGGGAGTCGCGAGACGCGTGCGAGCGGCGTCGTCAACTTTCGTGCCGGCGCGCCTGCATGCCGGTCCGTTCAGTTGCTGCACCCGGCCTGGCGTCGAGCCGTCGCTGAATCAATGCCCGCTTAATGGAGTTGACGCGACACGCGAGATAGCGTGAGATCTGCGTCCATGCCGGTCCGTGCCGGCGCGCTGCACCCGACCTGGCGTCGAGCCGTGTCTGAAACGATGCGGTTGTAAGTGACGCGAGACACGAGACGCGTGCGCTAGGCGAGCGGCGAGGTCTAGGTCCGCGCCGCCGCGTGTGCATGCCGGTCCGCGCCGCCGCCTGTGCATGCCGGTCCGCGCTGCACCCTGACGTGCCGCGCATGCATGGTCTCCTCTTCGCCTGCCGCATGGTCCCACCTGGTCCCACCTGGAAGGTCCTGCATGGTCTCCTCTTCGCCTACTGCATGGTCCCACCTGGAAGGTCCTCTCCTCTTCGCCTGCCGCATGGTCCCACCTGGTCCCACCTGGAAGGTCCTGCATGGTCTCCTCTTCGCCTACCGCATGGTCCCACCTGGAAGGTCCTCTCCTCTTCGCCTGCCGCATGGTCCCACCTGGAAGTGCCGAGTCAAATGCATTGACCTGACGGAGACGGCAAATACTCACGGTACGAGTTCGTGTGGACAAACTAGGGGCAAAACTGAGGACGATTCGCAGCTGAGGGCAAAACTGAGTACATGACCACATCTGAGGGCATAGGCTTTCCCTCTCTGATCTCGTTACTCTTGGAGTTTGAGGGTTCCTAGGTGGTAGGAGTCATCGAAAGCTGTTTGCACTAGTAGTTTGTAGGGGTTGGAGGTCTCCCTAAGGTCTTTCCTTAGTGACATCAAGAAAAAGAAAGTGGTCCTTCATTGACGTTTTGGGGTCCATCGTGATAAATATGGTGATGCGATGGCGGATCAATAACCAGGTTTTTTCTTAGAGGCTCGTCAACCATCCCGGGCAATGGTATTTAGGGAAATTTTGTCCCGACGTCAGCATCGGTTCTCACATGCCGTGTTATAGCTATATATATTGGTGCATACATGATGGTGGCTTTGTGAGTTGCTCTTCTACTCTGCGATAAATCCAAAAGTAATTACATGCTTCTTTTGCCCGAGGAACTCTGTTATAATTTAGAATGTTCTTCGTGCTTATTTACCCATTCTTTACTTTAAAATATATTTTTTCAACTTCAATATAATTCTAAGACATTATCACTTAAAAAAGAAACTACTCCCTCCGTCCAAAAAAGGATGTCATATATTTCTTTAGATATGAATGTATCTAGACATGAAATCGCATCTAGATACATCCATATTTTAAGAAATTGTGACATCCTTTTTTAAACGGAGTGAGTAAGGCCAACTCCAACGCGCCGACCCAAACATATATCTTTTTGTTCCGTTTTCATCCGTTTGGGTCGGGCGACGGACACGAAATCTCCGGCGGCGTCCGGCCCGCGCATAGTGCACCCAACGCGGCCGACCCATTTCATTTTTTCCATCCTTAGAAGGCCAGTAAAAGGCCGTTTTTCATTCATAGATAGTGGGACGGGCCACATGCGGCCCGTTTACACATAATTATACATAACAAAAAAATAAAACACCACGCCCTAGCTACTGCCCCTAGCTTCCGCCGGCCTACTCCTCGTCGTCGTCGTCGCCGAGGTCGATGAACAGCGGCGGGGCCCAAAGATGGGCCGGTGGCACACTCGCCCTCGCCGGGGGCGTCGGCGGCTGCTCCTGCGGCTGCTCCGGCATCTCGGGGAGCGGGCCGGTCCAGCTCCATTTCGTGCCGATTAACCCCTCAGGTAGAGGTGGAACCGGCAGCAGCTCCATGGCCATCCGCTCGTACCATAGCGGTGGCGGCAGCGGATGCTGGGCCTTCTTGGCGGACCGGCGCAGCACGATCTCCAGCGAGGCCTCCACGGAGCTCCTCCGCCGCGTGGGTGCACAGCGAGTCCTCCATGACCCGCTTGACAAGTTCCTCCTCCTCGTCGGGCTAGGGCGGCTGCTGCTGCTCCTCCTTGTCCTCGTCGTCGTCGTCCTCCTCCTCCTCTTTCACCCACGCCGGCACCGGCGGCAATGGACCAGGGCCGCGTCGGGGTCGTGGCTGCACCTCCATGAAGGCAGTCCGGCGGTAGGCGCCGTGCTCATCGCGGAACCACGTGTCCCAGTAGGGACTAGACTCCGCGAAGGCCGGTTCGTTGAGGAGTTCCGGCGGAAGCCGGGCTCGCCGACGCGGGATCTCCTCCAAGCGTGCTCGTCCCGACGCCGGGACTGCCGGCACCTGAATCCTTTCGGGATTCAAGTGCCACTTGTTGGGCAACTTGACGTCCGACTAGGGCATGGGGACGGCGTGGTCCCAGTATCACTGGCACCGCTTCTTGCTGAGGTACTTCCTATGCCGGTGCCGCGGCACGCTGGCCGCCGCCGGAGGGGCGAGCTGGAACGGGCTCGTGCGGCATCGCTGCCTTGATGAGGACCCGACCTCGGCGTTGTGCGCCCCCTTGCCAATGGTCTTGCGGAAAAACCCCATTGCGGCTTGGGCGGCGGGCTAGGGTTTGGTGCCGGCGGCGAGAGGGCAGAAGCGGCTGGAAGTGGATAGAAGTGGGGATGAACTGGTCCCCCCCCCCCCCCCCCCCTCCGCGCACGCGTGGATAAAAAGAAGGACCGGGGGTGTCGGTTGGGTCGCTGCCAGGTGGGGACGCATCGGGGAGGTGGACCGCCCCAGATTTGGGCCAGGAATGGGTCTGGCCGGATGCGGAACGGACGAAAAACAGAGCATGGGTTCGTTTGCGTCGGCGCGTTGGGCCATGCTTCGCACCCAAACGGACCGAAACAGATCATTTCAAACCAAATGCATCGGCGCGTTGGAGTTGCCCTAAGACTCTTTCTGTTTTCTTGAAACATAAGAAAACAAAATGAAAACGCAAATGGGTAGTAGAGGGAGCCATGGGCCATGGACTCATGGGTGAGCCATATATACCCTCCTTGCCTCCTTGTATGCGAGGAAATCCTTTTGACCGTCAGGAGTCCATCCTCCCCCTGTTTTTCTGCTACCTCCGGCGGCGGCGATCCATCACTATTCACGCGAGGTGAGGCGACGAAGGCGCAACGCACCCATCTGTCCCATCACATACTCCCTTGTTTGTCCACACCCTCGCGTCGTTTGATCGTGTTTTGTTTTGCCTCCCAGCGCCGCCGACGTCCGCCGCCTGTTCGGTAGAATGCCTCCCGGGAAAAAGGGCAAGAGTGCGCCGCCGGTGAGCGGCCTTGACCGCATAGGCACCCTCCCCGACAACATGATCCACCACGTTCTCTCCTTCCTCCCAGCACAGGCGGCCGTACGGACATGCATCCTCGCCCGCCGATGGCGTGACCTCTGGAGGTCCACCACAGGCCTGCGCATCGTCGGCCTTGACGGTCCAAAGCGTGCCAAAGACCTCCGGGTGTTCGTGGACCATCTTCTGCTCCTGCGTGAGCGCACCGGCCTAGACACTGTCGAGATCAAATTCAATCTATTCCTGAAGTATGACGAGCCCTATCTGAAACTGTGGACCCGTTTCGCCGTCATGTGCAAAGTCCGTGCGCTCACCCTTCATATCGATGGCCCTTCATACCTCTACCTAGACCACATGCCTCTTGTCACTCGGCATCTGAGAACATTAGACCTTAAAGGTCTTCTTTGGTTTTGCTAGCTGTTCATAAAGTGGCTACAAGAGGACTTGTCACTCGGCATCTGAGAACATTAGACCTTAAAGGACCTCAAATCATAAAGTGGCTACAAGAGGACTTCTTTGGTTTTGCTAGCTGTTCAGCATTGGAGGAACTGACGATGGATCATTGCGAGATCAGTGTTGATAAGATATCATCCAACTCCCTTAAGCATTTGAGCATCACTGGATGCCGTTCCGACTCGGATTGCCAGGTCCATATTTCCACTCCGGGCCTTGTCTCTCTGAAACTAGATGGCTTTTCGGGCGCAGCCCCTTTTCTTGAAAATATGCCGTTGCTAGAGACGGCATGTGTTTATCTTGGCCATGAGTGTCATAGCCAAGATAACAATCTAGTGCTTCTGGGTGGTATCTCTAGTGCTAAACATCTGGAGTTGACATCTGAATTTGGACAGGTATGGCATTCGTCTTTAACTCCTTTATGTCTTCCCTAGTCTGTATTCCACTATCTACATCGTTGCCAAACATTGGCTATAAACAGATTACATATGCATCACCACCAATCGGGAATTCTTAGATCATGATCTAACATTCCCAGCAAGGAATACGTGATCTGCTTACTTTCAGTATTTTCTTTTCAGTTCACTTTTGCGCGAGATTTGAAACATTGTCCTACATTTAGTAATTTAAAGACATTATTACTCAATGAGTACTGGTGTGAGGCTCCTGACTTGGATCCACTAGCTTGCATTCTGAAAACCTCACCAGTTCTAGAGAAGCTCATTCTTCAACTTTTTACCAAGGTATAAATCTTCTTAATGGACAATTGCCACATTGTTAAGTTTGTTATTGATTATTCATCTTGGTAAAATGTTTCTGATTACCATAGGGATCAAATCATAAAGTGGCAATGAAAGGAAGCTACAGCTCAACGGAGAGATCGTCTGCAATATCAGAGCACCTTAACATAGTTGAACTCAGGTGTAATGTGGTAGACGAGAAGATTCTCAAGGTTTTGAGGTTCATGAGCGCATTGAACATACGTAAGCTAACTAACGCCACTTTCCATTCTATATATATTCTGAAGCTAGCTTTCATATGTGGGAAATAAACTAAGAAAGCAAGCAGTGAAAAAGAAACTTTTTAATTATGATAGAAAAATAGTTTGTAGGGACACCAAAAATTTTGAGGCATGGAAAATCTGGGCCACGTGGAAGAAAAGTTTTTATAGCTTTCATATGTGGAAAAGAAACTAAGAAATCAAGTAGTGAAAGAAAACTTTTTAATTATGTTAAACAAATAATTTGTAGTGATACCAAATTGTTTGAGGCATGAAAAATCTAGATGTTTAGCTGAGTTTAGCTAGATGTTTTCTTGTTAGATTATCAGCTAGAAATGACTTTATAAAATACAATCAAAGTTTTGCCCAAATTCATGATCAGATAAGTTTCACATGGTAAAGCGACTCTCCTCGATACTTACCGAAGTCTGTTCCAGCATCTTAATTGATTTTCATCGAGTAACTGAGCATTTTTTTACTTATGTAGATAATTCACAAGAATCTTACATGATCTTTTCATTTCTATACAGGATTCAGTTTCGAGTAAGGTTAGAAGATCTGGTTTGTCGGTGGATCTGCGCCTCTCGACTATTCGGAAACACAAGGCTTAAGCATATATGTTTTCACAGTGTTTCTATATTTTTCTGTGTGTGCATTTTATTCCAATTCTACTCGAGGACGGTGCACAGTCCGCAATATATAAGTTGTGAACTCCAGAGCACGTAGTTGATTTAGGGGCTTGTTTTATCCTATCATGTTGTTCCTATTACACCTGTGGTCCATGCTGAATTTATTCGGCCCTTGGACTGGTTAGTGCTCTCCTAGCGTTTCTTTTTTTTTTGCTGCGGCATATAAACTTGTTTTGCTATGATGCGATCTGTTATTTTGTCGCATGTGCCCAAGATCTGGATTTTTTGCAGAAGTGAAACAAGAGGCTATAGTTGCATAAATTGGACTTTTCTATTTGATGGCATTGACCTATCTCTTGAATGATCTGCATTCCTGCGCAGAGAAAACTGAAAATTAGCCGCAGTCCTAACATATGTTACCAGCAATGGAAGGGATAATAATATAATACCCAGTTGTTGCTACTCTGAGAGGTATCAATATTTTTTGACGGTAACTAGCAGGAGCTCTGCTTATTCATTGATAGGGGAGAAAGAGTGTTACATTTTACAAACAACCACAAGGGTTCAACTTAGTATTTTGTGCTGTACATCTATGGTATGCCTCCAGATGGAAACGCCATCTGCATCATGGCCAAGTCCGTGGCGACTAACTCAGCCAACCTCGGGGCTGACATCGTTTTCTGTTGAAAAATCCGTCTACCCCTCTCCTTCCAAATATGCAACTGTCCTTTCAGCGTTGGCCCCTTCTTCCTTTCAGCGTTCAACTGTCCTTCCTGCAACTTCTCCCACCATGCCGAGATGCTCATCGAGTTGGCCGCAATTTGCACCTCCCGCGGATATTGAATGTTAAATTTTGCCCAGACTTCCTTTGCAAAGGGGCATTGGAAAGCCAGGTGCAATGCAGTTTCCAATTGCTGGTCGCAAAGACAACAACGATCATCATGCGGCCAGCCCCTGCTCTGCAGCCGATCAGCTGTCCAATTTCGGTTCTGCAACAGCAGCCATAAGAAGAATTTTGTTTTGCCCTCGGCACGGATGCTCCAAACCTTCTCGAGGCCGGGTTCCCAGATACGCGCAAGGAATTGAGCAGCGTATGCAGATTTGGCAGAGTACTTCCGGTCAGCGGTTAATTTCCAGGCGATGGTATCGGCGTGGTCTCCTAACTGAACAAGTTGAATCTTGTCCCAAAGCAGCAAGAACTGATGAAGTTGTGCAGTTGTGTCCAGGCGACGCAAACCACGTAACCACCTGTGATCCGAGAGGGCTTCCTTCACCGTAAGATTCTTTCGGCGCGCCAGAGGGTACAGGTCTGGGGCGAGACGACATGGAGGCTGTCCATCGAGCCAAGCATCAGTCCAGAAGAGTGCAGTTTCTCCGTTGCCAATGGTAATGGAGGAGCAGGCTGCAAACAAAGCTTTGTCCACCGCATCACAAGGCGTAGGCATTCCCTTCCATGGCCTGTCATCATTACTCCATCTAAGCCATTCCCATCGCAGGCGCAGCGCGCGGCTGAAAGCTTGCAGATCCTTGATGCCAAGACCACCATATTGTTTAGGTGTAGAGATTCTCTTCCAATTTACTAGACATTTTCCGCCTTTTGCCTCTTCATCTGCAGCCCACAAGAAATTTCTCCTGATTTTGTCCATCCTCTTAAGAAACCATTTGTCAGTTTGGAAAACAGTGAGGAAGTAAGTTGCCGTGGTTGTGATGACTGAATTCACAAGCTCAAGTCTGCCTCTTCTATTTAGCAGCTTTCCTTTCCATCCTTTCAACCGACCATTTGCTTTGTCCAATACATGATGCACCTCAATCCTTTTTGGCTTCCTGAAATTCAGAGGCAATCTAAGGTATCTACAAGGGAAGGCACCTGTAGTCCCGCCGAAATCCTGTAAAATTTCTTCCAGAGGTTCATGCTTTCGCAGGATATGGGGTATGCCACGCACTTCTAAAAACTGGTGTGGAGACCAGAAACTTCACCAAAAAGATTCAGAATTTGCTGAATCGCTGTGATGTCCTCTTTTACTGGATTAACAAGCAGTGAAGCATCATCTGCATAGAAACTGGCACGCATTCGTGCAGCCCTCATCCCTAGGGGAGTAAGAATGTGCTGCTCAGTAGCTAGTTCCAACAGCCGCTGCAAAGGCTCAAGAGTGAGAATAAAAAGCATTGGGGACAGGGGATCCCCTTGTCGCAGTCCTCTCCTATGAGTGAAAGCCTTTCCTGGGCAGCCATTCAGCATAATTCTCGAGGAGGAAGAGGCAAGTATGAGTGCAAGCAGATTGCGCCACCGAGGCCCAAAACCAAGCTTCTTCAACACCCGGAACAAAAATCCCCAGTGCACTGAATCGAAAGCTTTGGCGATATCCAGCTTCAAAAAGATCAATGGTGACTTCTTTGTTTTAGCCTGTTTAATAGCATTCTTCACATACAAGAAATTTTCATGGATGGACCTCCCTTTCACAAACGCACTCTGTCCTCGAGTGACAATGTTGTTCAGCTCCGGTGCAAGCCCGGATGCCAGAAGTTTGCAAAGAATCTTCGCTGCGCTGTGCATCAAACTGATTGGACGATAATCCTTTGCGTCAACCGCATCATCCTTTTTAGGAAGCAGTACCACATTTGCGGAGTTCAACAGGTGCCAGTGCTTCCCCTTCAAGCAGTGCCATATGGTTCATTGCCTCAAGCAGTTCAATTTTAACCAATTTCTAGCAATTTTTATAGAAGCACCCAATGAAACCGTCGGGGCCTGGTGCTTTTTCGCCATGCATCTCATCAACCACCGGCTTAAGCTCTGTCAAAGTAAATCTCGTGTCCAGGTGAGAAAGATCATGTTCAGGCAGACCAAGGCTAGCCCAGTTTAAATCAGCGGTAGCAGGGATAGTAGTGCCCATGAGCAGCTTGTAATGGTCAAAAAGAATCTGGGCTTTCTTGTCATGTGCGGTTTCAGGTCCATCCGGCCCAAACAAGCTTGGAAAGCGGTTTTTTCTCCTTCTGCCTGTTGCTCTGATGTGGAATCAATCTCAGCCGTGTAACCTTCAGTTGGCCAGTAGCTTCCTCAGGTTCTTCAGATAAAATTCAGTTTCGTCAGCGTTAGCTGCTAGGTGTAGTGTTCGTCAATTTTGTCACTTCAGTTGTTAGCAAATAAATCGGTTGTTATTCCCGTTGATAGCTGGGTTAGTTTGTCGCGATTCGGTTGTTATTATCGTTGATAGCTAGGTTAGTTTCGTCAGCGTTAGCTGGTAGGTGTAGTGTTCGTCAATTTTGTCACTTCAGTTGTTAGCAAATAAATCAGTTGTTATTCCCGTTGATAGCTGGGTTAGTTTGTCGCGATTCAGTTGTCTGCTCTTTCACCGGTTGATCTGCCCCCTACACGACTTCGAACTAGCCTTTATGATGACGATGCTGCTCTATTCGTCAACCCCAGTTTGAATGATATTCACCAGCTGGCTGGGATTTTCCAGCTATTCGGACATGCTTCTAGCCTCCAGGCCAATCTGACAAAGAGTGTCATCTATCCTATAAGATGTGACGTGGAGACAGTGGCTCCCCTTTTGTCGGCGCTTCCTGTGGCTGTCCGTCACTTTCCTTGCCAATACTTGGGTCTCCTTCTTCATCACCGCAAGATCACCAAGGCTGAGATACATCCCGTAATTGATAAGGTGACTGACCGGCTTGCTCGGTGGAGGGGGAAGTTACTTAATGCTGCCGCTAGACTGGAGCTGATCAATTCGGTCCTGACTGCCATTCCCACATATATGCTCACAGTCTTCCAACTCCGCAAGTAAGCTATCAAGAAGATTGACAAAATCAAAAGGGATTTCCGTTGGAAGTTTAAGAATGATGGGGATCGTGGGATCTTCTTGTTAACTAGAAGGTTGCCTATACACCAAAGAAGCTTGGGGGTCTCGGAATTTAGGACCTTTTCAAGTTTAGAAGGGCCCTACGCCTTAGATGGAAATGGTATGTATGGACTCTGATCAGAATCGACCCTGGATTGACACCACACTCCCTTGTGACGGGGTAGATTCCTCGCTTTTTGCTGCATGCACTAGCATCTCAATTGTAAAATTCTGTACCTCTCGGTGGCTGCTTGGCCCAGCCCCTGCTAAAATTGCACAAACCTTGTTCAAGATGTCGCGCCTCAAAAACCTCTCAGTGATAAAAGCGCTCACGGCGGATAAATGGATGACGGGTCCACATCGGATAAATACAGAGGCTCAATTCCGGGAGTTCACCACCCTTCGGATCAAGATTCAGGAAAATAAAATCACGGCTGAGGAAGATAAAATTGAGTGGAAATTCACTGCCACCAAAGTGTATTCATCCTCTTCTGCATATAATGTCCAATTCATAGGCTCCTTCTCTGAAATTGACTTCACCAAGCTTTGGAAATCGAGAGTGCAACCCAAGTGCAAGTTCTTCATGTGGCTTTGGCTGAGAGCCTGAGAGGGTGTATTCTGACGGATCATAGACGTCAGGTTCGGGGCCTTAATCATGGTGATCGCTGCTCCCTTTGTGATCAAGAAGAGGAAACTGCCTCTCACCTTGCTCTGCAATGCCCATATGATGGTAGATATTGATAAGTTGGGTAGTGCCCCAAGCGAAGACCAAATTGTAGCTAGTAGCAGTTTTCCCTTGTTTAACGAACCGAGGTTTATCGAACCAGTAGGAATTTGAAATCAACAACGAGGTGAATGTTGAAGATATCTGGCGCTTGACCTTCAACAGACGTGGACCTGCACACACTCAACCAAAATACTTTGCCCCCAACGGCGTAAAGGTTGTCAATCTTTCCGGTCTCACAGAAAACAAAGCGGTTAATTGTGTGATGAAATAGATAAAATATGAAAAGTGACCAGAGGAGTGATGATGATTAAAAACAAGTAAATGAGATTGTAAACAATGTAAAAAGATGGACCGGGGGCCATGGGTTCACTAGTGGAGTCTCTCAAGTAAATAAAATATGCATGTGATGGGTGAACGAATTACAGCTAGGCAATTGACAAGATCATGACACAAACCCAATTTAGCTATGACAAAAAGGACATGATAATATTTATGGAGGCATCACGACAAGGAACAAAGACCGTTGAGTCCAACTGCGTCTTTGTCTAAAAAGTCCACCGTGGGATCGCTGTCCAGCCTGTCACCCAACGGTATTAAGTTGCAAGCAACAGACAATTGCATTAAGTAAAGTGCATGAAGTAAGCAATACTAATATCAAAAGAGACATTAACACCGCTGTTTTACCCTTAGTAGAAACAACACACCCTCGCCCTTAGAAGTTTCTGTCACTCGTGCCCAGGAACAAAAGGGGGCATGAACCCACTATCTAGCATAAATACCCTCTCTTGGAGATACACACAATCACTTGGCCAAAGTAACTACGCACATCGGAGAGCATGCAAGAACATAAATTACTCATATAAGAATCATGTACAATCTGAACATAACTTCATAATCCATCAGATCCAGCAAACACATCACATAGCATTACAATAATCGATCATGATCATGTTAGGCAGGTCACAAGATCATAAGACATGAAGCACAAGAGAGAGACTACCAACTAGCTACTACCATGGACCCGTAGTCCAAGGTGAGACTACTCACAAATCATCCCGGAGGAAGGCATGGTGATGAATAGCCCTCCGAGATCGATCTCCCCTCCGGCAGAGTGTCGGGATGAACTTCAGATTGAACCCCGAACTAGGGTTTTCAGTGACGGCATGTCAGGGTCGAGTTTCTGGAAAATAATGGCCGCCCTCCCATTTTTAGGTTAAAAGGGATTTTATAGGCGTCGGAGGGGGCCGAGGGGGTGCCCCAGGAGCAGGGGCGGGCCCCACCTGCGGGTCCTAGGGGGGCCGCGGCAGGAGGCCGCCTGCGCCCTGTGGGTGGCCCCTCAGGCTCCCCTTTGGTCTTTGGGTGTCTTATTTCGCATAAAAAATCTTCGTAAATTTTCGTCCAATTCCGAGAATATTTCCAGAAGTAAATTTTCTGAAATACAAAAACAGCAAAAACAGGGAACTGGCACTGGGCATCTTGTCAATAGGTTAGTCTGACAAAATGCATAAAAATGATATAAATAACAGTAAAAACATGTGACAATATCACAAAACTAGCATGGATCGCTCAAAAATTATAGATACGTTTGAGACGTATCAGCATCCCCAAGCTTAACTATTACTCGTCCTCAAGTAGGTAAGTGATAACAAATAATTTTTGATGAGACATGCGACCAACACAATCTTGATCAAGATAGTTATGCAAATCAAAGGATGTGAATGAAGAGATACAAAACAATTGTCTATAATTGATAGCAAGAAAGCAATGAATAAACAAGCTGAATCATCCAAGCAAAACCTTTCATAAATAGTATGTCAAAGACATGAAAACAATGTGATCAACATATTTGACTAATTCACAAGGATAATAATTCCATGACAAAAGTGTTTGAGAATCAACACAAAGGAAGATGTAAGCATTAGCAAAGAGTTTCAACTTCCAATGGCTTATCTTATAGATAAAGTCAATATAAAGATTCATGTTTAATCTTGATAATGTAATATGCTTAACGATACCTAGGGTCAATACTAGATGTTTGCTTTTGTGGAGATAGAAGGAAAAAGGGAAAAACTGACTCAACATTAAAAATAAAAGAAAGGCCCTTCGCAGAGGGAAGCAGGGATTAGTCATGTGCTAGAGCTTTTTGGTTTTTAAAACAGAAGTAAAATGATTTTGAGGTATGCATGCTTTCGTCAACAACTTCACAACAGAGAAACTGTCTAGTCCCTCATGACAAGAAAGGAGGAGTGGAGAGCGTGAGCTGGACATTGTGAGCATGGCGTATCCTCGAGCGACTGCTCCAAGAGTCCATGCGGCAAGCCCGCAAGGGCCAGGGTGAGCGTGACAAGGACCCTGCGCGTACCGGCTCCAAAAAATTGACCCAAAGTGAAAGGCAACTACCACATCAAGAAACATTGGGTCCAAGAGTGTCACGAGTAGGAGCACGACGAGGTGTCCGACACCACGCACCTTGCCGAGCTCGAGGACTAAGACCCTATGCTCCTCATAAAGCAGGTGACCGTCCCCGACAGTCGAGTAGGACAAGTCCGTGCACGACGACAAAGTCGCCCACCTCAACGAGGAAGGCGCCGAGACCCATGGAATCGTCCAATCACATGACTGACAACGTCACCGTCTTCTCGAAAATCGAACGATGCGTCTTTGGCATGGTGCGATCCACTGGTGGATCCGTGTTCGAGATAAAGAGACGCGGGACAGTCGCCTTCGTCATGCACGTCAGTAGCCACCGCATGGTCTCCAAGGTGTACCACATCCCGTGGCTCCTCATGTCAATTGTCTCCATTGGCCAGCTCGATGAGGTCGGGTGCTCTGCGCTGGTCAAGGGTTGATTCATGATGGTGTGTGATCGTCCAAGAGAAGCAGATTGCCAAGTGCCAAGGATCGGCTCTGTAGGGCCGAGATGAAGATGGCTTACCAGTGTACCTAGTGGCGACGTCTGATAAAGACGCATGGAGGTGGCACGCATGCTACGGGCACCTCAACTTCAATGCTCCGCGTAAGGTGGTGCAGGGCGACATGGTGCATGACATGCCGACAATCAAACATGTCGATCAAGTATGCGACATCGACAAGCACTGACGCACATCATTCAAAGCGACTCCACCTATAGAGCTGGTGACCAGCTTGACGTGGTGCTCACCGTCCATGAATGTCGGCGGATATGTACATTTTGCATCATGTTTATTTAGTGCCTTAACTTTTCTAGAAGGTTGCATGACTGGGTGGCGATACGTCTTTCTTAATCGGGTTGTGGAACGGGCTTTTTTTCGAGAAACCTCTCGAAGAGGGCAGGGCGCTGCTGCAGTCCGTATAGATAGAATAGTGTTGGCCCAGTTTATAAGAAAAACCGGGCCCAAAAACCATACAAGCTATACAAAGCCCTGTTTAAGAGGAAAACAGGGCCAAAAAACCGCACAAACGCGACGACCTGCTGTCCACACGACGCAAGTCGACAAAACTTCACAAACACACACCACCGGCTCCGGGGCCGTCGTCCTAGCATAGCAACCAGATCGACCTTCGCATTGCCCGAAGACGATCCAGTCATGGTCGACGAACCCTCTGCCCGCGCAGTCTTCATCCAGGTTTCCACCAAATCCCACCTGTTTCGGGGCCGCCGCCTGATACGTCGCAAACATATCTACTTTTCCAAACACTTTGCTATTGTTTTGCCTCCGATTTTTAATGAATTGTTTGGAACTAACCCGGACTGACATTGTTTTCAGCAGAATTGCATTTGGTGTCTTTCTTTTGTGCAGGGTTCAAGAGTTCGCGAAAAATTCCAGAAAAATCAGAAAATGGATTTTTAAGGGAAAAGAGCCACATAGCCAGAAGACCACGAGGGGGGGGGCAACCCAGGAGCAGGGGCGGGTCCCACCCGCGGGTGGGACCTAGGCCGTGGCCGAGGGCCGCCCCTGCCCCTGGGACCTCGCCTCTCGGCCCTCCTTCGCTTATAAACTCCGCTTTGACCTAAAACGTAGAGCCCCCGATCACTTTTTCCAGAAACCTTACGGAGCTCCGCCGCCATCGCGAAACCTAAATTCGGGGTCCAGGATCATTGTTCCGGCACCCTGCCGGAGTGGAGATTGCCGCCATCGTCACCGCCAACGCCTCTCCATCAACCATCCATGACATCTCCAATCATGTGTGAGTAGTTCCCTGTTGTAGGCAAGGGGATGGAAGGGATTGAATAAGATTGCTCATGTAATTCGATGCCAAATTGTTAGGTCTTGATGCCTAGTATCCTCTATTTGTGTTAATCATCGTTGGTACAATTAGTTATGCTTAATGCTTGTCACTTTGGGCCCGGGTGACATGATTTCAGATATGAACACTTTATGTTTTCATGAATATAATTGATGTTTTGGGTCCTATCTACTAATTGTATGCACTTGTTGTTAACCGGAATCGGAGACCCCGAGTGATAGAAACGGGGACATCGACGGGAATAGTTGGTAACTCGAGGGTTACATGTATTCATTTTGTGTTAATGCTTTGCTCCGGTGTTCTATTAAAAGGAACACCTTAATTGCCATTTGTTTCTTAATTTGGCCCGGCTGAAACCGGATGGCAGAACAAAAAATGCCGTGCAAGTTCATATTACAAGCACGTACGGCTAAATTAGGAATACATGCCTATGATTGTTTAATACTTGGACGTTATATTTATTTATTTTGCTGCGTGCCTAGTTATGTTTATTTCATGAGATGTCTTATTCATGCAGCGCCCGTCTATCTGTCCCTATGCCTACGGTGTTTTTAAATCCTGCTGTTTACAATTAATATTTCTGCTGTCACCATTGCTGTCTTTATTTTATTACTGCTGTTACTGATCTACTGCTGCCGTCAAATTACTGTTACTACTGATAAATTACTTCGAGAGAAATACTTTTCAGGTGTGGTTGAATTGACAACTCAACTGCTAAGGCTTATAAATATTCTTTGCCTCCCCTAGTGTCGAATCAATAAATTAGGGTTATACTACCTGCGAAGACTATTGCGATCCCCTACACTTGTGGGTCATCACCGCCCCGACGTAGGAAACAGATCGAACTTTGCATTACCCGAAGACGATCCGGTCGGGTCGACGAACCGTCTGCCCGCACAGTCTTCATCCAGGTCGCCCCCTAGACCCACGCAAACCAACGACCCTACCTCATAGCATCGTTGCAGCGTGGGAGATCCAGGCCGCCGCCTCGACGCCCACCACCGTCCGGGGCCGCCACCCCGGGATCCATCACCATCGTTCAACAAAAATCGCACCATCGTGTAGCCACATCTTCTTGGTTACATGTACAATGGCTTATTTAATCCGGTATTCACTTTCAAAATACAGTTTTGTTCAACGAAATTCTTAATTATTTTTTGGCCTATTAAAAAAACGCAAATGCCTAGTGAGGCGTGGCCCACGGACTCGTGGATGGGATCCTCTTACATGGGGAGAAAACCTTTTGACCTTAACAAGTTCCATCATCAAAAAGGATCCTCATGAAGGCAGATATGACTAATGAAACCTCGTTGAGATAGGTTCTTGATCAGTATTGTGCAAGTTCTGGACAAATGGTAAGTGAAGCAAAATGTAGTATTTTCTTTATCCCTAATGTGGATGTGGAAAGAAAAGCTGAAATCTGCACAGAATTGAATATTATGTCTGAAGCTCTCTCTGATAAATATCTTGGTCTCCCATCCATGGTTGGACTTGATAGAAGTGACAGCTTTGTTCATCTACTGGAACAGATCATCAAAAGGTTGGAGAACTGGAATGAAAAGTTTCTTTCTTTGCGAGGTAAGGAGATTTTATTGAAAGCTATTATTCAAGCTATACCTGTTTTTGCTATGGGAGTGTTTCAAATCCCGAAAAAACTTTGTAAAGAGATGACAGATGCTATGTCCAATTTTTGGTGGGGAGACACAAAAGATAAGAAGCGTATGCATTGGATGGCATGGTGGCGTTTATGTATTCCAAAAGTTAATGAAGGGATGGGATTTCGAGACCTACACTCTTTTAATCTTGCAATGTTAGCTAAACAATGTTGGAGACTTATTTCTCAGCCGGATTCCCTATGTGCCAAAGTACTGAGAGCAAAATACTATCCTCACGGTAATTTGCTGAAGGCTGGACCGAAGGGGGGGTTCGTCTTTCACATGGCAGAGCATTGTTGCGGGTTTGGCAACTTTTAAGAAGGGATGCATTTGGAGAGTTGGCTCTGGAAGGATGATTACCATTTGGGAAGATAGTTGGATACCTGGAAGTCCCTCGAGGAAGATTATAACTCCAAAGGGCAATGTTCTCTTGAAAACTGTTGATGAATTGATTGACCCGGATACAAACACTTGGGATGAGCAGCTTCTAAACCTCCTCTTCAATCCGATTGATGTTGCTAGAATTCTTTGTATTCTTTTGAATGAGAATATGACTGAGGACTTTATTGCTTGGCATCTCACAAAGAATTATGTCTTCTCTGTTAGGTCTGCATATTTTGCACAATGGAACCATTCTTTTGCACGGCTTTATACGCGTTCGGATGGTCAAGGTACAGCTGATCCAAATCCAGTTTGGGAGATCACACAATGGGTATCCTCTGTAACCTTCCAATTCCTCCTCTGCAATAGATCTTTGGTGTGTTTAGCCTAACATTTAATAACAACCATGAAAAGAACTTAGTCCTCATAATACAACTAGCTTCCCAAATCCACTTGGAAATGCCCATAACTAGAATATCAGCAACGGTATATACTGGTCCCCACGCACAAGTCTAGTTATCTATATCCAAAGACAGAGGGGAAGATTGCATGGCTTAGGATAGCTCATTCAACTCTTGAAAAGCTTGAGTTGACAGTGGCAAGTGAAAAAGTGAAGGCAAATCTTCCTCTTCATAGACCTCGGCAACAGATAAAAGAGGATTCAAAACATATGAAAATAATCTTGGATATATTGCTTGAAAAAGGTTGTGTTGATCCATTGAAAAGCCATTTATCATCAGTCCAAAATAGGAATGAATTTCCTCTTGCAGGTCTTACCACAGAAACAAGCCGAAAAGACTCAACCAAGTTCATAACATCTCTCCACCCAAAGGATACACATAACTTCTCTGCATGTGGCACTTTGCCATGATAGTAAGTTGACCAGATAAGCTTTACCCAGGGCACCTCAACATTATTATAAAATTTGTCCAGGTGCTTTAACAAAAGGGCTTCATTCTGCTTTTTGAAGTTAACTATCCCCACGCGTCCACTCATCTTTGTCTTACAAAGCATACTCCATGCAGCTAAGGCTTGCTTAGGGGTATCTTTATTGTTCATCCACAAGCATTGCCTAAGGATTCTGTCTAGCTTGAGAAAAAATTCCATCAGGCAATTGCGAAGAACACATAAAACAAATTGGCATCAAGGACAGTGTAGATGAAATCAACTGGAGTCTAGCTCCTTGTGACACGAAACATGATGTAGTGCATAGCCTTCTCTCTAATCTGGTTACAATTGGCATAAGATCAATGATTTTTGGCCTGGTTGTGCCCATTGGCAGGCCCAGATAGGTGAAAGGAAGGGACTCCACTTGGCAACCAAAACTTGATGTTAACATTGCCATTTGCTGACCATCAACATTAATGGGGATCATGGTCGACTTGTGATAGTTAATTTTCAAACCAGCGGGAGAATTTTTGTAACAAGACCTTAATAGCCATCACTTGATCCAATATTACAGAAACCACTAGGAGGTATTATCAGCATATTGCAAAAATAGGAAAATCGGGATCATTGGTCATAATAGGAAGTGAAATGCTTCCCATATGTAGTTAAGAGTCACTTTTATTCGCCTAGTTCTCTCTTCTTTTCATCAACAATTATCCTAATTTCTGACACCTCACCAGCTGTCGAATCCCCTCCACATTGTCAGAGTGTAGATGGATATTGATTTTCCTTTCTGCCAGATTAAGAGTTCACAGATGTACTCCATGTTAATGGATTTCCAAATGGGATAAAAGGGACACGCTAGGAACCTCACAAGGCGACAGATTCTCCTTCTGGTCACCTTGCCAGCTGTCGAATCCCCTTCCACATCGTCGGCATGTAGATGGATATTGATTATCCTTTCTGCCAGATTTAAGAGTTCACAGATGTACTCCATGTTTATGGATTTCCAAATAGGACAAAAGGGACACCCTAGGCACCTTACAAGGTGAGAGATCCTCCTTTCGGTCACCTCGCAAGCTATCGATCCCCTCCACAATATGGGAGTGTAGATGGATATTGTAAGAAAAATAAAATCTCCAATCGAAAGGAAATAACAACCACATATTTCATTCAGCGTTGCTCTAAAATATATTTTCTGTTTTTTTACACAATTGAAAAAATAAGTTTTTTTAGCCACAAAAGAAAAGTAAAAAAATATGGGCAGTATGCCATGATCCCGCCGCCCATGGACTCATGGGCCTCATGGCCCGACCGCCCTTTTCGCTTACCTCCATTTGACCGTCGAGCGCCTACCTACTTCGGAAAGGAAGGTGGCAGTTCATCCTCCGATTCCCGTGGCGGCGGCGACTCGTGACGACACGAGTGGACTTGCCGGCGGCTAGATGAGGTGAGCCTTCGCCGCCGCAAGGCATCCATCTGTCCCTCCCATCCCACTTTCTTCACCCTTGCGGCCTTTCCGCCTCGCGTCCTCTGATATTAATCTGCCTCGCAGCGCCGACGACGCCGGCCACCTGTTCGACGGAATGCCTACCAGGAAAAAGAGCACGAGTGCGCCGCCGGTTATAGGCGCCGACTGCATAAGCTCCCTCCCCGACCAAATGCTCCACCACATCCTCTCTTTCCTCCCTGCGCAAGCGGCCGTGCAGACTAGCGTGCTCGCCCGGCGCTGGCGCCACCTCTGAAGGTCCACCACAGGCCTGCACATCATCGTCCTTGACGGTCCGGAGCCGGTAGAAGGTGTTCGTGGACCATCTGCTGATCCTGCGTGAGCGCACCGACCTACACACCGTTGAGATCAAACTTGGAACGTGCTCGGAGGATGACGAGCCCTATGTGAAACTATGGACCCGTTTTGCTGTCATGTGCAAAGTTCGCACGCTCACTCTTCATATCTATGATCCTTATCTCTACCTAGACGACATCCCTCTTGTCTCTCGGCATCTGACCACATTAGACCTCGATGGTCTAGGCCTAAATGATACCATTCTTGATTTCTCTAGCTGTCCAGCACTGGAGCATCTGAAGATGACCCTTTGTGACATCAGTGTTCATAAGATATCGTCCCGTGCCCTGAAGCATTTGAGCATCACTAACTGCCGTGCTGAAATGGGTTGCGAGGTCCATCTTTCTACTCCGGGCCTTGTCTCTCTGAAACTAGATGACTTTTCGGGTACAACGCCTATTCTTGAAAACATGGCGTCGCTAGAGACTGCATTTGTGTATCTTGGCGATGACTGCTTTGAGTTCTGTGGTTTCTGTGGATCTTACAACATTGCATGTGAGAATTGTGTTCCTAATGACGATTGCACCAGCCTGCTTCTGGGTGGTATCTCAAGCGCTAATCATCTGGAGTTGATGTCTGAATTTGGGAAGGTATGGCTCTCGTCTTTCAAACCTTTATGTTATCCCTTTTTTGTGTTCCGTTATCAACATCGTTGCTGGAGATAGGCGACATATGCATATTTTGCAATTGGGAGTTCTTAGATCAGCATCTTGCATATTCAACAAGGATTACTTGATTTGCTTAATTTTGTTATTTATTTTCAAGTTGACTTTCACAAGAGATTTGAAGCACTGCCCGACATTTAGCAAGTTAAAGAATTTATTGCTCAATGAGTACTGGTGTGAGGCTCCTGACTTCGATCCACTAGCTTGCATTCTGAAAAACTCACCAGTTCTAGAGAAGCTCACTCTTCAACTTTTTTCCAAGGTAATAATCTCCTAAATTGACAATTAATTCACTATTTTAGTTATTATGGATTATCATCTTGGTTAAATATTTGTGCTTACTATAGGGGCCAAATGACGAGGTGGAAATGAAAGGAAGCTTCAGTTCAATGGAGAGACTGCCTGAAACATCAGAGCACCTTAAAATAGTTGAAGTCAAGTGTAATGTGGTTGATGGCAGAATTCTCAAAGTTTTGAAATTCCCGTGTGCATTTAACATACGTAAGTTAACTAATGACACATTCCGTGCTCTCTGTATTCTGAAATTAGCTTACATATGCGTGAAAAAGGAAAGAAATAAAAAAAGTTAAGAAGAAACTCCTGAATTATGTAGGAGGAACACTTTGTAGGAATTCCAATTTTTTCGAGCCATGAAAAATCTGGACCATGTATGGTGTGTCGCATAAAGGAAAACTAGTATAATCCATTTTGTTGGCAAAACAGTAAGTGTAACACAACATGTGCACTAGACTTGTTGATTAGTTATGGGCTTATGGCCTTGTGGACATTAGCAGAAAATATCTGAATCGATTAGTTCAGACTACATAGTGATACATTATCTTCACATGTTGATTAGCCCTGAACAGTAAGTAAAATCTGTGGAGTAATACAATGTTTTGGCTTATTGTGTCGTTGAGTGTTGGTGCTAATCAACAACACATTTTATAGGCTCCTTAGATATGAGCAGATCCTTGCCCTTACGGGCTAAATTATTTGGCACTCAGTTTGCATGTGATTCCTCACTTTGTTCCCGGAAAGTCTTTACAGCTTACATAACATTTTCGTTAAAAATAAAAATCTGTACATAGCATGCAAATAATGCATGTCATGACTGTATTTCACTTTTCATTTGCCATGAGATTGCTTATTTCACATTTCACTGGCCATGAAATTGCTTATGACTTTGTCTGCATTCTCATTTGGGAGAAGCTTAGCTAGATGTTTTCATGTTAGATTACCAGCTAAAAATGGCTGTATCAAGTATAATCAAAGTTTGTGCTCAAATTCATGTTAAGATAAGTTGCGCCTGGTAAAGCGAATCTCCTTCGTGCTATCACAGCTCTGTTCCAGACCTCCAGTATCTTCATTTTCACCGTGAAGTAACTGAGAATCTTTTACTTCTAAAGTTCTAAAGATACACCAGGCTCTTATGTAATGTTTTCTTTTCTGTACAGGATTCAGTTTTTGAGTAAGGGCATGAAGATCTGGGTTGTCGGTGGGTGTACCATCTCTTGACTAATCAGAAATGTAAGGCTGAAGCATACATGCCGTGATTAGATTAAATCCTTTTTTCATTTTTTTTCATGAGCGTCTTATGCCAATTCTACCCAGAGGAACGTCGTAGATGCCACAGTATTTAACTTATGAACTCTTCGACACTTTTGGTTCATACTGAATTCGTTCAGCTCTTGGGCCTCTTAGCGTTTTTTTTGGCTTCATTACAACTTGTTCTGTTAAGATGTGTAGTTTATTTTGCCTCTTGTGCCAAGATCTGGAAAATTTTAGAAGGGAAATAATAGGTGATCGCTGCATAAACTCTACGTTTCGATCGGTTGGCACGGCAGTGATCTGTTTGTTCGATGTTCTGCATATACCTACACGGAGACAGGGAAAAAATTGATGTCCGATGCGCGTCTCTGATCTGGACAAGCTTTGGACCCAGTGACGTTCGATGCCTCTGAAACCATGGACCATCTCATGTTCGGTGCCCCTTGGCGCATCGTTTCTTGGCCTCACGAGCTACATGCCTGACTTGCATTAATTCATTCTCTGTTCTCATTCTCCAGAACACCACACCTACCTCCATCATCCTCTGTTGCTGTTTTTTTTTCCTTTGCGAAAAGGCAACCAACCTCTATAGTACCAAAATATAAAATTGCATACAGGTCCTTGGAGAAAATCAACGTCATCTTTTAATGCACTCGCCAGCAGTGCACCGTGAGCGAATCTCTATGCCGCTTCTACAGGAGAATAAAATGACAAAGAGGGCTAGACGACCACATGATATGCTACTCGATGTGATATGCTACTCGATGAGAGCACCGACCAGACGGTCCCTTGACCTCTTCTATTCCGCGAACGAGACCGCCACCGCTGAGGTGGATCAAGAGTCAGGAAAATCTTATTCATATTCTGCACACCACCAACATCATGACCATAATAACCTAACCCTAATAGATGTAACTATAGCACCGTGACGTGGATCCGGGGTCCCCACCTCCTCCCACCGCCAGAGGGGCATACAGAGGTGGTGGAGACCCTTGGTCGTCTGGTAGGAAATGGTGGAATGGATCACTCCCATGTCTTCAAGAGATTTTCCTCACCCTCAGTTGTTGCATCCGCTGAAGCACCAACACAATGTCCTCTTAAATGACACGATGTTTTTCTTTGTAAGATGTGTCACTAGGGTGTCGTCCTATAGAAATGGGTCTCCTGTTTAAGTTGTGGGAAGACGATGATGCTTGCATATTTTGCCTCTACACGGGGCGCAGTTAGGGTCTCCACCAAAGTGGTGCCCCTGTTCAAGTCGTGGGACGGTGATGATGCTTGCATACTTTGCCTCGACACATAGCGCAATTAGGGTCTCCCGTAAAGTCGCCCATATCTTAACCAAGATTCTTACTCTTACCCCAAAGCCGCTTTTTTATTTTCCATAGTTCTTTCTTCTCCACACCAAAACTATCACACATGGTCAATTAAGAGTCACATGATACAACACCCTCACTAGTAGGAAATAGCCTACCAGTTACGTGTCAATTTGGCTTGTAGTGGCGCGGTTTTCACACGGCCACTTGTTATGCGCCACTGGTAGTAGTCAGCAGGGACGCGCACTCTGCATGCCACTATTGAAGTGCGCTCCAGTGGCGTTCGTCGTCAACACGTCACTGGTTAGTGTTAGTACTGGTTAGTGTTGAGCTCAAATCTAGCCGAATATAATAATTTTGAACTTGAAATTTCATTCATTCAACTGTAGAGACAAAAGGGTTTCAAGTTAAAACGAAAATACATAAAATTGGCCTACATAATTAAGGGTTCTATGACAAGTCTAGTCCTATTGGCCAGCTAGATCTAGTTGCTTTCCCTGCAGCAGGACATGCAGCACAGGGTGCCGTCAAATACCTTGATGGAGAAAATGCCTCCGTATTTGAGCTTGAAGAGGATGAAGTACTCACGCCGTAGCTAGTGCAGACGGGTAAAAATGGCTCCAGCCACGCACGAGGAACACGTGGTCCTCATTGTTGGAGAGCGCGTCCGCCATGACGACATTGTTGGGACAACCCTCCATTAGCAACGTGAAGTTGCGGCTGGGGCGCCGGACTCCAGGCTTCTGTGCAAACCTGTCTGTGAGCTTCAGCTAGTTCCCCAGTTTGGCCTGGTACAAAGGCACCATGAACTCGAAGTCGTACAGCCCGCTAAGTGAGCCTCCCGAGGATGAAGGCGATGAAGACGGTAAAGACGATGAAAGTAATGAAGGCGGTGACGACGATGAAGGTGATGTAGGCGGTGAAGGTGATGAAGGTTGGTGCAACGATGGCCACCCGCGTCTGCGTTTGGCCTACGGCGGCCGCTCGCACCCGCGTCTGCGTCCGCGACTGCTTGAAGCCCTCCTCTGCCGTGACGGATGGTTTGCGCGGCCGCCCTCGTCCATGTTTGGCCAACGGCGTTCACCCGCGCTCGCGTCCGCTGCTGATGGGGGCTCTTGCCATGGTGCTCAAGCAAGGTGGAAAGTGTTAGGAGAGAAGAACCGAGGAGTGTTGGTCCTTCAGATTCGAGGAGAGGAGGGGAGAAGATGTGTGGCGAGATGATCCCCTCAGTGAAAACAGGGGCCGGATTTTATGTTTGACTCTCGATCGCCATGCCTGCTCTTCGACTTTACGCAACGTGGGAAGTGGCAGGGGTGTCTCCTCAGTTTCTCCCTCTCCTCGACATGGGAAGTAGCTGGGATTTAGTCTGGGGCGGCGAAAACTAATGGCGCGCATTGAACGTGCATGCCATTGCTTTCCTATTATCACTGACATGCTAGCCGGACGGCCATCGATACAAATTTACTAGTGGCGAATCATGAAAACAACGCGCCACCGACACTTTTCGTCCAGCTGGTCACGTGGGTCCCGCGTGCCGGTGACGTGTCGTTCTTATCCACACGTCCACGTGGGTCCCGCGTGCCGGTGATGCGTTCATCTAGGAATAAAATCTCCAATTGAAAGGAGAGCATCTCTACCAGATCCCTTAAAAAGGACAAAACCTTAAAATAACCGCTTTTTACGGTTTTGGGCAAAAAAAAATGTCCATTTCAGAACCGGTAAACTGGGCCAACCCTTAGTTTTTTGTAAGGCGAACCTAAAAAATGATCCTTCCAAACCTTATGTTCCTAGTTTTAAGTGGATTTTTTACAATGAACTTTAAAGCCACACAACGGTTGGCGGGCGACAGAAGTTTCACGCCCAACTGCCACCAGAAAGAGAACTCCGGCGAGACCGTGCTGTTGATAGAGGGCACCATTTTCGTCGTCATGCATGCATGCGTGCTTAGGAACACGACGGTCCAATTGACACGGGCTTCCTCTCTTGGTGGACAGTCCTCACCGGCCTGCTGGATTCAATGTGAATGGTCTCGAGGTTTTGGATAGGGGAGGCATTTGTATATGTGCTGCGAGCGTAGATGTGGCCGCCGGGGGGCGTGGAGGCGATGTTTGTGTGGTGGATGGGGGCTCTGGCTTGACGGATTTGGTTACGCTGCCTCCAGCGCGCGGACGGACCTGGCGAGAGAGTTTGCGGCCTCTAGCACATAGGAGGCGCTCGTGCGGTGGGGGCATGGAGGCGACAGCGCTTCAGTCACATGGGTGGGGAGGGAGGGGAGGGATCTGCTAGAGATGCTATAAAAATGACCAAAATCTTTTATTGAACACTACTTTAAACCAACTTCTTACCATTGAAAATTTAATTTGAAAGCACACTTTATAGGGGCATTATAGAATATGGGAAGTGAGACATGTCCACTGGATGGACTGGCCACCCTTTTGAGGCCTAGGTACCGAGAGGCATGAGGAAGAAGATATCAACGTCGAAGTGAAGTTTTAGTTAACAAATATGCGTGTGTCGTTACTAATGTTCAGTATTTTTTATGACATAGATAATGTGACTACTGTAAATCAGTTTTTTTCCTTTGCTACCATAAAAAATGGCACGTCTTGTCTTCCTGTCGTCAAGAAATGATACTGTCTTAAATTTTGTGTGTCCAATATTAGGAGGTAGGCCTTTTTCAGAGTAACGCACGGAATTGCGCCGCGCTCGCCAATTCAGATGGAATCGTCTGACAAAAGTAAGGCGAGTGCTGAGCGTCCCCCGGGGGATCGGAGGCTTCCGATCCCCCGCCTCCCCGTACGACACATGTCTTAGAGTAGCCACTCACGCCCACGAAAATAAACCCCCACGTAAAAGGAATAAATCCCCACCGCTCCTAAGAAAGTCAAAACGACGTCCCCAGTTCCTCGCTCATCTCCTTCCCGCCGCAGCCCCGTCGCTCTTCGTCGTCCGTCGCTCGAGAAGACGACACCGCACCCCCGCCGCTCCTCCATGAGCGCCGCCCGTCGCCGGCCGCTCGAAGCCCGCCCGTCGCCGGAGAAGACGGCGCCGCACCCGTGCCTCTCCTCCGTGAGCGCCGCCCGTCACCGGAGTAGATGTCGCCGGCCGCACGAAGCCTTTGTTAGCATCCGGCGACAGCTCCGCGGCTTGCAGCAGCAACGGTGGAGCCACAACAGACAACTAGAAAAAAGCCTAGAGATTTTTGCTACCACCCTTGTGTGGATTTGGGTCATAAGGAGAAAGGAGAAAATATTGCTACAGTAAGAATTTGCATATCTTGAACGGAAAATTGCATCCTATAAAAAAAGAAAAATGCTACAATTGTTATGTATATTTGCATCAAGGAAAGAAAATTTCTGCTACAAAAGTTAAAATGATTTGCACCTGATGAATAAAAATATTGCAAGTCGAAAATTGCTACCAGTATCATGTGGATTTGCAACAAAAGGAGAAGAAATTTGCTTTAAAAAAATTGCATCAAACGAGCAAGAAATTGCTACCACTCATCCGTGACTTTGCATCAAAAGGAAGAATAAATCAGCTACAAACCCTTCAATAATTTGCATCGCAGGAAGAATTTTTTTTGCATCAAACGAACAAGAATTTGCTACCACTGATCTGTGGATTTACATCAAAGGGGGAATAAATCTGCTACAAACCTTTCAAGAATTTGCATCACTGGAAAAAAATTTGCATCAGATGAACAAGACTTTGCTACCACTGATTCGTAGATTTGCATCAAAATAAGAAAATTTCTGCAACAACTCTTTCCGAAATTTGCTCACATAGGGAGAAAAAGATGCATCGTACGGAAAAAGAAAGAGTGCTCCTCCGTTCTGCCATGGCAGCACCTCCGTCGTGCCATGGCAGCACCGCGCCACCACGACGGTAGAAGCGCCACCGCAGCGGGACCTCCATGCCACCATGACGGTACCAGCGCCTCCGAGCCATGGCAGCAATAGCTCCGAACCATGGCAGCACCGCACCATCACCACGACAACGGCGCCGCCGTGCCATGGCAGCAACACGGGAGGCTGCGGAGGTGCAGGGAGCAGCGCGAGGCTGCACGAGCGAGAGGAGGAGGAGGTCGCCGGGCATGACGAGGCGTCGCACCGCAGAAGCGGCAATAGGGACGCGGCCGAGCGTGGCCGGTGGGGGGCGGTGGCGGATGAGGATGTGGTGGGGGTGGAGCACGGGCGGCGCGGTGGTGTCGAGCACAGGCGGCGCTTGGCAGGCGCGGGCGCGAGCGCCGCCGAGCTTGACGGCGGGACGGAGCAGCAGGGGAGCGAAGGGCGACGGGTGGCTGTGGGTCGTCCTGGTTGGCGGCCATGGCGGGAGGCGGCCGGGCTCGCCGGTGGGTCCGAAAAAGCAAGGAAGGGAAAAGGGATGAGAAGGGGACGCGCGTCTGCGGGCTCTAAGCTGCCAGCCATGGTGCTGGAGACAGAGGCAGGATTGGGGAGGAGGTAGGGGTAGATGAAGAGAGCGCGGCGGGCGATGCGGTAGAGAGAGGGGAGAGAGAAACGAAAGGGGATAAGACTAGACGCGTGTCACACTCTCGATCCGGAGGATGCGAGCGACGTGATCCCCCGGGGGACTACTAGGCTTTTCCCAAAAGTAAACATACAAAGTTACAAAAGATATGAAATTCGTCCGGGTGTGTGTTGCTACGGGTTAATTTTTATTAAATATTTTTAATCCATTGATATTGTGTATTTCTTTTTTGAGGAAAGACGGCGGAATGCATCTTATATCTTCTATTGATTAAGGAAAAAACTGGTACGTAGTAGTTACAATTCGCCGCAACACGGCCATCACAAAATAAAAATATAATAAAACTCAAACTGGCCATAGGAAACCAACAGATTTGACAACACCTACTCTCACTGCCTCTTCGCCAATACCACAAACGTTGGAAGAGGGCGGAGAGACAAGTGCGGCGTTTTGGAGCCCGGGCTCCATGGAGCCCGGTTTTTGAAACATTCAAAATCGCGATTTAAAACTTTCAAAAAAAATCTAAAAAAATTCCTAGATGTAGATAATATAGATATCTACCGCTGTGCAAAATATCAGGGGAAAATTCGTTATAGTTTAGTCTGGACAAAAATGACAAATCTCCAAATCTGGATCTGTGAATAGTGTACAGATTCAAATTTTGAATTTTTCCCTGATTTGTTATTTTTGTAGAGCCTGAAATAATTCGAATTTTGAATTGAAAATTTGCACACTTGTAGATCTCAGCATTATCTACAGCTATGATTTTTTGTAAAATTTTCTGGCACGGAAAAATGCATTTTTCGCTTTTTTGAAAATCCCGGGATACATGTAGCCCGGGTGCCATTTCGACTTTTCGGCGGAGAGACCTTATTTCAAGAAGCCATCATGGTCACCACCACGCAGATGCCTCTATGGAGATCAAAACAAAAACAAAAACTAACATTAGGGACCTTGTAACAGCACAAGGCGCAGGTCTAAGGTCCCCACACCCTCCCACCGATAGAGCGGGCGGGGACCCGTCGAAATCCGGCGTAGAAGATGAAGACGGCAGACGGTGGCGACGACGGCGGTTAGGGTAACCCTAGCAGCCGCCGCCTGTTTCTTTTCCGTGAGGGAGAGCTTTGGTGCGGCCTTTGAACCGTGTAAACGTGCGTTTGTTAGAGCATCTCTAGCAGTGACCGTAAAGCGCGGAACCGTAAACGCGGTTTTTGGTTCGCATTTTGCGCGTACCGCTCGGCTTTTGGTTTCTATTCTGTCGCAGCCATTTTCAGCCCGTAAAACACACCACATTGCAACAGATATGCATCATTTGACTTTACAAAAACAAAAGCAATATAAAATCAATATGAAAAAAATATTGTTTATTGTACAATACAAACTTAATCCAAATTACAATAATGGTTTAAATTACAACCCAATTAAATTAAATAAATAATAATTCAATACAAACCGAATTCAAATAAATAATGGTTCAAAGCACACATGAATAAAATGAATGAAAATGGCAGATTACTGCCCATGTCTGTGCCAGTGGTGCGTAATGAGATCTTTTTGAATCTGGCAGTGAGTTTCCTTGTCCGTAATCTCCCGATAAGTCTGAAGGAATGCTCTAATAGAATCTGGGTTTCTGGCCGGTTTCACACGTTTGCCTACATTGTCATAGATTAAATCCAAGTCCAAGTCACTCTCATCCTTGACGATCATGTCGTGAAGAATCACACAACATGTCATTATGTTTTTGAGGGTTTTTTGTCCCAAAAACGAGCAGGACTTCGAACTATGGCAAATCTAGATTGTATAACCCCAAAGGCTCTCTCAATGTCCTTTCGGGCTGCCTCTTGCACCTTGGCAAAGTGGATCTCCATTTTAGTCTCAAATTTTGAGACAGTCTTCACAAATATAGACCAAGGAGGATAGATACCGTCGGCAAGATAGTACCCCTTTGTGTACTCATGCCCATTGACAGTATAGTTGCAAGCCGGAGCATCACCATTAGCTAGCCTCGCAAATAAATGAGACCTTTGTAATACATTGATGTCATTGAGTGTGCCCGGCAAACCAAATTAGAAGCAATGCCAAATCCACAAATCCTCGGATGCAACGGCCTCAAGAACAACTGTTGCATCACCACTACTCTTGCCATAATACTGCCCGTGCCATGCCTTCGGGCAAATTTTTCACTCCCAATGCATACGATCAACACTATCTAGCATGCCCGGCCAACTTGCCGTGTCCTCCTCATTCGGTGCTCTAAGATAAATAGGACCGAAGAGGCGGATTATCACTTTGGCAAACATGCGCACTGACTCGATTGTAGTATCCTCACCAATGCCAGAATGCCGTATGCAATCACCCTCATCGTTGCGGATATCTTCTGATACACGCTAAACCCCAACAATCCCGTTGCATTCCTCCGGCGAGTAAAATACCGACAATTGGCCTTGCAAGCTTCTACAATTTTGACGAATAGGGATCGACGCATTCGGTACCTTCGACGGAAGATGCGAGCCGGGTAGGTTGGTATCTCGGCGAAGTAGTCTCGCATGAGCCGCTCGTTGCCGTAGAAATGATTCCGGGGAATGCATAGACGACCGACTTTGGATCCTCGCCTCTTCTTCCTATGCATATCCTCGAACTCCTTCACGGCGAGGACCACTGCTGCTGTATTAAAATAAGTTGGGTGGTGCCCCAAGTGAAGGCGGAATTGCAACTAGTAGCAGTTTTCCCTCGTTTAACGAACCTAGGTTTATCGAACTAGTAGGACTTTGAAATCAACAACGAGGTGAATGTTGAAGATCTCCGGTGCTTGACCTTCAACAGACGTGGACCTGCACACACTCAACCAAAATATTTTGCCCCCAACGGCGGAAAGGTTGTCAATCTTTCCGGTCTCGCAGAAAACAAAGCGGTTAATTGTATGATGAAATATGAAAAGTGACCAGAGGAGTAATGATGATTACAAGCAAGTAAATGAGTTTGTAAACAATGTAAAAAGATGGACCGGGGGCCATGGGTTCACTAGTGGAGTCTCTCAGGTAGCACATGACAAATTTACTTGGAACTAGCTAATATGCCCGTGCTTTGCTACGGGATGCAAGTAAAAGAATCACCATGTTTTTTAATTATTTCGCATTTTTTATGTTTATAGATATGGCATACCGTTCCGTAACATATTGACTCTTATGTTTTTTTGAACGAATAGCTGTTGTAGACTCCATGACACAGATTTCCCTCTACTAAGACGAATAAGATACAATAAGAATAAGCAAAAGGTAATTATAACTTGTATTTGGAAAGATGGGGCTAATTGACGGTCACCCGTTAGGGAAGCAACGATGTGGTTGTTTTCCGACCGCATAAGGGATGGCCACGAGTACCAGAACTACTCGCCTGACCGTATGTCCCTGCTACTCGTGGCCGGCATGATCCCTTGCCGCCTCACCACCCTGACCTGCAACGAGCACCTCCTGTCGCCCTCCGGTCGGCCATCGCTCTGGTCCAGATGCCACAGGCTCTGGCTCAGCCATCCCTCGAATAGTTAAACACTCGAGACACACATAACATCTCTCTAAAGTATGTGCGCATACCAAACTCTTGATGGAACCGGCAACACACGTATTTACTAATGCAAAGAAAATAGTCCGGCTTAAATTGTTCTAAATATCTCATCCAAATTTTTACCAAATAAATTCAAAAAAATCAAACACAAATTAATGCGTATAAATAACTTGTAACCAATTGATCATGAAATTGCATAATAATAATCCGAACACTCAGATTGTCAAGTGGCTTCCCGAACTATATTGTAGACCCTGTTGGAAAATAATATTCCCTTGTTTAACTTGCAAGTATAAATAATTGACATATTTGTAAGTTCATATTTTCAATTTAAAAATATTAAGTGGTATGCTACATAGATGCGGAACAATATGCACTCTCCTAAACTTAATACCCTCACGATTACATGATGCAACCAACCAGTCTGTAATACATCATAAGCCCAGTCGGCTGATAAAAATGAACCGGCTGCAACTCCAAAAGAAAAGTTTTGGCATTGCACGAGGAGCTTGTCCTGCTCGTCTACGGCCATGCCACCCTCCTAGCCCAAGGCACATCGTAGTCATTGTCATTGTACCACGTCTTGAAACCGTTGTAGAACTGCTCCTTCAGTTCACGTGTCTCCCATTGTATGCATATTGTCATGCTCCTCCTGGACTTGTTGACAGATTTTAATGTATTGGAGTAACTTCAAGCACTTCACATGACAATTCAGTTTGGCAAGTCTCCATTACGATAGCCGTACATCCCCCAAATTAATAAGAAATACATTTCCAACTTACCTCCATGACAAATTCAATGGAATTTAACTGATTCAATTAGCTTTGAGGTGTTATTTTCCGAAAATAAAGTGAAAATTGAGTTATAACTAATTTTACAAAATCAAAACTGAACTTTGAATATTTTGATTTTATAGGTGTATAACACCATATAGCATGCCTTGTGTAATGAATGAAACTGATATTGAATGGCATACTTTTAATCCACGTGTAAAGGGTGACCGAAAGATATATCTAAGAAATAATGCACTCAATAATCAGTGGTGTAACTTGAATGTAAATCACAAAAGAAAAGTAGCATACCATGAACTCTCGCTCTTGTGTGAGCTTCTACTTCTCAAATAAGGGAGGTTGCGGCTTCTTCTTCTTTATGTAGAACGTAGTCCCTCAACTATAACTGAAAAAATGATTAATAAGAACTTGATGCAAGTTTACAATAAAATCTGCATGCACATAGAACCTTGTTGGAACTTGGGAAGATGTAAGCCCCTACCCTAATATACGCTCATGAAACAAGCAAGCATATTCAGATCACAGGGATCATTCTCTTGGTCTCACAGGAAACAACAGGGCATGCAACCAGGCTAAGGTTCAAGAACCTGATGGCGGCAGCCAGGCAGATCAGTTGTGTGCTCATCAGTCATTGCAGACACGACCTGATAACGTTCATCATGCAAAATCAGGGAAACAGTAGTGTGTTTCCATGTACTTACTGTTATGTAGCAGCAAATACTCATAAGGGATAATCCATTCTATTATTACTGTCAAATTGGAATGTGTCCTAGGCTCCTAGGAGGCAGCGAGATAATATGGCTGTGAAATTAAAGATTCAGTACTTTTTTTTTTGCGAAAACAACCCGGATCTATTAGCCTTTCACGGAAGTACACAGGACCTTACAAAGTAAAGAAATTACAAAGAGGTCCTCCAAGAGCTCATCTTCAACCACCGACGCGGACCGGGGACGCGCCGCCGCGCTGCCGCCGCCGCTCCCACGCAGAGCCGACGAGAAACCTTGTTCAACAGGCAGAGTCGATGCAGACGGGAAGTCGCCTATCTCGGCCACAGCGTACCCGCACGACGACGGAGAAGAAGAGCCGAGCACCGCCGTGAAAGGGGAGTCACCTCCCTTGCCGAGAAGCCAGGGAGAGGAAGAACCGGGCATCCTCCAACATACCTTAGCAGGCCCCCATCGCCGCCGGAGGAAACGACGATGAAACGACGGCAGGGCCCAAGGACAGGATCTCCACCGCACGCAGTCGTCCGCGTCGCCGAGACGACCACGAGGGAGAACTCCCACACGTCCGCCGCCGATGTATGAGACACCGGCGAGAAGGAGCTCAGACGGGGGAGGACACCAGGCCGTATGCGCCGCCGCCGCTCCCACAGAAACGCCGACGCCGGCCACACTACTCCCAACCCTATTTACATCCCAGACACACAGATCCAGGGTTCCCCCACCCTTCCACCGCCGGAGCGGACGGAGAAGGAGGAGGGAACCCGCGGCGGCGCCGGGCAAACGGGGGGAAACGAGGGCTCCCTTTCCGCCTCTCTGAACTGTAGCAAGGGGGAGGGGGAAGGGACAACGACCAGTTAAAGATTTAGTACTTGAACCAACGCAATCACAGTTTGATGCATGCCAAGACCACACACTGCACAACTGACTGAACATGTCACTATGAAGAATAAAGTTCACGAGAAAAATAAATAAAGATGTAATAAAGGTTTTCACCTTGATAATTTGTTACAGTTGATAAACTTCATTTTCACTATGAAAAAGATGCTACATGGATGAATATTACATGAGACAAGGTAGAGAGTCAATATAATAGAATTATATTCGCAGACAACACTTTCCATTACTTTGAAGATTCCAAGTAAGTATAAGGATACTATGCAAGATATTTACAAATAGATGAACAATTGGTTTACAAGTAAATATAAAGATAGTTATTTAAGTTTTATACTCAACCGATGCTCTGCAGCCAACCTAGAAAGTGTACATTATAATATTTTAAAGCTGCTGAACAATTAGATAGAACTGAATAAGATCAGTTCTTTATCCGATTAACCAAATCCAAAGATTTGTCAACATAATAAGCCGCAAACTAATTGGGGCAATTTCTCAGTTTGTCTAATTATAGTTCTACGAACATAACCATTTTGAAAAGAACACGGACCCAAATTGTAATAAGCAAGAACTAAATATCGCTTAAGCCATGGCATAGAAGAAAACAGAAGAAGAGGAAGAGACAGGGAGCTCATCACAATGACCACCCAATGGCATCCATGGGCGTGGCATAGATATTGTTTGCTCGCCCAGGGCCGCATGCTCATCGATCAGCATGTGCATGCAGTCATGGAATCTGTAACAAATAGTTTCAGTTGTGCAAAAAATAACAACAAACATGCAGAGGGCACAAACACAGAATGTATATATGTGCCCAAGATTTTTTTGCAGCCAAACAATAACTTCAATTTTCCTGTACACATTGTACCCAATACACAAAAGCGAAAACACACTTTATGCATGCTTATCAGAGCACCCAAATAATAAAATTGATGCGAACTTATTACCCCTAACTGGATGTCTTACCTGTAGATTCTGAACGGTGTGCACCTCCATCCATCAAGTATAACAAACTTCTGAACCTCCAGAAATGATGCAACGATACAAAGATCAGATTCTGGAAATAGTTAAGGAGAGAGGAAAACAAATCGAGCCCTGAAACAGAGAATTAGGGAGATAAGAGGATTGTTCATGGAATATAAGATAACACCACATGTAATCTTCACATTAAATCAATCACGTTCATGGAATTCACAAACGGTGCGAGCTAATGAGTATGACAGTGCATATTGTATGAATGGTAAGATCTTTTCATCCAGTACATGGACACAGCCTATTATCTTAAACCTTTGCTGGCATCAGAACATAAGCATGAGCATCCTAATTGAAGAAGAATTTTTTTCGAACAACTATATAACAAACAATGGATGTCGTTCATTGGATATAAGTCTGCTGCCTACAGGAGAGGAACTTTTTTGCTATTGTGAAATATATTAAGGTCTTTCTCCTTCCATAGGAAATATCAAGCAGTTGCTAAGTTGTTGCCACAGAACTAAGCCATTTACAGGCACGAGAAGAAAGACATAATATTAACTTGTTGTATCAATACCTTATTGGCACATGGAGTAGGCTCGGCTGCATCTGCGGGATGACAGGGAACCCACTGGTATAGGGGGACATCATTGTGGCCGCGACAAAAGTAGAGAAAGGGTAGCCGTTTGCAGCTGCAGTTGCTGCGGGAAGATCGGCCAAATTCAGGCAGCACATCCCCACGACCATTTTTTCTCTCCTCATCAAAAGATTGCAAATTCAGAAATATAGTAGCACAGAGGGCATAAACCGCTTTGCAGCTTCTCCTGGTTTTCTCAAGTTCATCAATGTTTCACTGGAACCTACACTTGTACAGGAAAAGCAGGTGGGAAGCTATGGCTGGGTTGGTGGAGAGCTAAATCCAGAGTGAAATAGGGATTAAAGGTTCAGCTAGGCACTGGAGTTACCGCGCCCGTGGTCGCCATCACGCTCGTGCTGAACACCATGGCGGCCTGACGAGACCGGCGGCAGCGGCCTCGGGAGGCCAGGAGCTCCACGCCGGCCTTGAAGCCGCTGGCGAAGTAGATCGAGCCGGCGGCCTCAAATCGCTGGGTCGCCGGCATCAGTGTCCTCGGGGCTCCCTGGCGGGAGGCCTTCTCGAGGGGAATTGCGCGACTTCCGTGTTGGAGAACACCCGACTCTCCTGCCACTCGCGAGATGGAAGAGAAAGGGTGTGGGAGGCGAGATGCAAGCCGCCGGAGCGGTGCTGCAAGCCACCGGCCGCCGCATCCCTGCCTAGGGTTAAGGCTAGGAAGCGCCGCCGCCGCCGTTGTCGGAATTAGGCATGGAGCCCTCCCAGTGCCGAGCTGAGGAGATCCGATTCAGCTGCATGCCAGCAATACCTCCGCTCCTCCGCCCCGCACCTCGACGATGGATTCACCATGCACCGACCGCCGGATGTTGGAACGATTTGGGGGGTTTGGGTCAGCCTGAGGTTTGGGAACGTCTTGGAGGTTGGTGAGACTGGGAGAGAGTCACGGACGGAATCGGGCGATGGCTGTTTTTTCGTCAGTTTTGCGCGGAATCACCGGTGAGGCCGTGCGGGATTGAGGGCGACGGGGGAAGGACGAAATGGGACGACGTATTGGCAGACTAAGGAACCAATTTGTCTTTTGAGATAGGAGAGATGGTAGAAATATCATGTATAGGTAGATATGGTGGACTCAGCTGGCAAGAAAGTTTGGCTTTGGGGATTGGATGCACGAGTGAACCATACACTCAGTACGAATTTTTAGGCATAGCAAAAAGGGCGTTTGAAGTAAACATCTAACAATAACCGGTAACAGAACAACATAAGATATTTACCGGTCATAACCATAAAAACTCTACACCGTCTCTCTTGTTGACCAAACAATTCTTTTGATGGAAAGATTAGCACTATGAATTAACAACTGTGAAAAAACACACAATTTCAAGCTTTTAACGATATTTATTTACTAATCAATTCCACTCAAATAACCAGCAAGTTTAAGCATTCAACTTAACATCTCAAAACAATTGAGAAGCATCAAGTATCCACACCATGATCTACAAAACTATGCAGGCACTCTCCAACAAGTATAAGTGAAGAATAAGAGAGTTTAACTTAACAAATAGCAGCTCTAAATAAGATAAAAGCTAAAAGCGAGAGCTTACTATAAAACAGACAGTAGCTAAGAATACTCAAAAAGATATAAGCGAAGCAAAGGAGTATTCTAACGAAAAAGCGGAGCGTGTCTCTCTCCCATACAAATAAAGGTAGGATCCAACAAAGATATGACCAGCAAACAAACAAACAAAACTGAAACTAAAAAGACACTCTAAGCATAGCACATAATATTTAAAATGATAAAAACGAAGTTCAACGAAAACGACCTTATGATAATCGATGAAGATGAGGGGATGCCTTGGGCATCCCCAAGATTTGACTCTTGATAGTTCTTGATATTCAGAGATGGTGCAATGGGGGCATCCCCAAGCTTGAGCTCTGATCCATCCTCGATTTTTTCATATTCCTCTACTTTGGAACTTAAAAACTCTCTTCACACAAAACTTCTCATAATTTGATTAGAGGGTTAGTGCTCATAAATTAAAATGCACATGTGTTCAACTCATTACAAATTGCAAACAAACTTTATTGGGCATTAGCTACTGTTTACTAAGCCTCAATGTGGCACTCCACCCCTAGAGTATCACATATGAGGATGGTAAAGAGACAAATGCAAAATAAAAGCAGAATCTGTCAAAATCTGAACAGTCTGTAAAGATCGAATTTTTCGAGCCACTTCTGCAGCTCAAATCAAAAAACTTAAAACTAAAGAAATATAGATAAAAGCATCAGGCTTTCTGTAAACAATTATCAGAAAAAGATAAAATTCTGGAGATTTTAGGATTTTCGTGCAACAGGCGCACAGAATCTGTTTTTGGACAGCAACACAATACCTCGCACTTTCAATGCATTAGAGGCTAAACTTGACACAAAAAACCAAAATATAAAGATACAATAAAGTTGCTACAGAGGTAATAACTTCATGAATCAAGAAAAGCAAAAAGCAAACTGAAAATAAAAGATGGGTTGCCTCCCAACAAGTGCTTTTCTTTAACGCATTTTAGCTAGGCGCAATGCCAAATATCAAGTTTTTTCGGAGGCCTTTGCAATATCAAGAGCGTAGCTTGACCTTATGATTGATTCAAAAGGAAACTTCTTTCTATTTCAAGGGAAGTTTTCCATCCCTTTTTAAGGGGGAACTGAAACCTTATATTTACCTCTTTCATATCAATAATAGCACCAACAGTTCTCAAAAACGGTCTTCCCAAAATAATTGGACAAGAAGCATTGCACTCAATATCCATAACAATAAAATCAACAGAAACATAATTATCATTAACAACAATAAGGACATCATCAACTCTACCCAAAGGTTTCGTTTTAGAAGAATCAGCAAGATGAACATTTAAATAGCACTCTTTCAAATGATTTAAATCAAGCATATCATAGAAACTTTTAGGCATAACGGAAACACTTGCACCAAGATCACATAAAGCATTGAAATCAAAGTAATTTATTTTCATCTCTTTGATCTGTAGTGGTTCTAATTTTCAAAATTTCAACATCATGAGCAAGAACGTCTACTTTAGAGACTAGACTATCTAGTTTTTCCAACTTCTCTTCAACAGTTCTGTTAAAAGCTTTTTGCGAAGTGATAAATTCCTTTAAAACATTTTCAAGATCAGAGGACATATTCTTATTAGGATTATAAGAATTAGCATAGGAATTACCATAAAAGTTGCCATTATTGGGAGGATAAGACTTGTAGTTATTACTACCAAAATTATTTCGATAAGCATTATTGTTGAAGTTGTTTCGATTAATAAAATTAACATCAACTTGATCATTTTCTTGGGAAATTAATGAAGAAAGTGGAACATTATTAGGATCAATATTAGACTGATTGGTAGCAATCATAAACATAATCATATCAACCTTATCACTCAAAGAGGAGATTTCCTCAACAGAATTTACCTTCTTACCACTTGGAGCTTGTTCGGTGTGCCATTGTGAATAATTTGTCATCATCTCATCCAAGAGTTTAGTTGCTGCACCTGATGTTGTGGACATGAAGGTGCCTCCCGCGGCCAAGTCCAAAAGGTTCCTTGAAGAAAAATTCAAACCTGCATGAAAAGTTTGGATAACCATCCACATAGTTAATTCATGCGTGGGACAATTCTTAACCATAGATTTCATTCTCTCCCAAGCTTGAGCAACATGTTCATTATCAAATTGTCTAAAGTTTATAATGTTACTACTTAATTGTATGATTTTAGCAGGTGGATAATATTTTCCAATAAAAACATCTTTGCATTTAATCCAAGAATCAATGCTATTTTTAGGCAAAGACAATAACCATTCTTTTGCTCTCCCTCTCAAAGAGAAAGGGAAAAGTTTCAGTTTTATGATGTCACTTTCTACCTCTTTATACTTTTGCATATCACATAACTCAACAAAGTTATTTAAATGAGAGGCGGCATCATCAGTACTAGCACCAGAAAATTGCTCTTTCATAACAAGATTTAGCAAGGCAGGTTTAATTTGATAAGATTCCGCTTTAGTAGCGGGTGGAGCAATTAAAGAGCATATAAAATCATTGTTATTAGTGGTAGTAAAGTCACATAACTTGGTGTTTTCAGTAGAAGACATAACGATAAGATAAAATAACAAGACAGGAATAAAGACTACACTAATTTTTTTGGGTTTTAAAATTTTGAAACAGGAAAATAAACTAAACAAGATATAAAGCAAGCAAGACAAAAACAAAGTAAAGAGATTGAGAGTATGAGACTCCCCTTGCTGTAGCTCCAAAGTCCCCGGCAACGGCGCCAGAAAAGAGCTTGCTGCTGTATTAAAATAAGTTGGGTGGTGCCCCAAGCGAAGGCGGAATTGCAGCTAGTAGCAGTTTTCCCTCGTTTAACGAACCGAGGTTTATCGAACCAGTAGAACTTTGAAATCAACAACGAGGTGAATGTTGAAGATCTCTGGCGCTTGACCTTCAACAGACGTGGACCTGCATACACTCAACCAAAATACTTTGCCCCCAACGGCGGAAAGGTTGTCAATCTTTCCGGTCTCGCAGAAAACAAAGTGGTTAATTATATGATGAAATAGATGAAATATGAAAAGTGACCAGAGGAGTAATGATGATTAAAAGCAAGTAAATGAGGTTGTAAACAATGTAAAAAGATGTACCGGGGGCCATGGATTCACTAGTGCAGTCTCTCAAGTAAATAAAATATGCATGTGATGGGTGAACGGATTACAGCTAGGCAATTGACAAGATCATGACACAAACTTAATTTAGCTATGACAAAAAGGACATGATAATATTTATCGAGGCATCACGACAAGGAACAAAGACCGTTGATTCCAACTGCGTCTTTGTCTAAAAAGTCCACCGTGGGATCGCTATCCAGCCTGTCACCCAACGGTATTAAGTTGCAAGCAACAGACAATCGCATTAAGTAAAGTGCATGAACTAAGCAATACTAATATCAAAAGAGACATTAACACCAGCTGTTTTACCTTTAGTAGCAACAGCACACCCTCGCCCTTAGACGTTTCTGTCACTCGTGCCCAGGAACAAAAAGGGGGCATGAACCCACTATGTAGCATAGATACCCTCTCTTGGAGATACACACAATCACTTGGCCAAAGTAACTACGCACATCAGAGAGCATGCAAGATCATAAATTACTCATATAAGAATCATGCACAATCTGAACATAACTTCATAATCAATCGGATCCCAGCAAACACATCACATAGCATTACAATAATCGATCTTGATCATGTTAGGCAGCTCACAAGATGATAAGACATAAAGCAGAAAAGAGAGACTACCAACTAGCTACTCACAAATCATCCTGGAGTAAGGCATGACGATGAAGAGCCTTCCGGGATCGATCTCCCCTCCGGCAGAGTGCCAGGATCAGCTTCAGATTGGACCCCGAACTAGGATTTTCAGTGAAGGCGCGTCGGGGTCGAGTTTCTGGAAAATAATGGTCGCCCTCATATTTTTAGGTTATTTCTGATTTTATAGGCGTCGGAGGGGGGCGAGGAGGTGGACCGCGGGCAGGGGCGGGTCCCACCCGCGGGTCCCCCCTAGGCCACGGCAGGAGGCCGCCTGCGCCCTGTGGGTCGCCTCCGAGGCTGCCCTTCGGACTCCGTCTTCATATTGGCGTAAAAATAATCTCCGTAAATTTTGGTCAAATTCCGAGAATATTTCCAGAAGTAAATTTCTGAAACAAAAAGACAACAAAAACAGGAACTGGCACTGGGCATCTTGTCAATAGGTCAGCCCGACAAAATGCATAAAAATGATATAAATAATAGTAAAAACATGTGACAATATCACAAAACTAGCATGGATCACTCAAAAATTATAAATACGTTTGAGACATATCAACCACCACCGCCATTTGCTGCCGGTGGTTGGCGAGCAACATCTCAACGTCCGAGTCGTCGGACGAGGACGAGTCCTCGAGCAAAAATTGGTCGCACGGGCTCAAGTCCATCTAAAACAAACACGGGAAGAAAAATCAGCAACAAATCGACCGGGATCGAGCGGAAAGTCATTCACCGACGGATCCGTGCAGCGGCGGAGATTGGACGGGGAACGACCGGAATCGAGGGCGGACGAGTTGGATCCGGTGCGGCGGTGACTCGACGGGAGCATATGGCGGGAAATGCCGGTATTGAGGGCGGCGGGGTGGCGGCGGCGACGACTCGGGGGGGAAAGAGGAACTATCTGGCGCGGAGCTTAAATGTCCCTTCCGCCAACGCCTCGCAGGTTTTCCAGGGCAACATCGGTTCGGAGGGGAAAACTGCGTATACTCGGTTTCGAGGGGAAAATTCTCGGGCGCCGGAAAAACTTTTTACGGTTCGGTCACTTTTTCGGTCGCTGTTCCGTCTCAGTTTTTCCTCGCGTAAACCGTATCGGGCGGTTATTTTTTCAGTTCCGCGTTTTTACCGTCACTATGCTCTTACCACCGTTTAAGTTTCTTTCATTGCACCATATGTCAAAATAGCTTGTGCCGGTTTTTTTGGGGCTAGCATGACGGTCTAGAGACACGATAAACCGGCCCAGGTCGGACCAACGAGTTTGATAACGGATAGCGGGAGTCTATCTTCCTCACGAGTTGGGGTTCATCACGGCAACCCTTATTTTCTCTCCACCCTAGCTGTCGTTTGATCGTTTCTTTGTCTCGCCGGTCGCTCCGGCGACGCCCGCCGCCAGGCATCCATCTGCCCGTCTATCCCTCCCATCCTAGCATCTCCAACCTCGCATCGTTTGATTTTTCCTTGTCTCGCCGAGCCGCCGCGCACGCTGCCTGTTCGACAGAATGCCTCCTAGGAAGAAGCACAAGAGTGCGCCGCCAGTGAGCGTCGTCGATCGTATCGGCGCCCTCCCCGACAGCATGCTCCAGCACGTGATGTCCTTCCTCCCAGTTCAGACGGCCGTGCGAACTTGCGTGCTCGCCCGGCGCTGGCGCCACCTCTGGAGGTCCACCACGGGCCTGCGCATCGTTAACCTTCACAACGAACGCTCAGGTGAACTCCGATTCCTCCGAAAGTTCGTGGACCATCTGCTGATCCTGCGTGAGCGCACCGACCTGGACACCGTTGAGATCAAATTCGGTGCCTACTCAGAAGACGACGTGGCCTATGTGAACCTATGGATCCGTTTCGCTGTGATGTACAAAGTTCGGGTGCTCACCCTTCATGTCTCCTATACAAATTTCTACCTGCACGACCTGCCTCTCGTCTCTCGGCATCTGAGAACATTGGACCTTTATGGTCTAGCCCTACGAAAGAACACTCTTGATTTTGCTAGCTGTCCAGCATTGGAGAATCTGAAGATGAATCGCTGTGAAATCTATGCTGCTAGGATATCGTCCCGTTCCCTGAAGCATTTGAACATCAAGGACTGCCGCTCAGACTTGGATTGCCGGGTTCGTGTTTCTGTTTCTACTCCGGGCCTTGTATCTCTGAAACTAGTTGGCTTTCTGTTTAGAACGCCTTTTCTTGAAAACATGGCGTTGCTAGAGCGTGCATGCGTGTATCTTACCGAATATTGCCAAGATGTCTGTTGGAAGTATGGTGTTTTCTGTGGAGCCAATGGTAATGCATGTGCGCATTGTGTTCGTATCAATGACGATTGCAGCAGCGGCTGTGTGCTTCTGGGTGGTATCTCAAGTGCTAAACACCTCGAGTTGCTATCTGAAAGTAGAACGGTATGGCACTCGTCTTGAAACCTTTATGTTATGCCCTTTTTGTGTTCCATTATATACATCGTTGCTGGACATATAGGCAATAAACATATCACATATGCATTGCCACCAATTGTGGGGTCTTAAATCATCATCTCAAATTCTCTTGTTTACCTTTTGTATTTTTCCCAGTTATTTTTTACAAGAGATTTGAAGCATTGCCCTGCATTTAGCAAGTTAAAGACTTTATTACTCAACGAGTACTGGTGCGAGGCTCCTGACTTCGCTCCACTAGCTTGCATTCTGAAAAAATCACCAGTTCTAGAGAAGCTTACTCTTCAACTTTTTTCCGAGGTACAAATCTTCTAACTGGGAAATTTCTGCATCGTTACAGTTATTATCGATTATTCATCTTGGCAAAATGTTTCTGCTTACCACAGGGACCAAACCATAAATTTGAAATGAAAGGAAGCTACAGATCAACGGAGAGATCGTCTGCAATATCAGAGCACCTTAACATAGTTGAAGTCAAGTGTAATGTGGTTGACGAGAAGATTCACCAAGTTTTGGAGTTCCTGTGTGCATTTAACATACGTAAGATAACTAATGACACTTTCCATGCTCTTTATGTGCTGAAACTTGCTTTCAGATGTGGGAGACAAACTAAGAAAGCAAGCAGTGAAAGCAAGTTTATGTACGCCATAATTGTGTCACAAATATAATCGGTACAGATGCTAAATTGTTTGAAGCATGAGAAAATCGGAACCACGTTTTGTGAGGCGCAGAAAGGAATGACAATAATATCCAATTTATTTGGAAAGGATGCTTAATTTAACTGTGTTTCAGAAACAGTTAGTGTAACTCAAGATGTGGACATGTCGATTAGTTGTGCTCTTGTGAGCACTAGCACAAATTTCCGAATCAATTAGCTCAGAGTAACGATACAGTATCTTCGCATGGATATTAGCTCTGAATAGTAACTCAAGTGTGTGCAGCAAAACAATATTATGGCCCATTGTGTTGTTGAATAGTTGGTGCTAACCAATAATAATTTTTATAGGCTCGTCAGATATGAGCAGCTCCTTGCTCTTATGAGCTAAATTATTTGGCACTCTGTTTGCTTGTGGTTCCTCATTTTGTTCCTGGAAAATCTTTACAGTTTTTAACTTTTTATTATAACATTTGTTTAAAACTTAACATCTGTTAACATTTCTGGTAGTGCGTCTCATCATTGCTTATTTTCTATTCCTTGGCCATGAATTGTCTATGACACTTTCTGCATTCTCATTGAGGAGCAGTTTAGCTAGAAGTTTGTGCCCAGATTCATGATCAGATAAGTTGCACATGGTAAAATAAATATCTTCTGTACTTGCAGAACAGCAGAAGTCTGTTCCAACACCTTCATTTTCATCAAGTAACCATACATTTTTCACTTCTGAAGATAATTCACCAGACTCTTACATTATGTTTTCATGCATGTACAGGATTCAATTCCGAGTAAGGGTGAGAAGATCTGGTTTGTCGGTGGAGCGGACATCTCTTCACTATTCAGAGACGCAAAGGGTTAAGCATATATGATGTGACAGTGTTTCCATATTTTTCTACTCAGGGACGGTGTACAATCCGCAATATATAAGTCGTGAACTCTAGAGTGACTCCTATATAAGTCGTGAACTCTAGAGTGACTCCAGAGCACCTAGTTGATGTGGCACTTGTTTTATCCTGCCATGTTATTCGTATTACATTTGTGGTTTATGCTGAATTTATTCGGCCCCTGGATTGGTTACTGCTCACCTAGGTTTTTTTTTTTTTGCCTGCGGCATATAACTTGTTCCGTTATGATGCGATCTGTTATTTTATCTCTTATGCCAAGACCTGGATTTTGGCAGAATCGAAACAAGAAATGAAGCGTTAGTTGCATAAATTGGACTTGTCTATTTGATCTCATTGACCTATCTGTTCTGCGTTCCTACGCAGAGAAAACTGAAAAATAGCTCCAGTCCTAACATGTTCATTGTGAAAGAATTTAGATCAAATCATTTTCCGCACGCGCACGAGATAGTTTGGAACCCCTGTAGTCATTGCTTAATTTCTGCCCATGATTCTGAACAATTTCCGCCAAGTAACTACAGAAGGACATACAACCTATCGTATAGCTTGTCGAGTAGCCCGAAATAAGCATATGTCCATTTCTTCATGAAGAGAAGTCCAACAAATACCATCCAAGCTCCCGCCGCAAAACCAATAATTGATCGTAAAAAAAAAAATCTAGTTGAGACAAACCATCTTCAAGCATCTTGTTGGATCTTCGTTAGTTATCATTCAAGAGTTGGCAATCCTGGAACGGAGAAAAGGCTTTACACATATGTCCGCATACAACACCAGGGATGAGGATACAAGCTGTTATCTGGTTGGTTCGACTAAACCCAAATGCATCTCGGTGATTTAAGGAAAAACATACCTTATAGTCAGAGAACTCGCATAATAACATCTTCAACAAGAATTGGACCGAAATATAGTCAACAAATCAATAAGCCCTATCTGACCAGATGTAAAAATATATAAGTAATGGAATGTAACACTGCAGTAGAATCATTCCAATGTAAGTCAAGAATGAGAGCAGTACCTCTAATTTCTTCTCAGGGATACGAACAATCTTGTTCCATTCAGGACCTTCCTTCCTTTGAAGCTGGATCTCGAGCTCCGGATGGCACCTCGACAACAAAACAGTCTGCACAGAAGTTGGCAGGCCATCTTCGGGGAGAAACCTCATCATTGGGCACCCACATACGACCAATTTCTCGAGAGATCCCACTGTGTTCAAGTCAGATGACAATGAGCAAAAACTGTAACAATCTGCGACAACTAACTCTCGGAGAGCGCTAAGATTCCTAAATCCATCCAGTGAAGCCAGATCATTGCAATCTCTTGTGATTGTGTGTTTTCTGTGATGCGGATGAGTCCGTTGAACACTTGTTTATTAAGTGTCCTTTTGCTCGAGATATTTGGAGATTAGTGCATTTCACTTTCAATGTTTACCCACCTACGAGCATTGCGAATTTGTTTGGTAGTTGGTTAAATGGAATAGACAAAATTACAAAAGCTCGAATTCGAATTGGTGTTGCGGCCATATTATGGGCTATTTGGAATTGTAGGAATGATATTGTTTTTAACAAATCAAATTCCATTCATTATTTGCAGGTAATACACAAGGCATGCTATTGGATCCACTCATGGTCTTTCCTACTTCCTGCGGACCAACGTGGGCTTATGGATGCCGGATGTACACGCATGTTGACGGTGGTGCGGGCTATCTTCAGCCGGGGTGGTTGGTTTCATCCTAGACGCTTAGATGCTTAATAATATCATCCTGTTTGAGTGGCTGATCTTTGTAGCCACCTTAAGTGACCCATGAATTGTGTACTCTGGAATGTTTAAATAATTGCGGATGGCTGTGTGCATCTTTTGGATGCAGAGGCCGGGGATCCGCACCCCTTTATCTAAAAAAAAGATCATTGCAATCTCTGATGGTTATAGTTGCCAAAGCAGCGAGGTGGTGGGGTCCAGAAGCAAATGACAACGAGGTCATCAAATGGCAGCAATCGAGCACCAACGTCGAGAGGCAAGTTAGGCCTTGCAAATACCTTGGTAACAAGCTGTGATGAACATTGCTTTGAGATATTTCAATGTAGCAAAGAGATGGAGGAAGTAAATGTGTGTCCAGCTGGTCCTCAACAACTTCTGTGCTAACGGATGATAGTAACGTCGAACAGTTGTTGATCCTGAATACCTCAAGGGACCCAAGTCTGTGAAATCCATCGGCTGGCATTGGATCTGTACAGTTCTTCATGTTCAGCTCAGCGACATAGTTGAGTTGCTCAGTATTGAGGTCACTCAAGAAGCTGTAGGAGCTAACTAGAAAGATAAACTGTGAAGCAGTTGCAATCAGCGAGTCGATTAAACAAGAAAATGGCAGGGAATCAGATGATATTTCGACTTCAACTCTTGGTTTTGCTCTCAAGGTTGGTATTTCCCCAAGCTTAGGACACTTGGATATGTGCAGTCTTTCAAGACATGGGAGCAGAGATGAACCATCTTCCGTTCCAGACCAGCCTTCCCAGTTGAGCATGCCATCAAATACTATGTCTTCCAAAACTGGAAATCCCTTTATGTCACCATTCCCATAGAATTCTTGACCTATCTGCCTGACAGCATGCATGCCTCTTAGTTCAAGATATTTAAGCAGAGGAAGCTGACCAAAAGGGGGCAACTGTACCCAACCCATGCAGCTCTCAAGAACTAGAGAACTCAATGCTGTTAGCCAATTCCTCTCAAACCAGTTGGGTGACCTCATCCCTCTATATCCAATGATCTTCAGCTGTTCAAGATAAGGGTGAGGCCTAAGGGCACTGAGCACATCATAATCAGAATCACAAGTTAGATCCCTTGCACTGATGCTCCACTCGAGTTCCAAATATTCGATATGCTCTTTGCAATCTAGGCAGGCATTAACTGCATCTTGCTGATGTTCAACATTCTCAAGAGATCTAATTTTCAACTTTCCTACGATATTTTTAATCTCCTTCAGCTCACCTAGTCTGTAGCCACTTTCCTTCCTCACATGGAACTCCCCTACACCATGAAGAGTTTGTCCTCCGAAACCAGATATTGTGGCGCCGCCAACATTGAAAAGGAAAGCTTTTCTTAATTTGAGAAGGTTCCTCTTCATCTTTGCAGCAGGAAGGTTAACACATTCACTTTCCCGGCACGAGTGCCCGCTTGTGACCAAAACCTCCAGGTGGTAAAGCCGAACTAATGGTATTTTTCGTGGCCTCTTAGGAACTCGAAAAGCAAAATAGCGCAGATGTTTAAGACCTTGCACTGATGTAGGCAGCCTGTCCAGGCAACAACCGCTGAGGTCTAGCACACGGATGCTCTTGCACTTGTTGAATACATCATCTGGAAGGGACAATTTTAAGCAAGGAAATGTTTTCTTCCAAACAATCAAGGTACGCAAATTTCTTAGCTCTGTTTTCTTCATGCCACCTAACAGATTTGCTGATATCGATACATGGCGAATGTTTGGTGGGATCGCCTTTTGTTGTTTTTCATTTTCAACCCTGACATACTCATCCTTGGAGACATTCCGAGCCAAGTCATTGATCAAATCATGCATGAAATACTCTGTAGGAAGGCCAAACAATGAGCGCTGAAAGAATGATCTTTGCACAAGTTCATCGAAGTAGCCCTTTGCTACATCCTCAATATCTGAATCAGTCTCATATGGATCCTCCTTCTGTACAAAACCCTGTGCAATCCACATTTCAGTGAGCCTTTTAATATCAAAGCGCCAGTCCTTAGGGAAAAGGCTGCAGAAGCTAAAGCATAGCTTCAATTGGACAGGTAGGTGTTGATAACTCAACCTGAGAACCTTCGTAACATCATCAGATAAATCACTCTCTAGAACTCTCTTCCAGTGGTTGACATCTAAATCAGCACTCAACAGGCGGCCGATTATCTTTGCTGCTAGAGGCAAACCATTCAATCTGTCACAAATCTCTACTCCTATTTCCTTGAGTTCTGGAAATTATCCTGGATATTTCTCACCAAAGGCACAGTTTCTGAATAGCAACCAGTAATCATCTTTGTCCAATCCTTCCAAACGTAAAGGGGGTGTCCTAGCACCTAGGATACTGCAAGCTTTGTTGGCTCGAGTTGTCACCAAAATCTTCGACCCTTCCAGTCCAGTATTTAAAGAAGACAAGACTTTGCTCCATAGTAATTCATTCTCCCATTTTGTTCTGTCCTCATCATACCAAACATCATCCAGTATGAGGAGAAACTTCTTTCCTTCTATCTTTTCACGAAGAGCATTCTGCAACTTATCAAATTCAGTAACAGTCTGATAATTTGCATCAGTTAAAGACTCCAAAATTTCCCTCGTTAATCGTATCTCATCATAAGTATCAGATACAGAAACCCACATCCTGAGACTGAAGTTCATGCGTATCTGTTCATCTCTGAATGCCAACTGTGCAAGGCTAGTCTTCCCAACCCCACCAACACCTACAATGGATATAACATTAGGGAGGCTTGAGTCACCACTGGGTACTATAGGTGCAGTACTGAGTCCGGGTGCATTACTTTCACTTATCTCAAACAACATATCTCTCAGCTTATCAAGCTCATCTCTTCGACCATATATATGGTGATTTTCCTTCAGAGGGGAAGTTACACGCAGCCGTGTTACCGGCAATAACTTTGCAGTAGCATTGTCAAAACTAACTACCTTCAGCAAGGTATCTGCTGTCCTTTTGACCTCACCTAATTTCTCCAAAATATCTGCTAGCTTCCGCCGGAAACTGTCGGTGCCGATCAAACGTTTACCCAAGTAAATACAGGATGAGGTGACACGACTCACCGCAGATTGGCTATCAACCTTGGACTCGAGGACCATGTACTGGAAGCTGTCTAGCACATCAACAGCGCCGTAAATGGCGTCTTTAAGCTTGCTTAGCAGCCTCCTCTGGTTCCCATCCTTGATCTCCCGCTTCTCAATGACATCCACAATGGTCAGGATCTCCGTAAGGGTGGTGTCAAGGCGTTCAAGGTCCTTCTCCTGATCTTTCTTCCAACTAAATTGCCCCCTTATGTAGGCCAAAGCGGTGTCCTGCATCTCCCGTATGATTGGCGACAAGAACCATCCCGTAACAGCTAGTTCAGCGCCCATTTTGAGAGGAGGCCGGCCGGTATTATTCCTACAAATCGCAAGATATTCGATTCCAAAGAAGAGTGAAGTTAACAAGAAACAAATTATGAACAGATGCAAAAATATGAAGAAAGGGAAGTTAGAAACCTGAGACAAAAATTAGGGGCAGATGGATGTGATCTTGTCTTTCAGCCACAACTGGGAGAAGAAAGATGATTGTGCTCAGTTGGTCTGGTGAGAGAGACAGGACTAGAAGAAAGCTGTGCATGTGGGGCAGTAAGAGAAGAAAAGTCATCTTTCGATACTATATATATATATATATATATATAGCTAAAAGTTTTCGTATGAACAAACATTGGAGAAGTAGTAATTTGTGCCGTCCGTGGCCATCCTGATCCCTGCAGCTGCGTGGTCCAAACTTTTCCTTGAATACGTTTTGTGATTTTTCGAAGGTGCCACTTATTTCCCCTTTCGTTCGTGGGCCACTTGAAGTCACAGGTCATAGCCTTTCCTAGCCCCGTTTCGTAGCCCTTCTCCACCGTCACGAGCGACGGCTCCATGGGCAAGATTCGGTGCCCTCGCGTATGTAAAAGGCATCGCCATATCAGCTCCTCCAATACCACTAGCCATGGACGGCGGCGAGGTCTCTCTTTTGTGCGACTGCTGCGAGGCGCTAGTCCACCGACGGCGAGACCATGGGCGCCCCTTCCTTTGTTTCACAATGGGATAGGTTTGATTGGAACGAGGAGAATTCGCCGCATGAGGAACCCATGGCCGAGAGGGTTAGTATTTCTTCCCTATGCTCAGTTCGTTGTTTCCCATCCCCGATCTGGATTTTGACTGATGCAGCCTTTGCATCGCCTCTCTTTTCCTGCTGGTCGCCCTGATCCCCTGCCACCAATTTGCCAAATGGGCCACAAGCCCGCGCCAGCGCAGCACGGCCACCATGCGCCGACCACGACACCAATGCCCCAACTCCGGCTGGACGCCTGAACCGAGCCGCCGCGTCACCATGGTCGCGCCCCAGAAAACGACGTGACCCTAGACCTCCACCGTTGCAACCGAGCCCGGCCGGCGTAGTCCCTCCTCCCGCAACCGGTGGCGCCTCTCCTGCAGCTACCTGCAGTGCTCCCCCGTTCATCTAAAGTGGCTTGCTAATGGGGAATCGAAATTAGATTGACGATTGCCTTGCGTTCTTTTTTTCCTAAGTTCCATGCTATCCTCTCTGTTTAGATCTTCCAGATTTGGGGCAAAAATCATAGTCCCTTCAATTTGGATACTAGATTTTTGTGTCGATTCTGCAGGCTACTGGTTCTTGGCACTACCGAAGAAATGGATTTTTTTCAAGACCTGAAGATCAGATGGTTCTGACTTGCTGTTATTAGTCTATAATCGATGATCTTCGAACGATCGTAGTTTCTTCTTGTTGTTATTAAGATCCATGGCATCTGTGCTAAGCTAAGCACCAACGAACGGCTTGTGAAATATAATATGCCCCTCAGTTCTCCATGAGGATGCTGTTCTGTTCTACAGAAATGTGTGTTGGCACTTTGCAGTGTGTTTATGCTACATCGTAATTATTACTTGATATTATATAGGTTAAATTGTTTCTTCGTAGGTTATTATGCTCGGTTTCAATCGTGAAATTGGACTTTCATTCTGAATTATTAGCGACGTGAGGGGATGCAGGGTTGCAGCCCTTTCTTTTCCTTTCTTTAAACATGCACAGGGGATAACTATTCATTCTAATTCCATTACGAGATGAAAACCTTGCCAAAGAGTCCATGTTCATTTCAACAATTAGAAAAGCAATGGGGTCTAAAAGATGCATTCTTTCAGTTTACCTTACACTGCAATGCACTAAATCATGTCCGCAAAAGGCACCTGATACATACTCCCTCCGTTCCACAATATAAGATATTTTAGCTTTTCTTTTTCCATCCGTATCTATTTGAACCTTGCACTAAAACATGTCTAGATACGGATGGAAAGAGAAATGCTAAAACATCTTATATTTAGGAACGGAGGGAGTATATGTTTGGCCCCATATATAGTGTTAGTGGCGGACCGTATGTCTATTTCTCTGGCTCCGTTCGCTTGTGCAAAGCACATCAGGAAACAACATCACGGAACTTGCTGCACTCGCGCATATGGACTGCAGTGTCGTAGAGGCAAGTGTGTGGATTACTGGATTTAGTCATTCGCGGTTCATTTATGCAATGCTGAAGAATCGATCCTCTGACACTTGAAGGTAAGCTAGCATTGGGGATCTTGTGTGTGGTTCAGTCTTACCATGTCGTGTTTTTGCGATTACTTTTTTTTGACACATAAACTTTGTATTAGTTCATTTGGATAGCAGATTTCTAACGGTAAAGACTAATTTTCTCATTTGTATCAGGCTCTTTCTGTATCTCAAGGAGGCATCATATCTTGGACCATTAATTTTTGCTACAAGATATCTAGCATTTCAGCCAAACCGTTTGAATGTATCTCCAGTACCGTTTGTGAAACATGAGGGCACCGTTAGATTGCATGACAAGAACCGTTTTTTTAGCACCTTTTGCTTGCGTCCACCCCCGGAAAACACATTCTTCTTTCTTCAAACGTTATAGCAACAAGATTTTATTATTGTAAGTAGCAACTTGATTTCAAGCTGGCTCTATCCATTTGAACCTATTTTAAACTCATATCCAAGACAACCGAGTGTTAGAGAACCTCTAGCCGTCCCCCCGAAAGGCCCATCACAGCACATTTTTTGCGCGGGCGAAGCGAATGGGCGAAGGATCTGGTGCATTGGGAGACACTCACGGTTGGCTGACCGCAAGGTGAGGGCTAAGAAGTTCAAGGCCAAGCAGGTGGAGGCAGAGGCGGCGGAGCGGGTGAAGATGGGCATGGAGCGGCCTGGGTTTCCACCGCTCGGCGGCCTGTACCTTGCAGGCCGGCACGTGGGGCAGCCAAGCAAGCGTCGCATCGTCGTCGGCCTTCGCACTTCTCCTCCCTCTTGACGGCATGGGCTGTGAGTGTATGCGCTCCACTTCCTTCTTCCACTGGGCGTTGGACAGGCCCGGCCTCTTTTTCGGCGGCAGCGGCAGCGGGTCGTCGTCGGCTCCATTTGGCATATTTTTGAAATGTTTTCTTCTTATGTCTTCTTTACCAGATGAAACATCTCTGTTACATGATATTTTCTTCCTTTTCCAAATGTTTCCGATACGTCCAACTGAAGGATGCTCTGTTGGTCTACATGATCACCACAACTTTAGAGAGCATCTCCATGGGCACTTTCAATAGCGCTATTTAATTATGACATATAACTTGGAGTACATGTCGGCGCCACATCAAAGAGCTCTGCGAGCAAAGCCTATTGTTGGTGTCGTGGTAAATTATAATTGATGAACAATAATTAGTCAACAATCATCAAGGCACCGTTGGTTGATGTATTGGGCACCATTCATGATTTGAGAAGGGACCTGATGATTTTAGATGGGCACCGTTCATTCAAACCATTTTAACGCATTTGTTTGTTCAGGTCCATGTGTTTATCCTCTACAAGTAGATCGACGTGGGGACGAGATGCAGGTTGTCCATCTCCGACGACTTCGCTTCCAAGGGGCATCGGTGATTAGGCTTGATGAGGATTTTGCTTTGATTAGGGCCTCGAATTAGCAAGGACAACATGAAATTTGGCTGGTCCATGCATCCCCAAGGTGGAAAGCTGTATGGAATAACTAACATCGGACACATGCTGTATTTTGTGTTCATGTTGCCAAAAGGATTGAACATCGGACCCAGACGCTCGTCGACCTTTCCTTCGGCTCCTGCAGTGGCCGCCCCCGGCGATCCGAGGTCCATCATGGCCCGACCCCGACCTCCCCACGTCTCGCCGTTACCAGGTCAGCCCTCGCCATGGTCAGGCTATCCCGTGTGGTTGAAGGCGTCGTCAGGGAGGGAGCTAAGCTAATCCGTCGTCACCACGCCGGGCGTGAAGGGAAAGCGCGGCGGGAGCTCTGGCGAGGCCATGGTGCGCCACCCGCTCCTCACACTTGTTGCAGGCTCGCGGGAGGATGCGACTGCCCCGGCCGTGGCGTGCGACGAGGAGAGAGAAGGCCTCCTCCGGCCGTGGCGCCTGCTCTGGCCTTCTCTGCAATCTTTGGTCATGCCCCGTTTGGTATTATATTAGGCACTGTTTTTGTGATTTATGGGCACCGAATGATTGGGCACGAGCTCCGTTTCTTACAAGATCTGTGATTTGGGTATAGCGTTTACAAGATCTAGGATCTGTTCCAAGTTTCATTAATGTTTGCAAAGAGGAATTTCGTTCATGCTTTGCACAAGCACAAGCACCGTTTCTGCCACTTCTGCACAAGCACAAACGCAGTGAGATGGCTTCATGCCCATAACCTGTTTGCGTTAATGCTTGCCTGTTTTTTAACGGGAACAAAAGTCCAGTCTCGTGTTTCATTAAATGGATATATGCATCAGTTGCATAGCTTGTGCAGTGGGGAGGCCGGAATCCCGCGGTTCCTCATACCTTGCTGGAGCACTCCGTTCCGGCCACCACCCCATGTCCCACGCTCTAGGCGTCGCCCAGTGTTGATGTGCTGAGTTGCTGGCCTTGCAGACAAGTCGAGTCCGCGACAGCGTCAAGCAGTGTCTACACATCTCCGCGAGCGCCGTCGTGTAGTAGCGCTGCGTGGCACTGCACTTCATGGTGGTTGCCGAAGTCGTGCCTCCTAATCCACACTGGAGACATGAAATCTTTGATGATAGTTGCAGAAGCAGAAAGTTATGTGTGGGCTGCGGGGTGTTCAAACCGTGTGTATTGAGTCCATCAAAATAGTGTGTGGGTTCAGTCCTTGCCTCCTTGGTGATTCATTTACCCAGTGCTTTGCCTAAAGAAACTTGCTCCGATGCTTACAAGTTACAATTAACATCTTCAGTCAAATAAGGCACCCTATAACACATCGTCAAGTTCCGTATACTGTTTGTCCAGGTACCTTCATCGAATAAGGCAGGCACCGTGCACATTTTTTGACATATCCCATGCAGGCACTGTCATCTGAGTTTGCACAGGTTATGGGCTTCTCCTGAACCCGATCTTCGCACAAGTTTGCACAAATCGAGATATGGGCTATCCTATGTTTTTAAGACAATATTTCGAATATCTGGCCTTTGTCGAGTGGGTTTCTCTGTAAACAAGAGTGTGACTACAAAATGCTATAGTAAATCATAAATATTGCGAATATAAATGTTGTAAGTTTAACTAGAGCGATAGCGGTTGAGAAGAAACGCTCCAGCGACGCTCGATAGAGCCCTAGCGACACAGGTGCCCCAAATAAGAATATAGATCATGAACACTAGGGTGCACCGTTTGGTCATACATTGGGCACCATTTATGGTTTGAGTAGGAACCGTATGTGTTTCAACATGCTCCGTTCACGGCTCGAAAACAAGGTATGCACCGCAAACGACAAATCGGCCCGACGACGACGACGAAGGGACCGACACTTCTTTGTCAATGCTTTCGTAAGCATGCTGAACTTGCTCAAAAAAATCGGGGAACTCATATGGTCCGTTGATTTTTCCCTCAATAAAAGACGGTGTATCCAATAGAAAATGTGCGAGTGGTTATTTGGAGTGAAAAGACATGTGTTCGGTGGCGAAGTCACCCATCTCGTCTAACTAGGATGGTGGGCGTTGGCGAACCGACAACGAACGCAGTTGTGGCAAATCTGACAAATGTTCGGTGGCGAAGATATTTTTCGAAGAGATGCATACGACCTTTTTTCATTTATTTGACATAAACTGACAAAGAGTCTAACAATGAACGAACATGCAAGCCAAACCCGACAGTAAAACTTTGAGGCCAAGCTTCGAGGAGGGTAGTGTGGTGGATTGCGGCTCAGATTAGATCTTCTTCTCGTCCATCCTCTTCTCTACTTCCGACAGTAAAACCGCACAAGTGGGCCTTCGGAAACTCAACCATGCTCACAGGTGACCGTAAACTAGCATCCTTCGACGATGGTGCAGATGGGAGGGGGAGAGGCGACGACGACGGTTCCCGAGTGTCCCACCATAGACACACACACCCCTCCCTCCGCCAGAGCGGCAACCAGAGGAGGCAAGCGGTCAACCGGATCCAAACCGGTCCCCAGACTGAAACATCATTCTGTAATATTAGTCCTCTCTAGCTCGAGTGTCATCTTTAACCAAAAATATAATTAGAGACATTGCCCTTTTACCTGCCCGACTTAATTTGTGCAAGTAGGCTCCCATCATTATCTCCCAACACGTACAAGGCAGTTGACATGTCAGGGAGCCGCAACGGAGAAGCCGTCTTGAGGATGGAGTGAGCCGCCGGCGACGGAGCCTACGTAGATGACAACCTTTTGTTTCCTACATAGGGAGGAGAGAGATAACGAAAGGGAGGAAATGAGAGCCAGAGCTCCGCTTTGCGAGTTGGCTCCGTTCAGTTAAATCCACTTTTAACTCGTATGTTAGCCCAAATAAAAATCACATGATTCCTAATGAAATGAGAGACGGAGCCTACGTAGATGACAACCTTTTGTTTCCTACATAGGGAGGAGAGAGATAACGAAAGGGAGGAAATGAGAGCCAGAGCTCCGCTTTGCGAGTTGGCTCCGTTCAGTTAAATCCACTTTTAACTCGTATGTTAGCCCAAATAAAAATCACATGATTCCTAATGAAAATAATAAACACATAGTTAAAGACAGTACCATCAAATCTCTATATACATTTTTTTCAAGGATACATCCGGGGAGATGTATCTGGTTCATAGAAGAAGAGACCGATGGCCAATACAATGCCTTTTGGCTTACAACAGTAATCCGAAGACTAGCAACCACACACTACAAACATGACACAAAGAGGGCCTTGCCCCAAACCAAACAGCAAAGCCGCGTCACGACCAACTCGTCGACACCTCCAAAGACAAACATCTCCAAAGACAAACCACCCTTGAGTGGTTGAAGGAGTTGGCGAGTTGGTCGGGACTCGGATTATCCGGAGAAAGGCATCGAGGAAGATCATAGCATAAGTACTTGGCAACTTACAAATCTTCACGGCGCACTGTTCATTCTAACAATGGGTCCAGAATGACAATTGCAAGGTTCCTTTCAACGAGTACATTTTACGGTCCTGTAAGTATTCTTTTGTCCAGTTCGTGAGAAGAGACAAGAGATTTGTGGAGCATAATGAACTCCTTTAGTAACACAAGCGTCGCCGAGAAAGAGTGGTCCATCGACGAATTTGCAACATGAACCGTTGCACCTGAGTTAATCCACCAAGTAGATTTCGAAAACTGTGTATACAGAGATTCATTAACAAATGAAACAATGTTATTACCGTTCCTTGCCATTATGGACTTTAGAAACTCGGGGCAGTCTTTCTTGTAGTGCCCCGTCTTCTTGCAGTGGAGGCAAGTGTCTTTGTCAACTGGGAGAGGCTTTTGATAACTTTGATGATGAGCGGGACCTTTACCATATGGCTTTGAAGGGGAACCATTAAAGTTCCTCTTCTTGTTGTCCTTCACATAGTTGAGTGAACCACCATGTGCAGCTTTGCGTATGTCCTCTTCCTGGACACACATGGCTATGGTCTTCTCTATGTCCCACTTTTCAGGGGACATGTTGTAGTTGATCACAAAGTTCTCAAACTCTTTGGGCAATGAAGCCATGATGAGGTGAACCAGAAGAGCAGGCTTGAGCTCCAGGTCAGCATCCATGGGCTTAAGCCTAGCCGCCATGGTACTCATCCTCAGGATGTGCTCTCTTATGCCGTGCCCACCTCCTGTATACTTTTCTGTTACCAGCTGCTTCAGCAGCTGGGTGGCATATATCTTTGAAGAGCCAGAAGCACACTCTGCAATCGAGCCCGCAATAGCGTTCTCGATTGTGTTCTTTGTGAAGGCCATGCACTTTTTGTTGGCTGAGAGCCACTTTTGGTTGTCGAGGGACCAAGACAACTCCAAAGGAGCGTAATCCCTCTTCTTTCTTTCCCAATCATCATCAGAGTCTTTTGCCTCTCTTTCAGGCTCTTTTGGTTTGACTGGCTGTGGAGTATCCACAACCCAGTCCAACTCGGCACATATAAATGCCAAGTCCACTTTCTTTCTCCACTCTGAGTGGTTGTCACCTCGGAGTGTGGGGACATCTTTAAGGCTGTTCATCAAGGAATGCCCTCCTATAAATCCACAATGAGGTGAGAACATTGAACAACAATTGCATGTAATAATTTAACATTGGTCAAAATTAAAACACACAACTGTTCATGCAATTTAAAACTACATCACCGTTGGGCAGAAATAGAAATAAATGCATTTAACAAAAACTATAATTAATCATGATCATGTTATTAACGACGTTGGTCATAAAAATAACAGGACCACAATAATCACAATAAACTTTTAACATGCTCTTTTTACTTTTAATTCTATCGCAAAAGAATTTAAAAGAGCAATTACTCTATTTGTAGCGGAAACTATTAATAAAAATCTATTACCTTTTTACTTTTCAGAAGCATTTCTTTTACTTTTCTGTTTCCTACACAATAATTTCGTTGAACAATTTTTGCATAGGAAAAAACTACTCCCTCCGATCCATAAAAAGTGTCGCCCACTTAGTACAAAGTTTGAACTAACTTAGTACAAAATGAGCGACACTTTTTATGGATCGGAGGGAGTAGATGAAAATTGCCTAAAAAGGACAAAAAACACCTAAAACATGCTTCTGAAAAATAAAAAACAGAGAAAAACCTCTAATTAAAACGCGCGGCCCATACCACGGTTTCAGACTTTCGGCCCAAGGCCCATTTACTTGCGCGACGCCCGCGTGCGGCACGCAGACACGCTCGGCGGCCCACGGCCACCTTTCCTTCGGCCCACGGCCTCATTCTTTCGGCCCGTCTGGCCCGGCCGCATCTAGGGTTTCACTGCTGGCCGTCGAATGGAGATCCGACGGCTCAGCGTGCTTTTCGCCGGAACAAAAAACCCGGGCCGGTCACAGGGGGGGGGGGGGTCAAACCCTAGTTCATTCCCCCCCGGCCACCTCCCTCCCGAGATCTCTTCGTCCGCGCCAGGCGGCGATGGGCGACGGCCGCCGGCCGCCGGAGACGACGACGACGGCGCCCCCTGTCCAGCTCCTTCCCCCTCCTGTCTCTCTGTCCCGCGACCCGCACGGAGGCGAATCCGGTGATGACGGCGCCCCCCGCTGGCCCTCTTGCCGACGCGTGCGTGCACCCGAGGGTGGGCGCACCGCCGTCAAGGGGCTCAGCTGGCGGCGACCTTTCTCCGGCGACGGCCGGCAGTGAAGTTTTTCTTTGCCCCCGAGGGGGTTGACTCCTTCTTCCGACGCCTCGGCTTGCCGATGCGCGTCGGATCGAGAGGGAATGGGGCGGCCTTGCGGCGGCCCCCTTTGCCGGCGAGCCCGAGGGCAGTCCGGTGAGCTTTCTCTCTTTGCCCTTTGCCTCTTCCTTTCGGATCTGACATTTGGGTTTCGGGAGGGGTTCTTTCTTTGATTTTCTTTGTCTTTACCGAACGGATCTAGATGCTAGGGAGCTCTGATACCAATGTTACAATCAATAGGACTAGCACTAGATCGATCACGGTGGATCCTTTAGGGTTTCCCCTTTGCCAAGAGAATAACCGAGAGAGAGAGAGAGAGAGAGAGAGAGAGAGGATCGGCGTGACTACCTCCGGTGGACGCCGAGCTCGAACTGCCGGTGGCCATGGTGATGGTGGTGGTGACAGAGAGGGTGAGTGGTGAGTGTGGCGGCGGTGGTGCTTCCCGTGGCTAAGCGCTAACCCTAGATCGGTAGGGGTATCGGTGGGGTGCTGGGCAACACGGTGAACCTCGTACTGTGTGCCCCGGCCCCCACCCTGTTTATATAGCGCTGCCACAGGGGCCCACCAACCATAAGAGGGTTGGGCGCCCCCGATCAGGGCGCATTGACCTAGGGCCCGTGTGACCGTTGGGCCACGACGGTGGAGATCGACCTAACAAGGTATTTATGTATCACAGATACACCAGATTCTTACGTTATCTTCTCATTTATGTATAGGATTCAGTTTCTGAGTAAGGGTGAGAAGGTCTGGGCTATTGGTGGATCTGCAATCTCTTGATTATTCAGAATTGCAAGGCTGATGCATACATGCTGTCAAGGTTTCCATCTTCTTTTTTGTGTGTGTGCGCATCTTATGCCAACTGTACTCGAGGGACGGTGCTGCTCGCGGTCGGTAACTTATGAACTCTAGACCACCTTGTTTTTTGTAGGGGAACATCTGTTACACTTTCTGTTCATGATAAATCTATTCAGCTCCTGAACTTGGTTAGCGTTCTCTTAGTGTTTCGTTTTTGGCTTTGGCTCATAACCTGTTCTGTTATGATGTGGTCCGCTTGTTTTGTCCCCTGTCCCAACATCTAGATTTTTGCAGAATTGGACGAGGTATTAAGCGCTGCATATACTGGACTTTGACGGGATGCCGTCGATCTTTCTGCATACCTATACGCAGAGAAAACTGAAAATGAGTTGCAGTTCGTGTCAAAAAACGAAAGGAAAACGAGCTGCAGTCCTGAACATCAGCAATGTTCTGAATCGGCTCGGCGTGGGATCGGTGTCGTGCCTTCAGCAAGGAAGTGTGTCAATCGGTGATGGTCCAGACGTCTCTAGACGCTGCATGGCAGTGTTTTCCGCGCTTCGGTCGCGTGGCAGTGTACACCTGGACTGTAGAGTTAGGCTAGTCATAGTGGTAAGTAACATAGTGTAGTAACATACACATAAAACTAGGCTATATTACTACCTCCATAGTGGGTAGTAACATACAAGTGGTGCCATGCAAAGTCACATTTAATAGGCTGTAGACTCATTCTGTCTTTGGATATGTGATGTTACAGTAACATATTATGTTACCACCTCTCTCTCTTTCTTCATTAATTAACTGACACGTCATCTTTTTTGCCTACATGGCATCCAAGTTATTAGTGAAGTTACCTCCACTATGGCTAGTCTTAACGATCCTTGGCCCATGGTTTGTTTGTGCACATCCTCCTGGCAATCGGGGCATTCCAGAACTACTCGATATGTGAACACTGAATGTCAAAATTACCGCTAAAAAAGACTCAGATATACCGGATTAAATAATTACTTGCTTTTCGTCCAATCGTCCTGAAATTGTGCATGTTTGGTAGTACCGACTGAGAAGTATTCTCTGTGGATGGGGAAAATGCATATATGAACATCGAGGCATCTACCCCGTTTTCAAAAAAAAAATGTTAGAAAAATTCGAAAAACTTACGTACTCGTACATATCCATGTTCTATAGGCGGGTAGAAAATTTCGCCGAAAAATGATGATTTTTTTTATCTATGTAAAAGTGACAAAATAATGTCTTACGAATTTTTTTTTCTCAGTACCAAAATTTGTCTTTTCACGGAGGCCAAACCAAAAGTTATTTTTTCATAAAACTTTGTGTCGTTATATTCCAATCCTAGTTTTGTCCCTGTTGAGATAACACCCTTTGCATGGTTTGCAGGGGCGGACCCAAGAAGAGCTGAGTGGGGGCCTAATTTGAAGAAAAATATACCACTCAATTTTAGCAAATCCTTCTAAAGTTTGAAGAAAAATATATGAATTTTTTTAGTTTCAATAGAAATGCCCCCAGTCAAAGTGTGCGCCCCCACTAAATATATTCTCTGGGTCCGCCCCTGATAGTTTGTCTAGGGAGCGCCATGTCGTATCGGGGCCGTTTGTGCAGTTGTCATGGGGAGTCTATGATGTTTTAGCTCCGATAATTGTGGGCTCCCGATCTGGTGTATTGTTGTCTAGACTTGATAGATGTTAGCAATGATTGTGGCGGTGATGGGTGTTAGGTGTGTTTTGGTCGTAGATTCCCCCGTTTAGTTTTTTTTGTACCCACTATCTTCTTTTGTGATTTGGCCATGAAGCAACCTTTTGAGAACTTTTCTTGCAAGGGGTTTGTCCCCTAGCCACATACTTTTGAACAATATTAGGTTCTCACATATCGTGTAGAGTCTCATGCGGCTTTTTTATAACCATTAATATTAGTCCGTCTTGTGCATGTTTTATTTTATCATTTTTTTTCTGAAGTGATGGTTAACTTCGAGATGCAAAATGTGAAGTTAGAGGCAATGATTTTAAAGAACTCCAGTGTAACTTTATTTTGATCATAGATCTTTGTGGTTCAATTTACGAAAAAAAATTTGGAACCCGAGCTCACATGCTCCTGCCGAAATAAAAACTTCGAAAAAATAGTAAAATATTTCAGAAAATTCTGAAACAATTTAGTGATAAACATATACAATTTTTCTACATGTGTGTCAAATTTTGTGATGAAATAAAAAATTGATTTGTTCTTTGGGAAAATGACAAGTTCAATAGCCAAAATGAGATTTTAAAAATAACTTTTCAGAGCACTGATTTTTGTCTTTTTTGGACAAAGTAGAAAATTGTAATTTCATCACAAATTTTTTCATGTATGTAGAAAACTTGTATATGTTCCTCACCGAATTATTTCGAAAAAATTGAAATGTGTGACCGTTTTTGTAGATTTTTTTTAATAGGAGCATGTAATCTCGGTAGCCAAAACAGCCCTCCCTTCAATTTAGTAAATCCAATGCACTTAATTCAATTTATGAATAAGATCACATTTTTTTGTCTATAAATCCTTTTTTTGTCTATATAAAGCCCTACGGTTTCCTCGCGAAAAACAAATCAGTTTTTCGCAACTAAAAACTATCACATGTTTGCCCTTTTGATGGGCGACCGCCAACAAATTTGAGAAACAAAACGGGAAGGTCCATCACGTTCCACCTTCCTCACGACTTGGTATTACGGGCAGTTACCGCAAGGATCTGTCCTCTTCCATCTCATCTTATTCTCCCCACCCTTGCGTCGTCTGATCGTTTCTTGCCTCGCAGCGCCGACGACGCCCACCTCCTGTTCGACGGAATGCCTCCTAGGAAGAAGCGCAACACTGCGCCGCCGGTGAGCCTCCCCGACCGTATGGACGCGCTCCCCGACCACATCGGCGCCCTCCCCGACAGTATGCTCCACCACGTGCTCTCCTTCCTCCCAGCGCAGGCGGCCGTGCAAACCTGCCTGCTCGCCCGGCGGTGGCGCCACCTCTGGAGGTGGACCATAGGGCTTCACATTGACGAGGAGGAGCATTACGATTTCCAACACCTCCGGAAGTTCTTGGACCATCTGCTGATCCTGCGTGACCGCACTGACCTAGACATTGCTGACATCACACTCGGTGAATACTTGGACGGTGATGATGTCCAGCACTATCTGAACCTATGGTTCCGTTTTGCTGTAATGTGCAAAGTTCGGGTGTTCAGCCTTGTTAACTTTAATTATGATCTCTGCTTAGAAGACATGCCTCTTGTCTCTCGCCATCTGAGAACATTAGACCTTGATCATGTAACCCTACAAGAGACCTTTCTTGATTTTGCTAGCTGTCCTTCATTGGAGGATTTGAAGATGACACGTTGTGGCATCGGTGCTCGTAAGGTATCGTCTCGTTCACTGAAGCATCTGAACATCACTAGCTGCTGGTCGACTTTGGATTGCCGGGTCTGGTGTTTCTACTCCGGGCCTTGTATCTCTGAAACTAGTCAATTTTTCGGGTAGAATCCCTTTTCTTGAGAACATGGCGATGCTAGAGACTGCACGTGTGCATCTTAATGGTTACCGCGGAGATATCTGTTTGAATTATGACTCTAGTGTTTTCTGTGGAGCTAATCATAATGCATGTGAGAATTGTGTTGCTAAAAACGACGACAGTAGTGATTGTGTGCTTCTGGGTGGTATCTCAAATGCTAGACACCTCGAGTTGCTATCTGACAGTACAAAGGTATGGCACTCGTCTTGAAGTCCTTTATGTTATGTCTTTTTTGTGTTTCGTTATCTACATCGTTGCTGGACATAGGCAGTAAACAGATCACAAAGTTTTAATAGCCCACCAAGTAACCCTCTATAGCTATGCACTTTTACCGCTAAAATATAAATGATGCTCATAGCTCGCCAAATCCCGCTATAGCGACAAATTTGGAGTAATTTAGCCCGCTAAGCCGCTGCAGCCAGAGGAGAGATTCAAGTGACTTCCATAAAGCCATCCACCTACCTTATTATTTCTTCTTGTTTTATATGTATACATGGAACATTGATGCAAAGCTTAGTTACTGCATTAGGGTGCCTAGCTGCTGCCGCTAATAACCCTGTATTTAGAACTTTGGCTCAAATATGCATCGCCACCAATCCTTGCATTCTAAATAATGTTACTTGATTTGTTGACATTTTGTATTTTCTTTCCAGTCCATTTTCGCAAGAGATTCGAAGCACTGCCCTACATTTAGCAACTTAAAGACTCTATTACTTGATGAGTACTGGTGCCAAGCTCCTGACATCGATCTACTGGCTTGCATTCTGAAAAACTCACCAGTTCTAGAGAAGCTGACTCTACAACTTTTTTCCATGGTATAAATCTTCTATTTGGACAATTGCTAAAATATTAAAGTTCGATTATCCATCTTCGTTAAAAGTTATTTTATTACTGTAGGGACCAAATCATAAAGTGGAAATGAAAGGAAGCTGCAGTTCAATGAAGGGAATGTCTGCAATATCCCAGCACCTTAACATAGTTGAGGTCAAGTGTAATGTGGTCGACGAGAGAATTCACAAAGTTTTTGAAGTTTCTGTCTGCATTTAACATATGTAAGCTAACTATAACACACTTTCCATGCTCCCTATATTCTGAAATTCATCTCAAAAAACAATCTGAAATTAGATTTCATATGTGGGGAAGAAACTAAGAAAACAAGCAGCTAAGAAGAAACTTGTGAATAATGTAGCAAGGATAGTTTATTGGGATACCAACTTATTTTACACATGAAAAATCTTGACCACGTCTGGTGAGGCACCAGAAGAAGAAAAAACAAGTTAAGCCATTTATTAGCTGTCAACAAATGTCTTTATCGTTTCGTTTGATAAAGTACCTTCACATGTTGATTAGCTCTGAATAATAACTCAAATATCCGCAGTAATATGGTAGTTGACTCATGTTGTCGAACAGGTGGTGCTAAGGAATAATAATTTTTGTAGGCGGACTAGATCTGAACAGCTACTTTCCCTTATGGGCTAAATTATGTGGCGCTCCGTTTGCCTATCATTCCAGCACCAAATTATTTGTCATTTTTATAGACTAGCCTGGGAAGTTTTTAGAGCATACGCAACACATAACATGTCTAGTAGGTCTCTGTCGTGATTGCTTGTTTCACATTTCCTTTGCCATGAAGTGACTTATGAAATCCTTACTTAATCTCTTTTGGGAGCAGTTTACGTAGATATATTTTGTTAGATTAACAGCCAGAAATGGCCATATCAATTATAACCAAAGTTTGTGCCCAAATTCATGTTAAGATAAGTTGCCCTTAGTAAAGGTAATCTCCTTCGTACATGCCAAACTCTGTTCCAGTATCTTTCATTTTCATTGTTAAGTAACTGAGATAGCTTTGTCATTTCAAACACCAGGCTCTTACAGTGTCTTTTCATTTTTCTACAGTCTTCGGTTTGTAAGTACGGGTGAGGAGATCTAGTCTGTCTGTCGATCTGCCACCCCTCTGCTATTCAGAGATGCAAAGGCTTAAGCATATAGTATGCTGTGACAGTGTTTCCATATTCTTTTGCGTGTGCATCTTATGCCAATTCTACTCAGAGGAACGGCGTAAAATCCTTGATGTATAACTGATGAGTTGTAGAGTCTAGACCATCTGGCTGGACTTGGCTTTATCATAATATCATATCCCGTAATTTCTATTGCACTCTTGTTTAGTGCTTAACCTATTCAGCTTGCACTGGTCAATGCTCTCTTAGCGACTATGTGTTTGTGCTTCAGTGCATAACTCGCTCTGTTATGATGTGATGCGTTTATTTTGTTTCATGTGCCAAGATTTACATGATTATAAAATAACAAGAGGTGTTAGGTTCTATTGGGATATGATGTTTGGACTGGATGTCATTGTTCCATGTAAGTTCAGAACGTGTGTTACCAGCAACGTGTGATCCCCTGTAGTTTCTACTTTGTGGGGATAATCTTTAAAAAAGTGTACTAGCCCCTTGTTGTTGCACCCGACGAAACACCGAAACAATGTCCTTTTCAATGGCACGGTGTTGTTCTTCGTAAGATTTACCACTTGGAGGTCGTCTAGAGAAAGTCAAAACACTATACAGCATGACAAACCCATGTTTGGAGCACTTCACCAAAACATTTGCAACATATTATGCAACATTTGGAGCAGAGCCTTCGCATCATCGCAACGCAGCACCTCGCTCACCCGTTTACAACAAAACACACGCGACTTTGCAGAACTTTGAAAACATCCATGCAACATCAAAAATTTGTGGAAACTAACCTTGTGTCCTTGTCGCCCCAGGCTCACTAGTGACGAATCCGACGCATCGGAGTTCCGTCGGTGCTGTATCCAAAGAGCAGGAATCAATTCTCCATACTCTCGTTCATTTCCAAAGCTTCATGTCGTCATAAATTTTTGAGCTCCCACCTCAACCTCCATGGCAGGACTAGGAGAGAAATGCCTAAGGTGGGCTGACGGAGGAGCGCTGGAGGTGGCGCATGGAGGGGGACTAGGATATGTGACAATGGAGGAGCGTGAGAGTCTGTAGGGGTTAGGAAGAGAGAAAAAAGGATAAGAAGGAAAGTATGAGCGATCAATCCAGAGGATCGATGAATAGAAAGTTGTTCATTCATATTATTTAGGTATGGTCCGAACTTGAAAGGAATTATATTTTCTAGATAGAGTATACCATTGTAACACATAAACCTCAAGTGATATTTGTTGTAACGCAAGAAACGGGGGCTCTAGTTTAAGGGTGACCGTGGTCACGGGTGAATTTTCGATAGCCCCTTTGATTGTCCAAACGTGTCAGAGAGGAATAAGAAGAGGAGAGGGAGGAGACCACCGATGCCAATCGCTGGAGAGGAGGAAGAAAAGCATTGTGGCCGCCCCCGACACCAACACCTTCATTCTCGTGCCACCTCCACCGACTGGACCGTCGCTCGTGGTCGACGGCGCACCTACAACCGACCCACCATCGTCAAAGTTGCACCTTCGTCGGTCCTGCGCCGTCCCGACCTCCCTCTAAGATTCTCCGCCACCATATCCTCTCAAATGACGATACGTCCAAGCCGCGATGTCGTACGTGAATGTAGTGAGCATTGGTGTCTCGAAGGTTCCGGGCGCTCGCCGCATCCCACGTATGAGCAAATATGACAAGAAACCCCAAATACATCAGTGTGAAATTTGAATTTGTACGATCGTATTTTTTTCTCCTCTCCCACGAAGCCCTCTTAGGCCTGTGCCAATGCATCGTTTCTTAGCACGTTATCATAGGCATAATAAAAATTTAAGAGACAACTACAATGCATTATTTTTTATGTGTTGTATCTAAATTTAATGATTTGAGGCTCATGCATGTATATGATTGGTCTAACAACACTTTTTGCCTATGGCCATGTGTAAAGGTTGTATGTTAGCTAAGCTACAAGCTCAATCTCTTTCTTCATTAAATAGTATGTCACATAAGCAAAGTGCCTATGAAACCGTGCTAAGAAACCTCCATTGACATAGGAGCTGGTGGTAGAAGAAACTGCATTATATAGTCTTTACTATTAAAGGAGAGGACGTGATTGCCTGGTGTCACACTTTACGTCACGTAATTTCACAACAGATAACTAAAAGAGACGATCCACTTTAAAAAAAAAGAGACACACGATCAATTTCCCTAACAAACCGTACCCATGCAAACAACAATTCGATCCGCTTTCAGAAAAAAAAGAGACACACGATGAATATCCCTAACAAACCGTATCCATGCAAACAATAATTTAAAATTCCTAGCTATACGCGCTGGAATTCCTAACGTGAATGGATATCTCAACCATCTCAACAACAATTCAAAATTCCTAGCTATACGCGCTAGCAGCTAACGCATGCAACAAGCAGCTCCAGCGCCATTGCCACGAGGGTCACCTCGTCAAAGCTCGAAAACTTTCTCCAGCGCCGCTTCTGAGTTCCGACGAATACTCGGCGTAGCCTCAACTCTGCTCCGAGCGTCGTCATCTTCGCTTTTAGGTAAGGGTTTATAATCTCGAACTCGCATGAACATAGGACGTCGCTGGACACCGGCACGCAACTTCACAGCGTGGACGTTGCACGGATACCGCACGCCGGTGGCATCCCCGGCGCGCAGGCCAGTGCAAGACACCAGCGTGGTCGCTGTCGTGTGTGGACACCTCCAAAACCGACGCATTCTCGGCGGACGAAGCTCCTGGTGGCGACCTGTCATTCAAAGCAAAGACATTAGAACAGAGACATAGAGCACGTGAATGAGCACGTATAAGCAAGTATTTCCTTTGTAATGTATCGATTCTGTAGGTTTTACTTGCAAGTGTCGATAGATGCATATGTACAAGTTAACAATCAATCAGTACATTCAAACGTTTAAGCCTGCACCTAATTTCATGATGCATACAGCCTAGAGCCTCGCTTGTGCTGGTGTCCAAGCACCAAAATAAATATATTTAAGTCATTAACTTTGTTGTCCTACCCCGTTTACATGTTCATTCTGGATGTCCAAGCACCAAAATAAATATATCTAAAGCAGTATATATACCAGGCACGTGTTAATGTTGGATGTGTTAATTCATCTCATTGCAGCTTAATTCATCTCATTGCAGCGAAGGGCCCAGGTGCGTACCAGGACCATTGCCTCCAGTGATTTGTTGTTCTTGATTACAGACTGTAAGATGTCACACTTTCCAGGGCAACTAATTGACAAAGGAAAAAATGGTACGTCTAAAGATTGTATATCAGTGCACATGTTAAATTGTTTTGAACATGGTTAGTGATAAACTTGTCCGGCATGTCAACAGTGCTTACTGGTGATGAAAATTCAAATCGACCACACACTATTGGTTTGTCGGGTCGGCAAACGGGTTTGTTCATACGTGAAGCATTCGCCGATCAAGATACAAATGTGTCATCGGATGATGACGATCGGACACCATTGTCAGTGACCTTTCCAACTCAAAGTACCCTCACAATAAGAGGAACTCCAATGGTCGGGGAATGCTCAAACGGTATGGCATCTGAGGCTGTCCCTTCTCCTGTTGTTTCGCAACATAACAAATACTATTTACTATATTTATAACAATATCCATGTGACAGCTGCAGACATACGAGCTCAAATGAGGCTGTCCATTCCAACTCAAAGTACAACCACAATAGGGGGTACTATGGTGCCTGGGGAAAGCTCAAACGGTACGACCTTCAACATTTGTTTAAGTTTCTCATTAGGTGCATCTACGTAATTGCTACTATATGTCACCATTGCAGATATACAAGCTCAAAGGTGACAGGCATCACATGATCGTCAAAGAGAAAGACGACAAAGTTTAACTCTCGAGGAGAGGCAAGAGCTCAATGCGCGTAGACGCTCAAATAGGCGAGAGCTCACAACTACCGAGCAGCAACAGGAGAATGCCCGTCGAAGAGATAGTAGGCAAAATTTAACAACTGAGCAACTAGAAGCCATCAATATAAACCAAAGAGCACGTAGGCAGAGTATACCTGAAGACCAGAGGCAGGCAGCTCGGGCTCAACGCAGAGCAAACAGCGCTGCTAGGCGGAACACCCCATGCGCCGAGTCCATCACAATGCCCCGCCCAGATGCAGCTGCCAACCCGGCAGTAAGGTCACATGCACCATCTGCCGAAGCTACTTCACCTCCCACGTCCCTTTCAACAAGCACACCGGAGAATACGACCGGGACGGATAGTAAGGCGCCCATAGCTGCTCCCTTATGTCCTGGTACATTAAAACATTATCGTGTAATTAACGTACCTATAATGTTGCAGGCGTCATGGATGCCTTCCTTAGTGGCCTCACTGACGATAATGTCGTCCTCGACGGCCTCACTGACGAGGAGTACATGTTTGCCGCTGATGAAGGTATGACTGCTAGCCTTTGCACATGCCCTAACTATTATGAGTTAGTATGAACCTCCTAACGTGACACGATATGCTTTAGGTTCCGACGCTTCTGACGAGGAACTCGATGAATCGGCAAACTTGTCCGGCATGGGCTCTATAGATCCTTTCGACTTTGTTTACTCAAACCTCCCAGACAGCACACACATCTTGAAGAAAGTCCCAGATTGCAAACACTGCAAGGCCAAGAAGTTTGAGCGAGAGACTGACGGTTTCTGCTGTCTAAATGGGCAGGTAAAGCTGATTGAACCAGAACCCATTCCGGAGCTGATGAGGCTATGGTCTAGCACGGATGCAGACTCTCGACATTTTCGAGAGAGCATCCGATTCTTCAACGGCCACTTCTCCTTTACAACCCTTGGCGTCACCCTCGACAACGACTGCACGAACATGAGGTCCGGGACATACACTTTCCGAGCGAGCGGATCATTGTACCACAACGTGCATTCATTTGGGCCAGGCTCTCGTCCAGAACATCTGCAGCTATACTTCTACGATGACGATCCCACCCTGGCCCATCGCAAGGAAGCCACCGAGCAACTGGATCAAGAGGTCGTCCGCAAATTGACAGACATAATGAGAAGAAACCCCTATGCCGAGCAGTTTAGGAGTTTGGGCGCTCACAGGGACAACCTTCAGGATTACCGGATAGAATTGAACACCGACAAAAAGCTAGACCAACGCAGATACAATACACCGGTCTCGTCCGAGGTGGCTGCCATCTGGGTTGAAGGCAACGACCTAGCAAATAGGTTCAAGCGGAGCATTACCCTCTACGGTAACAACAACGAGAAGCACAGCATTCAGGCCACACAGGGTTGCTATGACCCGCTCTCATATCCTCTCTTCTTCCCAAAGGGGGAGCTTGGTTGGCATCCAAATATCCCTAAATATGAGAAGTCTTGGGAAGTTGCGCAGCTATCAAGAGCAGACCGTGATGATGATGAAGGTTCGCCTATTTCAGATGCTTATGCATTTTTTGCTATCATTCTCTCATGTTGTCTAATGAATCATTTTTCTATCGTGCGTGTAGAGGGGGGTGGTCGTATTTGCGTCTCCGTCAGAGACTACTACTGTTAGAGGCTACAAACGCGGCCTGCTATATTCAACCCTATACTACATGGAGGGCGTTTGTTCCAACAGTGGGGTGTCGACATGTATATAAAGATCGAGGGTTGTAGGTTAAGATGGGTCAGAAACCACCAGAAAGAGATACGTGCTGAGCTATATAAAGGCGTTGTTGATAGCATTACGGCCAGAGAGACACGAGCAAGCGCAATTGGCAGTAGGACTGTTCTGCCTAGCTCATTTCAGGGGGGCTTTCGAGACATGAAGCGGAGGCATATGGACGCCATGGCACTGGTGCAGACGTATGTCAAGCCTGATATCTTCCTAACAATGACCTGCAACCCAAACTGGTCGGAGATACAAGATGAGCTATTTCTAGGCCAAACTGCACAGGACCGACCAGATCTTGTGGCCCGAGTGTTCAAGGCCAAGCTAGAAACGATGAAAGAAATGTTAACCAAGAAACATATCCTGGGTGTTGTTAAGGCGCATGTGTACGTGGTTGAGTTCCAGAAGAGGGGGCTCCCGCATGCCCATTTCCTGTTGATCATGGATTCGAAATATAAGCTTGTTGTCCCAGAGCAATACGACCACGTCATATCAGCCGAGCTCCCGGACAAGCATAAGTACCCAGAGCTCTATGCCATGGTCGTCAAGCATATGATGCACGGCCCATGCGGTGTCCTGAAGCCCAACAATGTGTGCATGCAAGAAGGGTCGTGCAAGTGCAGGTACCCACGTCAGTTTAACGAGACTACCGTACAAGGAAAGGACTCCTACCCCGTTTACGAAGGCGAAAAGACGGTCGTTCAGCGAAGGTACGTGGTCAGACGCTGGATAATAGATGGGTTGTGCCGTACAATCCTTACCTCTTGCGGATGTTCAACTGCCACATCAATGTGGAGGTGTGTTCCAGCATAAAGGCTGTCAAGTACCTATACAAGTACATATATAAAGGCCATGATAAGACTTCGTTTAATATCGACAGGCCAGACTCCGAAGGTAACATAGACGAGATCAAGAGATTCATTGACGCGAGGTGGGTTACTCCACCGGAGGCGATGTGGAGAATATTCGGTTTTACCCTATGTGAGAACCATCCGTCGGTCCTACAGTTGCCGCTACATCTCCCGAACATGCACAGGGTTACATTCAACGCAGAAGATAACCTGAATGACGTTGTAGCCAGTGAGAACGCATCAAAGTCTATGCTGACAGAGTATTTTGTGGCTAACCGGGAGAACGTGTGGGCTCGAGATATTCTCTACAAGGACTTTCCGGGAAGGTTCACATGGCAAAAAACAAAGTATTGGAAGAAAAGACAACTAGGTTACCAAGTAGGCCGAATCGTATCAGCCAATCCTGCCGAGGGAGAGCGGTACTTTCTGAGGGTGATTCTAAACCACGTACCAGGCTCAAGGTCTTTCGAAGACCTAAAAACCGTGGACGGTGTGCTATGTGATACCTTTCGTGACGCCGCCGAGAAGAGGGGTCTCATTGAGCAAGACAACACACTCAACGAGTGTCTTACTGAGTCAGAGCAGTGGGCCATGCCTGCTTCGCTAAGGAGGCTTTTCGCGACTATCTTGGTATTCTGCGAGCCTAGCGATGTGCGAGGTCTTTGGGATAGGCACCTTGAGGCAATGTCAGACGACTACAGGCGGAGTCAAACGTGCCCAATCGCGGTGGAACAGATGGTGTTGCTTGATATTAGGGACATGCTGGAATCCATGGGCAGAGACATAACATTGTTCCCTCTTCCGGTCATCGACAATACTTATGACATCACACAAGGCGAGGCCAGGGAGATCATCGAGGAAAGCACTATCGAGGTTGATGAGGATCTCGAATCTCTAGCATCCTCACTGAACCCTGAGCAGAGGCTTGCATACGACGAGATACTAGCAGTAGTTGAAGGCTACAATGGCGGCGTATTCTTCGTCGATGGCCCGGGAGGCACAGGTAAGACCTTCCTGTATAGGGCGTTGCTCGCTAAGGTTCGACACGGGAGAAAGATCGCGGTGGCCACAGCTACGTCAGGTGTTGCTGCGTCCATCATGCCCGGAGGAAGGACCGCTCATTCGAGGTTCAAGATCCCACTAAACCTTGAAGAAGGGGCATCGTGCACATTCGTCAAGCAGAGTGGGACTGCTAAGCTACTAAAGAAGGCTTCGCTCATCCTTTGGGACGAGGCCACCATGACGAAGCGACAAGCGGTTGAGGCACTCGACAACAGCATGCGGGACATAATGAGCATCAGGGGCCGATGAAACCCCCGACCTTTTGGAGGAAAGACTGTCGTGTTCGGTGGAGACTTCAGGCAGGTGCTTCCGGTAGTCAGGAAAGGGTCACGAGGTCACATTGTCGATGCGTCCTTGCGGAGTTCGATCCTCTGGAGGGACATGCGCCAACTAAGGCTCGTCAGGAACATGAGGGCACATAACGACCCGTGGTTCGCGGATTACCTGCTGAGAGTAGGTTATGGTACAGAGGAAACTGACAACAAAGGAAACATCCGGCTCCCTGAAGATATTTGTGTGCCTTCTACAGGTGAGCCCACCGACATTGAGAAGTTGATCGACCATGTGTTTCCTGCTTTGAACCACAACATGACCGACCCAGATTATATGACGTCTCGAGCCATCCTCTCTACCAAGAACGACAGCGTCGATCAGATAAACATGCGTATGATAAAATTGCTTGTCATATTGTACGAGTCAGAACTGAATAAGTTAAGAGGTAGTCCGATCTACCAACAACCAGGCGATATAAAAAAGACATCTGATTCGGATATTGAAGAGCTACCGGGTCCAAATCGGTCGAACTCAGAGGATGTAGCCAAAGAAAAATGTACCCTTCCCGCCTCCATGGTGTCTACCAACCCACATGATTTAGGCGATGAGATCGTCAGATACATCATGTCCATTGACGATGTAGAGTCTTTGGAGTAAGTGTCGTATTACAAAAAACATTAAGTGTCTATACGCTATTATGATATCATCATTCTTATTGACTCTTTTCACAGAAAAGAATGGGTGCGGAGCTCGAAACCATATCCATTGGGATTAAGTTTGAAACAAATTCAGGGTATTCTCAAATCAGACCAGCCTATGGACAAGGTCTGTTTCAACATGGCTGTACGTATACTTGCATGCGACGATACACAGTTATTGATAGAGCCCCCAGTGCACAACATGGACTTGAGATTTTGTGTAAGTTTTCATATTCACATGTACTTATTATCATCGTCATGATTCTAAACCTTTTGTATTGACGCAGTCGGCATTATTCGATGCCACAAAACATCCAAAGTACCGTGCAAAGCCAGATTTTAAGTTGTTGGCAACATTTCTTCACGACTGGCCAGATATTAACAATAATATCTCATCTTGTCATATGGTAAGTTCGATTGCTTGACCCCTTGTCAATTATTGTTGTGGTTTATGTTTTTCTAACACTTTTCACTTGCAGATTTCACTTCCATATGCATTTCTTGGCCACTACATGTTGTTCTTCGGACAAACATAAATGTCGTGTATCCATTTTGGACCCTATGATTGATCCGTTCTCAACAGAGAGGTATCAAATGAAATTCCAGAGGTATGCACTCTACCTAAACGAAGCACTCGGAATAGCACAACCAGGCTGGAGTTCAGATATATATTTCTGGCCACGTAGTTATCCAGATGGTATTCCAAAAACCCATGACAGGTGATTTTATTTAAAATCACTATAAGAATTTATTTAGTTTCATCCTTTATGTTCAAGATATTGATAGTACATTCATTTGCAGGGACTTGTCTGGTTATTTAGTTTTTAGTTTTATGCTCTCATGGGATGGCGTAAAGTTGGTTCATCCGGTTTGTACTGTGAGTATTCTCTATTGCACATTCTTATAATTTTAATGTGAAATTTTTGAGGTAACAATCATATATTTATATTCCTCATGCAGGATGGTTACGAGATGAGGAAAAGGTTTTTGCTACATCTACTTAAGTATCATGCAAATGAAGTCGAACACAACATTCCGGATGTTCTACGAGAATCCCTTAAGTGCGTCAATAGATATCAGATGTGGTATCGTTAAGACATGAATCAGATCGTTGTTTTTTGTACACATGACGTTTAAATTATAAGCATGAATTTTGGATTGTTTGATTACCATATGATTATCTTATCTATGTATGTTATTATTTAGATAAATTCAATGTTTATGCATACAAGGAAAATAACCCGTTACAACGCACCGGCATTCTACTAGTTTTAATAATGTCCAGTCACTGATATTCCTCCCCGTTGCTCTCACGCGTACCTCCCAAGTCCCAAATAAAGAAGCATTTTACATATGGCGGCTGCGTTAATGTCCAACAACCCTCCTCTCTCCGCCAAACACATTTCAAAAAACGAAGCGCCAGCCCTTCCTCCTCAGTCTCTCTGCTACCAGGCTACCACCTGCGGCACGGCGACTCGACCGTGCCGGCGGCCACGTGAGGTGAGGCATCGACGCCGCAAATGCATCTGCCCCTTCTAAGTTCTATCCCATATTCCCATCCCATTCTCTCCACCCTCGCGGTCGTCTAATGGTTTCTTGTCTCGCAGCGCCCACGACGCCCGCCGCCTGTTTGACGGAATGCCTCCTAGGAAGAAGCGCAACACTGCGCCGCCGGTGATCAGCGCCGACCGCATCGGCGCCCTCCCCGATAGTATCCTCCACCACTTGCTCTCCTTCCTCCCAGCGCAGGCCACCGTGCGGACTTGCGTGCTCGCCCGGCGCTGGCGCCACCTCTGGAGGTCTACTACAGGCCTGCGCATCGTCGGCCTTAACGACAAGGAGGAATTCAGTGTCCAAGATCTCCGGGAGTTTGTGGACCATCTGCTGATCCTCCGAGAGCGCACCGACCTAGACACTGTCGAGATAAAATTCCATGAATTCTTGAAAGAAGACGAGTCCTATGTGAACCTATGGACCCGTTTTGCTGTGATGCACAAAGTTCGGGCGCTCACCCTTCATATCGATGCCCCTGTATATCTCTACCTACACAACCTACCTCTTGTCTCTCGGCATCTAAAAACATTACAGCTTGATGGTGTAGCCTTGGAAGCAAAATTTCTTGATTTTGCTAATTGTACAGCATTGGAGGATCTGAAGATGCATTCCTGCAACATCAATGCTCGTAGGATATCATCCCCTACCCTGAAGCATTTAAGCATCTCCTGGAGCCACTCCGACCTGGATTGCCGGGTCCATATTTCTACTCCAGGGCTTGTCTCTCTGAAACTAGTTGGACTTATGAGTAGAACACCTTTTCTTGAAAACATGGCATTGCTAGAGACTGCGTATGTGGAGCTTGATCAAGACTGCAAAGATATCTGTTTGAATTATGACTCTGGTGCTCTTTGTGAAGACAATAATAATGCATGTGAGAATTGTGTTCCTAATAATGACGATTGCAGCAGCGATTGTGTGCTTCTGGGTGGTATCTCAAGTGCTAAACACCTCAAGTTGCTATCTGAAGTTGAAATGGTATGACACTCGTGTTAAAATCCTTTTATGTTATGCACTTTAGTGTTCTACTATCTAGATTGCTGCTGGACATAGACAATAAACAGATTACATATGCATTGCCATCAATTTGGGGGGACTTAGATCATCATCTCGCATTCTCACTAATGGTTTCTTGATTTTTGTATTTTCTTTCCAGTTCATTTTCACAAGAGATTTGAGACACTGCCCTACGTTTCGCAAGCTAAAGACTCTGTTTCTCAACGAGTACTGGTGTGAGGCTCCTGATTTGGATCCACTAGCTTGCATTCTGAAAAACTCACCAGTTCTAGAGAAGCTCACTCTTCAACTTTATTGCAAGGTATAAATCTTCTACCTTGGACAATTTCTGCAATTACTAAAGTTATTATACACCTTGGTTCAATGTTCTTTTCTTACTGTAGGGGCCAAATCATGAAGTCGAAATGAAAGGACGGTACAGTTCAATGGAAGGACCTTCTGCAATATCCGAGCACCTTAAGCTAGTCGAAGTCAGGTGTAATGTGGTCGACGGGAGAATTCTCAAAGTGTTGAAGTTTCTGTCTGCATTTAGCATATGTAAGCTAACTATAACACATTTTTCATACTCCGTATATTCTGTAATTTGATTTCATATGTGGGGAAGAAACTAAGAAAACAAGCTGCGAAGAAGAAACTTCTGAATTATGTAGCAAGGATAGTTTATGGGAATACCAAATTATTTTAGTCATGAATGTTGTTGACCACGTCTGGTGAGGTGCCAAAAGAAGAAACAAAACAATATAAGCCATTTATTAGCTGTGAACAAATGTCTATTGTTTCATTCATAAGTATATTTACATGTTGATTAGCTCAGAATAATAACTCAAACATCCACAGTAATATGATAAGTTGACTCATTATGTTGTCCAACAATTCATGATAATCAATAATAATTATCGGCTGACTAGATCTGATCATCTGAACAGCTACTTTCCCTTACAGGATAGATTATTTGGCAATTGGTTTGCGTATCAATCCAGAACCAAATTGTTCGCCGTTTTTATAGACTAGCCTGGGAAGTGTTTACAGCATACATTACACATAAAATGTCTAGTAGTCTCTGTCGTGATTGCTTGTTTCACATTTCCTTTGCCATGAAGTGACTTGTGAAATTTTATGCAATCTCTTTTGGGAGCAGTTTAGTTAGATATTTTTTGTTAGATTAACAACCAGAAATGGACGTATCAATTGTACCCAAAGTTTGTCCTAAGTTGCACTTGGTAAAGTTAATCTCATTCATACATGCCAAACTCTGTTCCCGTATCTTTCATTTCATTGTCAAGTAACTGAGATATCTTGGTCATTGCAGACACCAAACTCTTACAGTGTCTTTTCATTTTTATACAGACTTCAGTTTCTGATTAAGGGTGAGAAGATCTAGGTTGTCTGTCGATCTGCCATCCCTCTGCTGTTCAGAAATGCAAAGGCGTAAGCATATAGTTTTGCGTGTGCATCTTATGCCGATTCTAGTCAGAGGAATGGTGTAGAATCCTTGATGTATAACTTGTGAACTGTAGAGTCTAGACCTTATGTCATGTAATGTCTATTGCACTTTTGTTTAATGCTGAACTTATTCAACTCTTGGACTTATTAGCACTCTATTAGCGTTTCTTGTTTTGTGTTTTGGCGCTTAATTTGTTCTGTTATGATATGATTACTTCATTTTGTCTCACGTGCCAAAATTTGGATGTTTGGAAAGTGAAACAAGAGGTGTTAGGGTTTATTTAGATAGGAAACTGAAAAACGAGCTTCAGCTCTGAACGTTTGTTACCAGAAAAGAGGAAAGGCGATACACTGTAGTTGCTACTGTACTTTGTGGGGTTATTCTAAGCTGCCATTCTCAAATCTGATCAGGACTCTGTGCTGAAGGAGAGGCAAGAAAATGTTTGCCACCTCTGTCAGGATTCGTTTGGATCAATCAGAGAGGTTAGACCCTTTTGTTTCTCATACAAGTACCAATCTTAACCGGGGAGTCCACATTTTAGCGAGGACTGCTATGCGTACGACAGAGTTTGTACGATTTGCGTACGATAGTGCAGATAGAACCGTTCATACGCATGACAAAAGCAAAGCGGCCCATTGGATTTTTGTCGGACGGACGTCGGACACATAAGTGTCCTACGCGTAGAGGTTCCGTTAGCGAAATAAGATGCAGTTTCATTATCTAGCCCCTCTTCGAACCGTTATATATCTTTGTCCCTTTTTGATCAAGTATTCACGGAAGAAATGCCATCGCACAGCATCAGCGCAGCGATCCTAAAACAAAACCACCTTCCCATGCGCGATGCAGCTAAAATAAAAAGAATTTTGATTGGATAATAGTAGCGGTTTTGCTTTTTCTAAGTCGCCGTTGCGAACTGGCCAAACCAACTTCAGGATTCTTGCAGGTAAAAAGAAGTAATCAGTTATTGATATATTCTCTCTGTTCCAAGTTATAAGATGTCATAACAGTTTTTTCGATTTGGATTTGTATAGATACGTTTCAGTGTGTTTGTTTACTCATTTTAGTGTGTATGTGGCACAAATTTAAAAATGCAAAGCATTTTATAATTAAGGGCGTGTTTGTTTCAGCTTCTGGGTGCTTTCCAGTAAAATAAGCGAGTTGATGAAAACAAACGCATCGGCTTTGCTTTGGGCTTTGCCGAAGCAGCCGAAGCAGGCCTTCGATTACACACACGGAAAAAAGCACCTGTGGGAGGCGCTTCCCGAGCTTCCGAGCCAGCAAACCGAACCGTTATATATCCTTGCCCCTTTTTGATCAAGTATTCACGGAAGAAATGCCATCGCACAGCATCAGCGCAGCGATCCTAAAACAAAACCACCTTCCCATGCGCGATGCAGCTAATTTCCTGTTCGGCCTCTTTGTACGTGAGTTATTATTGTACATGGACCCATCCAACGTGTATGCATGGTCCATTCACGTCTAGACAGATAGAATGTGCATGTGTCAGGGAGACGTCAATTGAGGACACCAGTTTTTCGTATACAGTCCAAAATACCAAGGCGTACACGTACAGCCCAAGTCCGGCCGCCGGCAGCGTGTACACGTACATCTTGAACTCGTATAGTCTACTGGATCGCAACTAACAATTTGATTTGGCTAGCTGATATCAGTCTACTGGATCGCAACTAACAGCTTGTACGCTTACTACATGTAACTCGTATAGTCTTACTAGTATCTGGTCACATACGTATTTATTACATGTAAATTAGTAAAAAAATAAACAATTTCGTAACTATGAGGGTATTTCAGACAATTTCATGGATTACAGCCAAACAGACAGCTAGTTGCCAAACACTAAAACTCAGAAAAGCGGCTTTTCGTAAACAGCAACTTTCCCTGAACAGCAACACAGCCAGCCGCAGCCAGCCACACCCAGCCCAAACAAACACACCCTAAGGACGGAGTAAGTAATTATAAAAAAATCGGCTAAGCCATTGGCATTCCCTTACAATGAGTACTCCCTCCGTTCCATAATATAAGATGTTTTGGGTATTTACATGTTGTCTAGATTCGGACTAAAAGTAGTGTACATATACAGTAAAATATGTCTAGATACATCTGTCCCACTTTACATTTATAAAAGGTAAAACATCTTATATTTAGGAACGGAGGGAGTATATTATAAAATATTGTTTAAATATTATGTGTGATCATTTTTTTAAATAACGCAGAGGTATCTCTGATAAACTGAGCCGGTAGATCTTGAGGTTGACAAAGTCATCACAAATATCTTGTTGTTGATGGAGACGTCATCTACCGCTGAAAAAATAGTGCCGATTAAATTATGAATTAAATTCAGCTAAATGCGAGCACTCAGTGTCAAGTTCATATTATTCACGTATGGACAAACTCCTAAAGGAATTATATTCTCTAGATAGAGTATATCCATTGTAACAGATAACCTCAAGTAATATTTCCTGAAACACAAGAAAGATGTGCACTAGCTTATGGGTGATCGTGGTCACGGGTGAATTTCTGATAACCCCTTTGGTTCTCCGAACGTGTCAGGGAGGAATAAGAAGAGGAGAGGGAGGAGACCACCACTGCCGCTCGCCAGAGAGGAGGAAGAAGAGCATTGCAGTCGCCCCGCCGCCAACACCTTCATCCCCCCCGCCACCTCCACCGTTCGGGCCGCCTGCCACCGCCGCTCACGGTCGACGGCTCTCCCGTGTTCGCCTCACCGACCCACCCTCCTCGAAGCCCTACCTTTTCCGGTCCTGCACCGTGCCAGCCTCCCCTCTAAGGTCCTTTGCCACCATTTCCTCTCCGTCATGTCGAGTCGTGGCGTTGTCGGCTCCGACCCTCTCACTCGGTTGCATTGCAGTGAGTGAGATGTGTTTAGGACGAGACGGGTGTTGCATGTTGAGATGGAGATGGGGAATGGGAGAAGAAAAGAATAAGAATTTCCAAAAAATGATGCAGAACAATGGCAACAAAAACATTTTTAGGGCACCAGGATGTTAGACCATATATAGCACATGATGTAAAATAGGGTACCAACACATGCAAACTTTGATATTTGATCATTGCATACTTTGATATTTCAAACTACAAAATGTTCAAACTTAAACGTGCTAAACTCGACTCGTACAACACATTTACTACTCTTCATCATCACCACTACACATCAGGTTGTCCTGGGGAATGATGTCGGATTCAATGTTGTCGGGCCAAACCTCGTCGCCTGACTCTACATTGATCGTCCTTAAGGGGGCCACAGACTCGTCATTTTTCTTGATCTACGTGTCATGTGCAACATAGAATTCATACTCCGCCTGCACGAGGTGCGGATTTGCTATGACGAACCTTGTCGTAACAGTCCGTCTTTCTCATGGGCGGGTGCGCTGTTGTACGGCTCGGTCTTTATTCCCCTCCTTGCAAGACACAACCCGCACTTCAGAATCGAGGAACTCCGCATCCTCCCAGCTCGTGACATCCGGACTTCGGGACTTGAGCCGGCGATACCTCGATAGGCGCGACGCTGTAAGTATGTGCGGTGAACTTTGGGATGTGTTCGTTTTGGGAATGTGGAGGAATGGAACGGGATGGTTCCATTCCATCCCATTCCGTCGATCCCATCCCGTCCCGTCCTTGTGTTCGGTTGGTTTGGAAAGTAGGAAATGGAAACAGATGTTGTTAATCTAAAATTTATTTAATTAGAGCCTAATTAATTTAAGTATTATTAATTAGAGCCTAATTAGAGCCACGTTAATCTAAGTATTATTAATTAGAGCCTAATTAATTTAAAATTTATTTAATTAGAGCTTAATTAATCTAAGTATTATTAATTAGAGCCTAATTAGAGCCGCGTTAATCTAAGTATTATTAATTAGAGCCTAATTAATTTAAAATTTATTTAATTAGAGCTTAATTAATCTAAGTATTATTAATTAGAGCCTAATTAGAGCTTAATTAATCTAAGTATTATTAATTAGAGCCTAATTAGAGCCTAATTAATCGAGAGATAGACGCGTTCCGCGCGGTCCGGCCGAATCGGCCGGACGAGTTGGGACGGAATATTCTGGGTATATGCTATTCTGGGGAACTACCTGGTTCCATCCCATTCCTCAAAATTTTGGAACCGAACACCAGGACGGGTGCTAGGGACGGTTCCGTCCCGTCCCATTCCTCCTTATTCCAGAACCGAACGCACCCTTGGTGTCTCAAAGGTCCCGAGCGAGTGCCGCATCCCGTGCATGAACAAATCTGACAAGAAACTGCACTATATGTGGTATACACAAACTATAAATAGTTTTAAACCCAAAATGCCTCAGTATGGAATTTGAATTTGTATGATCGTATTTTTTTTACTCTCCCACAAAGCCCTCTTGGCTGGTGGTAGAAGCTGCAGTTAATGCCCAGCCTTTGATATTCCTCTCCGTTGCTCACCTCCCAACGACTCTCCACGCTCCTCCTTTTGAAGGTCGACCGTCAACACATTCAAAGACGAAACGCCAGTCCGTCCTCAGTCTCTGTGCTATCCTGCGGCGCGGCGATTCGGACTTGCCGGCGGTAAGGCATCGACGCCGCGAAGTATGCATCTGTCTCTTCTATCCCATCCTATTCTCTCCACCCTCGCGGTCTCTTGCCTGGCAGCGCCCACGACGCCCGCCGCCTGTTTGACGGAATGCCTCCTCGGAAGAAGCGCAATACCGCGCCGCCAGTGAGCGTCGCCGACCGCATCGGCGCCCTCCCCGACGCTATCCTCCACCACTTGCTCTCCTTCCTCCCAGCGCAGGAGGCCGTGCGGACGTGTGTGCTCGCCCGACGCTGGCGCCACCTCTGGAGGTCCACCACAGGGCTGCGCATTGACGATCATGAGCATTTCGAATTCCCACGCCTTCGGAAGTTCGTGGAACATCTGCTGATCATGCGTGAGCGCACTGACCTAGACACTGTTGAGATCAAACTCGGTGAATACTTGGACGATGATGATGTCCAGCACTGTGTGAACCTATGGACCCGTTTTGCAGTGATGTGCAAAGTTCGGGTGCTCAACCTTGCTAACTTTGGTTCTGCTCTCTGCTTAGACGACCTGCCTCTTGTCTCTCGCCATCTGAGAACATTAAACCTTCATTCTGTAACCCTAGACGAGACCTTTCTTGATTTTGCTAGCTGTCCTGCATTGGAGGATTTGAAGATGAATTATTGCGTGATCCGTGCTGGTAAGGTCTCGTCTTGTTCCGTGAAGCATTTGAGCATCACTATGTGCTGCTCTGACTTGGATTACCGGTTCCGTGTTTCTATTCCGGGCCTTGCATCTCTGAAACTAGTTTGCTTTGCTGGCAAAACACCTTTTCTTGAAAACATGGTGTTGCTCGAGACTGCATATGTGGATCTTAGCAGTAACTTTGAAGATGTCTGTTTGAATTATGACTCTGGTGTTTTCTGTGGAGATAATAATAATGCATGTCAGAATTGTGTTGCTAAAAATGATGGAAGCAGCAATTGTGTGCTTCTCGGTGGTATCTCAACTGCTAGACACCTTGAGTTACGATCTTATAGTAGAAAGGTATGGCACTCATCTTCAAATCTGTTATACTATGCCTACATTGTTGCTGCACATGGCGATTGTGTTCTTCTGGGTGGTCTTTCGCATTCTCAGTATTGGTTACTTGATTTGCTTACCCATAGTATTTTATTTTCAGTTTATTTTCACAAGAGACTTGAAACACTGCCCTACGTTTAGCAAGTTAAAGACTTTGTTGCTCAACGAGTACTGGTGCAATGCTCCTGATTTGGATCCACTAGCTTGCATTCTGAAAAAACCTCACTCTTGAGATTTTTTCCACGGTATAAATCACCTCATTGGAAAATTGCCGCAATGGTAAAATTGTTATCGATTATCCATCTTGGTTAATTGGTCTTTTCTTACCGTAGGGACCAAATCATCAAGTGAAAATGAAAGGAAGCTACTGTTCAATGGAGGGACCGTTTGCAATATCAGAGCACCTTAACATGGTTGAAGTCAAGTGTAATGTGGTCGATGAGAAAACTCTTAAAAGTTCTAAAGTTCCTGACTGCATTTAACATACGTAAGCTGACTAATAATACTTTTCTTGCTCTTAATATACTGAGATTAGCATTCATATGTAAAATCTTCACCAGTCTAGTGTGGCTCAAAAAGAAAAATAACAACAATATAATCCATTTATTATCTCTCAGTCGCCTAGTTCAGAGTAGAGATACAGTAGCTTCTCATGTTTATTAGCTCTGAACAGTAACCCAAATGTCTACAGTAATATGGTATATACATAGTTACTCATTATGGTGTGAAACAGTTGGTGCTAATCAGTAACAGTTTTTATAAGCTCGCTAGATCTTAGCAGTTCCTTGCCCTGCACTAAATTATTCGGTACATGGTTTCCTTGTGATTACGGCACCAAATTATTTGCCATTTTTTTGGACTTGCCTGGGAAGTCTTTACAGTTTACATCACACATAACATGTCTAGTACTGATTGCTTGTTTCACGTGTCGTTTGGCATGAAGTTACTTATGAGACCTTCTGCGATCTCTTTCGGGAACAGTTTAGTTTGATGTTTTTTTGTTAGATTATCAGCCAGAAATGGCCCTATCAATTATATACAAAGTTTGTGCCCAAATTCAGGTTATTAATATAAGTTGCACTTGGTTAACTGAAACTCCTTCATACTTACTGAACTATGTTCCAGTATCTTCATCCTTGTTATCTTGTAACTGAGATGTTTTTTCAATGCAATAGACCAGACTTTTACATTGTCTTTTCATTTGTGTACAGGATTCGGTTTCGAGTAAGGTGAGAAGATCTCGGTTGTCGGTGGATCTGCCATCATTTGGATATTCAGAAGTGCAAGGCTTAAGCGTCGTGACCCGATGTTTCCATTTGTTGCGTGTGCATGCCATGCCAATTCTACTTGGAGGAACTGTGCACAATCCTCGGATGTAGAACTGCAGAGTCTAGACCATTTGTTGGGCTTGGCTCCATCGTATCCTGTAATTTCTGTTGCACTTTTGGTTCATACTGAATTTATTCGGCTCCTAGCGTTTCTTGTTCCGTGCTTCGGCGCATAACTTGTTCTGTTGCGATGTGATCTGTTTTTGATGTGCCAATATTTTGGATGTTTGTTATTGATTTGTTTGTTCCATGTTTCGGCCTGGGCAGAAAAAAACTGAAAACAGAGCCGTAGTTCTGAACGTATGTTAGCAGCAACAGGAAAGGTGTCCATTCTCAAATCTGACCTGAAACAGCGATGGCATGTTGCCAGTGCTAAAGGAGAGGCAAAATAAATAAATATGTTGCCAGTGCTAAATCCTAAAGCATTGTATCTGGCGTCTAGTGCTAAATCCACTGATACTATAAATATGTTTTCCGGCAAGTGTGTACGTAGTTGGGTACCATACTCTGGGTAAGGTTGCGGTTGTTCGTGATGGTTCCTTTCCATTTCTGATGACCTGGCTTCGATGTGAGCCGGCGGTCGTAACTTAGAGAGCAACGTTCGGTCGTAACTTAGAGAGCAACGTTCGAGTAGCGACCTCCATTGCTTCCGTTGTGTACGCTTCTTTGTCATCTTAGGCAGAGATTGTCTCTACTTTACAGGTGGTTGCATCTAAGTGTATACTTACAGTTTTATCTAAGTGTACTCATATTTAATGATTTTAGTCTTATACTTTCATGTGATTGGGCTAGCAACTTTTTTTTTGCAAGAGATACAACTTCAATCTCTTTCCTCATTAATACGGTGCACATCAGCAAAATGTATAGGATACCGCGCTAAGATACAACCATTACGGATGGCCTAACATAACGCGTTTCAAGGTAAGATGAGTCTACAACCTAATAAATGCAAAATTATATGATACCGCATATATGTTACTATCCATTGTGTAAGTAGTATTATAGACTAGTATCATATAAGATGCCACATATATGATACTCCCCACTGTGACTAGTCTAACCTGAATATTTCAGGGTGTCCCCGTTTCTGTGCCTGGAATGTGTGGGTAGAAGTTTCCCGGCAAGTGTGTTTGTAGTTGGGTACCATGTACTGTGGGTAAGGTTGCGGTTGCTCGTGATGGTTCCTTTCCATTTCTGATGACCTGGCTTCGATGTGAGCCGACGATCGTAACTTAGAGAGCAACGTTCGAGTAGCGACCTCCATTGCTTCTGTTGTGTATGCTTCTTTGTCGTCTTGGGCAGAGATTGTCGCTACTTTCCACTGGAGGAACATCGATCGGTCTTGTCGCTGCGTCAGATGGCTTGTCTAGCTAACTAGATCTTTTTCTTTTCTATTTTGTCGTCCGATGATTACTCATCTATACGGCGTGCACACCCCCTACCTGACGCGCCAACTGCGATCTGACGGCAATCTTACTTATGAGATCGGGTCGAACCTTGTCACCCGAGTCCCGACTCAACATTGATCGCCCTTATGGGGCCAGACTCGTCATTTTTCTTGATCTATGTCCAGTGAAACATAGAATTCGTACTTCTCATGGGCGGTGTGTTGTTGTATGATTCGGTCTTTATTCCCCTCCTTGCGAGACACAACCTGCACTTCGAAATCGATAAACTCTGCATCCTCCCAGCTCGTGACGTCCGGACTTGGGTCGGCGATACCTCCAAATCCACGACATTGTAAGTACGTGCGGTGAACTATGGTGTCCAAAAGGTCTCGAGCGAGTGCCGCACCCCGTGCATGAGCAAATCTGACAAGAAACTGCGTTAGACTAGTCACAGTGGGCAGTATCATATGTGTAGTATCATATACTCCCTCCGTCCTCAAATAAGTGGACATATAGAAATTTTAAGACATATTATGGAGTGGAGTAAAATATGCATTGGAAAGATGCAATCCACCATTTCTCTCCTTTTTAATTCTCCCACCTCCAATGAGCTAAGTGTATGTAGAAAATGAGTGATACCATGTGTTGAACGTTACTGGGTTTGATTTCCGTGTGATGGGAGAGAACCAATTTTATCTACTTTAATGTGCATTGAAAAGATAGAAGTATACTCTTTTATAAAAAAAAATGCTAAACGTCCACTTATTTGAGGAAGGAGGGAGTATGATACTAGTCTATATTACTAGTTACACAATAGATGGTACTCCATCCGGTACGGTTTGGAAGGCACGCATGAGAATTCTCTAGAACCTAGGTGATATTTCATTGGCTCTCCATCCTGTAATCAACTCTCTCCATTCTTTTTTATTGGTTCACAAACAACATTTAATACTAATACGCCTAAAATGTGAGGAGGAGTTTTGAAATTGCATGATTTTTAAAGTGCGCCTAGCAAACTGTACCGGAGGGAGTAACATATATGTATCATATAATTATGTATTTATTAGGTTGTAGACTTATTTTGCCTTATAATGTGTTATGTTACGGTACTCCTCTACATATGATATCATTATCATCTCTCTTCTCATTAATTACAGTGACACGTCAGTTTTTTATCAACATGGCATGCATGATACCTATGATATTCTCACTGTGGCTAGTCTTATACGTGCTATACAAAAACTATAAATAGTTTTAAACCCCAAATGCATCAGTATGGAATTTGTATTTGTACTTGATCATATTTTTTTTCTCTCTCCCTAGAAATCCTCTTGGCCGGTGATAGAAGAAGCTGCAGTTAATGTCCAGTATAGCTGGCCAAATGGGTCGTGCTAAACGGGCCGGCCCGAAGCACGGTTCTTTTGGCCCGGCCCGAGCACGACACGACACGGATCTTAACGGGCCTGGCACGACACGGGCCCGTTAGTGCTCGGGCCGATGATCGATTTGAGACACGCGGGCCGACCCGACACGACACGATTAGGTTTTTTATTTTTTTTTTCTAATTTTTTACCTATTTTTACCTATTTTGGGTTGTATTCGTGTCGATGGGCCGTATTCGTATCTGCGGGCCATGCCTAATCCGGCCCGTCGGGCCATATACGTGCCAGCGGGCCGTGCCCATTCCTGCGCTACAGCACGCGGGCCGGCCCGACACGGCACGTATACTAATCGAGCCGGCCGTGCCGTGCCGGGCCGGCCCGTTTGGCCAGCTATAATGTCCAGTCACTTGGTATTCCTCTCCGTTGCTCACCTCCCAAGGAAGCAACATTAACATTAGGCTGTTCATAGTGGGCAGTAACATAGAGTAGTATGCTGATGTTACTAGTCTATGTTACTAGCTCCACAGTGGGGAGTAACATATATGTGGCTTCATATAAGACTTTATTTATTAAGCTATAGACTAATTTTATCTTAATAAGTGTGATGTTAAAGTAACTAGCTAAGTTATTTTAAACACTTCTCTTTTTATTAACTACATGTCAAATAAGTAAAATTGTCTTGAGACGTGTGATGTTAGAGCATCTCCAACAGACGCGCTTCGGCGCCGCGCGCTATATTCTGTATCCAGCGCCAAAAAGCAGTTTTCGGGCGCGGCGCGCTGGTTCAGCTTTTCCAGCCGCGCTATAGTTTAGCGCGCCGGAACGCAGCGCTCTAGCAGACGCCCAAAACTCCAGCGCGCGCGGCTAGCCAATATGAACATAGATATGATAGTTCAAACAATATGAACAATTCAAACATAGATAAAAATTCTACAATCGATCATGCAACATGACATAGTTCAAACATAGATAAACATAAAATAAATATGCAAACCAACATAGAATAAATACATGACATAGTTTAAATTGTACGCATAGTTCATCAAACCACAATCGATCATGCATCATCTTGTTCCTCTCCATTTTCTTCATCCTCCCCCGCATCTTCTTCAACCGCCTCATTCTCAACATGGACGGTGTTCCCACTACCTTCAAATGCACCATCGGAAGGCACGTGAGGCATACCGGAAGCATTTCCTCCACCCATAGCCACCCCCAAGCCAACCGGAGGTGCACTCGGCCCTCCCATGTTACCCATGCCTCCGTATCCTCCCATGCCAACCGGAGGTGCACTCGGCCCTCCCATGTTATTACCCATGCCTCCATATCCTCCCATGCCAACCGGAGGTGCACTCGGCCCTCCCATGCCACCCATGCCTCCATATCCTCCCATGCCTCCAACACCTCCCATGACTCCATAGCCTCCCATGTTTGTGCCCATGCTTCCGAAGCCACCCATTGTACTTCCCATGCCTCCAAAGCTTCCCATGCCACCCATGGTGGCTCCAACACCTCCCAAGCCTACAAAGCTTCCCATGCCACCCACACCACCCATGGTAGCACCAACACCTCCCATGCCTCCCATGCCACCCATGCCTCCCATGCCACCCATGCCACCCATGGTAGCATCGCTTGAGCCCTCTTCTTCGTGCCATCGCTTGAACCCTCTTCATCATCATCATCATCACCAACATTTGTGACGAGTTGCTCATCGCTTGAGCCCTCTTCATCATCATCACCAACATTTGTGACGAGTTGCTCAATGTTTGGATAGCTTGGCACATCTAGTAAGCCCTCACGCTTCTTCCATTTTTCTTCATCCTTCAACACATCATAGCAATGAGACATCACAAAAGGTCTCCCTCTCTTCATCTTGCCATTCTTCCCCTTCTTATCTTCCCCTCGAAACAAGCCTTGTGCAATGTTGAGCTACACATAGAACCATACAAGAGAACAAGTTAACACACACAAATGGTGAAAGTTAAGAAAGCAACAATGAAATTGCCACACAAAGAAATGCCACTTACCCTATCCACATCATTTGTGCCGCTTGGGTTGATGGAGTCAACCGCCGTCAAACACGCCGACCACTTTTGACAATCGGAGTTTATCAACGACAACCGGGAACGAAGAGATCTATTGCTACGCTCAACCACGCGTTGCATAGCAAAACATCTTATTTTGTGCTATAATTGACCGCCCTTCCTTTCGGTGCCTCCACCAAACCCTCACCATCCTCATCCATATCCTCATATTCATGATCCTCATCATGAATTTCATTGTTTTGAGACCATTGTGAAGTGTTGGATCCAACACCCATGGTTGACAAGTATGCATCATCATTCAAACTACAAAAACGGTGAAAGTAACTATAATTTTGCTACACATATGCACATTTCATAGCAATCAACAACAAAACAAGAAAAGGAAAAAATTTTAATACCTTGTGTGCATTTGATCAAACACCACGGGCGCGTCGGATGGCAGCTCCGCTTCCGGTTGCGCCCGCGCTTGGAAGGGCGGAGGCTGGGATGGCAGATGCGCTTCCGGTTGCGGCGGCGCTTGGAAGGGCGGTGGCGGCGGCGCTTTCCTCACCCGCTTCGCAGCCGGTTCCCCCTTCTTCTCCTTCTGTGCCGGCCGCTTGGCGAGGACCTTGCGCGGCTGCACAGCAGGCGCCCGCGCGACGCCGTCGACGGAGCTCGCCCGGGGCGCCATGAAAAGGCCGCACGCGAGAGGAGCGGCGGCGCCGGTGGAGGTGGCAAATCCCGCGCTAGGGTTTGCGGCGGCGCCGGCGAGCGAGGGGTCGCGCAGGTAGGGAGGGGTCGGGGGGACGTCGGAGCGGCCGTCCATCGCCGGAATTTCGCCGGCGGCGGCGCGGGAGGGGCGAGGGCGGGAGAGAGAGCGCGAGCGGCGGGAGATTTCAGCGGTAGTTGGGGATTTCGCGCGCGTTCTTCTTTTCCCCCCGCGCTGGACGGCACGCTGGAGGTTTGACGCCGACGGTACCGCTTCGTCCAGCGCGCTGGACGAATATACCGCGCGGCGATTTTATCGCGCGTCCGCTGGAGCACGAAAAACGGCCCCGCGCGCGGCAAAGGACCGGTATATGGCGTGCGCGGCGTTTTTGCAGCCGCTGTTGGGATGCTCTTACTAAGTAAGTTAGTAATTCTCGTTACCACTCTCCACGCTCCTCCTTTTGAAGGTGGACCGTCGACAGATATAAAAAACGAAGCGCCACTCCGTCCTCATCAGTGTCTCTAGTCTCTGCTACCTACCTCCTGCGGCGCGGCGACTCGGACTCGGACTTGCCGGCGGCAACGTGAGGCGAGGCATCGACGCCGCAAAGTATGCATCTGTCTACTCTGTCCCAGTCCCATTCTCTCCACCCTCGTAGCCGTCTGATGGTTTCTTGCCTTGCAGCGCCGTCGACGTCCGCCGCCTGTTTGACGGAATGCCTCCTAGGAGGAAGCTCAAGAGTGCGCCGCCGCCGGTGAGCCTCCCCGACCGTATCGGGGATCTCCCCAACAGTATCCTCCACCACTTGCTCTCCTTCCTCCCAGCGCAGGAGGCCGTGCAGACGTGTGTGCTCGCCCGGCGGTGGCGCCACCTCTGGAGGTCCATCACAGGCCTGCGCATTGACGATGATGAGCATTTCGATTTCCAACACCTCCGGAAGTTTGTGGACCATCTGCTGATCCTGCGTGAGCGCACCGGCCTACAGACTTTTTGTATAAATCTCGGTGAATTCTCGGACGATGATGAGCCCTATGTGAACCTATGGACCCGTTTCGCTGTAATGTGCAACGTTTGTGCGCTCACCCTTTGTCTCGATGGCAGTTTCTTTCTCCGGCTAGAAGACTTGCCTGTTGTCTCTCGGCATCTAAGAACATTAAAGCTTGATGGTGTAGCCTTAGAAGCGAAATTTCTTGACTTTGCTAATTGTACAGCATTGGAGGATCTGAAGATGCATTCCTGCAACATCAATGCTCGCCGGATATCATCCCTTTCCCTGATGCATTTAAGCATCTCTTCGTGCCAGTCCGACATGGATTGTAGGGTCCATATTTCTACTCCAGGGCTTGTCTCTCTGAAACTAGTTAGCTCTATGGGTAGAACACCTTTTCTTGAGAACATGGCATTGCTAGAGACTGCGTATGTGGAGCTTGATCAAGACTGCGAAGATGTCTGTTTGAATTATGACTCTGGTGCTCTGTGTGAAGACAATAAAAATGCATGTGAGAATTGTGTTCCTAATAATGACGATTGCAGCAGAGATTGTGTGCTTCTGGGTGGTATCTCAGGTGCTAAACACCTCAAGTTGATATCTGAAACTGGAAAGGTATGACACTCGTCTTAAAATCCTTTATGTTATGCCTTCTTTGTGGTGCACTATCTACATTGTTGCTGGACATAGGGCAACAGAAAGATTACAATGCATTGCCATCAGTTTGGGGGGACTTTGATCATATCACATTCTCACTAATGGTTACTTGATTTTTGTATTTTCTTTGCAGTTCATTTTCACAAGAGATTTGAGACACTGCCCTACATTTCACAACCTAAAGACTCTGTTTCTCAACGAGTACTGGTGCGAGGCTCCTGACTTGGATCCACTAGCTTGCATTCTGAAAAACTCACCAGTTCTAGAGAAGCTCACTCTTCAACTTTTTTCCAACGTATACTTCTAATTGGACAATTTATGCAATTATTTAAGTTATTACATATCCTCGTTAAATGTTCTTTTCTTACCATAGGGACCAAATCATAAAGTAGAAATGAAAGGACGCTACAGTTCAATGGAGGGACTGTCTGCAATATCTGAGCACCTTAACCTAGTTGAAGTCAAGTGTAACGTGGTCGACGAGAGGATTCTCAAAGTTTTGAAGTTTCTTTCTACATTTAACATATGTAAGCTAACTACACACTTTCCATTCTCCCTATCTGAAATTTGATTGCATATGTGGAGAAGAAACTAAGAAAGCAAGCAGCAAAGAAGAAACTTCTGAATTATGTAGCAAGGATAGTTTATTGGGATACCGAATTGTTTTAGCCATGAAAAATCTTGACCACGTCTAGTGAGGCGCCAAAAGAAGAAACAAAAAAATATAAGCCATTTATTATCTGTGAACAAATGTCTATTGTTTCGTTCAACGCAGTATCATTACATGTTGATTAGCCCAGAATAATAACTCAAACATCCACAGTAATATGATAGGTTGACTCTGTCAAACAGTTCGTGCTAATCAATAATAAGTTTTATCGGCTGACTAGATCTGAACAACTACTTTCCCTTATGGACTAAATTATTTGGCACTCGGTTTGGATATCAATCCTTCACCAAATTGATCTCAAAAAAAAAATCCAGCACCAAATTGATCTAAAAAAATAATCCAGCACCAAATTATTCGTCATTTGTATAGACTAGCCTGGGAAGTATTCACAGCATACATGACACATAACATGTCTAGTAGTCTCTGTCGTCATTGCTTCATTGCTTGTTTCACATTTCCTTTGCCATGAAGTGACTTGTGAAATTTTATTTTTGGCAGCAGTTTATTTAGATTTTTTTGTTAGATTGACAGCCAGAAATGGCCGTATCAATTATAACCAAAGTGTGTGCCTAAGTTGCACTTGGTAAAGTTAATCTCCTTCATACATGACAAACTCTGTTCCAGTATCTTTCATTTTCATTGTCAAGTAACTGAGATAGCTTTGTCTTTTCAGACACCAAACTCTTACAGTGTCTTTTCATTTTTCTTCAGGCTTCAGTTTCTGAGTAAGGGTGAGGAGATCTAGGTTGTTTGTCTATCTGCTACCCCTCTGCTATTCAGAAATGCAAAGGCTTAAGCACATAGTATGCTGTGACAGTGTTTCCATATTCTTTTGCGTGTGCATCTTATGCCGATTCTACTCAGAGGAACGGTGTAGAATGCTTGATGTATAACTTATGAGCTTTAGAGTCTAGACCATCTGGCTGGACTTCGCTTTATCGTATCCTGTAATTTATATTGCACTTTTGTTTAGTGCTGAACTTATTCAACTCTTGTACCTGTTAGTACCCTCAGCGTTTCTTGTTTTGTGCTTTGGCGCTTAACTTGTTCTGTTATGATGTGATGAGTCCATTTTGTCTCCTGTGCCAATATTTGGATGTTTAGAAAATTGACAAAAAAAAGAGTTCTTACGTTACATTTGGATAGGTTGTCTGGACTTATTTTTATTTTTTTGAGATCCGATAGGATGTATGGACTACATGTTATAGATCTGCGCAGAGGAAACTGAAAACGAGCTGCAGTTCTGAACGTAGGCGGCCCATTCTCAAATTCGATCAGGACTCGTTTGTGCTGAAGGAGAGGCATGAAAATGGTTAAAACCTCTATCAGGACTCGTTTGGATCAACTTATCAATTAGAAAGTTTAGGACCTCTTGTTTCTCATACAAGTAACAATCTTAGTCAAGGAGTCAACATTTTAGCCAAATAAGATGCAATTTAATTATCTTTAGCTTCGGCAGATCGCTTAGCCTCGTTCATCTTTAGCGCAAGGGCGCTCGATCAGTATAATACTACGGAGGGAGTACCGAATTGTCCCAGACCAATTCCATACCACGTCTCCGGTGATTCTTTGATGATGCCTTTATATTGAATTCAGATTTTCATTATATCTGCAGAAGATCGTGCATACCAAATTTACTTATAGTGTTGCCACTTATCCTTGAAGAAGCTTGTGGTTGAGAATTGGGATGTTTATTGGAAAATTCGAGCTGTATCGGTTGTTTGTTGTTGTACATGAATAGAGGTACTTATGGAGAACATCGCCGGCATGTTTTGTTGGATGTAGTTTAGGGTAAGTAGATGTGCAATTCAGTCAAGGTGGTGTGGACTTTAGGTATATGACCGGATCATTTGCTATTTGGGCCACCAGAAAATAAGATCTAAATATGTGTTGCTGCTTGTTTGAGAATAGTGAGGTTTGAGAGAGAATAGGTATTTATTATGCTCATGATTTTGCAACTTATTCGTCACAACCAAATGAATTCGTTGACCTATCCACCGGCACAATTAACACATGTTTATGCGGAACTTAATTGTTCATCATAGATTCATTGAAGATTAGCGATATTTGTGCGAGCATGTTGCCAATCTCAAGTCTACAATTAAATGCATAAATCGACTTAATATACAATGCCCAAGTGTGCATAGTACCATTTCACTAATGTTTTCATAGTACTACGATTCTTCTGTAGAAACGGCAATGGCGATCGACACACGTTTGTGCATAATTAAATGCATTACAAATTACAAGCGCTCTAGTCTCCTTCATCGTCAACTTTAGAAGTAATGCTCAGAAGCCTGAACATAATTCCATGCGAATGAATAGATGCTAGCTTGAAGAAAAGTAGACAAAACCTTGTTCATATTCGAGTAGTAACATTAAGGTAAGTTATAAATCAGGCCTTCTTGGATGGAAGTTTGTACACTTATTACTTTACGTATAGGCAAAACAATCTCAGTTCAGTGCGGGAGCTCGACAACTATCTCAGTTCAGCGCGGGTGGACAAGGTCGGCGCGTCATCTGCACGGATTCGGCCGGCGGCCGCTTGGAGTGTGGGAGGAAGCAGAAGGGGAGAGGTGCCGGCTGCGAGGCAGCACGCTGAAGAACAAAGGTATAGTTCATAGTTTAGTGGATAGTTTCACGAAGATCTTCTCCAAGTTCTAGTTAACCGCCTTAGACCAAGGATGGACGAATTCATCAGTAAGAACCAATCGACATTCATCAGAGGACGGAGCCTCCATGATAACTTCATCCTTGTCCGGCAAATGGTGAGGAAAATCAATGGGCGAAATGAGGCAGGTATGCTTATCAAACTGGATCTCTCGGGAGCTTTTGATTCTCTGTCGTGGTCTTTCCTGTTAGAAGTTCTTCAGAAACTAGGGTTTCCTGAGATTTTTATTGCTTGGATCACCATCTGTCTCCGCACTGCTAGTACCCGAGTGGTTGTGAATGGAATCCCAGGAAGAAGAATCTGGCACGCCAGAGGACTGCTGAAAGTGCATGGTTTCCCCCATATGTGGTTTTGGTCATTAATAACAATCTCTATGGACTAATGTGTGCTTTGAGTCATACTTGTAGGTTTGGTCCATAGCTTGCTTAAACTCCATATGTTGGAGCAAAGGCTAAAAGAAAAAGATCATTTGTTGATCAAGGCTAAGTGTATCCCTCCATGAGCATAAAATCAAGAGGAACATTCCATGTAGCTCATGGAGGATGGCGTCACGTGGTGATCGTCATCAAGGTAATGGCCAAGTGAAGATATGCCGAAGAGTGCCGCTCTCATATTGGTGTATAGGGATAAATACACGAGTCTTCACCAAGCGGAACGCAATCAAGAAAGGTGGTCCAACTTGAGTAGGTCAAGATCGTCATCATCGACCTCAAGTGGATTTTGCGCAAGGAAAAGGTATGATCTTGATAGGTTTTCTATTTTACCGGTCTCATGATGTTAGTTGAGAGACCTGATTTTAGGATAGATAGCCGTACTATCAAGAGGGGCTCTCGAGCAAGTATCTTGATCATATCGTCGTAGAGAGCTTAAACCTTTGCATCCTTGGCATCATCTTTATTGGTTCTTATTTGGCTTTTATCCATGTGAGAATTTAGAGCTTCTGTCCATCTCCATGCCAAGCTCTAGTTCATCAAAAATGGATTTCATATGCATAACTTGTTGCGTTTTTTATGTTGGAGGTTTTACCGACTTATGTTTTCTAGAGAGGTCAAACTCTCTCCTTTTGGTTTCCTCCTCACATGATGGACTATGATGTGTATATGCATGATCTTGTAGGGCTTGTGATTATCTTCGAAACAAGCCTAAAATCATAGAAAACGGAGTCTTGATGAAAAACTTGCTGGTTTCTTGGTGATGGAGGATTTATCGGTTATCCTTTAATAGAAATTTTTTACCTTTCATAATTTGGTTTTATCCTCCCTTTTTGAACAATGATATTTCTCTACATGATCTTGTAAAGCTCGTTGTGGTGATTTCAACGAGCCCAAGAACATCGAAAATGGTGTTCGTATGCGAAAGTTTTGTCCATTTTGGTATCGTTGATTTCTGAAATTCTGGGAGGCCGGCTGCCTCTAGCATCTAGCCGGCAAGGCCGGGCTCGAGGCCGGCCTCGCGCAGGAAGGCAAAAAATCCCTTCAAACGGTCACTTTTCCCCACCCTTTAAAAGGGGTTGTCTTCTACCTTTTGAAGGGGACTCTTGGGCACGTTTTTTCCCCTCTCTCTCCTCCATTGTTGACCTTGGAAAGCTTGTCCCTCTCTCAATCCCTCCCATGATTCTTGGATATTTTTGAGGGAAAAGTGAGAGGAGATCTAGATCCATATTTCCACCAATCAATCTCTCCTCTAAGTGAGGGGAATCTAGTGGATCTAGTTCTTAGAGTTCTTGGTGATTCTCTTTGTTCTTCCTCTGTTATTCCCCCACAAGCATTTGTTTATTTGTTGGAATTTGAGAGTGAAGGATTTGAGCACTTGTGCTCTTGCCATTGCATTAGTTATATCGGTTTGTACTCTCCACAAAGATTCGTGGAAGTAAAGTTTGTGAGGTTGTTACTCTTGGGTCTTTGGACCCTAGACGGCTTAGTGGTGATATTTGGGAGCCCCCGATTGAGTTGTGGGTGTGTACCCCAAGATTGTTGTAAAGGATCCGGATTCCGCCTCGAAGGATTCCGATAGTGGAAGGTGAACCACGGTTCATCGGAGAATAGGGTGAGCCCTTTGTGGCGTTGAGTAGACCTGTTGTGGCGAGCTCAAACCCCTCCAACGAGACGTACTCACTTAAAAAGGAGGAACTCGGGAATACATCCTCGTCTCCGCGTGCATTGGTTATTTCTATACCCGAGCTTTTTACTTATGCACTTTACATTGTGATAGCCTTCGTGCTTAAAGTAATATATCTTGCTATCACCTTGTGGTTATATTGCTTAGGATAAATTGTTGGTGCACATAGGTGAATCTAGTATATTAGGTTTTGTGCTTGATAAATTAAACATTAATTTTATTCCGCATTTATCAAGTCATAAATTGAAAAAGTTTATATGGCCTATTCACCCCCTCCCCTCTGGACGACATCCTTGTCCTTTCAACTGCGCCAAGGGGATCCTTTGTCCAGTTGTTTGTGATGGCAATGGAGGTGGTGTCGTTCTTGGTGCGGAGAGCGACTGAGGAGGGCTTGCTCGCGCCGGTTGGAAACTGCACACCTGTACAACGGTTGTCTGTCTATGCGGATGATGTTGTTCTTTTTCTGAGACCAGAGGTGCAGGATCTCATTACCATCAGAGATCTATTGGACGCGTTTGGAGAGGCTTCGGGGCTACGAGTAAATTGCAGGAAAACCTCGGCTACCCTAATTCGTAGCGGAGAACAGGAGAAGGCCCTAGTGGTGAGGCTGTTGCAGTGTGCGATCACTTATTTCCCTATCTGATATCTAGGTCTGCAGCTTGCGGTCAGGCCACTTACTAAAGCCCAATGGCAACCCATGATTGACGCGGCGGTGCACATTGTCCCGGCTTGGCAAAGAGGATTAATTAGGCACGCTGATGCTGGTCAAATTAGTGATGTCGGCGCGTCCCGTGCACCACCTGCTGGTCTCGGAAGCGCCAATCTGGGTGCTGGAGGAGATTGAGAAGAGTCTGCGCGGATTTTTCTGGACGGCAAAGGACCGGGCTCATGGAGGGCAATGTCTGGTGGCCTGGGATCAAGTGTGCAAGCCCACGGCGTATGGAGGGCTCGGGATTAAAAACCTGCGGCTACATGGACTGGCGATGAGGGTCCGCTGGGAATGGCTTCGGCGCACAGACACAACACGACCTTGGCAAGGGCTGCCGGGGCTCAAGGACGCTGAAGCAAAAGAGGCTTTCGACAGCCTGGTTCAGATCACAGTAGGAGACGGGTTGCACACCCTTTTCTGGTCAAACCAGTGGATACAAGGGAAATCGGCTTGGGACATTGCACCTGGAATTTACAGACTTGTGAGTACTTGAGAAAGGAATCGAAGAACAGTGGCACAAGGTCTGATGGAGAACAATTGGCTCAAGGATATACAGGGCACTTTGGCTTACCGAGGAGTGAGGGAGTGTTTGTCACTGTGGCTTGCGATCTGCAGCTTGGAAAGGGACCTGAATGTAGCTGACAACTTCAGGTGGCCGTGGTCCAGTTCGGGAGTATACTCGGCTAGCTCTACCTATGCGATGCTGATGCACGGCCGATCACATTCTGCTTCAGTGTGTTACGGCGAGGGAGATATGGTACATCTGTAATACCAAGTTCGGGAGCAGGTTTGTGATCCCCACGCATGACAGTACGCTGCAAGATTGGTGGACTGTGGAGAGGGGACGGTTCCAGGCCAAGGAGCGCAAATGGTTCGATACTTTCGTCTACACGGCATGCCATGCCCTCTGGAAGAATCAGAATGCGTGGTGCTTCAACAATGCGCAGCGGCAACTTGGCCCGGACAGACTAGCATCGTCGATCATTGAGGAGTTCACCTTAATTCAAGCTGCGAGGAGGAGGACAACCGGAGGAGCAATTCATGACGCGAGAGAGTAGCCTAGGGTTTGGCTAGGAGTTGGTTTTTTTTCTTTTTCTCGGCCTTCACGGAGAGCCCTCTCTGTACATATACTCTGTCTTCTATAAAATTATGGTACGCATTCACGTACTCTCGAAAAAAAAAACAGAGGTATCGAGGGAAGGGCGCCAGGATCTAGCAATGTCGGTCCATACAAGGGAACCGCGCAAATCGGAGCCGAAAATACTAAAAATACGATAAGCAAAGACGAACTGAAACCCCTTCATACCCATAATCGTACCATATCGGAGCAAAAAAATATTGAAAATACCAGAAGAGAAGACGAGGCGTGGTACAAGAGAAACCCATACCCATGCTCGTAGCAGAAGTGTTAGCCCAACACCAACCCATTCATAGCACATCATATATATTCACCCATATCAGCACGAGAGAGGTAACCCTAGATCAGAAATTTCAATACTCTTTTTTTTTTCTCCCTGGATCTCCTTTTCTACTTGATTTCGATTCGATTCTTCAAACATCAAGATCACGATATGATTCTTCTCTGGTCCACCGTTTACTTTTCACGAATGTGTATCCGCTCGCTTATCACTGATATTTAGGGTTCATATACTCGTTTTGAATCATTTTCTAGTTTTCCTTCTTAAACACGTTTGCCTTCCTACTTGATTTTGCACTCTTGTAGTACAGATCATTGACTACATCCAATATTTATTTCAGAATTTTTTTGGAACTTCGAAATCGAATTTTCTAAATTTTGAAAATGCACTCTGGCGGACACGTTCACTCGCTAATTTTGGCGATGACGCTGCAGTTAATGTCCAGCCACCCAATTTTGCTCACCACTGCTTTCACGGTTTCACCACACCTACCCCCTACTTTTCACGGAGCGCGAGTCTGAAACCTCCGGCTGCGGCGGCGACTCGGACCTGCCGGCGGCCACGTGAGGTGAGGCATCAACGCCGCAAGGCATGTATCCCGTCCCATTGTCTCCACCCTCGCCTCGTTTGACCGTTTCTTTGCACCGCAGCGCCGACGAGGCGACGACGCCGGCAGCATGTTCGACGGAATGCCTCCCAGTAAAAAGGGCGAGAGCGCGCCGCTGGCGAGCGGGGCCGACCTCATAGGCGACCTCCCCGACAGTATCCTCCACCACATGCTCTCCTTCCTCCCAGCGCAAGCGGCCGTGCAGACTTGCGTGCTCTCCCGGCGGTGGCGCCACCTCTGGAGGTCCACCACAGGCCTGCGCATCGTTGCCCTTGGCGATGATGAGCTTCCCCAGTTCGATCACCTCCGGAAGTTCATGGACCATCTGCTGAACCTACGTGAGCGCACCGATCTAGAGACTGTTGAGATCAAAACTGGTGATACCTGGGAGTCCAGAGACGCCCAGCCCTATGTGAACCAATGAGACGCCCAGAGAGCGCATCGTATTTATACTTTAAATAACACATAACATGTCTAGTAGTGATTGTCGTGATGGTTTGTTTCACATTTCGTTTGCCATGAAGTTACTTATGACACTTTCTGCAATTCCTTTCGGGAGCAGTTTAGTTTGATGTTTTCTTGGTTAGATTATCAGCCAGAAATGGCTGTATTAATTATAAACAGAGTGTGTGCCAAAATTCAAGTTATTAATGTAAGTTGCACTTGATAAAGTGAATCTCTTTCCTACTTTCCAAACTCTTTTCCAGTATCTGCATTCTCATTATCTTGTAACTGAGATTTTCTTGTCAATGCGATATACCAGATTTTTACATCTGTCTTTTCATTTGTGTACAGGATTCGGTTTCGAGTAAAGGGTGAGAAGATCTGGGTTGTCGGTGGATTTGCCATCCCTTGGCTATTCAGAAATGCAGGGCTTTTATTGTTTATGTTGTCGGTGGATCTCTTTTGCATGTTAATTCTACTCAGAGGAGTGGTGTAGAATCCGTGATGTATAACTTATGAGCTGTAGAGTCTAAACCATCTGGCTGGGCTTGGCTATATCGTATCCTGTAATTTCTGTCATACTTTTGGTTCATGCTGAATTTGTTCAGCTCTTGGTGTTTCTCATTTTGTGCTTCGACACATAACTTGTTCTGTTGCGATGTGATCTGTTTATGATGTGCTTGGATGTTTGTAAAGTTGGAACAAGAGGTGCTGGCTTCCATTTGGATTTGAATGTTATCGATGTGCGTGTTCCATGTTTTGCCTACGCAGAGAAATCTGAAAACAGAGCCGCTGTCCTGAACGTATGTTACCAGCAGCAACAGAGAAGGTGCTCAGCTGCCCATTTTCAAATCTGATCTGAAACAGCGATGGCACGTTGCCAGTGCTAAAGGAGAGGCAAAATAGATAAATATGTTGGCACCCCTATCAGGTCTTGTTGGGATCAACTTAGCAACCAGAGTGTTATAGAACCCTCTTGTTTCACATACAAGTACCAGTCTTAGCCGGGGAGTCAACATTGAACCCCCTCCATGCTTCGAACCATACCTACAATAACAAAACGGAATTGTGATGGAGTTTATAGTAGCTGTTCTGCTATTTCTTAATCACTCTTTAGAACCAGTCGATCCTATTTCAGGATGTAGGTGGTGACATAAAGAAAAAATATCTTAATACAGTAAGCGATTAATTGAGAAATAATTATCTCTAAATCGGTTGAGCCATTGTCATTCTTTTATAGTAAGTACTACCTCTGTTCCATAAAAAGGCTTACATTATGGAACGGAAGGAGTACATGATAAATTGTTGATTCTAATGTTTTGTATAAAAATATTATATGAATATTTTTCTCAAATTGGTTTGGCATGGTAAACCTGAATTAGAAGTTAATTGTCACTACCTCGGCTCCACAATTAACCTATGGATACCGAAAGATCGTCCTATATTGAGAACCATGTTCACTATACCCAAATTCATAGAAATTATAGAAAGAGGTTAGCGCTCTCAAATTTTATTTTATGTATTGTCTTCTCTCTACGTAAACTCATGTAAAATTCTCGTGGACCATCCAAAGAGCTTTGAATTACGAAACGAAAGAGTTATACTGTGGAACTATAACAATAATTGTGCAAAATGTTAATGCAAAATTCGTTATATTTTTGCCTAGAATACTATAAATTTTGCATTGAGATGTTGCGCACTGATAGAGTTCGGCATTATCTGCATTTAAGATTTTTGTTCCGAATTTTCTAAGACTACAAAATAAAAAAAAAGGGGCTACATAGAGCTCAGTCTCCATTTGTACTTAAGTTTTCACACTGACACCACCTAAGTTGCACACATCCAAATTTCACAGAGTCTGGAGCAAGAAATTAAACCTTGTGTAATTTTTGCATTGTTCTTCTGTACATCTTCTCTATCCTTAAATCACTGGAAATTTTCCATGGAGCTTCCAAACAGCCGTGTCTGCAAATAACAAGAAAATCATACCAAAGGAGTCCGCAAATATGGTTGTCACTATGTGAATTAGTTTGTCGACATTCCCCGTCGTGGGCAAGAGATATAGTGAGCCAACAATGTTTTTAGGGCCGTTAGCGCGCAAATGGGGAGGGCGTAGCCGCCCACTATTTCCCCCTGCAAACCCGTATCGGTTGGGTTATGACTTATTCAAATAAAATCCTCGCTCCCGTTTTACTACCCGGTTGGCCGGTTCGTCCTAGTGCCCATTTGTCACTTACAATCTCACACACAAAAAAGCAGCACCAGCCATAGTTATTACTCCCTCCGTTCCTAAATATAAGATGTTTTAGCATTTCTATTTCCATCTGTATCTAGACATGTTTTAGTGTAAGGTTCAAATCTTACACTAAAACATGTATAGATACGGATGTATAGATACGGATGAAAAGAGAAATGCTAAACATCTTATATTATGGAACGGAACGGAGGGAGTATAATAATAGGAGAAGAATATGATCTCGGTCGGTGATCGGACACAGATGCTGGACGAAAGCAGCTCAAGACCGCGAACAAATTAAGAAGGTGGTATATGCCGTAGGATAGGATACGGTTGTGGCCTCGTCGAAACCAGTACGGGGCGTGCAAGACAGTATGGCTAGCTGAAAATGGAACAACGGGATGTCTATCGACCGCAGCGCACCTTGGACAGCGCGGCGGCACCTGCCCCGTTAGCCCTACCTCCTCCTGTCCATTTCATGCGCCACCAAACAAAATAAGACACCGGGGAAATTAAGGTCACGTATTTCTCTAGTATTCAATAAAAAATAATTCTCTAGTACTCTCTCTCCGTCCGTATCATCATAATATAAGATGTTTTACTTATTCCTATTCAGACTATATGCAGGATAAAATATAAACTAAATACGTTCGCATACATCTGTATGTAGTTCGTATAAAATTTACCTAAAACAAACATCTTAAATTATGATACGCCATACGGAGAGAGAGTACATTCTCAGGTTTTAAGCGACGATTTGTGAAAGGGAAAAGATGATTAAGAACAGTGGATACGTATTTTTGTCGGAAGAAAGACGCGAGGACTGAGGACGTGGCGAAGAGGACATCCATCCATGTTATGTTCTCTGTCCCAAGCGCGCGTGCCATGTGGACGAGCCGGCCATTGCTCACACTCCAGGCTCTCTCTCGGCACGTACATATGCGTGCCTCTGGCGTGGCCGACAGACAGGTCACAGGCAAGCAGGTACTTTTCTTTGATCTCATCAGCCAGCTGTGCGATCTGTGTCACACAGGGATTCATTCCCCCTCTCTCTCTTCCTTGAGAGTCGCCTGCTGCTCCAGGGTGGAGGGGGGAGGCCTCCCCCTGTATATACCAGTAGTTCTAGTCGTGTTCTCGTGTTTCAGGCTTTGCCCTGCTTTGGCGGTCTACCGTCGGGGTGGTTGTGGCCGGAGCTTGCGAGCTGCTTCCGGCAACAGTTGGTGGCTGTGTGCTGCTGCTCTGTGTGCTCCAGAGGTTGGAGACAAAGGTGAGCGGCGGCGTCCCCTCCACAACCCCTTCAATAGAGCTCGCTGGCTTCTTCTTCTTCCTGGCTCCTGCTGCACTTCTTCATTCCCTTCTGGCCGGCGGTGGACGCGAGGGGAAGAAGGTGAAGCGTGCGGTGGAGTGTGGATCTGGAAGCGGCGAGGGTGGATCTGCTCTGGCGTGTGCGCGCGACGGCAGGTGGTGGCTAACGAAGCCTGTCTTCCCATCTGTTCTTCTCTTGGCCGGCCGTGGTGGCGGGGGAGAGAAGAAGATGGGGATAGGAAGAGTTGCTGGCCCCCTCTTCAATAAGCGCGGTGGCGATGCCGATCTTGTTTGCCAGGTTCGTTTTCCTCCTTCTCTTCGGCTTCACGGTGAAGCAAAGGAAGATGAATCGGATGTTGCGACGGCAAGTGCTGGGAGTCGTCGAGACCCTGGAGCCCTTTCCAGGGAAGGCCAGCTTGCTGCTGCCTTTGGAGTTCTTCAACGGCGATGAGTTTGCGTCGTCGTTATCTTCGACAACCGGAGTCAGTTGTCGAAGTCACTCCATATCGGAGCATGTGTTGCTCTTGGTTCTTCCTCCTCAGCTGGAGGATCTTCGGGAGCTCGGTCCTGGCGTACTACGGCGCGTCTTCGTCAAGTGGTTCGTCCCCGGCGACGGCGTTGGCGGCCCCGGGATGTAGAGCTCTTCATCGCTGGCGGTGGTCCTGAACCTGATGGCGTTTCTTCGGACCGTCTTTGGGTGCACGTTGTAAAACTGTGGGCCTTATCTGTATTTTTTTTATTTTTTAGGGGCCTTCTTGTAAGTTTGACCACTTAATGCAGCAGCAGGCCCTTCGGGGTCCTTATCTTGTTCAAAAAACCAGCCAGCTGTGCTGCGCATGAAGCCATGAACGTCTATCCTATCCATTCTACGTACTACGCGCCACACCAAGATATAATAATGTCAAGGGACGGGGTCCCAGCTAATTAAGCACAGATTGCACTATCCGACGTACTAGTACTTACTAATTTTTTTTTCCAATTAGATAGACTAGATAGATGTGTCTAATCTACACTAGCTTGGAGTGGCATTAACTATGGGACCGACATTTTCACGAGATGGGAAATGTAGTGTATCAGAAGTGAGTGCTGGACCAAGCACACTACACGCAGGCAATTTGGTTACACCGACTATTCGGTGGCTTGGTAATCAACTAATCATCGTCTTCGGTGTAAGTAAATCACATTGTACATGCCAGGAAATCACTCGTTTCCTAATCATGTCATTTTCACTTCATAGCAATGCAACTGGCGGGGCGCGCTAACCCCGACGAGCGCGACCAATCTCAGTGGCTGCCGACCGCAGTCAACTACAACCGCTACGGGTGTGTTTGGTGGGGTGTATCAACTTAGCAGGGCTATCTCACCTCATACATGCTGATCTGAACCGGGTTGGACTGAGATAGTTCACTGTGTTTGGTGGCCTGTATGATCTGGGCCGGGTTGGGATGAGATGCTGTTTAGTGGGCTGTATATTCTAGGCCAGGCTGAGAGTAGTGTCTAAGATTTAAAATTACAAACAGGTCCAACTTTTTACACTCAGATCCCTGAAAAGAAATTGAAAAATCAATCAGGTCCTGAGGGATTCCCCATCATTCATGGCCGCGGGGAGCAGCATGTCGGCGGCGCTGGACAGAGGGCCGGAGCAAGGCGGCGCTGGGCGGAGTCCGCCGGAGCTAGCCGCGAGGAGGAGGAGCTCGGCTGTGAGGAGAAGGAGCTCGGCCGTGAGGAGGAGCTAGCCGCGAGAAGGACGAGCTCGGCCGCAAGGAGGAGGAGCTCGCGGGGCCTCGGTCGCGAGCAGGAGGACCTCGACCGTGAGGAGGAGCTAGCCGCGAGGAGGAGGAGCTCGCCGGCGGGAGGCAACGAGAGGAGGAGGCCGGCCGGCGCTGGAGGAGCTCGCCGGCGGGAGGCAGCGCGAGGAGGAGGTCGGCCGGCGCTGGAGGAGCTCGCCGGCGGGAGGGAGTGCGAGGAGGAGGTCGGGGCGGCGCTGGAGGAGCTCCATTGGCGCTGGTTCTTGCGTGAAAGGAAAGGAGACGGGGGAAATGGGGCATGATTTTCGGGCGGGGCTGGGCCGCGACCGTCGGGTGGGGCCCACACGTGGGAAGTTTCCGTATGAGCTTAGCCAGGCTGAGGTGAGAAGCTCGATTTGAGCTTCCCAACCCGGCCAGGCTGAGGAGGTATTTTCGTATGAGGTGGGCAGGTCTGAGAGCACAAAACCAGTCTACCAAACAGCCGAAATGTGAGTGGGCAGGGCTGAGGGGAGATTTTCTGGTTTCACCCAGCCTACCAAACACACCCTACGTCGCCGAGTTCTGGCGGCTCCATGGGAAGGAGATAAACACATGGACCGATGTCAGGTTGCCACTGTTGTCGCGAGAAAATAAGTCGACCGCTACGCGTTCTGGGGCATGCCGAGGCGCACCCTCGGCGTCGTCATTGGCACATCGCCGCCAACCGCTCGAGACTCTATGCACCCTCCCCTTCTTTCAAGGCGCGCCGACACCCATCTGAACTGCTGGGCGCCAGGAGCACAGGCTCGTCATCGCGTTCGGCCTCCTCCTCTCGCGGCACGTCGACGCCACTCACCCCCAAGCGGGAGGTGAAGGAGAAGGTGCACACACCGGTAAGGTGCAGCGGTGGCAGCCTTGCATCCACGACGGCACGGCTGCAGCTGCAGCAGCAGCCACACTCCCTTCCTCCTCCGCCGAAGAAGGTGAAGTCCAAGTTCGAGTCCCTCATCGCGGTGTAGGAGGCGCTCTTCGACCCCGCCGCCGATCCCGAGGGCTGCCCCGGTCTGGCCCCCGTGCTACAAGAGTCGATGAACAACATCCTAGCGCTAGACGAGGAGAAGGCATGCGCATGGTCCCGATCACCGTCGTTCTACGACCTCACCGCCGACGACCGCAAGGCGGGGCCTAGCGACGTCGTCGAAGACGAGGAGGACGGCGGGGGCGCGACAAGGACGGGCCACTAGACTTCACGAAGACCCACTACCGCCGTCGTTAGATTAGGTTTATTGAACTTCGTTCAAACATGTAAAATTTCCTAAAATTTGAATAAAATTTGTCAAATTTAATAATTATAAAACTTTTTTTTATTGTCGCTGGAGTTACGACGGCAATAGCTGGATACTCGTCCGGACGGCGCCAATAGAGTCCGCCCAACCGTGCATCTAGACGGCCGAGATGCTCTCAGTATCTTTCCCATCTCCACTACGAAATTACCTACCATCGTCCCAAACAAAACATTACAACCACAGCAAACGGGTAGAAAACAAACCGGAACTGCTAGAGGAACGAATTTCAATAGCATAATAGAAAAGATTTGAAAATCATGACATGGCTCTTTTTTTCTTTCTTTAGAGTTTTCTATATGCAGAATTTCTCAATGTTTCGATGAGAATTTCATCTTTCACTTAATCGAGGACAAAAAGGCAGAAATGCTGCAATCGGATAGACAAAGGCAGACGCAGCATGGAAAGAGCCGTTGACAGAAGCAAAGCTACACGGTGGCATCAGTAGAATTGACTGGACTCGTCAGTAAAAACTGGAGCGCGAGCACGAGCCGGCTACCTGACGATGCTTACGCTTCAGGCTATGGTCACATGCCTCTGGCGGACCGACAGACAGGGCAGCGCACAGACCAGAGACCACGCCACAATAACATCTTATATTTCACATCGGAAATAACTGACACGATTTGTTAATAAAATGAATGCCCAGCTATACTTTGTGGCCGGCGAGTGTCCTTTTGTTCTTTTGGACAAACAAACTGTGCTGCACATGAATATTCCTATCCTCCATAGTAGCCAACTAGCCATACCATGTGACAGAGGACAAGATCCCAGGTAATCAAGTACAAATTGCACTAGTAGTTAATTTTAAGATACATGTACTTAACTAGCAGTACCTAGGGACTAGACCCGAACCAAATATCAGCAGATAAATAATAAAATAAGATAAAATTTGTACTGTCAATAATTTGAGATATGGTAATGAGTTGCATCGCGATCAAGGTAAGCATCTATAGGTGGAAGGTAAGCACCTATAGATGGAAAGAGAGCTCTTACATTCTCATTTTCTCTCGTTAGTTGTGGCAATTAATTAGAAAAGGAAAACCCATAACATACAATTAGTGAGGTACTGGGTCGATACAACTAAAAAAAACTGCTTATTTATCCCATAATATGGGGCAAAATTTAGGAATCTGCTTATGTAATAGAGCCGATCCACTAAGGGATTAAGTGGCCGTGGCCGCATGCATGCGCTATATTTTAGGGAGGGAGCACATACAATACGTGTTAATTGACATAATTAATGTTTACAAACTTATTTCACTAGGATTTTAGGACAAATAGGTTTTTACAAAGAGCCTAAGGACATGTACAATGGGGTGATGTCAGCCTTCTCTTAGAGATGCCACGTTGGATTTTTGCTTAGTTGGAGGAGAGAGAATGAGGGAAGAGAGGGTTGTCTTCCCTTAGCTAAGGGATGATCTCTTAAATATTAAGAGAAGTCTATTTTGTCCATTGTACCACATGCCTTCTCTTATTAAGGTAATTTCATACTAAATTTAGTTAATTCTCATTAATTGCTAGAGATAACAATAAGAGATAACGCATTGTACGACCGATATTTATTGCCTTCTCTAAATGACGTGGAGGTCTAAGAAAAGACCCATCTTCCCTACCATTGTACATACCCTAATAAACCTAGACGGAGGGAGTACTCAGTTGTATCTAATTGATACACTGAGCGATATTTTCACCAGAAGGAAATTGATACACCGAGGGATATTTTCACCAGAAGATGAAATTCAGCGTCTATGCGTCATCTTCCATACTACAAAGACTTATCAGACCTTGTGCAAATCCAAGATCTCTATTTGCTCATCATGTCATCTGAATAATGGCATCACAGATTCACTGCATAGGCATGACAAACAAACCCAACAACTACTGGACAAGAAAATAAAGCCAAAAGGCATGACACCCCATGGTTGAGGAGCTGACACCAGTGCCACCTCCCAGATTCCAATCTCCACAACAAAAGGATCAGCACGAGCAGCAGTAACTTCCCAGCACCACCGTACCAAAACAAACAAAACTTCACTTTCCCTTACCAACATCAACCAGCAGATCAAAGGAAAGTACTGTACTTAATTAATAACAGACCACGGCAAGAATTCTACCAGTAGTACTTAATTAATTAACAAATAGATCACAGAGAGAATTGAAACAGAAGGAACTCAATGATATAGGACATTTTTTTTACTTCATCGATTGAAACCAAAGCCACAGAGCGAGATCTATTGGATCTCCTCCTCACAGGACAAAATTTACCAATCTTCTTAAACACCAAATTCATAGTAGCAGCAAAACTAAGGCATCACACTGACTGACTGACCGACCAACGACTTCTGTTTTCCCTGAGACAGAACGGAACGGAAGAGGGGGGAAGGAAACTAAATAATAGAGAGGCGGCTGGGCGCTCCGGCCCAGATCGGCAAAACTAAGACCGGTGATACTCCGACGAACGAGACGAACGAGAAATATTTAGGCGAGATCTATATAGGGGTGGAGAGATCGGGCGGCGATCCCTCACTGGGTGCAGTCGCGGGAGATGTGGCCGGGCTGGCCGCAGTTGTAGCAGTCGCGGCTGCCTCCGCCGCCGTAGCTCCTGCCGCCGAAGCCGCTGTTCGTGGGGCAGTCCCTGGCGAGGTGGCCGGGCTCGCCGCAGTTGTAGCAGTTGCCGCCACCGCCGCCGCCGCCACCATTGAAGCACTCCCTCGCGATGTGGCCGATCTCGCCGCACTTGAAGCAGCCGCTGCCGCCACCACCACCGCCAGCAGGGGCGACGACGCTGCAATCCCTGGCCATGTGGCCAGGCTCGCCGCACTTGAAGCAGGCCCCGCCGGCGCCGCCACCACCGGATCTCCTCGGGCCGCCCCACCCACCGAACCCGCCAGATCCGTCACCGCCGCGGCCGCCGTATCCCCCGCCACCGCGGGAACCGTAGCCTCCACCGCCGTTGGCGCCGCCGCGGGACCCGAACCCTCCGCCCCCGCCGCCGCCGGAGCCGCCCTGGACGAAGGATCCGTCGGGCCCGGTGACGTCGACGGCCTTGGTGCGCCCGTCCTCGCCCTGGGAGACCTCGAATTCGACCGCCTCGCCCTCGGCCAGCGAGCGGTAGCCGTCGGCCTTGATGGAGGACTGGTGGACGAAGAGGTCCTCGCTGCCGTCCTCCGGGGAGATGAAGCCGAAGCCCTTGGTGTCGTTGAACCACTTGACAGTCCCCTTCAGCCTCGCCTCCATCGCCATCGATCCGAACCGAACCCCTCGAAACCCTAGACTGAGTTTTTTTTTTTTTTTTTGGCCGCCCGGGGCTAGATCGATTGATCTTATCTGATCGGCGGGAGGTAGGCGGAGGGTATATATAGCGGGCGGCGGCGGGGCGCACGAGGAAGACGAGACGCGGTGGCGGAGAAGAACTCTGGGCCGGATCGGACGGCTGTGATCGGATCAAGATGTGGACGGACGGTCGAGGCTTGCCCGGCTGACGTGTTTGTGTAGGAGACGCTGATGTGGGGGCCCCGGTCTCTCGCACGTGTGGGCAGGGCAGGACAGCTGTCAGCGCGAGCGCCGCTCGCCAGGTTGGTTTCTGTGGGTAGAGACCATGACCTGTGGGCCACGACAGCAGTGGGTCGCTGGGATACGGCGTATAGCATGCGGGAATCGATGCTCGCCGTGCCGCGACGTGAGCCGTTGATGCATCGTGTTACAGCATCACTAGCAGTGCCTCAAACTGGTAATCCTTAACATGAATTTGAAGGCTCAAAATGGCCGGCGCAGATTAGTATCCTTAAACCAACCCTTAAAAGTTTTGAGGATTGGTTTGAGGGCACTGATCTGCGCGCCGGCCTTCAAACCTTCAAAACAAGATCTTATAATCATGAAAACAGGATTTTCTCAAAAATGACAGCAACATACAATATTTGCAAATGGATATTAGCAAAACACAATATTTACAAATGATTATAAATGATGCATGGTTCATAGTTTTACATCACATAATCAACATTTTGTCCTTGCAAAAGATCATCATCACCACCACATCGGTGACTCAAGCTGAGTTGTCCACACCTCCGTCGCCACCACCACTCATCGGAGACTCACCTCGGAGAGTAGACGACGCACCACCAGCACGCGGTAGCCTCTTCCTCTCCGTGATGTCCGCCTTGGTCTCCTTCCACCACGCCAATTGGTCTTCATCCATGTCCTTTTTGGACATCATCATGTGCTCCTTCTCCTCGGCCATGATCTCTTTCCATGCCTTTACTTCCTTGAGCTTGATCATCCTCTCCTCCATTTCGGCCTTCCGGTTGGCATCTTCCCGCCTAGCTTCCAACTGTGCAAGCTTCACCTCTTTCTTTCTCTCGGTGATAATGAGTTTTGTCTCCAATGTCTTCAATGTCAATGTCTCCTTTGCCTTGATCATTTGATCAAGCTTGTCCTTCAAGCTTGATGCATCCGCTTCCAACTTTATCCTTTCCTTGGCCTTCTTGGATCCCTCGGGCTTGCCATGGTTCCTTCCTTCATCCTCACTATCTTCCATATCGAGCATATCCGATTTCTTAGGTGTGGATTCTTGATCCCTTAATTTCCATTTGTCAAGATCTTTAAGCAATGCCCAACAATGCTTGAAGGGAAAATGTTTTCCCTTGGAACCGGCCATGTCCTTGTACCGCAAGTCAGCATATGTCTCCTACAATATGCATAATCGGAAGCATAGCATGATCACAACCTCTTCCTCCTCCGCACTCGCCTCCTCTTCCTCCTCCGCACTCGCCTCCTCCTCTTCTTCAAAGTCGAACGAATCGAGGGGAGGAGCCCCAATGTTCACCTCGGCATCATTGAGCAGTCCCATGTAAGTAGCAGTTGGGGCCGACATTTCGTCGAGCACCTCATTGGCGCTTGGCGGCGGAGGGACGGAGATGGGCGGAGGAGTGGCCTTCTTGCGGCGGGCCGGCTTCTTCTCAGTGGCGGTTGGCGGCCTCTTCGATCGGGCGCGGTTTGGCCGCGAGGAGAGAACCGGCTTCCTCTTCGGGGCGGGTGCGGGGGCGGGGGCGACGGCGGCGGCGGGGTGTGGGGGCGACGGTTTCGGGTGTGGAGCCTGTGAGGACGTGCGCCCTCCTCCTCTTCACGCCGACGTGCGTGGAGGCCACCATACCGGCCACCACGGCGGCGCTCGGCGCGGGGGCGGCGGGAGGTGGCTGCGCAGGGGCGCTCGAGGCGCGGCCGGGGCACGGGGTTCGGCGGCGGGATGGGGGCGCTCGCGGGAAGGGCCAGCGGGGCCTCCATGGCCGGCGGCGGGGCGGACGAGGGCCGGCGGCGGCGCAGGGAAGGAGGAGGGCTCGAGCGGTTGAGGGATTTTTCCCTCCCGCGATACGTCGTTGACCAGAATGAAGGGCCCTGTGTTTTTGCCTCTCAACCCGTGTTTGTGCAGTTTGGGATGGAAAATGAGGGTTCGGCCTCCAAATTTTTTTGAGGGTTTACGGGTTTGAGGGCTCTGTCCCGCGCCAACTTTCGGCCTCAACCCTCAAAAAAGCGGTTAATTTGAGGGTTTGACCAGTTGAGGGCACTGCTAGTGATGCTCTTATCAAGGGAGTCTAGAAGGTGTATCTGTTTCAAGAAGGGAAAAAGGAGTCTAGATATGGCATCAGATCTTTGATTTGGTTTTGTTTAGTTGCTTTCGGAAACTCGATTTTGTTTAGTCGAGTTAAACTTTGACGGGTTTGTCGATGAGATTTTGGTCGAGACAATTTATGAGAAAGTTCAGCCAAAAGCCAAAAAAATATCGGTTCTGCTAATTCTCGGTCGACTGAGAATTAGCTTAGAGCTCATTCACTCCCTTCACCGTTTGATCGCGTCACGATTCGTGCGGTTCTTCTTCCTCAAACGGAGACGAATTGGCAGCAACGACGAAGACGAGGCTGGAGCGAGTCGGAGCCATCGGAGACGCTGCTCGCCGCGGCGGAGACGGTGGTGCCGTGGCCGCAGACGGGGAGGACGGCGATTAGATCGGTGGTGGTTACGGGGCGTGGCTCGCCGGAGTTGAGGAAAAAAAGATGACATCGGCCGACTAAACTATGGTGGACTTTTCCAGGTATACTGGATCTTACAACCATTTTTCTTGATAAAAGGAGCAGCCGAAAGTGAGCATATTTTCCAAATAATAAAAGACACTTGTCATAATCAGCTGCTAAATTAAACAACGCCTCTGAAAAGCAGATCTTTGATTTGGTTTTGTTTAGTTGCTTTCGGAAACTCGATTTTGTTTAGTCGAGTTAAACTTTGACGGGTTTGTCGATGAGATTTTGGTCGAGACAATTTATGAGAAAGTTCAGCCAAAAGCTAAAAAAAAATATCAGTTTTGCTGATTCTCGGTCGACTGAGAATTAGCTTAGAGCTCATTCACCTCCTTCACCGTTTGATCGCGTCACGATTCGTGCGGTTCTTCTTCCTCAAATGGCAGCGACGACGAAGACGAGGCTGGAGAGAGTCGGAGCCATCGGAGACGCTGCTCGCCGCGGCGGAGACGGTGGTGCCGTGGCCGCAGACGGGGAGGACAGCGATTAGATCGGTGGTGGTTACGGGGCGTGGCTCGCCGGAGTTGGAGTTGAGGAAAAAAAAATGACGTCGGCCGACTAAGAATTAAGCTAATTCTCAGGGATCAGCGTGCATACATGTGTATCACGGCTTTGATTCTTCTGCCGTTCTGCGACGACGGTGATACAAAGAGTGGCTACCATGTTCGTCGCCAAAGTTTAACAAAGCGTAAAAGGGTCAACCACGCGTGCCGGTCAGATTTGTCAGGCGGAGAGCGGCCATAAACGGTCGTCAACGGGGATTTCATGCTCCAGTAGTAGAAAAGATCCATGTAGTAGGTACGACAGTTACATATTGTACGATGCTGCAAGTTTTTTTACTTACGCTTAATCATGCGGGCCGTACCGCATAAGAGGGGGGAAAATCAATACGATGTGCAACTTAACACTGCAGCAAAGCCGTCGCTGTAGATTGATAAAAGGAGCGGCCGAAAGTGAGCATATTTTCCGAATAATAAAAGACACTTGTCATAATCAGCTGCTAAATTAAACAACGCCTCTGAAAAGCATCAGCTGCAAATGACAGTCTTCCTAGTTCCTACAACGCTCAAAGCACCACCACACCACACCGCAGCCCAGCCCAGCCCAGAGCCCCAGACGCGGTGTATCTCATTTCTAAAGCGTGGCAGACACGGTCACGGAACAAAAGGGGTGGATGTCGCTGCAGAACCTCGGAAAGAACAAAGCAAAGGTTCTCGAACCAACGACCCACACAAAATGGCTGATCAAAACGCGGAGTGGCCGTCTCTTGAAAAGAGGCTAGTCGTCGAGTCGGTTTCCGGATTGGACAGTAAACATGCATGCTCGTGATACAGCCACAAAAGATGGAATGGAATTGGTGTAGTAGTGCAGGCTGCCTTCAGTCAGCAGCTCTGAAGACAGAGCCTCTGCTTGCTTGCGGCTGGAGCCACTGCTGTCTATCTCATGATGCCCACGTTTCTTGGCGTCGAAAATAGCTCAAACAAGTGGAGGTCACCAAGAGATCATGATAGCCTGATCAGCTTCCTCATGATTAATTACGGGCCTGATGGTGGGTGTGTCACGGTCTTGAACTACTACCCGGCCTTGCTGACGAATTCCGTCTTCAATGTGTCCTCCAGCTGCGAGAACAACGATGAGAAGGTACCTGCGAAGGGAAGGGAGTACCAGTGGTTCAGTAAAATCCTCACCGCAGCAACAAAAGAAACACTCGACCTTTCTGCAGTGCTGGTGATCCAGAGACGCAGGTGCAGTGCAAGATATGCGATCGAGATATAATTGTATGCAACTGCTGTTAGGTTCAGGTTTCATAACTGGGCTAGCTCGTGACTGTTTGTAGAACCCACTGGAGTTGAACAGTTAGTGCAGGAATAATGAGCAAAATACTCATGTATACGTATATGCAATGCACATGCACAACAAATCGTCATGTACCCTATGCTGGATTCATGCAACCTAAATCTGAGAAGCCATGTCTTATTTTTTTTCACCTATGAGATCATCTACATGTTCTTCCATTATATGCCTGAATTTTACCAATGGCAAGGATGGTCAATAACAAAGGAAGCTCGTACGAAACCAGCATGCCGTATGACCCGGATCTACACGCTCTGCCTCCTACAGACCAACCATCCAACCTCTCCCAATGGCAACTAGCACGTGCACGTCCCAACTGCCATTATTACGTCTCGATCGTGCCTTTAGCCACTACCAACTGTCCAGAGCCAGTGAACAGAACCAGCTAGGAATCAACTGTCAGCCTCTTTACTGGGTAGACAACTATTAGCAGGACCATGCCAAGAATAACTGAAGGAACCAAGGCTAAAAATATCCCCAATTTTTTTACTTCATGGGGTGTTTGTTCAGAAAATCCATACCGCTCGTTAAATATCTTGGCTTGTGTGGTTAACTTTTATCCTGAACTCTCTTTCGGTTATAATGTAATGGAATCTAGGCTCGCACCTATGGGAAAAGGATAAAAACTGGAACATAACAAGCATAAGAACAAGAAAATATAAGCATGCCATATATTGAAGCAAACGAAAAAGGTGTCTGCAAGTTTGTCCGAGAAATGTGATGGTTTTCACATAAAGAACAAAGGGTACCTGACAGTGATTTATTTAATAATGAACCTCTGATTAGCAGTGTGCCGGGCATCTGTTCAAACACCTATGCACAAGTAAATTTGTAAACTGTTTGGGAAGCAACATCAAAATAGGTACCACATGAGTCATATACAGCATGTTATCAACATACCGAAATACGAAAGGATGCTCCTTTAACTGTGCTATGCAGCTTTGTAGAGCTGTCTTCAACAGAACCAGGAGGGTCAACACCACCCAATATTGCAGCCTCAGTCTGCTCATCTGACAATGTAACCTAAACAAATATTTCATACAAATCTTAGCAAGAATTGACATACTAAGACTTTGCTGAAGTAAAAGAATGACAGATCAGTGTGTGTCTCTGTCCTAAATAATTATAGAAAATGAATAGGTGGAAGGTTAATGAGGATTCTTACGTCAATAGAAAATGACACAGAATCGGTTTTACATGATAGATTAGATGCACAGAAAAAGGTCTCAGCTGACTTCAACACCTGAAATGCACCACTTCCGCGTCGAAGACCCTGAAATTCATCATGTAAAGAACACACATTGAGCACAGAAGTTAAAGAGAAAATAGTATCAGACTGGCAGTAGCAATGATTAAAACATAAATATAGGTTATATGTAAATAATGAGGAGACGAATGGAGTTTTATGTCAGGCTAGCCAGCAGTTTTAATTCAACCTTATTGCAAGGCCAACAAGGATGCAAAAAGGTTACAAATAACAATGAGATGTAACATTTAAGGCATGCTAATTTAATGCTATTTAGGATGCAGATATTATAATATGACAATAATGAGAACTGGAAAAGATAGTTGTCTCAAGATGAAGTATCTCACTGAAGAACAGTAACCTTTTGGGATAGAGACAGCTAAAACCAAAGGTACATCAAGTGGGAATTAGGAGCTGTAAGAGACAAAAATGCATTATTAAGGAACAAAAGGTGACATGTTGCCCACCTGAAGCATGAAAGAATGGTGGACTTTTCCAGGTATACTGGATCTTACAACCATTTTTCTTGGAGCAATGAATGACCATGCAAGGCCCCATCTAGCTGTTTGTCCTTGCACGAATTCGGTAGTTTTCACAACAGTAGCCCCAACTGCACGGGCTTTATGTACTAATATTTTCAGATTTGCTTTTCTGCCAACCATTGATGTAAACCACCTGTAAAAAATTAGAAACATCGTGAACAACAGAAAAAATATAACATGCTATGACCACTGCAATATTAGATTTGAATCACCTGAAAGAGTTCTTAAGGGAGGCACTGTCTTCAATTATATGAGTTATAAATGCCTGCTCACCACCAGGGCAAGCCATCTCTTCAGCAGTTCCAGCACAAGAAGTTTTTGGATTAAGGCCAGCTTCCTCCATACTCTCAAAGAAAGGTGGATTGCACATACAGAAGTCAAAGGTCTCACTATCCTTCACAACACCCACAAGAATAGGTGGTATTGATCTCACCACATTTTCCACTGGCTCTGAAGTGTTCTCCCTGACTGCTTCCTCAGCAACAGTTTCAGAATTGGAAGAACAGGGTACTTCATTTGCGTTTCTGATCTCAATTAGACCTGCTAGATGTGGGTTGCTCTCCACATTCTTCTTAGCCCATTCAAGAGCAACATCAGTCACATCTACAAACAAAAATTCAACTGAGCATAGATCCTTCTAATTTAGCTAAGTAGGTAACTAAAAGAACCCTAGTTTGTGCTTGGTGAAACTTCTAGAACAGGATAAAAACGTACCAGATCCAACAAAGCTCCAGCCCAGTAATGATGCTCCGAGGAGAGGGTAGATGCAATTGGCACCTGTGCCTATGTCAAAACCCCTCACTGTCTCACTTGAGTTGGATATTCGTGGTATGAGATTGGACGAGAGAAGGTCCTCAATCCAATGGATGTAGTTGGATCTGTTTGGAACAGTAGGGCAAAGCTGTCCATCTGGGATCCACCTGACAGTAGTAGCGATGAATATCACGCTCAGATGTCAAAATGTGGTAATAACCACAAACCTTATTGCATGAAAATTAGAAAAGAGCATAGGAGTTCCTAAAAGCCAAAACATATGAGGACATATGTGCATGGCATACAAACTTCGATGATTTTTCAACATCAAGCAACTCTTAATCCCTTATTGTTAGCAAAAGTGGGATCTGCCATTTTTCCTAAACAAGGATTCTATTTGAACTTTGGTTATACAATTTTCCTACATCAAACAGTTTAAATCCTGAAAAAAAAACATGTAAAATATTTATTGAAATGCCTTAACAGAAAAAGATAGGAGGGTCCATTTGGCACAGTGCCATAAATTAACAAGACAACGACATCAATAACACACATATCGAGATTACTAAATGAAAATACAGCCGCTGTACAGCGGGACCAAAGTGAAGAGTAAAGACATCTAGTTACGGCATGTAATTTGTACATAGAGCACCATTCATTCTTTACATGAACTACTCTTCACAGAAGTCCCTAGTGGCATTGCTCATGAAGCTGAACAATAATACAATAAACATCATATACTTCCTGTCGCTATCCTTTTTGGCTGATTTTTTTCTATAGAAAAAAAATACTTCATTATGTGTTTACAGCAACAAGATAAATCAAGCTATCTCTTGTCGATCCGGAAGAGCTGTGCACACCACTAACATGTACACAAAATTGCAAGCGTCCCGAGCTCCGAAGTCATTCCATAACTTCAGCATCAGCAATTTATAAAATTATAGGTGCGTCAGAGTTCATGCTACATGTGCTTGGAACTGAGACGCAACATGCTGAGCTTGATGCTCCCGTTAGTTGAATTGGGGAATGGCGTGCATTACAGTTAATTATCCGGCAGCAGAACATGAAACAGACGAACAGCTCAGCTAGTTCCATGGAAGCGAAAAGAAGCAATCGAAAGGGAACAACAGCAAACGCGTGTATGTGTAAAGGGTTCAGGGGGGAAGGGGTTGGGCGTACCAGTTGACGCCGTGGTCGTGGAGGAGGAGAACGCGCGTGAGCTCCCGCGTGGCGGCGAAGTCGGTGAAGTCCACGGACGCGCGGCCTCCCCCGGCGGACACGGATACGAAGGGGGCGAAGGAGGGGTAGAGCGCCGCCAGCACCGCGAAGTCCGGCGCCGCGGCGGCGTAGCGGTTGCGCGGGTGCATCGTCGGCGGGGCATCCGAGCTGTCGCCCTGCCGCCGCCGCTTCTTCCCTCTGCCCATCTGCGCTGCGCTACCGCGTAGGCGGGGACAGCGGGGAACGGGGGGCGGCCGGAGCGGGGAGTGGAAGCGAGGGACGGCGAGCGGTCGGGCAGGACTTGGGAAACACTGTCAGCTCGCCGCATGGGCCTTTTTGGGCTTTGGGCCACCAGGGGTATCAACGAGCGAATCCAGCTAGTCTGGCCTAGGCGCCTAGCTCAGTAGAAACTACTTTGTTTTTTAGGGTGCTCAGGGCATTGGAATGACGGGTCTTCTTTTACCCCTACACGTCATATAGAGAAGTCAATAAATATCAGTCATATAATACATTATCTCTTATTATCTTCTCTAGCAATTAATGTGAATTAATTATTTTTAGTATAAAATTGTGTTAATAAGGGAGCGCATATGGTACAATGGAGGAAATAGTCTTCCCTTAACTTTTAAAAGATCATCCCTTAGCTAAGACAACCCTCCCCTTCTTAGTTCTCTCTCTTCCAACTAAGCAAAAATCAGACGTGGCCTCTATAAGAGAAGGCTGATGTCACCTCATTGTACATGCCCTCAGTAGAATCTACTACCTCCGGTTCGATAAAAGTATTGGGAAAGATTACTAGCCAAATACAAGTTTCTATACACCTCTGGATAATAATTTTAGATCGGAGGGAGGAGCTCAAGCTTTCACTACACCCCAATGTTCCATACTTGTGCTTTGTCGAGGATTCGTGAGACGAGGCGCCAAAATAGACGGGGAGGATGGAGTTGAGAAGAAAGATATGAGGCATGTGATGGACCAAGGCACCCACATGATGGCAACAAACTACATGCATTCTAGCAAAAATAAAGCAAAATGCCTGAAACAAAAAATTTCTTGATAATGCATTTAATTATAATGCATAAAGTTTCACAAACATGTATAAAAAATACATGCACCGAACAACGAATAAGAAAAGTCATGCCATTGAAGCTAGTCTGCAAGGAGCCGAGACTTAAACTCGAATCACAAGTGAGAAGAAAGTCTTAGTATGTGAAGTTGTGTAGCATGCGTAATTGCAGAAGAAGCGGAGATATAACTGCTAGTAGGGTATATCAAACGTTTGCTACGACCTGACCTTCATACTTGTGGTTGACCTCTATGAGTTTTTTTTTCCTTACGACCGACTTTCCAAATGGCTACGGTGTGCCTTTAGGACGCTTTATTCACTATGAATGGCAACTATTTCTATATTGGATGGGCCTTTAGAGGCAAGGTGTTATCTGTCAGGCGACACAGAAAGTGCGAGACTTTATTTGGTAGTGGCAAAGCATAAATTTTCTTCTAGGTTGAGCTCCACTACTAGAACGTATGCTTGATGTAGAGGCTATGCAATGAGAGGAGTCTTTTTTTTTGCGAAACACAGCAGGCGCTCACAAACACACGCATACACTCACCCCTATGAACGCACGCACGCACACCCTACCCCTATGAGCACCTCCGAGATACTGAGTCGGGAGTCAGGTCTTGAGATTGACGAAGTCACCAAAGGCTCCTCGCTGTCGAAGGGAACGTTGCCTCCCACTGAAGAATATTTAACCTATAATGAGAAACACCAGTGTCAAACCTGGGGTTTGAACTCTGGTGGGCTGGGGGTACAACCACCCTCCTAACCATCCAACCAAGGGTTGGTTCAGACATCACATTCCCAACAATCCATCACAACTTGGTAGCAACATTTCATCAAGAAAACACCTTTTATTGAAGTGCCAAGCTGGAGGTTCTTCACAAACTCCTTGAATTGGACCTGTTGAAGAGTTCGGACATCTTCTGTATTGAAAAAATAATAGACAAGTTGTATATCACAAGTGCCTTGGTGAGGATCTATTAGATGTGCAACCTTAGAGCGTGTTAGATAGTGGCCTAGCTTCTCAAAATCCTCAAAAACTAGCTTTCAAGTCTACCACTGGGATCAGAAGTTAAAAACGTTGGGTGTAGCTTCTTTTCGGTAGCTGGGCTGAGGCCCAAGACTGACCGGTTCGACCCCAAAAAAAGGAGCAACCCCGGCCGGTGGGAGTGAGTTGCACAACCGTCTAGTGATGGTGGATATTGATAAGTTGGGTAGTGCCGCAAGCAAAGGCGGAATTGTAGCTAGTAGCAGTTTTCCCTCGTTTAACGAACCGAGGTTTATCAAACCAGTAGGACTTTGAAATCAACAACGAGGTGAATGTTGAAGATCTCTGCCGCTTAACCTTCAAAAGACGTGGACTGATGTCTACTACACACACTTCTATTCTTGTAGACTTGTTGGGGTCTCCAAGCGCAGAGGTTTGTAGGACAGCGGCAAATTTCCCTTAAGTGAGTAACCCAAGGTTTATCGAATCCTCGGGAGGTAGAGGTCAAGATATCCCTCTCAAGCAACCCTGCAATTAAGATACAAAAAGTCTCTTGTGTCCCCAACACACCTAATACAATTGTCAGTTGTATAGGTGCACTAGTTTGGCGAAGAGATGGTAAAATGCAAGTGATATGGATGGTAAAAGGTGATTTTGTAATTCTGTAATAAAAATGGCAGCAAGCAAACAAGTGACAAAAGTGACTAAAAACGGTGTATCAATGCTTGGAAACAAGGTCTAGGCTTCATACTTTCACTAGTGACTACTCTCAACATCATTAACATAATTAAACACATGATAGTTCCCACAAAAATACATGCATGGTAGACGTTACTCAGAGATCATTCTTTTGTGGATCCAATAGTATGAGAGTTGCGTAGGGCTACGAAAAGCACATCTTAAAGTTCGTATTCCACATCTATGGACACTTCATGCTGTCACTATCCGCATCCAAAGATAGTACTAACAAACACCACAACCTATTTCTTGAATAGTCTCTTTCTTCAATAACACAAGCATCAAGAAACCTCATCATCTATTCAATCCAACAAATAAAGAAACAAACTCATGATGAAGATCCTTCCAATCTATTATCCATAGAGTCACACACGGCACCCACACTGTCACCGAGATACCGTGATCACAACGGTGACTCCAGAAATTGTACTAAATAACACCACTTGAGCAACATCATATCCATTATACATAGGGAAACATCATATATTCAACTGTACTAACAAAGCTCATGATCACAACGAAGATCACATCATGGGAGAGAGAGATAACCACATAGCTACTTGTATAAGCCTTAGCCCCGGTGAGGGACTACTCCCTCCTCATCGCGGGAAGCAGCGGTGTTGATGGAGATGGCCCCGGCGGTCGATCCCCCCTCCGGCAGGGTGCCGGAACAGGATCAGATTGGACCCCGAACTAGGGTTTTCGGTGACGGCGCGTCGGGGTCGAGTTTCTAGAAAATAATGGCCGCCCCGACGTTTTTAGGTTAAAAGGGATTTTATAGGCGTCGGAGGGGGCCGAGGGGACGCCCCAGGAGCAGGGGCGGGTCCCACCCGCGGGTCCAATGGGGCCGCGGCAGCAGGCCGCCCCTGCCCTGTGGGTGGCCCCCTAGGCTGCCCTTTGGTCCATAGGTGTCTTCCGTCGCATAAAAAATCTCCGTAAATTTTGGTGCAATTCCGAGAATATTTGCAGAAGTAAATTTCTGAAACAAAAAGACAGCAAAAACAGGGAATTGGCACTTGGCATCTTGTCAATAAGTTAGTCCGACAAAATACATAAAAATGATGTAATATGATATTAAAAACATGTGACAACATCACAAAACTAGCATGGATCACTCAAAAATTATAGATACGTTTGAAACGTATCAGCATCCCCAAGCTTAACTCCTACTCGTCCTCGAGTAGGTAAGTGATAACAAAATAATTTTTGATGAGACATGCAACCAATACAATCATGATCAAGATAGTAATGTAAAGCATAGGATGTGAATGAAGTGATACAAAACAATTATCTATAGTTGATAGCAAGAAAGCAATGAATAACCAAGTTGAATCATTCAAGCAAAACCTTTCATAAATAGTACGTTAAAGACATGAAAGCAATGTGATCCACATATTTGATTAATCCATAAAGGTAATAGTTCCATGACAAAAGTGTTTGAGAATCAAAACAAAGAAGATGTAAGCTTTAGCAAAAAGCTTCAACTTCCAACGGTAAAGTCAATATAAAGATTCATGTTTAATCTGACAATGCAATATGATCAATGATACCCAGGGTCAATGCTAGATGTTTGCTTTGGTGGAGATAGAAGGAAGAGGAAAACTGACTCAACATTAAAAGTAAAAGAAAGGTCCTTCGCAGAGGGAAGCAGGGATTAGTCATGTGCTAGAGCTTTTATTTTTATGAAACAGAAGTAAAACAATTTTGAGACATGCGTGTTTTCGTCAACGACTTCACAACAGAGAAGCTATCTAATCCCCCATAACAAGCAAGGCTTTTAGACTTGTGAGAGCAGCTGGTTTTTAGAGGAGCGAGTACGCTCCTCTTTCTCCTTGGTTTCACCACTGTCCAATGTTTTGAGCTGATTTCTCAGATTTTCATTGCGCGGAGGAGAATGGTGAGTTATATTTATATTTTGCTTAAGCTGCTCTCGGGTTTATTCAAGTGAAGACGTAATCCATCGACACCGGGTGAAAGGGGGGAAATGACCTTGCTCGTCACGAGTTATATCTAGCTCTCTACTGCTCCCTCATGAACTTAAAAATAGAGGCACAAAAAGGAGTATTTTGAATTTTTAAAGATAGCACATGACAAATTTACTTGGAATGGCAGGAAATACCATGCATAGGTAGATATGGTGGACTCAGCTGGCAAGATAGTTTGGCTTTGGGATTTGGATGCACGAGTGAACCATACACTCAGTACGAATTTTTGGGCTTAGCAAAGAAGGTATTTGAAGTAAACATCTAAAATTAACCGGTAACAGAGTAGCATAAGACATTTATCAATCATAACCATAAAAGCTCCACACCGTCTCCAATGTTGACCAAACAATTCTTTTGATGGAAAGATTAGCTTAAAGAATTAACAACTACGAAACACCACATAGTTTCAAGTTTATAACAGTATTTCTTTACTAATCAATTTCACTCAAATAACCAGCAAGTTTAAGCATTCATCTTAATATCTCAAAACAAATGAGAAGTATCAATTATCCACACAATGATCTACAATACTATGCAAGCTTTCGTTTCATTCCAATATCACATGCATAGCATTTTATCATTCTAACAAATCAACCAAGCAACCAAAACAACTCTCTAACAAATATAAGTGAAGAAAATTGAGTTTAATATCAACTACTAGCAGCTCTAAACAAGATAAAAGCTAAAAGCGAGAGCTTACTAGCAAACAAACAGTAGCTAAGAATACTTAACAAGATATAAGCGAAGCGCATGAGTATTCAAATGAAAAAGCGGAGCGTGTTTCTCTCCCACACAAGATGGATAGGATCCAACATGAATATGACCAGCAAACAAACAAAACAAAACTCAAAGCAAAATAAAAAGACGCTCCAAGCATAGCACATAATATGTAAAGTGATAAAAACGAAGTTCAACGAAGACGACCTTATGATAGTCGATGAAGATGAGGGGATGCCTTGGGCATCCCCAAGCTTTGATTCTTGATAGTTCTTGATATTCAGAGGGGATGCCATGGGGGCATCCCCAAGCTTGAGCTTTAATCCATCCTCGATTTCTTCATATTCCTCTCCTTTGGAACTTAAAAACTCACTTCACACAAAACTTCTCATAATTTGATTGGAAAGTTAGTGCTCATAAATTAAAATGCACATGTGTTCAACTCAAGAAAAATTGAAAACAACTTTATTGGGCATTAGCTACTGTTTACTAAGCCATAATGTGGCACTCTACCCCTAGAGTATCACATATGACGATGGTAAAGAGGCAAATGCAAAATAAAAGCAGAATCTGTCAAAATCTGAACAGTCTGTAAAGATCGAATATTTCGAGACACTTCTGCAGCTCAAATCAAAAAAATTAAAACTAACGAAAGATAGATAAAAGCATCAGGCTTGCTGTAAAACATTATCAGAAAATGATAAAATTCTGGCGATTTTAGGATTTTCGTGCAACAGGCGCACAGAATCTGTTTTTGGACAGCAACACAATACCTCACACTTTCAATGCATTAGAGGCTAAACTTGGCACAAAAAACCAAAAGAAAAAGATACAATGAAATTGCTACAGAGGCAACAACTTCATGACTCAAGAAAAATAAAAACAAACTGAAAGTAAAAGATGGGTTGCCTCCCAACAAGCACTTTTCTTTTAAGCCTTTTAGCTAGGCATGATAATTTTAATGATGCTCTCATAAGAATAAGAGTTGGAACGCAAAAGAGAGCATCATGAAGCAAATATCAAACACATTTAAGTCTAACTCTCTTCCTATGCATAGGCATCTTGTAAGAAAATAAATCATTGGAGCATAAAGCATTAAGCATAGGAAGACAAAGCAAGTGCAACATTAAAACCTTCAACATAAAGAGGGGAAACTTTCATAAGATGAAAATTTATATAACCACGCTTCCCTCTCTCATAATAACTTTCAGTAGAATAATAAGAAAACTCAATAACATAACCATCACATAAAGCATTTTTATCATGATTCACATGCATAAAAGTATTATTATTACTCTCCACATAAGTAAAATCTTTCTCATTAGTAATAGTGGGAGTAAAACTATCATAACCATCATTGTAATCATCATAAATAGGAGGCATATCATAATCATAATAAACTTTTTCCTCAATAGTAGGTGGACTGAAAATATCACATTCATCATAATAATCATCATATATAGGAGGCATAGTATAATCAAAGCAAATTTCCTCCTCAAAGCTTGGGGGACTAAAAAGATCATATTCATCAAAACCAGCTTCCCCAAGCTTAGAATTTTCCATAGCATTAGCAATAATGGTGTCCAAAGAATTCATGCTAATAACATTGCTACTATAATGATTATTATGCAAATAAAGTTCCATAGGTTTTTTAATTTTCTCTTCAAAAGCATCATGACCAATTTCAAGATAAATTTTATAAAGCTCTCTAATTTTTGTTGTTGTTTTCCATTAAACCAAACTAGTGAAATAAAAACAAGAAACAAAAAGATTTAATTGCAAGATCTAAAGAAGATACCTTCAAGCACTCACCTCCCCAACAACAATGCTAGAAATTAGCTTCGTCGTCGGAGTGTGAGTACCGTTTACCTTACCTCCCCGGCAATGGCGCCAGAAATTAGCTTGATGTCTACTACACACTTCTATTCTTGTAGACTTGTTGGGCCTCCAAGCGCAGAGGTTTGTAGGACAGCGGCAAATTTCCCTTAAGTGAGTAACCCAAGGTTTATCGAATCCACAGGAGGTAGAGGTCAAAGATATCCCTCTCAAGCAACCCTGCAATTAAGATACAAGAAGTCTCTTGTGTCCCCAACACACCTAATACAATTGTCAGTTGTATAGGTGCACTAGTTCGGCGAAGAGATGGTAAAATGCAAGTGATATGGATGGTAAAAGGTGATTTTGTAATTCTGTAATAAAAATAGCAGCAAGCAAACAAGTGACAAAAGTGACTAAAAACGGTGTATCAATGCTTGGAAACAAGGCCTAGGCTTCATACTTTCACTAGTGACTACTCTCAACATCATTAACATAATTAAACACATGATAGTTCCCACAAAAATACATGCATGGTAGACGTTACTCGGAGATCATTCTTTTGTGGATCAAATAGGATGAGAATTGCGTAGGGCTACGAAAATCACACCTTAAAGTTCGTATTCCATATCTATGGACACTTCATGCTGTCACTATCCGCATCCAAAGATAGTACTAACAAACACCACAACCTATTTCTTGAATAGTCTCTTTCTTCAATAACACAAGCATTAAGAAACCTCATGATCTATTCAATCCAACAAATAAAGAACAAACTCATGATGAAGATCCTTCCAATCTATTATCCATAGAGTCACACACGGCACCCACACTGTCACCGAGATACCGTGATCACAACGGTGACTCCAGAAATTGTACTAAATAACACCACTTGAGCAACATCATATCCATTACACATAGGGAAACATCATGTATTCAACTATACTAACAAAGCTCATGATCACAACGAAGATCACATCATGGGAGAGAGAGAGATAACCACATAGCTACTTGTATAAGCCTCAGCCCCGATGAGGGACTACTCCCTCCTCATCGCGGGAAGCAGCGATGTTGATAGAGATGGCCCCGGCGGTCGATCCCCCCTCCGGCAGGGTGCCAGAACAGGATCAGATTGGACCCCGAACTAGGGTTTTCGGTGATGGCGCGTCGGGGTCGAGTTTCTGGAAAATAATGGCCGCCCCGACGTTTTTAGGTTAAAAGAGATTTTATAGGCGTCGGAGGGGCCGAGGGGACGCCCCAGGAGCAAGGGCGGGTCCCACCCGCGGGTCTAGGTGGCGCCGCGGTAGCAGGCCGCCCCTGCCCTGTGGGTGGCCCCACAGGCTGCCCTTTGGTCCACAGGTGTCTTCCGTGGCATAAAAAATCTCCGTAAATTTTGGTGCAATTCCAAGAATATTTGCAGAAGTAAATTTCTGAAACAAAAAGACAGCAAAAACAGGAACTGACACTTGGCATCTTGTCAATAAGTTAGTCTAACAAAATGCATAAAAATGATGTAATATGATATTAAAACATGTGACAACATCACAAAACTAGCATGGATCACTCAAAAATTATAGATACGTTTGAGACGTATCATGGACCTGCACACACTCAACCAAAATACTTTGTCCCCAACGGCGGAGAGGTTGTCAATCTCTCCGGTCTCGCAGAACACAAAGCGGTTAATTGTATGATGAAATAGATAAAATATGAAAAGTGACCAGAGGAGTAATAATAATTAAAAGCAAGTAAATGAGGTTGAAAACAATGTAAAAAGATGGACCGGGGGCCATGGGTTCACTAGTGGAGTCTCTCAAGTAAATAAAATATGCATGTGATGGGTGAACGAATTACAGCTAGGTAATTGACAAGATCATGACACAAACCCAATTTAGCTATGACAAAAAGGACATGATAATATTTATGGAGGCATCACGACAAGGAACAAAGACCGTTGAGTCCAACTGCGTCTTTGTCTAAAAAGTCCACCGTGGGATCGCTATCCAGCCTGTCACCCAACGGTATTAAGTTGCAATCAACAGACAATTACATTAAGTAAAGTGCATGAAGTAAGCAATACTAATATCAAAATAGACATTAACACCGTTGTTTTACCCTTAGTAGCAACAACACACCCTCGCCCTTAGACGTTTCTGTCACTCGTGCCCAGGAACAAAAGGGGGCATGAACCCACTATCTAGCATAAATACCCTCTCTTGGAGATACACGCAATCACTTGGCCAAAGTAACTACGCACATCGGAGAGCATGCAAGAACATAAATTACTCATATAAGAATCATGCACAATCTGAACATAACTTCATAATCCATCGGATCCCATCAAACACATCACATAGCATTACAGTAATCGATCTTGATCATGTTAGGCGGCTCACAAGATCATAAGACATGAAGAACAAGAGAGAGAGACTACCAACTAGCTACTGTCATGAACCCGTAGTCCAAGGTGAGACTACTCACAAATAATCCCGGAGGAAGGCATGGAGATGAAGAGCCCTACGGGATCGATCTCCCCTCCGACAGAGTGCCGGGATCAACTTCAGATTGGACCCCAAACTAGGGTTTTCGGTGACGGCGCGTCGGGCTCGAGTTTCTGGAAAATAATGGCCGCCTCGATGTTTTTAGGTTTTTAGGGATTTTATAGGCGTCGGAGGCCCACGAGGTGAGGTCCCAGGAGTAGAGGCGGGCCCCACCCGTGGGTCACCCCTAGGCCGCGGCAGGGGGCTGCCTCTGCCCTATGGGCCTCCCCTCCGGCTCTCCTTCGGACTGTACTTCGTCGTGGCAAATAAAAAATCCTCAAAAATTTCCAGCGCGTTCCGAGAATATTTTCAGAAGTCAATTTCTGAAACAAAAAGACAGCAAAAACAGGGAACTGGCACTGGGCATCTTGTCAATAGGTTAGTCCGACAAAATGCATAAAAATGATATAAATGACAGTAAAAACATCTGACAATATCATAAAACTAGCATGGATCACTCAAAAATTATAGATACTTTTGAGCGTATCAGCATCCCCAAGCTTAACTCCTACTCGTCCTCGAGTAGGTAAGTGATAACAAATAATTTTTTATGAGACATGCAACCAACACAATCTTGATCAAGATAGTAATGCAAAGCACATGAAGTGAATAAGGTGATCCAAAACAATTGTCTATAGTTGACATTAAGCAAACAATGATTAACAAATGCTAGAAACTTTTCATGAATAAGTGTGTTGGAGACATGGAACCATACATAAGGTTTAGAAAGAAGAATTGCGAATTATGTCTCCAATGTAAAGTATCAATCATTCTTCAAAGCATCTAATTAGTCATTCATGAAAATAGCCAAGCTCAAGTCAGGTGTCCTAATCCATCTACTTCACAAATCAACTGTTTCGAAGTCTACTCAACTAGTGCAAGTAAGAAGTGGCTTTGGCACCATGATGTTATGGCAAAGAGAACAATGATGGAGGTTTGGAAGGTCAAAAAGAAAGGCTCAAACAGTGGAGAGGGTAACCACAAGACAAAAGGAAGTCTCGTAGTTGACACTATATGACGAGTAGTGATTGCCATGCAACGGATGCACATAGAGCTATAAGTGTATGAAAGATCTCCAATGGAACTAGTGGGGGTGCATCCAACTTGCTTGCTCATGAAGACCTAGAGCTCACTTGAGGAGGCTCATCCTTGGAATATACAAGCCAAGTTCTATAACGTTAATTCCCCACATAGTTATACTACTAAAACAACATGAGAACTCTTTATAATGAAATGTAGGTGCTACTAGCACAAGTGTGGTAAAAAGGATAGTAGTGTTGCTCCCTCTCTCTTTTTCTATTTTTTTGGATTTTGGGTGGCCTCCTTGGCTCTTTTAAATGCTCTCTCATTTGGCCTCCTTTGGGCTCTTTTATTCCTCACTGTAGGAGCAACAGTCTATATTACAAATGGATCATCACACCTTTTGGTACTCATAACTCATAAGACTAATACATGATGTATAAAAGAAGATATGCATGATCGAGCGTAGTGTGGAAAAAATGTATAACATGTGACAAGCCACGCTGCACACTAACTCAATGATCAAGCAAACTATATGGTAATGAAGAACGACATCAAGTCATGTAGTGTAACGATGGATGTTGCATGGCAATGTATCTCGGAACGGCTATGGAAATGCCGTGATAGGTAGGTATGGTGGTTGTTTTGAGGAAGATAGTTGGCTTATGTGTAGGAGAACAGGATGAAGTTCTCCCACGGAGTTGGATGTGCTCGCGAATTATGCACCAATCTCAATGTGAGAGAGGGCATTGCGCAGCACCGAAGAGGCTAGCAAAATATGGAAGTGGAAGTGCCAAAAACCAAAACTCGACAATGCATTTCGTATATTGCAAACAACTAGCAGTTTCAATGTTCCACAAATGGTTAGAGACACCCCGAGAGGGATCGTGGCGGCGACACAAGTGCCCCGTTGGCTTCCCCGACCGTTGCAGTAACTACCCACTAGGAACTTATTTTCAACTTAGTAGAATTCATGACACATTAGCATTGTTGACTTAGGTTGTTTAGTTCAGAAAAGTACGGCTCCACGCTTTAATAACACCTCTCCACTAATCAGCTCTAACACCATTAACCACCATATTTTAACCATTAGTTATTTTAGTGCCTCAAAACAAAGGGTATCAAATTATCCACATAGTGATCTACAAGACTATGCAGGTTTTTCTACTTCATACCACTACCACATGCATATCATTTTACCGATCTAACACATTAACCAAGTAACCAAAACAACTCTCCAACAAATATAAGTGAAGAACAAGAGAGTTTAACTTAACAACTAGCAACTCTAAACAAGATAAAAGCTAAAAGCGAGAGCTTACTAGAAAACAGACAGTAGCTAAGAATACTCAAAAAGATATAAGTGAAGCAAAGGAATATTCAAACGAAAAAGCGGAGCGTGTCTCTCTCCCACACAAATAAAGCTAGGATCCAACAAATATATGACCAGCAAACAAACAAACAAAACTGAAAGTAAAAAGACGCTCCAAGCATAGCACATAATATGTAAAGTGATAAAAACGAAGTTCAACGAAGACGACCTTATGATAGTCGATGAAGATGAGGGGATGCCTTGGGCATCCCCAAGCTTTGACTCTTGATAGTTCTTGATATTCAGAGGGGGTGCCACGGGGGCATCCCCAAGCTTGAGCTTTGATCCATCCTCGATTTCTTCATATTCCTCTCCTTTGGAACTTAAAAACTCACTTCACACAAAACTTCTCATAATTTGATTAGAGGGTCAGTCCTCATACATTAAAATGCACATGTGTTCAACTCATGACAAATTGCAAACCAACTTAATTTAACATTAGCTACTGTTTACTAAGCCTCAATGTGGCACTCCACCCCTAGAGTATCACATATGACGATGGTAAAGAGACAATGCAAAATAAAAGCAGAATCTGTCAAAATCTGAACAGTCTGTAAAGATCGAATTTTTCGAGGCACTTCTACAGCTCAAATAAAAAAACTTAAAACTGACGAAAGATAGATAAAAGCATCAAGCTTGCTGTCAAAAGTTATCAGAAAAATATATAATTATGGAGATTTTAGGATTTTCGTGCAGCAGGCGCACATAATCTGTTTTTGGACAGCAACATAATACCTCGCACTTTCAATGCATTAGAGGCTAAACTTGGCACAAAAAACCAAAAGAAAAAGATACAATGAAGTTGCTACAGAGGTAATAACTTCATGACTCAAGAAAAACAAAAATAAAACTCAAAGTAAAAGATGGGTTGCCTCCCAACAAGCGCTTTTCTTTAACGCCTTTTAGCTAGGCGCAATGCCAAATATTAAGTTTTTTCGGAGGCCTTTGCAACATCAAGAGAATAACTTGACCTTATGATTGATTCAAAAGGAAGCTTCTTTCTCTTTCTAGGGAAGTGTTCCATCCCTTTTTTCAGGGGGAACTGAAACTTTATATTTCTCTCTTTCATGTCAATAATAGCACCAACAGTTCTCAAAAACGGTCTTCCCAAAATAATAGGACAAGAAGCATTGCACTCAATATCCATAACAATAAAATCAACGGGAACATAATTATCATTAACAACAATAAGGACATCATCAACTCTACCCAAAGGTTTCTTTTTATAAGAATCAGCAAGATGAACATTTAAATAGCACTCTTCCAAAGGATTTAAATCAAGCATATCATAGAAACTTTTAGGCATAACGGAAACACTTGCACCAAGATCACATAAAGCATTGCAATCAAAGTCATTTATTTTCATCTTAATAGTGGGTTCCCAACCATCTTCTAACTTCCTAGGGATAGAGGTTTCACGGTTTAGTTTTTCTTCCCTAGCCTTGATAAGAGCATCGGTAATGTGTTTGGTGAAGGCAAGATTTATTTTACTAGCATCCGGTGTCTTAGCAAGTTTTTGTAGGAACTTAATGACTTCAGTAAGATTGCAATTATCAAAATCAATTTCATCATCTTTAAATAAACTAGGAGGATCCTCTTTAGTGGTTTGGATAGTATAAACTTTAACAATTTTCCTATTCATTTCAGCAATTCTAGCTTCTTCAGCCTCTCTAGCCCACCTAGCTTTCAAGAGAGCCATCATCCTTTCATTTTCATTAATTTGAAGAGAGATAGTATTTAAAGATTCAGTATGTTTTTCTTGATTTGGAGTGGTTCTAATTTTCAAAATTTCAACATCATGAGCAAGAACGTCTACTTTAGAGACTAGACTATCCAGTTTTTCCAACTTCACTTCAACCGTTTTGTTAAAAGCTTTTTGCGAAGTGATAAATTTCTTTAAAACATTTTCAAGATCAGAGGACACATTCTTTTAGGATTATAAGAATTACCATAGGAATTACCATAAGAGTTGCCATTATTGGGAGGATAAGGCTTATAGTTGTTACCACCAAAATTATTTCAATAAGCATTATTGTTGACGTTGTTTCTATTAAGAAAATTAACATCAACTTGATCCTTTTCTTGGGAAATTAATGAAGCAAGTGGAACATTATTAGTATCAATATTGGACTGATTGGTAGCAAGCATAGACATAATCATATCAACCTTATCACTCAAAGAGGAGATTTCCTCAACATAATTTACCTTCTTACCACTTGGAGCTCGTTCGGTGTGCCATTGTGAATAATTTGTCATCATATCATCCAAGAGTTTAGTTGCTGCACCTAAAGTTTTGGACATGAAGGTGCCTCCCGCGGCCGAGTCCAAAAGGTTCCTTGAAGAAAAATTCAAACCTGCATAAAAAGTTTGGATAACCATCCACATAGTTAATCCATGCGAGGGACAATTCTTAACCATAGATTTCATTCTCTCCCAAGCTTGCGCAACATGTTCATTATCAAATTGTCTAAAGTTCATAATGTTAATCCTTAGTTTCATGATTTTGGCAGGTGGATAATATTTTCCAATAAAAGCATCTTTGCATTTAATCCAAGAATCAATGCTATTTTTAGGCAAAGACAATAGCCATTCTTTTGTTCTCCCTCTCAAAAAGAAAGGGAAAAGTTTCAGTTTTATGATGTCACTTTCTACCTCTTTATACGTTTGCATATCACATAACTCAATAAAGTTATTTCATAACAAGATTTAGCAAGGCAGGCTTAATTTCATAAATTCCGCTTTAGTAGCGGGTGGAGCAATTGGAGAGCATATAAAATCATTGTTATTAGTGCTAGTAAAGTCACATAACTTGGTGTTTTCAGTAGAAGACATAACGACAAGATAAAATAATAAGACAGGAATAAAGACTACACTAATTTTTTTGGGTTTTAAAATTTTGAAGCAGGAAAATAAACTAAACGAGATATAAAGCAAGCAAGACAAAAACAAAGTAAAGAGATTGAGAGTATGAGACTCCCCTTGCTGTAGCAACAAAGTCCTCGGCAACGGCGCCAGAAAAACTGCTTGATGGTGGATATTGATAAGTTGGGTAGTGCCCCAAGCGAAGGCGGAATTGAATCTAATAGCAGTTTTCCCTCGTTTAACGAACCGAGGTTTATCGAACCAGTAGGACTTTGAAATCAACAACGAGGTGAATGTTGAAGATCTCTGGCGCTTAACCTTCAACAGACGTGGACCTGCACACACTCAACCAAAATACTTTGCCCCCAACGGCGGAGAGGTTGTCAATCTCTCCGGTCTCGCAGAACACAAAGCGGTTAATTGTATGATGAAATAGATAAAATATGAAAAGTGACTAGAGGAGTAATGATAATTAAAAGCAAGTAAATGAGGTTGAAAACAATGTAAAAATATGGACCGGGGGCCATGGGTTCACTAGTGGAGTCTCTCAAGTAAATAAAATATGCATGTGATGGGTGAACGAATTACAGCTAGGCAATTGACAAGATCATGACACAAACCCAATTTAGCTATGACAAAAAGGACATGATAGTATTTATGGAGGCATCACGACAAAGAACAAAGACCGTTGAGTCCAACTGCGTCTTTGTCTAAAAAGTCCACCGTGGGATCGCTATCCAGCCTGTCACCCAATGATATTAAGTTGCAAGCAACAGACAATTACATTAAGTAAAGTGCATGAAGTAAGCAATACTAATATCAAAATAGACATTAACACTGCTGTTTTACCCTTAGTAGCAACAGCACACCCTCGCCCTTAGACGTTTCTGTCACTCATACCCAGGAACAAAAGGGGGCATGAACCCACTATCTAGCATAAATACCCTCTCTTGGAGATACACACAATCACTTGGCCAAAGTAACTACGCACATCGGAGAGCATGCAAGAACATAAATTACTCATATAAGAATCATGCACAATCTGAACATAACTTCATAATCCATCAGATCCCAGCAAACACATCACATAGCATTACAATAATCGATCTTGATCATGTTAGGCGGCTCACAAGATCATAAGACATGAAGCACAAGAGAGAGACTACCAAGTAGCTACTGCCATGGACCCGTAGTCCAAGGTGAGACTACTCACAAATCATCCCGGAGGAAGGCATGGCGATGAAGAGCCCTCCAGGATCAATCTCCCCTCCGGCAGAGTGCCGGGATCAGCTTCAGATTGGACCCCGAACTAGGGTTTTCGGTGACGGCGCGTCGGGGTCGAGTTTCTGGAAAATAATGGCCGCCTCGACGTTTTTAGGTTTTTAGGGATTTTATAGGCGTCGGAGGGCCGCGAGGTGAGGTCCCAGGAGTAGGGGCGGGCCCCACCTGCGGGTCACCCCTAGGCCACGGCAGGGGGCCGCCTCTGCCCTGTGGGCCTCCCCTCCGGCTCTCGTTCGGACTGGTACTTCGTCGTGGCAAATAAAAAATCCTCAAAAATTTCCAGCGCGTTCCGAGAATATTTCCAGAAGTAAATTTCTGAAACAAAAAGACAGCAAAAACGGAGAACTGGCACTGGGCATCTTGTCAATAGGCTAGTCCAACAAAATGCATAAAAATGATATAAATGACAGTAAAAACATGTGACAATATCACAAAACTAGCATGGATCACTCAAAAATTATAGATACGTTTGAGACGTATCATCTAGTTAGCAGATCGGGCCGATTTCAATCAAATAAAGGCCAGGTATCCGGAAAGCATATGTGATGTGTCTTTTCTTTTTACCGAGGTTGGCTAGTCGACCGAGATTTTTTGGTGTTCTTGACATAAAGTGTGACATTTGTAAAAAAAAAATACTACGTAGCTTATATGATTGCATATAGGCATTATTTATTTTTTCTTAAGCATGTAGAAAATATATTTGGATCACAACGTTTGACCTACACTTTAACAAGTCACCTAACAAAAGCAATTTTACCTTAGTGCAGAGCAACATCTTCGAGCAATTTTACTAAACATGACTAGAGGGGGATTCCATTTAACAACCTTATATCGTGTATAAATACTATACCAGTAACCACAAAGCAGGGTCGGCTTCATACACAACAACAAGACAGACTTCAGACCTACCTCAGGGGAGAGCTCAGAGGAGATGACCACTTGAGTAAAGAGCTCGGGTGGCGAGGGCGTGGGGGCAAACTGTCGGCCATAGTAGGTCGAGGTAGCACGGCGGCGTCGCTGTCCGAGAGCATGAACAGGCGGCACTCAACTGTGGCGGGGCCGACCAAGGCGCCATCAGACGGAGGCGATGGAGGATCTTGTTCACCTCAGGCCGGTGGTGTTGGGGAGGTAGCGGCGTGCAGTATATAGGGTTCGGTTTCACGGTAGGAACGAGAGAGAAAACGTGTACTATAATGAGAACGAGAGGTGAGGGAGAGTGATATATCTAGCGATCAACACAAAACTTTTCGACCATTCACTTCGTGGTACATATGTCGTAATTACAATCGAAATCCATCTTTCACAAATTTGCAGCGGACCGATTTGCTAGCTCCGCGTTTTGCCATCATTCAGGCCAATCCTACAGATCTGGCTTCTGGAATCTGGAGCGCTCGGCTCCACTTCTTAGTCTGATTTTCGTAAGTTGGAAGCCAAGCCACTACCAAACATGCCGTTACTAATGAGATGATTGGTTCCATGTGAAGTTGCTCTTCTATTGATTCATGTGGTCCGTCCATACATTGATGTTGTCCTTCGTGTGAAAAAATTCTTTGCCGGATTTTTAGAGTATTTTGTTCTTTCCAACCTTGAACTTTCTTCCACACCCTCTCCTTGATGTATTCAATATATTTGGTTTTTTACTTGCCCGTGTAGACCGGCAGACCAAAATATTTTTCGTGAGAATCCTACCATGGGAATAATTGGATCCTAAACTCCCCTTTATCCTCCAGATATGTATTTTTACGAAGCAAAATGGTGTATCCTCCCTGACCGAGTCTGTCCAAGTAATATTCGGACCCAAGAAAAGTACAATAAATATTATTTATACTGAACTTTTATACTTATTTAATTAGTTTATTTCTAGCATGTTACATTGTACTACAGTTTAATATTGTTTATTTGGCATAGTTGATTACATAATAAAGTTTTTAAATACCAGTTGAAATGGCTGTTGCTCTACGATTGTAATGTATATCATTGAATAAAATATACTAACATTTTGGTCAATTTAAAATGAAGATTGTAACATAATTTTTGTCATTAATTATTCTTTGACGATTGCCTAAACTATATAGCATATATTTCGTGGAGATCTCTAGAGCATATGGTCTATAAATATCTTAATATAGGTGTGTAGTGTATGGTTAGGTAACCATATCTATAGGGGGAGGCGTTTTGGCTCCCAGTTGCATTATGTACCCTTTATTTAAAATATATTTTATACATATTTCTAAATCTCGAAGACCATTGAATAGTCAAAAATACTATTGAGACATGGTATGGATTCAAAGCTACCACCCTTTTGTTGTTACCAAAGTGTGGTATGTTGTGTTTATTTTACATGAATATGATTGTTGTTTGTTTCATACCGTGCCATGATTCTAACATCTTATGTCTATTTCATGCACCATGTTTTTTTTAAGGAATGCTATAGGGGAAACCCTACAGTATTTTTTGTAATAATAAGAACTCAAATTTGTGTCCATGAGGACTTGAAGCTGGACGGATGGATTGTATATTCAATTCTCTAACCAAATGAGTTAGACTCACTTCTTGTACCATGTTTGTTGATGATTTTGTTTTGGGAAACGCTTTCTTCCAGCCAGGGGCTCTCGTGAATCGCGGCCTCTGCCTCGTACACGCGACACGTGTCCCACCATGGCTCCACACCGACCGCACATACGCCCACACCCTCTTCACCTACAACGACGTGGGCGACCTCGAAGCCAGCGAGAGTCGAGCTCAAGGAGGTCGAGCTTTTCCCCTTGTGGATGGCGTCAAAGGGAGGGCAGCGATGGCTCCCGGTGCTGTCGGGCCGCTGGCAGCGGTACTACCTACGCTCAAGGGCGTGCTGCCATGGGAGGGCAGATGTGCTCCCGTAGGTCAGGGCTGCGTTGCGCGAGCAAATTTCTTCGATGATTTTTTGTCCTATTTTTGTTGATGTGGTGCAAGTTTTCGAAAGCTTTGTAGTATATTTTCCCCCTTTTGATGCAAATCCACCGAACAGTTGTAGCAAGTCTGTACTTGATACTTTTTGTCCGATGTGGTGCAAATCTTTGTAAGCTTTGTAGCAAAAAAAAAAAAAATCCGTTTTGATGCAAATCCGTAGAACTGCTGTAGCAAATTTCTTTTTTAGGGGATGCAATTTATCTTCGAGATGAGCAAATCCTTAGAAGTTTTGTAGCAATTTTCTTCTCCTTCTGATGCAAATACACACAAGGATTAGCAAAATTTTGTAGGGCTTTTCAAGCTGTCCATGGCGGCGCCGACAACGATGGCCAGAGTTGATGCTGCAATTTGGAGCCGGCGATTCTACCAGCCGACGATGGTGACGCCAAGGTTGGTCGTTGTTTGTCTTCAAGGGGTCATGGATGTTGCGTCCCTTGATCGACGTCTTCTCCGGCGAGGAGGTCTCTGCTGCAACGTGCTCCTCGCCGTGGGTCTCACGGCGGAGCTGCGCCCATCCTCCATCCCTACGTCGAGCGGCGGCGGCAGTGGTGCGGCGGAGTTGTAGGCGGCGGGGTGGTTGGAGGTGGGAAATTCTTCTGTTTGTGGGAGTTTTGCTCACCTGCAGCAAAAGTGGGAATGTTGTGCGAGAGGACGCAACGGACGGCTCGGGGCAGCTCCATCATACGGCTTTCCACCCGGGGGCTCGCGGGGTTTGATCCTCTGGGGACGCTCAGCGCGTCCCTTTTGTTTTACTGCGTGCCAATTTTAATAGTGTGCATCTGGGAGCTATAATTTTCCTTTTCGAGAATAAAAACTATGGCAAATAGCTGAACTGAAACGTGATTTACCGTGGCATATGGAACATGTAACACATTTTTATATGATGTAAAATCACGACATGGGGCATGGATTGAAGGCTCATTTTTCTGTTGCTAAAGTGCGGTTTGTTGTGTTTACTTTGTAATACCACGTTTTTTGGGTCCTGATTCAAAGGTTAAACAGAATTTCCCCCTTTGCAATGCCGCCTCAAAATTTCTTGTTCCTACGTTACATTCTACACGAAGGTGGCCCTGTCAGTCTATTCGTGTCGGCCGCGCCGCCGACTCCCGATCAGATAGACAGGCAGGGTAGCGACACGGAGACAGAGAGGCCGGAGCAAACATGTCGAGGCATCGATTCTCGGGGTATCTCGTCGCGGGGAGGCTTTCGTCGCGCCAGATCTGCGCCGGATCAGCGCGGCGGCTCGTCCACAACCAGTCCGTACGTCGTCGTCGCCGTCGTTTCTCCCTCTCCCCTCCGTCTCCGTGTGCGTGAGCGTCTGGGCTAATCGATTGATCTTTGCCTCTCTCTGGTGCAGAGCAACCTTGCCGACGACGTGGGGCGATCTAGGCGCCGCTTTTCCGCCAGGTAGCTCAATGACATCGATGATTACCGTCTGCACAATGCTATAGGCTATTAACTGTTTATATTATTCAAATCAGCAGTGAAAGTAACACCATTGGGGTTTCAGTAATCTGAAACTTTTAGGGCTATCTGACTGGAAAACTCGTTGTTAATTTGTCCTACTCCTATGTCCCAGTCAATCTCATCTAGCTACCAACAAATTAAACGGTGTTTAATTCTTGCCACATGAGAATGCTACCGAGACTAGTTTTCATGATCCATTCTGAATTAGTACAAGTTAAACCTTTGCAGGCGTGCTAGCATCGTGACGGCAATCACCTTATCTTCAGCATTGGTCGGTGGAACCCTGTACTTCAAACAAGATACATCGACACCAGTAGCCGCAGGCAGGAAACGGCCGGATCTTCACGCTCCGGCCTTGCCACCTGCGACGACGACTCTCGACGACGAGGTGATCGCCGACGAGGAGGACCCGGCGAAGGAGGCTGTTCGAGGAGTGGATGGTCGAGTACAACCGCAGGTACGAGACCGAGGAGGAGAAGGCGATGCGCTACAAGAACTTCAAGCGCAGCGTGAAGTTCAGCGAGAAGGCCAACGCGAGCAGGCTCCACGCTGGAGATGCCACGTACGGACCGAACTGTTTCGCCGATTCGACCGAGGAAGAGCGGCTCTGTCGCAGAGGAAGTGATCACGACCCATACGGTGATACCATGTACGGGCGCCTTGTCAACTCGTGGATTCAGCGTGGTCGTGATTGAGGAGGCGATCATGTTACTCATGTAGGACGGCGATAGGCTTTCTAAGTTAGCGAGCTTGTGTGATTTTTTTTGGCTCTAAGTATGATTGAGTCAACCTCTAATGGCACTAAACTTGTGATAACGTTAAGTGGATGTTCTGCTCATCAGAGTTAGGAGGGTGGTTGTATCCCTGCTCACCGGAGTTCAGACCTCAGGTTTGACACTGATATTTCTCATTAGGTGGAATATTCTTCAGTGGGAGGTGACGTTCCCGCGTCGACAGCGAGGTGACTGTGGTGACTTCGTCAATCTCAAGACTCAATCCGTCGGCTCAGTCCATCGGAGGTGCTCATAGGGATAGGGTGTGCGTGTGTGCGTTCATAGGGGTGAGTGTGTGCACGTGTATGTGAGCATCTGCGTTTGTACTGTGTATTTCGGAAAAAAGGGAAAAAATAGGGGCGGAGCTAGAGAATTTAAAACCGGAGTGCATAGGGTGCCACAACAGAGACAATGCAATTTTCAGGAGTGTATATGTGGTGAAAAAAATACAATTTTGCAAAGAAATGTATTTTCACCCGGTGTCCTGTGCACCCTAGTGGCTGGCTGCAGATCTGCCTCTGGGTACAAACCTCCAAACATGAGGGACAAACGCACACAAGGCCTCGTCTTACCCAGCCTCCAACCATCAATGGCGAGGCAACAAGGCTCGGAGACTCAAAGACCGTGTCACGGCCATTACCAAACGCCTCCAAAGACGACCACATCTTCAGGGCTGCCGGGTACCACACCCATGCATCTAGGTGACTCGGCGGGTGAATGGTAGGACCCTGATTTTGCCATTAGGGTATTTTTAAATCTCATTTTGGCCATTTTTTTGTACAGAGCAAAAAAAATCATTTCGGTCCAAAAATGTACACGTATGTTAAAAAAATTATATGTTTGTCTTCAATTTTTTTCAGAATTTGTTAAAATATTTTATTATTTTTTTAAATCTATTGTGAGCTCGGAAAACCATGTGAATTTCCGATTGTCCAGGTGCTTTTATCAGAAAAGTGAAAACGGGAAAGAAAGAGATGGAGAAAAAAAGAGGAACAGTGCCCGCAGCCCGGCTCGGTCGCGTCGAGCCCGCGGAGTCTGTGGCCTGCGCACGGAGACGCCCATGGACGAGGGCCTGCCGGTGGCGGGGGCGGCCGCGGGCGTCGCCGGAGGAGGCGCCTACGAGGACGCGAAGCCCATCGCCTGGTGTCCGCCCTCGGGCTCAGACGACGGCCAGGTACTGCATCGCGCCGCCATTCCATGCCCTCGTCTCGCTCACCAGCTAGGGCTTCCACCCGTGTTTGTGGCGCCGATTACGGCGTGCTCCTACGCATTTCGCACCCTTCTCCCGCGCTAGTTTCGCAATTACGGCGACCAATTGCTAGGAATGTACTGTTGATCGCTCACTGGTTCACTTCACACGGCAATTGGAAGGCATGGAAACCCACAGAGAAATATTGGGAGCAGAGGAGAGAAATGTGAGAACAGAGAAGGCAGCAGAGAGTTTGCCTGGGTTAATTTATTTATTTTTATACAGGTATCAATGCTGTAACACAACATATTGTGTTGTGTCTCTCTCCCTCACAGTCACTGGAAACAAACAGACAGAAATCAGTTTGTTATTTTGCAATCCTCTAAGTTCATGGTGTCCTCTGCTATGCAAGAGCAGAAGGCTAATTTGTTATTTTTTGCAATGCAGGGTGCAGCGATGGATGGTAATGGGAGACTGTTGAGTCAGGGAAACAATTACACCATTTGGGATGACCGGCAAGTTTGTAACCCAGCTGAGGAGCAACAGTCGCCAGCTGAACGATCTACTTCGAGGGCGAACGGCAGGAGGACGAAAAACTTCAGCGATAAGGAGGATGATATGCTGGTGTTGGCATGGCTGAATGTCAGCATGGATGTAGCGCCTGGGAACGAACATGGTCGTTCCGGTTATTGGCAGAGGATGCACTGTTACTTCCACCAGAACAGGAACTTCGAGTCGGATCGCAATCAGAATTCCCTCTCGCACCGCTGGTCAACCATTCAAGAACACGTTCAGAAGTTCTGTAGGTGTTATGATCGGATCCAGTGTAGAAGCGGGATGACAGAGAAGGACAAGGTATACATACACTTTTCTCTTCGTTCTGCTTGTAACTTTATATGTTCTGTGCAATTTTAGTAACACATATACTTGTACAGATTGTTCAGGCTTTGGAAGCGTACAAGTCAAAAGAGAAGAAAACGTTCGGTTTCTTGCATTGTTGGACTACCTTACACCTCCATCAAAAGTGGACTAATAGGTCATCTCAGAAAAAATACAAGACAGCCTCCAATTCAAGTCCGGGTACATCTACTCTTGGAACCAACTCAAGTCGGCATGATGATGAAGCGGAGGCTCTTACTTCACAAGATGAGCCCTCGGGCTCCGAAGACGGAAGGGACGGTAACCATGAGCTCCCCGTCCTGGCCCTGGAGCACGTCTTCCGGGAGCAGCCTCTCGACCACAAGTGCCATATCCAGGTATCCCATCTACACGCTAGACTTTTGATCAGAAAGTGCGCTTACACATTTGGACCTTTCCTCTGTGCTGGTTTTGCCATTAGGGTGACAATTTGTTAGAAAGCTACTGTTGATCTCTTGTTCACACGACAACCTGTAAGGCATGGAATAGAGCTCACAGAGAAATAGGAGAACAGAAAAATTGCTTGGTTCTAATTAATTTGAAAACCACATTTCTCTCTTCCTCACTGGATACTTACACTTGAATGATTCCAGCATGATTATATCAATATAAAAGGCACTACTTTTCTTTCGTCTAGTAGGCCCTGATCTGTATGGTTTTTTCTTTTGGCCTCGGCCGTATCATGTTTGCTTCTTCTATATCAATATAAAAGGCAAAGCTTTTGCCTCGTTTCCAAAAAAAAAAAAGAATGATTCCAGCATGTATATATTCATGGTGCCCTCTGTTATGCAACAGCAGTTTTTCGAAGAGAGGGTTAATTTTTCATTCTGGAATGCAGGGATCCCCAATGGATGGTAGGAGCTTATCGAATCAGGGAAACAGCAACACGTTTTTGGATGAGCGTAAACTTTGTAGCCCAGCTGAGGAGCAACAGTCACCAATTGAGCAAGCTGTTCCGTCTGTGAGAACAAACGGCAAGAGAACGAAAAATTTCAGCGATAAGGAAGATGATATGTTGGTGCTGGCATGGCTAAATATCAGTATGGATGCAGCACAAGAGAATGAACAAACTCGTGCTACTTATTGGCAGAGAATGCATTGTTACTTCCACGAGAATAGGAACTTCGAGTCAGATCGTAGTCAAAGTTCCCTCTCGAACCGTTGGTGTACCATTCAAGAACATGTTGAGAAGTTCTGCAGATGTTATGACCATAGTGTGTGTAGAATTGGGATGACAGAGAAAGATAAGGTATATACCTATCTCTTTAATCTGCTTGTGAGTTGTGACTTTGTGTGTTCAGTGTAATTTTAGTAACGCATATACCTGTACAGATTGATCAGGCATTGGAAGCATACAAGTCAGAAGAGAAGAAAGCGTTTGGTTTCTTGCAATGTTGGAATACCTTACACCTCCACCAAAAGTGGACTAACAGGCTATCTCAGAAAAAACATAAGACAACCTCCCATTCAAGTCTGGGTACCTCTACTCTTGGTACCAACTCAACTCGGCATGATGAAACAGAGGCTCCTACTCCAGAAAATGATCCCTCGGAAAGAGCAGTTGGTAGTAAGGAGGAGAAAGAACTATTGCAGCAAGGTAAAAGTTCCGGCTCTCCAAATGATAGTATTTACATGGAAGCAGTTGATAATCAGTGGTCAAAAAAGAGAGGTGCGGAGGCTGTGAAAGAGCTCAAGAAAGATGAGCGCTTTGAACAAGCATGTGCACTAGAAGAAGAGAGGATTTCAAATGAAAAATCCATGATAGAACACAAGATTAAAAAGCTTGAATTGAAAGAAAGGGAGTTAGAATTCAAGAGAAGAAAGCTTGACGTAAGGGAAAGAGAGTTAGAATTTAAGAGAAGGTTGGAGGATGAGAGAATAATGAATATGGACATAAGCGCTATGGCTAGGCCACAACAACAATACTACGTGAGCTTGCAGAACGAGATAATCGCTCGACGATGCAATAGCTCAGGCTGAGCTGCTTCATCTGTCTAAACTTTAATAATATTTTGTTGTATGCACTATCATGTTATATGAAATCTTAGGTGGGCGGACGTTGTTGATTGATATGACTATCGCGTGACTAGCTAATGTTGACGGGTTTTCTATTGTTGCGGGTTGTTTTGTGTTGTGCTGACTTGTTGGAGCTTTGTGGTGTTATGTACCCGGGTTTTTTTCAGTTCGTTCAATGCTTGAGAAAATCTAGGAATATTGATAAGGTTCATGCCACAAGTAGGGGATGAAGAAGTACTTCCCTCTCACACCAAAGATCGGGTGTAGGACTGGGTAAATGATGAGGTTTCATTGGGGGATCTGGTTTGTGATCTTTTTCTCTTAAACGCTTTCCTGAAGTATTTATGTTATCTTTGCTAAAACCTTTCTCCTGTCTGTTGTTGAAGTCATGGATTTTTCTGGTGCTATTGAAAAGCTCTATGAACGTGGAGTGCAAGAATATCTGGTATGTCGAACTGTTTTTGTGGATTTGAGTTCTGGTTATTGATGTGGACCACCAACTTATCTTGGTGATTCTAGCATTGCAGAGTATTAAGATATGTCGGATTACCTTAATTATGTTGACGACCAGGATCAGTCAGTGTCACAATGTTCACAATGTGGCCTTTCAAAAATGAGGGATTTGTACGAGCGTGCAGTCACTGCAGGAGGTCTACATGTGGATGAAGGCAGCAAACTCCAGGAAGCCTACAGAGAATATGAAATGGCTATTCCGAGTTTCTGACCATTAGTGGTAGCGATGATGAGGAGCAAGCAAAGAAGGCTCAGCGCGTGCATGTGCTCTTCCACCGTCAATTATCTGTGCCTTTGGTATGGCGAAGTTACTGTATTATTTGCTAATGCTTAAATTTATACCTGTTGCATAGTTTCTTTGCCATCTGTCAGAGCCCAACGTTGTTACCCTGAAGCTAGCAACGTAAAGCCCTACATTGGTACCTGGCCCTGAGTGAAGAAGATACCATGACTACAATAATTAAAAAATATATAATCAACTATGAAGTGATGATAACTTTTATTTTTTTTCATTTATGATATCTTATAACAACGAATGAAAGTAGTTATAGTAATACTTTGGAGACCTGTCAACCTCTAAAATGACTTATATTTAATGAAGAAGGAAGTACTAAGAGCACTAATAAGTAATACCATTGTTTCTTGTTAATCTGTCCGCTTAGTGATTGGAAATTTTCTGCGCTATATGGTAGCGTGTGTAAGTTTGTGTTAGCGACTACTGTACTTGAACATGAGAAAGTTGCATCATAAAATCTAAATATTGTATCTGAAAGTTTTTTTTATTTGGAGAGCTGTCCAGATTTTGCTTTACAAGACAAGACTTGTGAATTTTCAGTTTATACGCTTCTCCAGTGCAGCGATTACACACATTGTAAACTGAGGTATTAGCATAGTTTATTTTCTTTGTCTCAACTCTCAGTTTTGCATGGTGCTTGCTGAAATTTTTGTTAATTGCTTCGTCTAACAATCTAACTCGTATCACCTTCAACCAAGGCAAGTAAGCGAACATGTGATCAGTTTCTGTTTACTGTTAGCTCTCCCTTTTTATGCTTTCATAGGCATGATCATACTTGGTTTGCACATGTTACCTGAAACTTCGCAGATTCTTATTCATCTTGTAAAAATGGTTGCTGATAACTTGCGGATAAGCCTCTTGAAGAAAAAGACTGCCATTATTTATTTCTCCAAAACTATTTTGTCCATCATGCGAGAGAACAGGACAAAATCCGTTCGGAGTTATATGCACCAGGTACACAAGTACTGCATCTTCAATCATAACCTGGACCTTATAAATCCCCAGCCATTTTATTTGGTAACTCAATAATACGAACTGAGCTGTTTGTATGGCCTGCATTGACGCGGCCAACCCCTTGACTATTTTTGATTCCGTGCATTTTCGCGTGCTTCATAATAGAAGTCCAAGTTATCTCTGACGATCTGGAAGTGTTGCAAAAATAAAGTAATTGTACGGAGTACTTACCTTTTCAGGGGCATAAAAGAGTAATCGTTAGTAAGCCCCAGATTCTTAGGCGTGCCGCTGATGGCATTGACCTCTGGGGTCACCGCCTCCCGCGCGACGCCCGTGCTGAGATCGATGCCCTTTGTGCCTACTTCTGTCAATGTTCGATGTAATGATCTTGCTGTAAGCCTGTTTTCCTTGCTGTCGGCCTCGCCCGACCTTGATGTAACCCTCCCCTTTGCCCCCTGTATTTCTTGATGAATCCTGTGTACGTTCTGTGTGGTTGATGCGTTCTGTGTGGCTGATGCTCTCTATTTGGGCGTCGCTTCGGAAAAAAAAAACATAAGTAACGTCTCTTTTCTGTATTACACTGTAAGATTCCCATGATTTTTTGGATTTCTTGCTGAATGTGATTTGTCGATTTTTTGGACAAAGAGTTTAGTACCATGAACGTAATATTCTCCTGAACGCTTAAACCATATCACCTGACGGAGAGGTCTCAAATGGGGACATTGGTAGTTCAAATAGCAGCTCAATACCTGAGATGTTGGTTTGTTCAGTACTTCCTGCTCCTGATATATTCGTGGATAGACCAAGGTTCCCATGCAGCTGAAGCGGAGCAGTGCCTCTGACAATAAGACGTGGAGCTAGGAATTTCCTTTGCTTAGTGATACACAGGTAGTGATGATATATGAAATAAGGTGTACAGCATAAAGGATGGGAACCTGAATACCTTTTGGTTTCAACATTTACTGCACTCCAGCAGAATAGATTTACTTCTGATAAATAAAGTATTTTTTATATGAAGACCAAGAGCGAAATTTGCATTGAGCTTCTCTTCTCAGGATTAATGAAGAAATGATCTTCATGAACACCAGGGTACATTTCACTTGCCTCCATCTCCAGCAAATAGTCAATACTGATGGCACAGACCGTTAGGTGAGAGGCATCACAGCTACAACACTCTCAAGGTCTGTTGGCTTTGCTGTAATGTCTCAGCAATAATTGAGAAGCTAAAAGCTCGGATATAGTCACTTCATCAGATTGGCAACCTGAGAACTTTCTGACTGCTAACCTGCAAGGCACTAAACTGTTATAATTTTGTTGGGATCAAACTATGTGCTTACACAATTTATCTTGTACTTTCACCTGACCGGCAGTTTGACTATACCGTGATCAGGACAGAGTCAGCCACCAGTATGAGCTCATAGCAGTTAGTGGTAGTTGCATTTTGGCAGGAAATAATTGTTCAATTGATCGGCTGGAAGTTGGGATAGACAGTCTTTTCGACACGAATGATATTCTAGGGTCTAGCAGGCCAGACAACCTCCACCCTATACACCCCGTGGTGACCGAACTCTATTCAGCTGACTTGTATTTAGTTTTTGCCTTTCATGGCAGACATGAAATTTTAGAATATTAATTGACAAATAACTAAAAAAAAAACAGCCCAAACTGGTGGGTACTTTCAAGTTTCGTACTATCCAGGATCCAACTACTTCTGATGGTGCCACTGGTAATAATGACCTGCTATGGGAACTATTGGCTAAGAAAGTGCACCACCAGTCACCAGCATGTTACAATTGGTAAAGCATATGAATTATGATGTTTTACATGACTGGATCAACGGTGTTTATGGTCTCAACTCAGTGGTCAGTAGCATAATCAACATGTGAAGCCAATTTCTTCTATGCGGTTTCACTATTTGTTACTTACCTGAAGTCCTGAAGTCGGACTTGTGATTGTTCACTTGTCAAAAAAATTCTATGGGATGAATTACTTCAAAAGGATGGGTTTTTCTATGAAAGAAAAGATCACAGTGCTCCGTGATCTCTACATTCACTTACTTCGTGGTGAAATAGGATTGAGCTTGCTGCGGAACCAAATGTTGAGTTTCCATTACGAACCATGAAAAAGCATCTCAAATCCATTGTGAAATGCCCAATGTAATTCAGCTATTTTCTGGAGAGGCTGATAAGATACTCTAGAGTAGAAACATAGTCTGACAGACATGTTTTACAAAAACAAATTAACTTCTTGCTCAAGAGTACATGGAAGTTAAAACATGACCTGTGACTACTTGTCTAAAATCAAACAAAATAGTATAAAAAAGCTAACCACGTTAACATACATGATTATACATAATTACTTTCCATCTGGGGAAGTTGTTTTGAAATGAGATGCCATTTCTTCAGTGTTTAAAACATTCAGAAGGCAATACACTATTTACCGCATGAAACCAGAAGATAAAGATTTTTTCATAGTCTTCACTCACTTTAGAATACCAATTTGTCATAATGGGGAAATATTTCATACTAATGGGTAGTACTCATGGATTACTTTTCATGTTAGTGGAGCTCCAAAGCATGAATTGCATTTGGATACCAAGGTCAAGATTTTAGGAAACTTGAATGTGAATTGACTTCTTCTGAACATAAGGGTTTATTTTGGGTGGTTCTTGTTGTAAAAACATATACCTTCAGAAAACGGCAACTAAAATGCATATTCTATTTGTTCCCGCATCTTTTTCAGGTTTTAACCAAAGTGTGCTCCCAAGCTTTGTATTAGTACCCGACATGTATTTACCAGGTTCCATATTATATCAGCAATGAACTGATTAGCAAAAGCCTAAACATTTTGTGCTGGAAGCTGCAGCAGGAAGATAAACTGCTTGTTGCATACCAAACTTGGTTTTATAAACATATTGGAGCTTGCAACAACATTTCACTTTCTTACAATGTGGTTCCAGAGACACATGCATGCATTGTGGGCACTACTAACTAATTACTAGCTGATAGGAACACCAGGGCCCAGGGGATTGAACTGGACGGATATGTGGCCATGTATCTATCTACCATATCATCCGTCTTAGGCATAGTCTCCAGCAGCGAACTTGTCATGACTGAAGAACGTGGCAGCGATCTCCTTCCCACCATACCACCTCCCATCCAACCTCCTCCTGCACCAGACCGCGTCGTCGAGGTGCCTAAACTCCACAAACACTTTCCCGACACCGGCGACCACTGGAGCAGCCCCGCCACCTTCTATAACAGGGCCAGGCCGCGGGACCACCACCTTGACCAGGTGACCAAACTTGTGTGCCTCTTCGGTGACATCCTCCAGAAAGTCCTGGTAGAACCCATCGTCCTCAAGGCTGTCGCCTGGCGAGAGCATCTCGGCCAGGCATACCACCTTGCTCGCCTCTTTGTCGTCGTCGTCGTCGTCATGCCGCACTGGAGATCGTCGACGGAGGTGATTGCTCCAACGACTGTGGCGCTCAGGGCGGTGATAAGGAGTGGCGGCGGTGGATGGCTGGTGGTGTTTGCGGGGATAAGCGGCGTCTGGACGACGACGTGGCATGCAAATGAACACAACCGTCGGCCTGGTAGTACCGTCCGCCTCCTTGATCTGTGCGAGTAGTTGGAGAGGGTCTGAGCTAATCACCTGCACCTGCTGCAGGTCGAAATTAGGATTAGAACAAAATAAGAATTTCCCCAGTTTAGAGCTATGATAATGATGACGAAGCAACATACAAGGGCAAGATTATGAAATTCGCCCAATTTAGCAGCTAGCTTAATTTGTTTTCTTCTAGATGGTCCCGTTCTTTCTTTGTGTGTGTGTGTGTGTGCGCGGGGAGTAGGCGGGTTCCGTTCATCAGCTCTAACTGTGGCTTAACTCAGATCCGAAGCGATGACTGTGCAATTCGAATAGATGAACGAACCCATGGATAAATCATGTGGGGGTCCAAAAAAATCTCAATTTTCTCCGGTTTAGCAGCTAGCCTTATTTGTTTTCGTGACTTTTAGCGGGCTTGGTCCATCAGCTCAACTTCCAGATCCGAGGCGATTTTGTTCAATTCAAATACTGTAGTAGATGATATACATCGATCAAGTGGCTATCCGAACAAATAAATACTGTACTCAATTTAAGAGTGGATTAAGGAAGGGGCGGGAGATGCGACCTGCTGCTGCTGGCGGAGGCGGGAGTGTTCGTCAGCCGGCCCGTCGTTGGCCCTACGGCGTAGCTCAAGGAATATATCGGAGAGGCTATCCTGCTGGTGTTGGTAGGTGTGGCCGTCGGGCGGCGGTGGGGAGGGGGAGGGGGGGCCGTAGTTGTCCATGGCGATCGACGCGGCGGCGGCGGGCAGTTCCGTCGGTGGGGATGGTTTCGTGTGGAGGAGAGGAGCCGGTCGGGCTGTACTAATAAGGCTGGACCCCGCCAAGGCTGTGTCGGTTTCCCACCAGTTGTTAGTAAAGGCCGGCCGGTTCCAAATAGGATTCGCTTCCCTCGTCCTAAAAAAAAACCAAAATCTAAGGAGGTCGGACCAATTTTTGTCCGTTTTTCATCTGTTTGGATCGCCAAACGAATAGGGGTCCGTCCATGTTCGGTGACCACTGCACCCAACGGGCCGACCCATTTGATCCGCCCCTGTTTTTTTCCTAAATTCAATATTGCATTTCATACTAAAATTCGAAAATTATATAGTTTTGAGGATACAGTTCACACAAATACATAGATTTTATCAAACTAATCTAACCACAGGAAGACTTCCGGTGCCGGTAATGGATGTTCCCGGTGTTTTAACAAAATTGGCCGCATGTAGGCGGTACTCCGAGAATGGACTTGCTCGCTCCTCCGGCCCCGGCGTCGGGAACGGACTTGTTGGCTCTTCCGGCTAAGTGACCGGCGCAGGGGCCTGTCTTGGCGACTCCCCTTGCGCCCCACATTAGTTGGTGCCTCTTACTTAGCGGTGCCGGCGATTTTAAAAAAATTGGACACGCGCCACCGGACGTAGATCTTTAGTGGCAGCTGCCGGTCCCTCTTCGGTAGAGGAGGCGGCGCCATCGCGGTAGCGCTTGCGGCAGGCATAGATGAGCGACTCCTTGGTCGCGCGCTCCAAGTCGGCCGCCTCTTGCTTGCCGAGCTCCTTCTGTCGGGCGTGTTCGACACGGAACGAGTCCAGCGACCGCCGAACGGCCAGCTGCACCTCCGGGTCTTCCTCCACCACCTCGACTGGCACGTCGTCCTCGTCGTCCTCGTCCTCGTTGTCGTCCATGTCGACGACCTCCACCACATCGGGGGCGGTGACGCTTGTAGCCGAGTTGTCTGTGGCGCTCCCGGTTGGGGCGACGGAACCCGCCGCAACACCCGCCACGTATGCTTCCTCCCCGGGGTCAGCGTCGTCGGGGTAATCAGCCTCCATAGCCCTCCTCACCCCATCCGGCAGCCGCTCTAGAGCCCGGTAGGACGGCATGCCGTCCCACGCCGGGCTCGTGGCCATGCGCTGGGAAAACGAGCCGCGGTAGTGTCCAAGCGCGCTCCGACGGGCCTTCTGATACGTCCATTTTGCATCACTATTTTACATCATAATTTATCTTTATTCATTGATATATTTCATATTACGATGCAATACTTATGTTATTTTATCCCATTTTGCATGTTTGGCAATTATTGGAGATGCATCCGCCGGAGCAAAAGTACCTGTCAAGACACCTGACTTCGGAAGCCCCAAAAATTCCAGGAAAATTCAGAGCGTAATATTTCGGGAAATAAGTGACGGAGCCAGAAGGGGGCGAAGAGACAAGCAACAGGGGGCAGGGACGACCCCCTGCCGCGGGTCCACCTAGGGCCGTGGGTGGGGCCCACCCCTGGTCCCTGTGGCCCCTCTTCGGCTCCCCTTCGGCGTATTATTGACCCATGACCTAAAAACATCGGGGGTATCGAAGAGGAATTTTTCCGCCGCCTCCACGAGGCGGAAACCAGATAGAGAGAAGAAGAGCTCCGACAGGGAGAAATCTGTCGGGGAATTTCCCTCTCGGAGAGGGGAATCGCCGCCATCGTCATCGCCATCACGCCAAGCATCATCGGGATCATCATCAACACCATCTCCATCATCAGCACCATCATCACCGTCACCGTCCCATCTCATCCCGCTGTAGCAATCGTCATTGTTTTGTTATTAGTTCATTAGAATCGTATCCCGGGTATTGATTACCACTTGTAGTTGATGCTTGAGAGTTTTATCGGTGAATTATCTTTACGATCAGATTGTTACCCTTATTCATAACACCTCTGATCATTATCTATATGATGTCTTGTGAGTAGTTCGTTTGGTTCTTGAGGACATGGGGAAAGCCTAGTTGCTAGTAATTGCATAATGTTGAGTAATATTTAATGGTTTGATTTATGTTATGGTGTTATTCCTCTAGTGGTATCATGTGAACGTCGACTACATGATACTTCACCTTTCAAAGGGCCTAGGGGAATGCATAGTGTATTTAGTTTGCTTATGGTAGGGTTGCAGGAGTGACAGAAACCTAAACCCCAATTTGTGAACTAGTGCACTAGGGAGCGTAGGGTCTCGGAGTTTAAGGCTGTGGTTAGGTTTTTATCTTAATTACTTTCTTGTAGTTGCGGATGCTTGCAAGGGGTTTAATCACAAGTATGTATTTGTCCAAGTAAGGGCGGTGCATTAGCATAGGTCCACCCACACAGCACTTTATCAAAACATTGAAGGTTAATTGTAACAGCCCTAACTTGGTTATGAAAAATACGAATAATTTTTCCACTTTTTGCATTCATGTTTGCATCATGGCATCTCTTTAAATTGCTTGTGGTAACAAACAACAAATGGGAAACAATAAGGAGAGGGAAGCCAAAACCTTCCCAAAACCATCACACTTGGTTTTCCAAACTATGAAGTAACGCATGTCATGACAGGTGACCATATGGTTCAACAAGTTCCCCAAGTTCACCACTTTGCACAAGAACCAAATGGATGGTTTCCATTTTTGTTTCCTTTCTCCTTAGGCCCTAACATGTGGTTCAAAGCTTTTGTTATTGTGAGCCATGCCACCTTGCTCAAAAGTCCAAGAAATTGTATGGTGAGCTGCTTTACCTTGTGGAGTCACTCCCAGAATTTTGGCATATTTTCTGGAATTGTTTTGGCGGTCCAAATAGAAAGGGCATTTCTGTTTTGTTACTAACCACCGGAACTACCGGTCCACTGACCGGAAGTACCGGGTCGCCGTCGTCCTGTGTGGCGACAGTGGCACGCACTGTCGCCATGACCGCACCTGCTCCCCGCACGCTGCAGTGCCCCCTAGGGTTAAGTGGAGCCCCGTGACCCTCACCTGCTCCCCTCTCTCTCCCCTCATCCTTCTCCCCACGCGCAGGAGCCCTAGCCCTAACCCTAGCTCCTCCCTGACCGACGCCGTCCCGCCAGAGCCGCCGCCAAGTCACCGCCGCCAGGATCCTCCCCGTCCGAATCGAAGCGGCAGAGAAGATCCGCCGGGATCTACTCTACCTCTCCGCCGAAGGAATCGACCGGAGCCGTTCGGAATCGCCGCCATTGCTCCGTTCTTCCCCGCCTCCGTCCGCCGCCGTGCGAGCACGCCATCGTCGCTGACCGACCTTCCCGCGCCTCCCCGTCTCCGGATTCGTGCTCCTGGTGAGCACACGATCCTCCTGAGCTTCCTCGCTCTCCTCCTCTCCCCCTCTAGCATCGAGTCGCCGTAGCTCGGCTCGCATCGCCGCAGGCCGCCGGCGTGCCATCGCTCCGGCGACCAATAGGTGTCGGCGCCGCTACCCCTTAGTTCGCCGTCGTCCCGCGCGTCTAATGCGCTTAGTTACGCACCCTAGGAACCACCCCGTGGCCGCGTGCGTGCACGACGTGCGCGTGGTCACCGCGCGTTCCCGCCGTCGCCGTGCTCAAAATCCTTTGACCGGAAGTAACAGCGGTAGTACCGGTAAACCGGAAGTAGAACCGGAAGTTTTCTTCTTCGGTACTGGATGTTTCTAACAATAAGCGGAAGTAGGACCGGAAGTACCGCTGAACCGGTACTACCGGCCCTCTTACCGGAAGTTCCGGAAATCTATGTTAAGTTTGCATTTTCATAATCTAATAAATGTTAAGTCAAAACTTGAGAATGTTATATCAATTTGATCAGCAATTCAAAGTCTATCCAACTATGCCAATATCACAACTTGACAACAAACTTTTCCTTGATGCTATTTTTCCTTTTTGGTTAAAAGAATTAAATTCAAATAATTATTTAATTCGCTATTTATTCATCGGTGCTCCGAAAATTATAAATAAGGTACCAAAATGATCAGAACGACAAACCCTACCCATTTCATGTCATGTTCATGCATATTGAGCCACTTCTCTAATAATTTGATAAATTATAAAGAATGGTGGTCACTAAGATAAATATGGGGTTGTATCCAAATAATTGCACTAATTATTTTGGCTCCCCATTTAATTTTGCTTTTAATTTATATAATGGTATCTTTGCATCAATTGGACATGTCATCATGTGTTTGAGCATTGCATCTCGTGTTCTTGTGATTTATGTGTTCCTTGTTTTTCCTTTTGGGTATCGATAGATTCCGGAGTCGAGGGTCTCTCTACTTACCCCGACGAGCAGTACTTCACGCCCGGGCAGCAAGGCAAGATATAACCTAACCTTCTTGGCATTCTAGCATCCTAATGTTTTATAAACTTATTTTATCCACCATATTATTTGCATGCGATTCAAACGTCTCTTTTGGTAAATATTAGAATATCCTATGAATGCATGTTCTTCCCCGAGCCAATCACATGTATCCCTACCTATGAAACCTAGGGTTGAAGTGTTGGCCGAGATAAAGATAGAATTGTTGTATTCATATGCTTAGCCATGCTTAAATAGGTGCTTTATGTCCGTTATAAATTCCATAATTGTTGATGTTGATGGAATGATTCGGGCATGGTGGATGAATGTGATGCTAAAATTAAAATGCTAAGATGGTTTGGGTGAGTTGCCATCGGGGATGGTGTTTTGCCTCACTCTAGCCCCTAGGTGCGAGTTCTTTACCTCTTGAACCAAGACGAGCGTGCTGCCATTGGTGGGTGTATGGGCGCCTTACTGACCGAATAATCTGTGAGGGGCTTGTCAAGGGTCCTCTAGTTCAAGTTTTCCATTTGCCGTGTGTGTGAGCGGAAAAAGAATTGATGAGGATGGTGGTGTTTAGGATGTGACGGTGGGGCAGGGCGCTGGGAGCGCTGAACCTGTCTTTCTGCCACTGATGGTCCTTGAGTAAGCCTCATGCATTGTAAAGGTCTAACCGCGCCCGCTCGCCGGCCTTCCCCGGAAGAGGGCCAACTAGGTGAGCCGGACGGTACCAATGGGTAAATTAGTACACCCCTGTAGGGTAAATCTTTTCGAAAAGCCGTGTCCACGGTTATGGACAACTTGGGAATAGACGATAAGATCATAGAGAATCTTAACCTAATTGATATGGCAGCTGAAGGTTGTGTAATCAACGTGTGATAAAGGTTCACTTCCTCGAGGGTGATTCGAGGGGGTGCCTTGGTGGAGATGAGGGTGGTTGGTTACAAAAGGGTTCGATGAGAACCAATGATGACAAATGTTATTCTCTTACCCCTTTTGGAAAAGTATTCTGAGTAGACGAATGCCATGTGTCATTTATGTTTCGGTTTATTAAAACTAGCTTTATGCAAAGGAAATACATATACAGCTTTAGAGCCTCCGTCAGTCATTGGGCCTATATCGCCCTACTAAACTTGCGAGTACATCGTACTCAGTCTCTCTTTGCTGCCTCTATGATTTTGTATTTCAGAGGAGGACGCCACCGAGCAACTAGGTGGGTTCTTCGTTGACGTCGACTACTAGTCTGGGGTTCCCAGGTGGCAGCTTGGGACCGTGGAGCAAGTTGGCTTGGGTGATGTTTATTGTAGGCCTCTTAGGCCATATATTTGCTTCTTGTTGCTAGACAACACTACCCGCTTCCGCTTGATGACTTGATGGTCTGTGACCTTTTGTTGTGTAATATTTGTATTCTTCTCCTTATATGAGTTGCTATATGTTTTGTGTCGTAGAGTCATGCAATTGTGCCAGTTTGTTCCACAAGTCTCGATCTCTGTGTTATACCTTGATGGTTGTGCCAATTACATAGCCTCTCTGTATAATTCCGGGGTCGGGGCGTTACATTAATCACCGACGTGCAATGAAACTGGCTAGGCAGAAACTCCCATGTGTCCTCGAGAACGTTTTAATCTTCATAAGTAACACAACCGGCCTGTCCTTCGAGCTTAAAAGGATTGGGCTATTTGCTGCAATTATTGTAGTACTCTTTTATTTACTTGTTCTTCATTTGTTCTTTAAATAAAAAATCCAAAAACATTTCTCTTTTAGTGCTTGCAGTGAAACCTTGCTGAAAACTACTTGTCAACACCTTCTGCTCCTCGTTGGGTTCGACACTCTTACTTATTGAAAGGACTACGATAGATCCCTATACTTGTAGGTCTCTAGAAGGTTGTTGTGGCGGAGGCGATGGAGGTGGATCCATCCAGGGGGGCGGGGAGGTGGTGATGCGCGGCCGAGGAAGTGTGGTCACCGTCGCTGGGGAAGGGTGTGCGGCGGGAGGGGGTGGTAGGGTTTGCTGAGTGATGCATGTAAAATGCATACATGAACTTTGCACTATAATACTTGTATTCCATTCATATTTGCATTATATAAGGGGTATATTACTGTTATTTAATGATTTTTGGTAATTAATAATGATTTCCCCTTTTTATGGAATTAATCCTGTGCAGGCAGAAAACCCCTATTTCTTTCCTTATTTATTTCAGGGCCTTAACGACGTCATAATGAGCTGCAAATTTACGGGGATCATTATTTTGGAAGGAGGAAGACCTAGGAGCGAAGGAAGCAAGCGAACGGAGGTCGGAGGGGTGAAAGAGGGTGCCCCACGCGGCCAGGTACAGGGTCAAAGGAAGCAATCCTAATAAGAATGTGTCCTCTGATCTTGAAAATGTTTTAAAGGAATTTATCACTTCGCAAAAAGCTTTTAACAAAACTGTTGAAGAGAAGTTGGAAAAACTGGATAGTCTAGTCTCTAAAGTAGACGTTCTTGCTCATGATATTGAAATTTTGAAAATTAGGACCACTCCTAATCAAGACAAACATACCGAATCTTTAAATGCTATCTCTCTTCAAATTAATGAAAATGAAAGGATGATGGCTCTCTTGAAAGCTAGGTGGGCTAGAGAGGCTGAAGAAGCTAGAATTGCTGAAATGAATAGGAAAACTGTTAAAGTTTATACTATCCAAACCACTAAAGAGGATCCTCCTAGTTTATTTAAAGATGATGAAATTGATTTTCATAATTGCAATCTTACTGAAGTCATTAAGTTCCTACAAAAACTTGCTAAGACACCGGATGCTAGTAAAATAAATCTTGCCTTTACCAAACACATTACCGATGCTCTTATCAAGGCTAGGGAAGAAAAACTAGAGCTTGAAACCTCTATCCCTAGGAAGTTAGAAGATGGTTGGGAACCCAATATTAAGATGAAAATAAATGACTTTGATTGCAATGCTTTATGTGATCTTGGTGCAAGTGTTTCTGTTATGCCTAAAAGTTTCTATAATATGCTTGATTTAAATCCTTTGGGAGAGTGCTATTTAAATGTTCATCTTGCTGATTCTTCTAAAAACAAACCTTTGGGTAGAGTTGATGATGTCCTTATTGTTGTTATTGATAATTATGTTCCCGTTGATTTTATTGTTATGGATATTGAGTGCAATGCTTCTTGTCCTATTATTTTGGGAAGACCGTTTATGAGAACTGTTGGTGCTATTATTTATATGAAAGAGGGAAATATAAGGTTTCAGTTCCCCCTAAAAAAGGGATGGAACACTTCCCTAGAAAGAGAAATAAGTTTCCTTTTGAATCAATCATAAGCTCAAGCTATGCTCTTGATGTTGCAAAGGCCTCCGAAAAAACTTGATATTTGGCATTGCGCCTAGCTAAAAGGCGTTAAAGAAAAGCGCTTGTTGGGAGGCAACCCATCTTTTATTTTCAGTTTGCCTTTTCATTTTCTTGAGTCATGAAGTTATTACCTCTGTAGCAACTTCATTGTATCTTTTTCTTTTGGTTTTTTGTGCCAAGTTTAGCCTCTAATGCATTGAAAGTGCGAGGTATTGTGTTGCTGTCCAAAAACAGATTCTGTGCGCCTGTTGCACGAAAATCCTAAAATCGCCAGAATTTTATCTGTTTCTAATAATTTTTGACAGCAAGCCTGATGCTTGTATCCATCTTTCGTTAGTTTTAAGTTTTTTGATTTGAGCTGCAGAAGTGCCTCTAAAAATTCGATCATTACAGACTGTTCAGATTTTGACAGATTCTGCTTTTATTTTGCATTTGTCTCTTTACCATCGTCATATGTGATACTCTAGGGGTAGAGTGCCACATTGAGGAATAGTAAACAGTAGCTAATGTTTAATGAAGTTGGTTTGCAATTTGTCATGAATTGAATACATGTGCATTTTTTATTTATGAGCACTAACCCTCTAATCAAATTATGAGAAGTTTTGTGTGAAGAGAGTTTTTAAGTTCCAAAAGAGAGGAATATGAAAAAATCGAGGATGGATCAGAGCTCAAGCTTGGGAATGCCCCCATGGCACCCCCTCTGAATATCAAGAACTATCAAGAGTCAAAGCTTGGGGATGTCCAAGGCATCCCCTCATCTTCATCGACTATCATAAGGTCGTCTTCGTTGAACTTCGTTTTTATCACTTTACATATTATATGCTATGCTTGGAGCGTCTTTTTTATTTTCAGTTTTGTCATATCTTTGTTGGATCCTAGCTTTATTTATGTGGGAGAGAGACACGCTCTGCTTTTTCATTTGAATACTCCTTTGCTTCGCTTATATCTTTTTGAGTATTCTTAGCTACTGTCTGTTTTCTAGTAAGCTCTCGCTTTTAGCTTTTATCTTGTTTAGAGCTTCTAGTTGTTAAGTTAAACTCTCCTGTTCTTTACTTATACTTGTTGGAGAGTTGTTGTTGAAAAATTGCTTGAATTGTCAATGCGACAAAATATTGTTTGTGTGATGATAGAATAAAATGAAAAGACTGCATAGTTTTGTAGATCATGGTGTGGATACTTAATGCTTCTCAATTGTTTTGAGATGTTAAGTTGAATGCTTAAACTTGCTGGTTATTTGAGTGGAATTGATTAGTAAAGAAATATGGTTGAAAGCTTGAAATTGTGTGGTTTTTCACAGTTGTTAATTCATAGTGCTAATCTTTCCGTCAAAAGAATTGTTTGGTCAACAAGGGAGACGGTGTAGAGTTTTTATGGTTATGACCGGTAAATGTCTTATGCTGTTCTGTTACCGGTTATTGTTAGATGTTTGCTTGAAACACTTTTTTGCTAAGCCTGAAAATTCGTACTGAGTGTATGGTTTACTCGTGCATCCAATCGCCAAAGCCAAACTTTCTTGCCAGCTGAGTCCACCATATCTACCTATGCATGGTATTTCCTACCATTCCAAGTAAACTTGTGACAAGCGAGGTCATTTCCCCCCTTTCACCCGGTGTTGATAGATTACGTCTTCACTTGAATCAACCTGAGAGCATCTTAAGCAAAAATATAAATATAACTCACAATTCTCCTCCGCGCAATGCAAATCTGAGAAATCAGCCCAAACATTGGACAATGGTGAAACCAAGGAGAAAGAAGAGCGTACTCGCTCTTCTAAGAACGAGCTGCTCTCACAAGTCTAAAAACCTTGCTTGTCATGAGGGACTAGATAGTTTCTCTGTTGTAAAGTCGTTGACGAAAGCATGCATACCTCAAAATCATTTTACTTCTGTTTTAAAAACAAAAAAGCTGTAGCACATAAATAATCCCTGCTTCCCAATGTGAAGGGCCTTTCTTTTACTTTTAATGTTGAGTCAGTTTTCCCTTTTTCCTTCTATCACCACAAAAGCAAACATCTAGCATTGACCCTGGGTATCGTTGAGCATATTACATTATCAAGATTAAACATGAATCTTTATATTGACTTTATCTATAAGATAAGCTGTTGGAAGTTGAAGCTCTTTGCTAATGCTTACATCTTTTTTTGTGTTGATTCTCAAACACTTTTGTCATGAAATTATTATCCTTGTGAATTAGTCAAATATGTTGATCACATTGTTTTTATGTCTTTGACATACTATTTATGAAAGGTTTTGCTTGGATGATTCAACTTGTTTATTCATCGCTTTCTTGGTATCAATTATAGACAATTGTTTTGTATCTCTTCATTCACATCCTTTGATTTGCATCACTATCTTGATCAAGAATGTGTTGGTTGCATATCTCATCAAAAATTATTTGTTATCACTTACCTACTCGAGGACGAGTAGGAGTTAAGCTTGCGGATGCTGATACGTCTCAAACGTATTTATAATTTTTGAGTGATCCATGCTAGTTTTGTGTTATTGTCACATGTTTTTACTGTCATTTATATCATTTTTATGCATTTTTTCGGACTAACCTATTGACAAGATGCCAAGTGCCAGTTCCCTGTTTCTGCTGTCTTTTTGTTTCAGAAATTTACTCCTGAAAATATTCTCGGAATTTGACCAAAATTTATGGGGATTATTTTTACGCCAAGACAAAGACGTAGTCCGAAGGGCAGCCTCGGAGGCGACCCACAGGGTGCAGGCGGCCTCCTGCCATGGCCTAGGGGGTACCCGCGGGTGGGACCCGCCCTTGCCCGTGGGGCACCTCCTCGGCCCCCTCCAACGCCTATAAAATCAGAAATAACCTAAAACGTGGAGGCGGCCATTATTTTCCAGAAACTCGACCCCAACGCGTCGTCACCGAAAACCCTAGTTCGGGGTCCAATATGAAGCTGATCCCGGCACTCTACCGGAGGGGAGATCGATCCCGGAGGGCTCTTCATCGTCATGCCTTCCTTTGGGATGATTTGTGAGTAGTCTCACCTTGGACTACGGGTCCATGGCAGTAGCTAGTTGGTAGTCTCTTTCTCTTGTGCTTCATGTCTTATGATCTTGTGAGCTGCCTAACATGATCAAGATCGATTATTGTAATGCTATGTGATGTGTTTGATGGGATCTGATGGATTATGAAGTTATGTTCAGATTGTGCATGATTCTTATATGAGTAATTTATGTTCTTGAATGCTCTCCGATGTGCGTAGTTACTTTGGCCAAGTAATTGTGTGTATCTCCAAGAGAGGGTATTTATGCTAGATAGTGGGTTCATGCCCCCTTTTGTTCCTAGGCACGAGTGACAGAAACGTCTAAGGGCGAGGGTGTGCTGTTGCTACTAAGGGTAAAACAGCGGTGTTAATGTCTCTTTTGATATCAGTATTGCTTACTTCATGCACTTTACTTAATGCAATTATCGGTTGCTTGCAACTTAATACCGTTGGGTGACAGGCTGGATAGCGATCCCACGGTGGACTTTTTAGACAAAGACGCAGTTGGACTCAACGGTCTTTGTTCTTCGTCATGATGCCTCCATAAATATTATCATGTCCTTTTTGTCATAACTAAATTGGGTTTGTGTCATGATCTTGTCAATTGCCTTGCTGTAATTCGTTCACCCATCACATGCATATTTTATTGACTTGAGAGACTCCACTAGTGAACCCATGGCCCCCGATCCATCTTTTTACATTGTTTACAACCTCATTTACTTGCTTTTAATTATCATTATTCCTCTGGTCACTTTTCATATTTCATCTATTTCATCATACAATTAACCGCTTTGTTTTCTGCGAGACCGGAAAGATTGAGAACCTTTCCGCCGTTGGGGGCAAAGTATTTTGGTTGAGTGTGCGCAGGTCCACGTCTGTTGAAGGTCAAGCGCCAGAGATCTTCAACATTCACCTCCTTGTTGATTTCAAAGTCCTACTGGTTCGATAAACCTTGGTTCGTTAAACGAGGGAAAACTGATACTAGCTGCAATTCCGCCTTCGCTTGGGGCACCACCCAACTTATTTTAATACAACAGCACGCGTGGACCTGCTCACGCGCCTCCTCCGGCACCGGCACAAGCACCTCCTCCTCCGGCACCGGCACCGGTGCCTCCTTCTCCTCCTCCGACACCTCCTCTGACTCCTCCCACTCGAAGTCCTGGGCCTCGCCGTCGTTTGCCGCCGGTGGCGGAGGAAGAGGAGGAGCTCCCCCCTCCGCCGCGTAACATTGTCGGGACGTCTGGGTGAGGGTGGCCCATAGGAGGGTGCGTGTCATGCTGGTGGGTGGGGCGTCTGTCGGGGATATGAACCCCGGATATCCCAAGAAGGTCCATTTCTTCAAGACTCCAAGTGCCGCCTGAAGCCAGCCGCCTGAAGCAGGCCGCCTGCGTCTACCCGGAGGCGGACGGCCGGCTAGGCTGGAGCCGGACGCGAACAACCGACAACTCCGTACGGGTGGGCCCGGATCACGTAACCGCTCCTGGTGAACAGTACTCGCTGTCGGGCATCTCCTGTACCTAATCATGACAACAAGCTCCAGCCGGCTCGAGACCGTAGTGATGTCATAGGGGCAAGCATGTAATTTCCCTGTAACCCAAAACCCTAGCCCGCTGCCTATATAAAGCGGGCTAGAGCCTCCTGCGCGAGGCCATGCACTCTAGAGGACAGGTACTCTTAGGATCATCTTCAACCTCCAGCCGGCTAGGATCTCCAGCCGGCCGCCACCCGAAACAGCTCTAGGAGCACCTCTGTAGCCCGATTCAGTGATCAAGCAATAAGAACAAGAAGAGCAGGACGTAGGGGTGTTACCTCCACAAGAGGGCCCCGAACCTGGGTAACTAGCGTGTGTTTGCGTGCTTGTTGCCCAATCCCGCGCGAGCATCCGATCGTCGCCTGCCCCACACTCTTTTCCGTCTCTGATGGATATGCCGTGCAACCCACCACGACATTTGGCGCCCACCGTGGGGCTCGCGGCGAGCGGAGTCACGTTCTGTGCGGGATCCCGGACTGTAGATGGTCGGCGGATCGTCTCCGGCCTCGTGCTCTCCATCGGCTCCGTCGGCTGCGTCCTCGACAACACCAACAGCTTCGCCGACGTGGACGTCGCCAGCAGAGGAGCGGTCGTCACCCTTGGCGATTTCCACGTCTACGTCGCCGTCGCCGCTCAGGAATACCCGGAGGTGGTCTACTCTAGCTTGGCTCCTTCGATCTTCGACGCCAGCACCTGCAACGACGACTCTGCCTTCGGCTACCTCAACTCCGGCGACGCGGACCGCGACGTCGCCAAGCTCAACGTCTACGCCGAGGTGCACATGGTCGAGCACGCGGCGGTAGGAGGCCCCGTCGCCGCTACTGTTCATGAAGCAGGCGAACCTTCTCGTTTCCAGCGCAATCTGGAGGCCGACTTCGAGCTGCTAAGCACCCCCATCACGCCGGGTGCGGATCCGGCCAAGGCGGCGGCTGAACTCGAGAGGATGCGTCAACAGATACTCGACAAGGCTCTTCACCTCGCATCAACGCAGCGCCGACTCAACGCTACGATGCGCGAGTACAACACCGTCCACGGCTTCGAGCCGGCAAGAGGCAACACGGAGAAGCTAAATGAAGTCCGACGCAAAGGAGGGGATCTCGGAGGCGTCCTGAACCGTGCTGGCCAGCCGCACGAGCATTCGGACATCATCCTGCCCGAATACAGCAACCCGGTGCAAAACATGAAGGCTGCGGAGGCGGCCGCAGCAGAACTACCCCATCTCCAAGGCGAGGAGTTACGCCAGCAAGCGCGCCGAGTCCAAGAGCTCATCGCTGCGGCCAACCGGCAGCAACGCGAAACCGAGATAACGGCGAGCCGTGAGCATCACGAGCCGCCTCCAGGCTACGATGCAGCTGGCAAGTCCAAGCAAGGCGCTGAGGCGTCATCCACGAGCCGCGGAAGGGCGAAGGACAAGCAAACACGAGTTCATCGCGAGGGGAGCGCGAGCTCGCATCCTCGTGATCACAGCCGCGATCCGGCTGGACGACGCGAAGACGGCAACCGGAGCGAGCCTTGAGCCGGACGGAACGTAAAGGAGCGAGTCGGCCACAAGGTCACCATCGACGAACGCCTGGGGCCGCTGGGACCCGAAACCAGCGACGACGCACGCCACCGCATCGACGTGCTCAAGCTGTCAAGCATCATCGAGGAAGAAGACATCGCCGCCCATCGCTGTTTCGGACCCCGCATCCGGAGCGAGCGATTCCCGAAGGGATTCACTCTCCCCAGGGACACACCCAAGTACAATGGCACCGCGAAGCCGGAGGACTGGCTCGCCGACTACGTCACGGCGGTCAACATCGCAGGCGGCAACAAGCGGGTGGCCGTGCGCTACGTGCCACTCATGCTCCAGGGATCGGCACGGACTTGGCTCAACAGCCTTCCGAAGGAGAGCGTCAACAACTGGCTGGACTTCGAGGAAGTGTTCAACCGCAATTTCACCGGCACCTATTTGCGCCCCGGCAACGCACAGCTGCTCGCGCTGTGCAAGCAGAAGGACGGTGAGTCGGACCGAGCCTACCTCACCCGATGGACAAGTCTTCGCAACTCCTGCGAGGGAGTTCTCGAGCTCCAAGCCGTCCAGTACTTCATCCAAGGCTGCCGGGACCAGACGCTGCTCAAGCACCGGCTCCTGCGGAAGAGCCCAAAGACCATGGCAGAGCTCATGGCAATCGCCGACGAGTACGCCACCGCCGACGCGGGCATGACCAACCCGATCCGACTCGACGAAGCCGGAAGAATCATCACGGCGGAGCCGGCTGCACGTCGCAGCCGGACGGAGAACCAAGAAGGAGGAAAATCGACCCGGCGTGATTCCGACGCGGCCGGCAAGCGCAAGTCCGCGGACGACCGCGTCGAGTCCAAGGTCATCGCCACGACTGAGGGAAGGCTGGCAGGAGGCTTCGACAACCGCCGCATGAGGACAAGCGGCGACATGCGCCGGACAAGGGCGAGGAACAACTACGACTACTTGCTCGATCAACCGTGCCGGAACCATGGCGACCGGCCAGCAAACCACACCATCAGGCAATGCACCCTCGGCCGCCCAAGGCCACCACCGTACGAGCGGCGAAACCCGCCTCCGCCTCGGGATGAAGCCGGACGGGACGATCGAGGACGCGATGACAGACGACGCGAAGATAGGAATCGCGAGGATCGCCAACGCGAGGAAGAAAGGAGGGAGCGCCTTCCAGCTCCGCCTCCAAGGGGTCCAGACGGCTACCAGAATCCGGATGCCGCCTACATCGTGTTCGTCAGCGAGCACGACGACAAGCGAAGCCGGCGCGAACGGTTCAAGGAGGTGAACGCGGTGGTTCCACCTGTCCCCCAGTACCTCAACTGGTCGCAGGAACCAATCACATGGGACCGCGGCGACCACCCGGAGCTGATGCCCAACCCAGGCGGCTATGCCTTAGTCCTGTAGCCCATGATCATCTCCGCCAAGCGCGATTGCACCTTCTCACGCGTCCTCATTGACGGGGGCAGCAGCATCAACATTCTCTACCGCGACACGCTGGAGAAGCTAGGGATCACCGAGTCCAGCCTGACGCCGAGCTGGACAGTCTTCCACGGCATCGTGCCGGGGCGAGCCGGCTCATCCATGGGCCTCATCCGGCTGGACGTCCTATTCGGCACCAAGAGCAACCATCGCCGCGAGACTGTCTCTTTCGAGGTGGTCGACCACTCCAGCGCCTATCACGCCATCCTCGGGCGGCCGGCGCTCGCCAAGTTCATGGCGGTACCCCACTACGCCTACCTCAAGATGAAGCTACCAGGCCGACGCGGGATCATCACCGTCGCCGGAGACTACAAACGCTCCATCGCCTGCGCCTCCGACAGCGCGAGGGTGGCCGAAACCATGGTCTGTAATGAGGAGATGAAGCAATTCAAGCGCAAAGCCAATGAGGAGAAGCTGGAGATTCCGGAGTCGGCCAAGCCGGCTGGCGAGTCGAACTTCCAGGCGGCGCGACACACGAAGAAGATCTACTTCAACGACACCGACAAGTCCAAGTTCGTCACTGTGGGGGCGAGCCTGGACCCCAAATAGGAAAGCGCGCTCGTCGAGTTCCTCCGTGGGAACCGGGACATCTTCGCGTGGTCCCCAAGGACATGCCGGGTGTACCGAGGGAACTCGCCAAGCACTCTCTACACGTTCGTCCAGACGCCAAGCTAGTGAAGCAATCCATGCGTCGCTTCGCAGAAGGAAGAAGACAGTTGATAGGAGAAGAGATAGCGCGGCTACTCGCAGCCGGATTCATCAGAGAAGTGCAACACACGGAATGGCTAGCCAATCAAGTGATGGTAGAAAAGAAGAACAAGAAATGGCGAATGTGTGTCGACTACACACACCTCAACAAGGCCTACCCCAAGGATCCCTTCGCACTGCCACGAATCGACCAAGTGATCGACTCCACGGCCGGCTGCGACCTCCTCTCCCTCCTCGACGCCTACTCCGGCTACCACCAAATTCCGCTGAACCCGGACGATCAGCTGAAGACCGCCTTCATCACCCCCTACGGCCCGTACTGCTACACCACCATGCCGTTCGGCTTGAAGAACGCGGGAGCAACATACCAGCGCTGCATGCAGAAATGCCTGCACGACCAAATCGGTCGCAACGCGCACGCATACGTTGACGACGTCGTCATCAAGACTAAGGAAAAGCACACCCTCCTCGCCGACCTCAAAGAAACCTTCGACAACCTGCGCCGCTTCCAGATGAAGCTCAACCCGGAGAAATGTGTGTTCGGCGTTCCAGCCAGACAGCTACTCGGCTACCTCGTGTCGGCAGGAGGGATCGAGGCCAACCCGGAGAAAATCGCCGCCATCGACAACATGCGACAACCAAGAAGCGTCAAGGACATCCAAAGGTTCACTGGCTGCCTGGCATCCCTCAGCCGCTTCATCAGCCGGCTCGGCGAGAAGGCTCTCCCGCTTTACCATTTGCTGAAGAAGACTGACAAGTTCGTCTGGAGCGACGCGGCAGACGCCGCCTTCAAGGAACTCAAGCGTGCGATGGCCACCGCCCCGGTCTTAGCACCTCCGACTCCAAAGGAGCCCATGCTTATGTACATCGCCGCCTCCAATCGAGTCGTCAGCGTCGTCCTGGTGGTTGAACGAGATGAAGCCGGCAAGCAGCGGCCGATTCAGCGGCCAGTCTATTACCTCAGCGAGGTGCTCTCTCAGTCAAAGCAAAATTACCCACACTATCAGAAGCTCGTATACGGCGTGTACATGGCCACGAAGAAGCTGAAGCACTACTTTCAAGAGCATCCAGTCAAAGTGATAAGCGACGCACCGCTTGCCGAGATCATAGGCAACAAGGACGCAACCGGTAGAGTAGCGAAATGGGCAATCAACCTGACGGCGCACGAAGTCGAATACGACAAAAGAACGGCAATCAAGTCACAAGAGCTGGCTGATTTTCTAGCCGACTGGACGGAGACGGACCACATTCCACCGCCACCCGACTCCGGCGAGCATTGGCTCATGCACTTCGATGGATCCAAAAGATACTGGGGACTCGGCGCCGGAGTCGTCCTCACCTCACCTAAGGGGGGCCGACTCGAGTACGTGCTACAAATCCACTTCACGGCGTCCAACAATGTAGCTGAATATGAAGCTCTCGCACATGGCCTCAAACTCGCCAAGGCCATGAACATCAAGCGGATCCTCTGCTACGGCGATTCCGACTTGGTGGTCCAACAAACTACTGGCCATTGGGACGCCAAGGACCCCAACATGGCCGCCTACCGCTTCTTCGTCCAGCAGCTCGCGGGATGCTTCGACGGATGCGAATTTCACCATATACACCGCTCCAACAACGACGCAGCCGACACTTTGGCGAACATTGGCTCTCTCCGCGAGGAAATCCCACCCGGCGTCGCCCTTGAGAAGCTTTACAAGCCATCCATCACACCGTGTCCCGGCTCCGACTCCATCCGGATGCCGCCTGGCGCGGAGTCGGCTGGGCCGGCTCCAGGCAAGACGGCATCCGTCGAGGTCCTCGTCATTGAAGAAGCTCCGCCATGGATCCAACCCTTCCTCGCCTACCTCGCCAACAACGAGCTCCCGGCGGACGAGCTCACCGCCATTCAAATCAACGCCGGGCAAGTGCTTACACCATCATCAACAACGAGCTATACAAGCGCAGTGTCTCTGGGATATTCCAGCGCTGTGTGAGCCAAGAAGAAGGAATCAAGATACTCAAAGAAATCCATCAAGGCGAATGCGGTCATCACGCATCCTCAAGGGCAATTGTGGCTAAGGCGTTCAGGCATGGGTTCTATTGGCCGACTGCGCTGGCGGACGCAAACCAGCTGGTCCGGCTCTGCAATGGCTGTCAGCGATTCGCGACGCAGAAGCACACGCTGGCTTCAGCACTCAAGACGATTCCTATCACTTGGCCGTTTGCCGTCTGGGGACTCGACATGGTCGGCCCGTTGAGGAGATCCAGCGGAGGCATGACACACCTGCTGGTAGCAGTGGACAAGTTCACAAAGTGGATTGAAGCTAAGCCGATTAAGAAACTGGATGGACCAACAGCAGTCAAGTTCTTCAAAAGCATCATCCACCGCTTCGGATACCCCAACAGCATCATCACGGACAACGGGTCGAACTTCGTCAAGGGAGAATTCGCCAAGTTCTACGGCAGGACCGGCATCCGGCTCGACGTGGCCTCTGTTGCACACCCACAGTCAAATGGGCAGGTCGAGCGGGCAAACGGCCTCATCCTATCCGGCATCAAGCCTCGGTTGCTCGAACCGCTCGAGCGAGCAGCCGGCGCGTGGGAAGAAGAACTACCTTCCGTCCTCTGGAGCCTAAGGACGACACCGAATCGCTCAACCGGCTTCACCCCCTTCTTCCTCGTCCATGGGGCTGAAGCCGTCATGCCAACGGACATCGAGCACGACGCGCCCCGGATCGTGCTGTACACCGAAGCACAAGCTAAGCAAGCCTACGAGGATGGAATGGACCTGCTCGAGGAAGCACGCCAGATTGCCGAGTCAAGGTCGGCAATGTACCAGCAACAACTACGCAACTACCACAGTCGGCGCGTCAAGCATGTCCGCTTTCGCGAAGGAGACCTCGTGCTTCGGCTCATCCAGGATACCAAGAACATGCACAAGCTCTCATCGCCATGGGAAGGACCATTCATCGTAAGCAAAGCGCTCATCAACGACGCCTACTACTTGATCGACGCCCGCGAGCACAAGAAGGACACGATGGACAAGGAAGGCGATGAAACGGAAAGGCCATGGAACGCGTCACTCTTGCGTCGATTCTACACCTGAGAAAGAACCATGTATGTATCACCTATGCTATCAATAAAGAAATGAGAATGATGGCACATGAGCAGTTTTTTGCAACTTTTCCGCAATTTCTTTCCGGTCTTCCGGCAGCCGGCAAGTTTGCCTTTAGCGGCCGTGTAGCGTGACTAACCCCTAAACGGTTAACTCTTCGGATCCGGTTAAGGCCGGCAAGAGAATAAGCTGGAGGGGGCCAACAACGTGAAAAACGCAAAAAGAGAAATAATGCCGGCTGGAATAATGTTCTTCTGTAAACTCGGCCAAGCGGCAGTCGGCAACCGCTTCTCCTATTACGGACGATTAACTACACAATGCTAAACGGCTAACTCTTCGGATCCGATTAGGCCGGCAAGAGAATAAGCTGGAGGCTGACTGTATGCGAAAGACGTAAGAAACAGAAATCGTTGCCGGCTGAAAAAACTCTGGCCCAACAAACCGGATCCTAACGGTGTAGTAGTGTGCATGATCCCGCTAGACGGTGAAGTGCACACGAACGACGGCGGGAAAGGCTACAGGCGAGAACGAAGCTAATTAAAACAAAATAAAAATGCTCTCCATGGTTGAAAGAACAAGCTAACCACTTGTCGTTTTATTTTGCGCACGAAATGCCGCCAACCAGCTTCGAGAGTTCAAGCCGGACACAGCATGACGAGCAGGAAGGGATAACTGCGCATAAGTAAACAAGTACAGGAGCAAAAGCAAGTAGCATTAAATGTCAAGGGCAAGGCTTTACAGATAGAGGCTGAACAACAAAACAAAAAAGGGAAGTCCACAGGCGGACCTTACCCGCGCAACTACAAGGTCGAGCCGGCAGAGAGCTCCCTAAGCGGCATCCGTCGTCTTCCCGGATCCACCTATCTTCTTGCCAACCCAGTGCTTGATGCAAAGGGTGCCGTCGAACACCTTCACGAAGAAGACGCCTTTGTCACGCCGAAGACGGAAGCAGAGAATGAAGCCGGCTTCGAGCTCGTAGAAGTCAGCGAACTCGTCCCAACCCCTGACGAACTCCACCTTGTTGACAACAGCATTACCCTCCACCTAGGAGGTGAACCGGACGGTTGCATTCCAGGGACCCTGGGAAGCACCCTCACGGAAGAGCTTGAACTTGAAGTGGCCAACGCCCGGAAGCGCGTCGGCGAAGGCATCAGGAAGCCTCTGCACCGGCCCAGTAACTGGCGAATGCAGGATCATGAGGAACTCCCCGATGGGGAACACACCCCAGCCCGGGCGCCGTGGATTCTCCAGGGAGTCGGAGGAGGCGGAAGACAACTCCGCGCTGTCTTCCTCGCTGTCAGCGACAACAGAGGGAGCATATTTGGGAATCGGGTCAAAACCCGGAGGCGGAAGAACAGGGGTGGCTTCCTCCTCGTTCGACGAGTCGTGAAGAACAAGGAGGTTCTTGCCACGACCAACGCTACCGCCAGTGCCACCACCGACGGCACCTGCCTTCTTCGAGCAGCACGGCTGCCGCCCCTGCCGTGGCCAGCGCTTCTACCGGCGGCAGCGGAGGCGACCGCCTTTTCCCCGTCCTCGACCGCCTTTCTTAGGGGACGGCCGCGAGGACGTTTCTCGCCGGAGGCGCAGCGACGGTTTCCTCAGCCAGCAACATCCATAGGCTCAGACTTCACCATGGCGAACTGCGAAGGAACAATAGGACGAAGACGAAGGAAGAGCAAGAAAGCGCAGCGAGAAGGAAGAAAGAAATTGTGAAGCTTTATAGCACAACCAAGAGACAACGTGGGAGACCCAACCGTCACCCACGATCCACGATCTACACGTGGCAACGAAGTTCAGATGACGGGACCTTTCAGTAACTGCAACCGGGTCCACGCACAGAAGCCAAGGAGGCAAGCCCAAGCCGGCATAAATTCCCAGGGGCTGCGCAGCCGCCAAGCCGGCTCCGCAGACCCGGACGCACATATAAATCACCCCAAGTCATGGACTCGGGGGCTGCCAAGCCGTCAGTCGGCATAAAATTCCCGGGGGCTGCGCAGCCGCCAAGCCGGCTCCGCAGACCCGGACGCACATATAAATCACCCCAAGTCACGGACTCGGGGGCTGCCAAGCCGTCAGCCGGCATAAAATTCCCGGGGCTGCGCAGCCGCCAAGCCGGCTCCGCAGACCCGGCGCACATATAAATCACCCCAAGTCACGGACTCGGGGGCTGCCAAGCCGTCAGCCGGCATAAAATTCCCGGGGGCTGCGCAGCCGCCAAGCCGGCTCCGCAGACCCGGACGCACATATAAATCACCCCAAGTCACGGACTCGGGGGCTGCCAAGCCGTCGGCCGGCATAAAATTCCCGGGGGCTGCGCAGCCGCCAAGCCGGCTCCGCAGACCCGGACGCACATATAAATCACCCCAAGTCACGGACTCGGGGGCTGCCAAGCCGTCAGCCGGCATAAAATTCCCGGGGGCTACGCAGCTGCCAAGCCGGCTCCGCAGACCTGGACGCACATATAAATCACCCCAAGTCACGGACTCGGGGGCTTCCAAGCCGTCAGCCGGCAAAAAATACCCGGGGCTGCGCACCTGCCAAGGTGGCTGCCCAGACCCGGACATATATATATATATATCACCCCAAGTCACGGACTCGGGGGCTGCCAAGCCGTCAGCCGGCATAAAAAACCCGGGGGCTGCGCGCCCGCCAAGGCGGCCGCCCAGACCCGGACGCAAATTCAAAACACCCCAAGTCACGGACTCGGGGGCTGCGCGATGTAACGACGACCGAAGAAAAGCGAAAGACAAACAAAAAGAAGTGAAAATTTCGACCCGGCTAGATGCTCAAGCCGCCAAAATTCGGGGCTAGGCAGGGTGATTATTATCAACAAAATGAGCACGAATCCCGGCGCAAAGACCCAACAATCACAGAGAAAGCGGCACTCATAATAACAGTCTACGGCAGGAAGCAGAATATCGAATTTTTACAAGACAATCTTCAAAAGTGCACGACATAACAAGGTGAACAATGTGGCAGGACGGTTAATAATACAGAATGATAGTTACACCCGGCATTCCAGGGAGACAAGTAAATCAGGCAGTAGCAGCATCAGTGGCACCAGCGGCGCCGCCGGCTCCAGTATCTTCAGCAGGCTGTGGCGCCGAAGATGGTTCAGCAGGAACAAGCTTCGTCAGGTCCACCGCCTCGGCAATTCGCCCTGAGGCTACGGCGATTTCCGGACGCAGGCTTGCGAGGGATGTCCCAGTGCGGAAGCCATCCAACAGCCTGCTCATCAGCACGCCAGGATACCACGACTTCACCACGGCCAGGGCCATGTCGGTGCCTCCGCGCGCCGCCATCTCCACCTGCTCGTTGATGCCAATTGGTGCCCCTTCAAGCCGAGTAGATAAATCATGGAGAGCAGCTGGCAGGGGAGCATCCGGCCACAGGTTCTCAAGCACGCCGCTGGCCGCTTCTTCAGCCGATCGAACTCCTGGCCGAATTGAAGAAGACGAGAGACGGCTGTCGAAGTAGACCCAGCAGCAGCATCGGAGGACTCCGGTCGAGAATGAGCCGAGGCCAGCATATCTTTGGATTTGCGCGTTCTACCTCGGGATAAAGGCCTGCATTTCAAACCGGTGAGGCCGAGTAGAAGACCCCAAGCAAAAAATCAAGGAGAAAGGAGACCACACTTACCGAGGATCAGTTCATTCACGCGCTCGACCTCCTTGACCAGGCCGCCCACCAGCCGCTCATGCTCGAGCTCACGTGCCTTGGCCGCCTGGACGATCAGGTCGTTGTTCTCGACGGAATCCTTCAGCAGATCCCTCAGCTCAGTCGCATTCTCGCGGAGAGACTCAATCTCGCTCTGTTTTCGGCGATCAGCTTCCCGCAGTTTCGCCGCCTCCTCGTCCAGCCGAACGGCCTCGAGGCGGCGTTCCTCCGACACCTTTTCCTTCGCCTGGAGATCGGCCTTGGCCGAGGTCAGGGCGGCGTCCTTTTCCTTCAGCTGCTTCTCCAAGCCGGCGCGGGAGGTGGCGTCGCCTGTAGAGTTTGGACCATCGTCAAACCAAGACACGCAAGAGAAAAATGCCGAATGACAAGACAGGACACGAGCAGGAAAGAAAGCTAGACCTTTAGCCGCTTCAAGCTCTCGTTTGAGCAATGCCGCCTCCTTAGCCGCCTCGGCGAAGCCTTGCTCGACGGAGGAGCAGAGCAACGCTACGTTGGCCAGGTTCTCTCTGGCCGTCTGCTCCGCCAGCGTGGCAAGGGGAATCCTCCCCGACGCGTCGGGCCGAGCCGGCACCGGCCCAGAGTATGGCGGAGAAGACACCAAGATCGACTCGCGAGGACCAGGGAGCGAAGCCGTCGCCTCCTCAATGGCCTTACCCTTGGCCGTCTCGGCCACCACCGAGGAAGGAGTAGGGAAGGCGAGGTACCCGCCCCGGCGCCGGCGCCGGGCCGAGGAACTATTTGGAAGGCGTCCACCGACGCCTCGGCGCCACCAGCCGAAGGTGGAGGGTTGAAGTCGACCACGGGATGAACAGCGCTTGTCGACACCGGGTCGACCACTTCCACGTCCGCCGTCACCGTCGCCGCCTCTGAAGGCGGATTAGCAGCCTGCGCCGCAGGGGCCTCGGTGGCAGGCACCGAGGCCGACTCCACCACCGCGACAGTTGCCGTCTCCACTATTGGGAGCGGCGCCCTACAAACCAAGGAAAGCGTCACCACCAAGTACAAGTAACAAGATTTCTACCACAAGACGAAGGCTTACCCGTCACACAAGCCCAGGACCCTGGCTGTCCTCCTCTTCAAGCGCTTCGGTGGGGGAGACGGCACAGTGTCGGACAGGCGCTTCACGCCTCCGGAGGGCGCCTCGCCGCCCTTCGCCGAAACAGCGGAGTCCTCAGCCGGCCGCTCCGCGCTGGCCGGCACCACCTTAGCCCCAGCACCGGCCTCCGCGGTCTTGCGGACATCCGCGCTTGCTCCCGCCCTCGCCTCAGCCGCCTCGGCAGCCGCTGGTTGCTTCGCGGCCGCCTGGGCGTCCATCTCCGCCCGGATCAAATCCGCCTGCGCCAGCTCCGCGTAAACAGCTTTCTCCATATCCTCGATACCCGAGTCATAACCCAGAACAACAGGAGGAGAAGAATTAACCACCTGGGCGCAGGACCCGTCGGCGGCGGGTTCTGCCCTCTCCACGTCCGCCGCCCTCGTCCTCTCCTCGTCCTCCTTCGAGGCCAGCAGCTGCTCCACAGTCATACCAATGTCAGATGTCTCCAAAGCCAAAACCGCCTGCGTCGTTTGAGCATAAAACTCCCTCTCCAAATCACCCGGGTTCAAGTCATAAATAAAATCACCACCGGGAGCATGACCAATCACCTCATCGTCGGCCCCACCAGTCGGGGCGTCCTCCTCTTCCATCCTGGCGTTGACCTCGGCCCTAACCTCGGCACAATCTCATCCGCCCTGGCCTCCGCCGAAAGCTTCCCGGCGGGCATCAGACCTGCCGTAGTGGGCCGGGGTGATGCAGGAGCCAGCTTCTTGGCGGGCAGCACGTTCCGTTTCTCGAACGCGCCTTTCCGCTTGGGCGGCGCGACATTCGCATCAACATCGGCGGCCGACTTCGACCGCCTCTCCTTCACGACCCGTGGGGGAGAATCGCCTTCTGCTTCTTCCGCGCCGCCGCCTCCAATTCCCTGGTCCTACGGGAGGATGGCGCCGGCTTGGAGGCTGGCACGGAAGAGGAACCTTCTGAGTCCGGCTCAGAACCGCTGGAAAGATCTATTACCACGCGTCCGACACCGTCGGTTTGCCCGGCGGCGTCGGGTTCAGAAGATTACCGCGAGGCGACGAGACTGGAGGCGGGACGTCGCGCTCGAGGCCCTCGTCCCGGTCGGCTACCGAATCGGGGTCGGAGCTGGCGGAAGGGACAGGGCTCGTTGCGGTATTGACGGCATCGTCATCGCCTCCGCCGTCTTCACCAGCATCGGCGCCCCCACCGGACGACTCGGTGGTGTCACCGCGCCCGTTCGAACCGGCGCGACCGCCGCCGCCCGACTCTTCGTCAGCGGTGGCATCTGTTTCTCCACCCGCCTGTTCATCGGCGGAATCCTCCTCCAGCAAGGCCGTCAGCGCCTTGGTGAAGGGCCCACTGACGTCAGGCTCAAAGACGACTTCGAAATCCTCCACTCGTTGAAGGTCGCAAAGCTGCGCAATAGGCCGACTGGGTCAGGCGGCAGCCGGACAAAGGAATTGAAGACGGACAAGAGAGCGAAGACTAACCTCCGGAGCAGGTGGCCGAGCGGGTAAAGGGATCGCACCCGAAATCCCAGTCTTCCTCGATCCTGTCGGTGACGAGGCGGGAAGCCCACTTGCGGAGGTCTTTGGCTTCGGCAACTCCAGGGAGGAACGGCTGGGATCCCGGGGGCCGGAGTAGAAGCACATCTTGTGCGGGCGAGCTTGTAGCGGATACATCCGCCTTGACAGCCATGCCATGGTCAAGTCCCTGGACGTTAGGCCGTCCCTCACAGCTCCTTCAGCCGTTGACAAGACACTCTCAAGAGCCGCGTCCACATGCGGCTTCCGGAGCCAGGACTTAGAAGCCGCAGCTCATTGGAAAAAGCCGGAAGGCCGATTCGGTCGACGTCCATGAGATTCCGGACGTAGAAGTAGGTGTTCTACTACCACTTCTTAATAGACTCCGGCAGGCTAATCTTGGGCAGCGGTGTATCCTCGCGCTGATGAGACGCTGCCGCAGACACGCGCTGAACCCCGGCGGTCGCTTGGGACCGCAGGAAGAAGAACATGGAAAATCTCCCTATGCTGGGCCAGAGGCCCAAATATGCCTCGCACAGCATGATGAAGCAGGACAGCTGGGTGATGCAGTTCGCCCCCAATGATGGGCTGCACCCGTAGAAGCGCAGAATCTGCGAAGAAGGAACTCACCGGGAGCCCCAATCCTCGCTCTAGATGCGCAGTGAACACGACGACCTCGCCATTCGGGCGCTGGCGAAAATTTCCCCTTCGGGGGGCACACGGGTTCCACATCGCCCGTCATTCCCAAAACTTGCTCCGGCAAACTTCCAAAGGTATTCGTCATCTACGGGAGCCATCCATGATCCCGAGCTCGCCATGGAGTTTCGATTTCCCGTTGCGAGAAATGCGAATGCGAGGAAGGCACGCGCAAGAAAGAGGATGGACCCGAGCTAGGGAGCGCAGAAGCAGCAAAGGAGACGAGATAGGAATGGGAACGGTAGCTCCGGCCGTTCCCCTCTTTCCACTTTAAAAGCGGTGCAGCCGGAACCGTTCCGCCCATTACGCCGCGTGGCGGGCNACAGAAAATCCTGCCCGGTGAAGCCGAGGCGTCGTACGCCAGGTCTTGGGCAGAACACCAACGACTCCCCGAAGCGGCGAAACGTGGCTGACGTAAGCCACGACCTAAGCCACCAAGCCGATCACTCCGAGCCGCAGAGACCTATTGATCCGGCTCCACGTAGCCGGATGAATCAACAACTACTTCGACAGTGTACAACCGAGGACAGGAGTGCCCGTGAGGCCCTCCCCACAAACAAGCTTCAGATCCATCCGGCCTCGGTTCCAGCCGGCGCCAACTCCAACCTCGACATCTCAACCGCAACGTTCAAGACCGGGGAGAAGATCGAGAAGCCTTCCCAGCAAGCTCGCAAGACTCCACGATCTCGGGGGCTAGTGTCGGGGATATGAACCCCGGATATCCCAAAGAGGTCCATTTCTGCAGAACTCCATGGGCCGGCTACGCAAGTGCCGGCTGCGGCGTGCCGCCTGGAACCAGCCGGATGAAGCGAGCCGCCTCGTCTACCCGGAGGCGGACGGCCGGCTAGGCTCAAGCCGGCCGTACCAACCGACAGCTCCGTACAAGTGGGCCAGGATCGTGTAACCGTTGTCGGGCATCTCCTGTACCAAATCATGACAGCAAGCTCCAGCCGGCTCGAAACCGTAGTGATGTCATAGGGGAAAACATGTAACTTCCTTGTAACCCAGAAACCCTAGCCGCTGCCTATATAAAGCATGCAGGGGCCTCCTGCGCGAGGCAGAGGAGACACGTTCACCAGGTAGGCAATTCAGAGGACAAGGACTCGTAGGATCATCTTCAACCTCCAGCCGGCTAGGATCTCCAGCCGGCTGCCACCCGAAACAGCTCTAGGAGCACCTCTGTAGCCCGATTCAGTGAACAAGCAATAAGAACAAGAAGAGCAGGACGTAGGGGTGTTACCTCCACCAGAGGGCCCCGAACCTGGGTAACTAACGTGTGTTTGCATGTTTGCTGCCCAATCCCGCGCGAGCATCCGATCGTCGCCTGCCCCACACTCTTTTCCGTCTTTGATGGATATGCCGTGCAACCCACCACGACATTTGGCGCCCACCGTGGGGCTCGCGGCGAGCGGAGTCACGTTCTGCGCGGGATCCTGGACCGTAGATGATCGGCGGATCGTCTCCGGCCTCGTTGTAACATCCCAACTTTGTAATAAAGTGTAAATTACTAAATCATGGTCATGGCATGCATTATTTTTGCCCTAAGAAAATTTTGCATTATAAAATAATTAAAGGAAGTCACAAATGGGATAAATCTTCCTCAAATCCCAAAAACTTCACCAAGCTTTCAAAAATTCAAAATAAAAATATGTGGGGCCTCTTTATAATATTATAAGGCTCCATGAAATTTTTCAATATTTTTGAAGTTGTTTAACTGCCCTAACTAATTTTCTCAAAACCCAGGGGGTTTTCTGCAAAATGTGCTTTCTTTTATTTTCTTCTTCTTCCTCCTTCTGGCCATGGACAAGTTCCACCGCTGCCGATGCCTTGCCACCTCCTCCCTGCCTGCTTGCTCTCCTCCGCGGATAAGAACGCCCAGAGCCGTGGCCTTGCTCTCTCACTTCTCCTCGCCTCGCTCCCTCTATTCCTCCTCTCTCTCCCCGCGTGCGGCCGAACCCTAGCCGCTCCGCCGCCGCCGCTCGTCGCCGTTCCCGACCGTCCCCGAAGAATCGAAGGCCGCCACCAGGACCGCCGTGAGATCCTCTTCGTCCTGCTCAAGCCGTGCGTGCAGGGACGCCTCCAGTCGGGCGAATCGCGCCGCCATCTTCTGCCTTTCGCCGCCGTGTTCGAGCACGAGCTCGTCGCCGTTCGGCCTCCTCCGCCCTCACTGACCCCCTCCGTTGGATTCCTGGTGAGCAGGGGATCCTCCCCGTACCCCTTTCCCTCTTCCTCTCCCCTCCGGCCGTCGTCCTCGACGTGCTCCGCCTCGGGCCGCCGCTGGCCATGGTCGCCGGAGTGACTCCGGTGACCAAATGGTCCCATCGCCACCACCTCCGTGCTCCTCTCCTCCTCGCGCGTCTAACGCGCCCGACCGCGTTGCCCGGCGTCGCCGGAATCGACCGGCAGGTCGTCGGCAGAGCCGCTGCCACCGCGGGTGACGTCATGCTGACGTCACTGTGGGGCCGGCCTGTCAGCATTTTAATCTTTATGGAAAATATTTTTGGAAATTAATAAAATTATGACATGTGGGACCCTTTTGTCAGAAATTTAATATTTATCTAAAATTCCAGAAATATTCCAAGATTTATAAAATTAATATCTTTTATTCTGTAAATCAGAAAAATGTGAAAAAAATATCAAAATTTACAGAAAAATGAGATCTACATGTTTATGTCAAAATCATGCATAATTAAACAAGTTAAATTAAAGGTTGTTTAGAATTATTAAAATGCCACTATTAGTCAAACATGGGGATTTCTTCCGTAAATGCTATAAAAATGGCAAATGGACCCCATTTAAAATGTGCACTCGTATAGGGTTCAACTTTCAATTCCAATACCTGAAATTTGACATGCACTCATATCGCGCATTGCATCGATGCCATGTATTGATTGTTGTTTTCCTTTCCGGTGTTTGCTTCTTTGCGATAGGAGACGAGCCCGAGCCTGAGCTCAATACTGCCAACGACGACGAACAGCTGAACCTTGTCGATCAAGGCAAGCACAACCCCCTCTTTCTATCTGAACCCATATTTCAAGTACTTTGCTCTGTTAAGCATCATATCGGTTCCAGTGCTTGGGTCAATAAGTAGGTCAGCCTATCAATTGCATGCTCCCTTGTCGCCATTACCTGTTATCTATCCTAGCATGATTAGGGTTGCTTGTGTTTCGCCAGAGCCTATACATGTGTGTTGCTTAGCCATGCTTAGCTTTATGGTCTGATCCGTCCGATTGATGAATCAGAGCTGCGAACGAATTTAGCATGACAGGTTAACGAGGAAAGTGGTGTGAGCATGTTAATTTGACTAAAAGGCTTGGACAATGAGGCCACGGTGGGATGTGGTGGGTTGTCTTGTTCTTGCCGCCCTAGGACCTCTTGTGCTTATCGCTTGAACCAAGACCAAGAGTACGACACATGCGGGCCCTTGAACCCCGCTCGACTGTTTCTTATTTAGGTGTGCCCGTAGGACACGTAGTTTGCCGTGTTACATTTGCGGAAAGCTGAAGAAAACGTTTTGAGAGAAAAGATAGGTCGTGTCTGGGGACAAGTGAAGGCCAAACTGATCTTGGTCCCCACGCACAGAAATAGGGACCGTCAGGAGATGGCCATCTCTTGTTAATGGCGGAATGGCCCTATTTGGGTTGGCTTATGGGCACATCTAAGCAAGCTAAGAGTCATGGTCGACCCCCATCTGCCGGCATTCCCCGGGAGAGTGCTAATAGCTTGGCACTAGGAGTCGGTCGGCACGTGTGGACCAAATTGTACACCCCTGCAGGGATAAATCTATTCGAATAGCCGTGTCCACGGTTAAGCACGACTTGGGTCTTGCCGTTTGATCATAGATGACAACTTGAACATATTTGTAAAACTTGATAACAACGTGTGCGGGATGCTTCCTCGAGGGAGAGTCGAGGGAGTGATCCTAGTAGAGCAGGTGCAGTTGATGAAGTTTCTGGTGGTTTCAAAGATGATCAAAGGTGGTAAAAAAAATGATCTCTTACCTCCTTTTGAAAACTTCTGAGTAGACGAATTTCTAATTCCTCTTCCTCTATTGAAAAGTTGGCTTTATGCAAATGAGTCCTCAGACAGCCTCTAAGCCTTGCATTTTACCGTAACGGGTTACAGTCTTGACTGAGTACTTTGTACTCAGGCCTGCGCTAATTTTGTTTCAGATCCTGACGATACCACCGACGGAGGTTTCTTCGTGGACATCGACGAGTAGTTTGGAGTTCCCAGGTAGCAGCCTGGAATCTGTGAATGGGACTTCGCCATCTGCTTACTTATGGCCTCTTAGGCCTTTTGTTAAACTTGTTGTTAGAACAACATAATTTGCTTTCCGTTGCTTGTTGTAATGTTGGGTCATGTGACCTCTGCGTGTAATGTATCTTACTCTAGTAAGACTTGTATCATATAACTTCGTGTCGTAGAGTCACTGCTTTGACCGGTTGTCCGCTTCCCTTCCCGTGCATGATGCGTGTATGGATATAAAGTGCACGGTTGAGGGGTTATGGTTCTTGGGCTCATTGTTATGCGGTTTTGGCTATGCCCGTGTTATGGCGCGGCCGAGGGGTCGTGGTGCCGATGATCCATTCCGAGCACGCCTGCCGATGTTTACTCGGCCTGGGAGTGGTAACCCAGTAACCCTCGGTTGTGTAGCATGATCAGTGACACATAGCATTTCTGTATAACTCTGAGGCCGAGTCCGACAGCTCAGCTTGATCCTAGGATTCTTCGTTATGCATCCCTGGTTATGATCAGCGTATGTTAGTCTTCCAAGGGGTTTTGTGTGACCGGTGTTCCCGGCACGCCTGCAGTGAAATGCTGCCTGGGATTGGTACCCCAGTAACTCTCGGCTATCATGGTTGATAGGACATAACAGTTATGTATAACCTTGGATTCGGGGTCGCTACAAGTTTTGGTATCAGAGCAGGACTGCCTGTAGGAAACCCTTACCGCTGGACGATGTTGAGTCTAGTAGTTGTGAAAACTATTTTGAACCTGAAAATGAGTTGTGAAAACTTCTTAGGATTCTTTTTACTCCTTATCTGGTATCGCTCTGTACTCTGAGTCACCTTACCTCATTTGATTTAAAAGGTTTTAACTTCTCATCTGTTAAATTCAAAATCAGGTTCTAGAGGGTTGGGTTGTTTTCCTCTAGTACTCCGTGCCATGTTGCTAAAGCTATCAGAGTATCCAAGTTAATCCAGTTGCTCTGGAGCATTGTTTCTACATTTGCTTCAGAAATCCCTATCAAGTCCTTGATCTTCTTGTTGTCCTTGGACAAGTAATGCATCGGACATGATATTGTGGTCGTGTGTCATCTTTGCACTCCATAGTCATGGTTTGCACGTAGGCTGGTTAGTGTATACGTCTTGTATGCCTTGATACTGCCATGCCTGATGAAATGACATGCATTGTATCAATATCTTGTTTTCCTTTACATTCCATCGTTTCCCGTTCCGTTAAGATCAGCATCTTGTTATCGTCCATATCTATCTTTTCCTCTTGGATGTGTTATTCATGGATGCTATCTTTTTCCTCAGGATGTCTCATGGTACTCGAGGTTCGCTTGGCCGTAATTGTGGCCGTGAGGATCAGAACAATGCTGGGGAAGATTTGCCACCACCTCCTAATCCAACACTGGCGCAGGTTCTCCAGAACATCGAGAACAACCGCCTGAATACTGAGCGTCTCCTGGAGCGTGTGGCACAGAACACTGATCGTCGTCAGAATGAGTGTGCTACACTTGTGGAGTTCATTCGAGCTCAGCCTCCTTTCTTCTCGGTTGCAAAAGAGCCTCTCGATGCTGATGATTGGCTCAGGACCATTGAGCGCAAGTTTAACGCTCTCCGTGTTCAAGACCGTGACCGTGTGAACTTCGCCACCTACCAGCTAGAGGGTGCAGCAGGTGCTTGGTGGGAAGGTTTCTTGGCGTTGTAGGCGCCAGAACATGAGGTTACTTGGGCAGAATTCTGTACTGCATTCTGTGCTGCCTACATCCCTAAGGCAGTGATGGACATCAAAAGGAAGGAGTTCCTAGAGCTTTCTCAGGGTAAGCGGGATATCGAGACTTATGGGCGTGAGTTCACCCGTCTGGCTCGCTATGCTCCGCGTGATGTTACTAATGATGAGGATAAGCAAGAACTGTTCCGCAAGGGACTCAATCCCTCACTTCGCTATGAGATGTTGCCTTTCAAGTTCCGAACCTTCCAGGAGTTGTACAATCAGTCTATCACTCTTGAGCATGGAAGGAAGGAAATGGAGTCTGCTATAAAGCAAGTTTCTGGTGATCCTCGTGCATCTTCTTCCGGCTCTAAGAAGCGCCGTGTGTTCATTCCATACAGCGCTGTTCCAAAAGCTCAATATGCACCAAAGACTTTTGGCTATGCTCCTCGCCAGACTACACCCCATTCTACTTCAACCTATGGTGGTGGGTCAAGTTATCGTCCAACTGGTGCTCCAGTTGGCGTCATTTGTTACAACTGTGGTGAGCCTGGTCATATCTCAAAGAACTGCCCTCAGAACAAAGCTGATCAAGCAGTCCCCCCGCCCAAGAAAATGGCAAAACCCAATGGTGCTGGACGTGGTCGTCTGACCCACGTCAATGCTGAAGAAGCTCAGAATGATCCAAGCGTTCTTATGGGTACGCTTCGACTCAATTCAAATTCAGTAACCGTATTGTTTGATTCTGGAGCATCGCATTCTTTCATGTCACATGAGTTTGCTAAAAAGAACCGTATATCTTTTACGGAGTTGTCTACTCCTTTAAGGGTTCAGTCTCCAGGTTCTAGCTGGCTAACTACACTGGTTACGCCTGAGCTATTACTTGATGTAGGGTGTCTGTTGTTCCCTACCGTTCTCATTGCCCTAAGGTCCACCGATATTGATATCATCTTGGGTATGAATTGGCTGGTGAAGTATCAAGCTGTGATTGATTGTGCAGCCAAATCCGTCACTTTGACACATCCTTCTGGTGAAGTTGTTCGGTATTGGTCACCGCAAGCAATACCTCCATCAGCCCGTTTTCAGCTCTCGCCTGAACTTGAGTTGTATGCTATGGAAGGTCAAACTCCTCTAGAAATTCATGAAGTTCCGGTGGTCTGCGACTTTCCTGATGTCTTCCCTGAAGAGTTGCCAGGCATGCCACCTGATCGAAACATCGAGTTTGTTATCGAGTTGGTCCCTGGAACTGCTCCTATTTCCAAGACACCTTATCGCATGCCTCGAGAAGAGTTGGTTGAGTTGAAAAGACAACTTGAGGAGCTAGAAGAAAAGAATTTCATTCAACCTAGCACTTCGTCGTGGGGATGCCCTACTCTCTTTGTAAAGAAGAGGGATACCAATGTTCCGCGTTTGGTTGTTGATTACCGGCCTTTGAACGCTATGACCATCAAAAACAAATATCCTCTTCCACGGATCAATGATCTGTTCGACCAATTGGCTGGTGCAACTGTCTTTTCCAAGATGGACCTGCGATCAGGATACCATCAAATTAAGATCAGAAAGGAGGACATTCCAAAAACGGCCTTTACAACTCGTTATGGTCTTTACGAGTATACCGTTATGTCTTTTGGTCTTACCAATGCTCCAGCTACGTTCATGCGTCTTATGAACTCAGTTTTCATGGAGTATCTTGACAAGTTCGTCGTGGTCTACATCGACGACATTCTGATCTACTCTAAAACCGAAGATGAACATGCTGAACATCTTCGTTTGGTATTGATGAAGCTTCGTGAGCATCGTCTATATGCCAAGTTCTCCAAATGTGAGTTCTGGCTGAAAGAGCTCATATTCCTTGGGCACGTGGTGTCCTCTGAAGGTGTTACCGTCATTCCAGATAAAATTCAATCCATTCTGGACTGGGGTACACCTAAATCAGTCAAGGAGGTTAGAAGTTTTCTCGGATTGGCGGGTTACTATCGCCGATTCATTGAGAATTTCTCCAAGATCGCCAAGCCAATGACTGATCTCCTCAAGAAAGATAAAAGGTTTGAGTGGTCAGAAAAAGCTGAAGAGAGTTTTCAGCTCTTGAAAACTAAGCTGACTAATGCTCCTGTGCTTGTACTTCCGGATACAAGCAAGGACTTTGTTATCTTCTGTGATGCTTCTCATCAAGGACTCGGCTGTGTGTTAATGCAAGAAGGTCATGTGGTAGCTTATGCTTCTCGCCAGTTGAAACCGCATGAGCTCAACTATCCAACTCATGATCTTGAGCTTGCAGCTGTGGTCCATGCCTTGAAACAGTGGCGTCATTATCTTCTCGGTAACCGCTGTGAGTTGTACTCAGATCATCAAAGTCCGAAGTATTTCTTTACCCAACCAGATCTGAATCTCAGATAGAGACGGTGGTTGGAAACAATTAAAGACTATGATTTGGGTCTCAACTACCAACCCGGCAAAGCCAACGTCGTGGCTGACGCGCTAAGTCGGAAATCTTATTGCAATAATCTGATGATTCAGGAACATCAACCTTCCCTTTGCGAAGAGTTTTCCAAGCTTAATCTTGAGCTAGTCCCTTCTGGATATCTAGCTAATCTAGAAGTGAAGCCTTCTTTGGAGGATCAAATCAAAGAAGCTCAAAAGCGAGACCTTGGCATTACCAAGATTAAGCAGAGGATTGCTAGTGGTGATGCTAAATGCTTCTCGGTTGACGATCAAGGTATCGTTTATTTTGGTAACCGTTTGGTTGTGCCGGGAAAACTGAAGCTAAAAGATCTAATCCTTCAAGAAGCTCATGAATCACCTCTTTCGATCCATCCTGGTAGCACTAAGATGTATCGGGATCTTCGTCAAAGATTCTGGTGGTCTGGAATGAAAAGAAGAATTGCTCAATTTGTTGCTGAATGTGACGTGTGCCGTCGTGTCAAAGCTGAACATCAAAGGCCAGCTGGTACCCTTCAACCTCTATCAATTCCTGAATGGAAATGGGATGAGATCGGTATGGATTTCATTACTGGTCTTCCCAAAACCCAAAAGGGGCACAATGCTATTTGGGTAGTGGTTGATCGTCTATCCAAAGTTGCTCACTTTCTCCCTGTCCGTGAAGATATCAGTGCTAGTCAACTGGCAGATCTATATATCTCTCGGATAGTGTCTCTTCATGGAGTTCCTAAGAAGATCGTATCTGATCGAGGAAGTTTGTTTATCTCCAAATTTTGGGCAAGTCTCCAGCACGCTATGGGAACTCATCTTTCCTTTAGTACGGCTTATCATCCTCAAACCGGTGGTCAAACCGAGAGGGTGAATCAAATTCTTGAAGACATGCTCCGAGCTTGTATTATATCTGTAACGCCCCAAGATCGGTACTATGCCGATTTTAGCGATTCAGCCAAATCCGCATAATAACGATCCTAAAGGACGCCCACCAGGCATAACGTGCACGTCGCAACACACACGTTATGCGGGTGGAATTGTGATAACATTACAATAGTTCTCGACGGAACCCACAAAAGAACATATATACAACAACGACTCACCGAGTCAAGAACAACGATACAATACAAAGATCCAAATAACAACGGAAGCGGGTAGCGTCCGGCTACGGACAAGATACAAATTGGACTAAGAGTCCTGAAGATAAGCAAAGGCACCATATCCCTGCCCAGGCCAAGCCGGAGGGATTCCCAAGCTAACGTCGTCAGACTTCAAACCTGTTGGCTGCATTGGAATAGCAGCCCCGAAGGGGTCAGTACTAGTAGAAGTACTGGCAAGTAATACTCACAAGATATCAAAGCTGGAATTCTGTGGAAGAGGGTTAGCGATTGAGGCGGCGGCAAGCAACACTAACAATATATAGAGACACACTACAACGATCATCTAAAAGAGAGGAGGTAAGAGAGCGCATAGGTAACCAGCTATACTAACACCAAACATAACCCAGCCAATTCCTTACCAGCCCGGTTAACCACGAGCAGCAAGCCCAAAGGCACTCACACAGTTGGCAATTTTATATTTTATTATTGAAGTAGTTCTATCTTACTAATCAATTTATTAACATCAGGTGTAAGTTGTCTATGATCTTGTTAGCCAGCACATTTCACCAAGTCGTCCATAACCGCGGACACGGCTTTTCGAAAAGATTTAACCCTGCAGGGGTGCACAAATGTAACCACACGCACTTCAACCCTTGTTGCCATGCAATTAGCACACTTCCGGGGTATGCTGGCAGGGTGTCCGACGCTACACTTTCCTTCACTACCACACAAGTCCAGGGAACCACCTAGCTAAGTCTGACCCACCTTGAAAGTCCGGCCGAAGCTCCGAGGTGGACCTAGCCGTTGCGAGGACGGTGTCGGGAGGCACACTCATACGATTGCCCCTCCTTCCACACTCGATAAACGAACGTACCGCAAGCCCTACCGTAAGTAACCATCACGTATAAGTCCCGGAGGCGTCCCATCCGTACCTGCATCACAAATAAATAAAGCGTCGCGCAAATGGAAACACCCGAACTACTTGTGGCGCCCTGGACAAGGCTGCAGATCCGGTACTAGGTCGAGGGGAGTCCCATTTCCTCCCACATGTGGGTAGTGCGCTCATTCTTGGATCAGAGGACAAGAACTCGGGTCCTAGGCGACACTAGCAGAACAAATCACCACGATTGGCCTTCCGCCGGTGCCTTATCTTTATTAATTGTATCCCATTGCCAAACATTAAAGATTATCATGTGAATTAACCCAACTATCAAATCATAACAAGACTAGAACATGACTCGAGCAAAACAAGCCTAAGCATGCACTACGACTCGTAAGGCCAACAAGATAAACAAGCAACAGGGTAATAGGATGTGGAGGGGTGGCTATATCATGGCTGCAAGGTATACATGCAAATAGGATCGAGACACAAGCATCGCAATATAAGGCTAGCAAGGAACAAAAGATAGGACGAGTGAGAGACAGAAAACAAGCGAAGATAGCAAGGGAGTATCACTTGCCTGCAATTCCGGTAGAGGTAGCAGGACCTGTCGTTGCTCACATCAACTCAACGGCCTATCTCGAAGAAGCAACGAACACTGGGCAACGAAAAGGATGCATTTTACTTCTACGGCAAAAGAAGCGGCATGTTGATGCAATGCATGCATGACATGGCAATTATGAGAGGATGCAACTTAACCAAATTAACCGGAACCGAGATTCCGACAATTAATAATAGGGTTCGAGTTATTTTTCTAACCATCAAATTTAAATGTTATTAGCAGGTCTAAACAATACATGGGTGAGCTACTCAAAATTAAATGGAATAGGGAGATTAATTATATTTATTCCCTTCACATTCCATATTTTATTATTTAGGTGAAATGCAAAACACAACTAAAGATTAAACTATATGATGCAAACATGAAACATGGATGGCATATTAATATTCTATGTATTTTTCTGAACAACTTTCATATTTAACATTTCAAATTTGGAGCTACCAATTAAAAGATATGGATTTGGATATAATTTGCAAAAAGGAAAAATAAAACAGAAAAAGGGTGGAATAGATGGTGGCAGAGGGGATTGAACTTGGGTCTCACGGGTGAGGGAGCAAGGGCGCAGCCACTGGGCTAGGCTTGCGTTGGTGATAGGATACGGATTCGGCTGAAGATGAATTTGATCTTCAGCGTTAACTGAACTTTAACAGAAAACTTCAGACTTTCACGTTCAGGTTCAGACGACGGCGACGAGACGATCTGCAGCGACGCTGCTAGCGAAGGATCCTGCGCGTGTGTGCGCTAGCTCAAAGTGCAGGAGGGCAGCTAGGTGTGAGGTGTGGGTTGCGGGTGTGCAGATGGTGTGCTGGTGTGGCAAGGAGGAGGTAGCGAGCAGCAAAAAGGCAAGCAGCAGTGCATCATGAGCTGCATAGCAGCCATGGCGAGCGAGCTCGGGATCGAGCGAAAAGGAGGCTATGGGCGATGGATCAGGAGGGGAAGGAGATGGAGGATGCGCAGCTCACCTAGGGAGGTCGATGGAGAGAGGTACAGGCTTGGGGACGGCGGTGACGTGCAGGCGACGGGGAGGAAGAGGTAGACGACGGCGACTGTAGACGAAGAAGATCCCGTGCACGTCCGGCTCCAGCTCCCGCGTGTCGACGACGTCCACGTGCTCCTCCTCCGCAGCTAGCCCAGCACGGCGACTCCCATGGCGACAGCGACGTGGTCTTCTCCGGCTGGGTTTTGGAGGGGCTCAGGAGGAAGAAGGACAGAGGGGAAGAAGGAGGAAGAGAGGGTGGCGGCGGCAGATGGGGAAGGGGAGAGGGGCTAGGGTTTGGGGAAGGGGCGGCTGGCTGCTGGATTTATAGGAGGGAAGCAAGGGAGCAGGTGGCATGGCGCTGGGCGACGGCACGGTCACGCGTGCTGCGTGCTCCTCTCGTACGGGAAGAAAGCGACAGGAGGGAGGAGTTGGGCTCTTGCTGGGCTAGGCCTAGCTGGGCCGGAAGGAGAGCATGCCAGAAGGAAGAAGAGAGGGAGCGAAGAGAGATGGCTTCGGCATTTTTTGATTAAAAAGGATTTTCCCAATAAAAATTGGAAAAGGGAGAACGGAAAAAAAATAGAAAAGAGGAAAAAGAAAAGAGAGAAGGAGAGAAAAAATAAAGATAAGAGGGAAAAGAAAAGAGAGGAAATTTTGCAAAACAAAAATTAGGGTTTTTGCCAAAGATAATTTCAAAAGCTTTATTTTTATTTAAAGAGATTTTTCCGAAATAGTACCAATATTATTTTGGGGGTTTGTTTGAAAATTAGAAAAGGAGAGGGGTGGGTTTATTAAACCCTAGGATTAGTTGGCAAATCAAAAATAGTTTAACTAAAATAATATTTTTGTTTTTTTCTTTTGCTAAAAAAACAAGGTGATAGATGATGATGTCATGATGATGCAAAAAAGAAAAATAACAACCAATATCTAATTTGGGGAAAAACCCGGGACATTACAACCGACACCACTAACAAGGGATCTCGCCCCGAGATCCACGCTACCTTCAGGGAGAAGAAGAGCAAGTTATTCTATCGAATCTTCTTCTTCATGTTGATCTTCTCGACACCACTAACAAGAGGTTCTTGCTCACGTCGATGGCGATGACCTTCCGTCGAGATTGCTTCCAGATCGAACCTATTAGGTAAAGGCAAGATCGTCCACCCACGGAGATGCTATAACCGGAAGATAGATAAGAGAGAAGATTTAAAACATATAAGGTAAGAGGGAAAATAGATTAGAGGTAAGGAATAAACAAGAATTCCTATTGAGATATTTTCCAAAATAGATTTAGTAAAATAGGTTGGACACTCTACAAACAACGACCATTAGCTAGGGTATCCTACAGGCTGACTGGACCAGCGGGGTATCGAAGAACCAGAGCTCTGATACCACTTTGTAACGCCCCAAGATCGGTACTATGCCGATTTTAGCGATTCAGCCAAATCCGCATAATAACGATCCTAAAGGACGCCCACCAGGCATAACGTGCACGTCGCAACACACACGTTATGCGGGTGGAATTGTGATAACATTACAATAGTTCTCGACGGAACCCACAAAAGAACATATATACAACAACGACTCACCGAGTCAAGAACAACGATACAATACAAAGATCCAAATAACAACGGAAGCGGGTAGCGTCCGGCTACGGACAAGATACAAATTGGACTAAGAGTCCTGAAGATAAGCAAAGGCACCATATCCCTGCCCAGGCCAAGCCGGAGGGATTCCCAAGCTAACGTCGTCAGACTTCAAACCTGTTGGCTGCATTGGAATAGCAGCCCCGAAGGGGTCAGTACTAGTAGAAGTACTGGCAAGTAATACTCACAAGATATCAAAGCTGGAATTCTGTGGAAGAGGGTTAGCGATTGAGGCGGCGGCAAGCAACACTAACAATCTATAGAGACACACTACAACGATCATCTAAAAGAGAGGAGGTAAGAGAGCGCATAGGTAACCACCTATACTAACACCAAACATAACCCAGCCAATTCCTTACCAGCCCGGTTAACCACGAGCAGCAAGCCCAAAGGCACTCACACAGTTGGCAATTTTATATTTTATTATTGAAGTAGTTCTATCTTACTAATCAATTTATTAACATCAGGTGTAAGTTGTCTATGATCTTGTTAGCCAGCACATTTCACCAAGTCGTCCATAACCGCGGACACGGCTTTTCGAAAAGATTTAACCCTGCAGGGGTGCACAAATGTAACCACACGCACTTCAACCCTTGTTGCCATGCAATTAGCACACTTCCGGGGTATGCTGGCAGGGTGTCCGACGCTACACTTTCCTTCACTACCACACAAGTCCAGGGAACCACCTAGCTAAGTCTGACCCACCTTGAAAGTCCGGCCGAAGCTCCGAGGTGGACCTAGCCGTTGCGAGGACGGTGTCGGGAGGCACACTCATACGATTGCCCCTCCTTCCACACTCGATAAACGAACGTACCGCAAGCCCTACCGTAAGTAACCATCACGTATAAGTCCCGGAGGCGTCCCATCCGTACCTGCATCACAAATAAATAAAGCGTCGCGCAAATGGAAACACCCGAACTACTTGTGGCGCCCTGGACAAGGCTGCAGATCCGGTACTAGGTCGAGGGGAGTCCCATTTCCTCCCACATGTGGGTAGTGCGCTCATTCTTGGATCAGAGGACAAGAACTCGGGTCCTAGGCGACACTAGCAGAACAAATCACCACGATTGGCCTTCCGCCGGTGCCTTATCTTTATTAATTGTATCCCATCGCCAAACATTAAAGATTATCATGTGAATTAACCCAACTATCAAATTATAACAAGACTAGAACATGACTCGAGCAAAACAAGCCTAAGCATGCACTACGACTCGCAAGGCCAACAAGATAAACAAGCAACAGGGTAATAGGATGTGGAGGGGTGGCTATATCATGGCTGCAAGGTAAACATGCAAATAGGATCAAGACACAAGCATCGCAATATAAGGCTAGCAAGGAACAAAAGATAGGACGAGTGAGAGACAGAAAACAAGCGAAGATAGCAAGGGAGTATCACTTGCCTGCAATTCCGGTAGAGGTAGCAGGACCTGTCGTTGCTCACATCAACTCAACGGCCTATCTCGAAGAAGCAACGAACACTGGGCAACGAAAAGGATGCATTTTACTTCTACGGCAAAAGAATCGGCATGTTGATGCAATGCATGCATGACATGGCAAATATGAGAGGATGCAACTTAACCAAATTAACCGGAACCGAGATTCCGACAATTAATAATAGGGTTCGAGTTATTTTTCTAACCATCAAATTTAAATGTTATTAGCAGGTCTAAACAATACATGGGTGAGCTACTCAAAATTAAATGGAATAGGGAGATTAATTATATTTATTCCCTTCACATTCCATATTTTATTATTTAGGTGAAATGCAAAACACAACTAAAGATTAAACTATATGATGCAAACATGAAACATGGATGGCATATTAATATTCTATGTATTTTTCTGAACAACTTTCATATTTAACATTTCAAATTTGGCAGCTACCAATTAAAAGATATGGATTTGGATATAATTTGCAAAAAGGAAAAATAAAACAGAAAAAGGGTGGAATAGATGGTGGCAGAGGGGATTGAACTTGGGTCTCACGGGTGAGGGAGCAAGGGCGCAGCCACTGGGCTAGGCTTGCGTTGGTGATAGGATACGGATTCGGCTGAAGATGAATTTGATCTTCAGCGTTAACTGAACTTTAACAGAAAACTTCAGACTTTCACGTTCAGGTTCAGACGACGGCGACGAGACGATCTGCAGCGACGCTGCTAGCGAAGGATCCTGCGCGTGTGTGCGCTAGCTCAAAGTGCAGGAGGGCAGCTAGGTGTGAGGTGTGGGTTGCGGGTGTGCAGATGGTGTGCTGGTGTGGCAAGGAGGAGGTAGCGAGCAGCAAAAAGGCAAGCAGCAGTGCATCATGAGCTGCATAGCAGCCATGGCGAGCGAGCTCGGGATCGAGCGAAAAGGAGGCTATGGGCGATGGATCAGGAGGGGAAGGAGATGGAGGATGCGCAGCTCACCTAGGGAGGTCGATGGAGAGAGGTACAGGCTTGGGGACGGCGGTGACGTGCAGGCGACGGGGAGGAAGAGGTAGACGACGGCGACTGTAGACGAAGAAGATCCCGTGCACGTCCGGCTCCAGCTCCCGCGTGTCGACGACGTCCACGTGCTCCTCCTCCGCAGCTAGCCCAGCACGGCGACTCCCATGGCGACAGCGACGTGGTCTTCTCCGGCTGGGTTTTGGAGGGGCTCAGGAGGAAGAAGGACAGAGGGGAAGAAGGAGGAAGAGAGGGTGGCGGCGGCAGATGGGGAAGGGGAGAGGGGCTAGGGTTTGGGGAAGGGGCGGCTGGCTGCTGGATTTATAGGAGGGAAGCAAGGGAGCAGGTGGCATGGCGCTGGGCGACGGCACGGTCACGCGTGCTGCGTGCTCCTCTCGTACGGGAAGAAAGCGACAGGAGGGAGGAGTTGGGCTCTTGCTGGGCTAGGCCTAGCTGGGCCGGAAGGAGAGCATGCCAGAAGGAAGAAGAGAGGGAGCGAAGAGAGATGGCTTCGGCATTTTTTGATTAAAAAGGATTTTCCCAATAAAAATTGGAAAAGGGAGAACGGAAAAAAAAATAGAAAAGAGGAAAAAGAAAAGAGAGAAGGAGAGAAAAAATAAAGATAAGAGGGAAAAGAAAAGAGAGGAAATTTTGCAAAACAAAAATTAGGGTTTTTGCCAAAGATAATTTCAAAAGCTTTATTTTTATTTAAAGAGATTTTTCCGAAATAGTACCAATATTATTTTGGGGGTTTGTTTGAAAATTAGAAAAGGAGAGGGGTGGGTTTATTAAACCCTAGGATTAGTTTGCAAATCAAAAATAGTTTAACTAAAATAATATTTTTGATTTTTCTTTTGCTAAAAAAACAAGGTGATAGATGATGATGTCATGATGATGCAAAAAGAAAAAATAACAACCAAAATCTAATTTGGGGAAAAACCCGGGACATTACAATATCCTTCGGTAAAGATTGGGAAAAGTGCCTTCCCTTCGCCGAATTCACCTATAACAACAGTTTCCAGTCCAGCTTGGGCATGGCGCCTTTTGAAGTTCTCTATGGCCGAAAATGTCGAACTCCGTTGAATTGGTCAGAAACCGGAGAAAGGTCTTACTTTGGACCGGATATGATCAATGAAGCCGAAGAACAAGTTCGCATCATCCGTGAACGTCTGAAATCAGCTCAATCTCGTCAAAAGAGTTACTATGATCGTCACCATCAAGATGTTCGTTATGAAGTTGGCGAGAAAGCTTATCTTCGAGTCACACCTTTGAAGGGTGTTCATCGCTTCGGTGTTAAAGGCAAACTAGCGCCTCGTTACGTTGGACCATTCCGTGTTCTTGCCAAACGAGGTGAAGTTGCCTATCAGTTGGAATTGCCTTCCAACTTCCCGGATGTTCATGATGTCTTTCACGTTTCCCAACTCAAGCGTTGCTTCAAGGATCCTATACGTGGTGTTGACCATGAAGCACTTGATCTCCAGGAAGATCTCACTTATCGGGAATATCCTATCCGTATTCTTGATGAAGCTGAACGAAAAACCCGGCGCAAGAGTATCAAGTTTCTCAAAGTTCAGTGGTCTCATCATTCCGAAGCAGAAGCAACCTGGGAACGAGAAGATCGTTTACGATCTGAGTACCCGTCCTTCTTTTCTAAAACCTAGGAATCTCGGGACGAGATTCTTGTAAGGGGGGTAGACTTGTAACATCCCAACTTTGTAATAAAGTGTAAATTACTAAATCATGTTCATGGCATGCATTATTTTTGCCCTAAGAAAATTTTGCATTATAAAATAATTAAAGGAAGTCACAAATGGGATAAATCTTCCTCAAATCCCAAAAACTTCACCAAGCTTTCAAAAATTCAAAATAAAAATATGTGGGGCCTCTTTATAATATTATAAGGCTCCATGAAATTTTTCAATATTTTTGAAGTTGTTTAACTGCCCTAACTAATTTTCTCAAAACCCAGGGGGTTTTCTGCAAAATGTGCTTTCTTTTATTTTCTTCTTCTTCCTCCTTCTGGCCATGGACAAGTTCCACCGCCGCCGATGCCTTGCCACCTCCTCCCTGCCTGCTTGCTCTCCTCCGCGGATAAGAACGCCCAGAGCCGTGGCCTTGCTCTCTCACTTCTCCTCGCCTCGCTCCCTCTTTTCCTCCTCTCTCTCCCCGCGTGCGGCCGAACCCTAGCCGCTCCGCCGCCGCCGCTCGTCGCCGTTCCCGACCGTCTCCGACGAATCGAAGGCCGCCACCAGGACCGCCGCGAGATCCTCTTCGTCCTGCTCAAGCCGTGCGTGCAGGGACGCCTCCAGTCGGGCGAATCGCGCCGCCGTCTTCTGCCTTCCGCCGCCGTGTTCGAGCACGAGCTCGTCGCCGTTCGGCCTCCTCCGCCCTCACTGACCCCCTCCGTTGGATTCCTGGTGAGCAGGGGATCCTCCCCGTACCCCTTTCCCTCTTCCTCTCCCCTCCGGCCGTCGTCCTCGACGTGCTCCGCCTCGGGCCGCCGCTGGCCATGGTCGCCGGAGTGACTCCGGTGACCAAATGGTCCCAGCGCCACCACCTCCGTGCTCCTCTCCTCCTCGCGCGTCTAACGCGCCCGACCGCGTTGCCCGGCGTCGCCGGAATCGACCGGCAGGTCGCCGGCAGAGCCGCTGCCACCGCGGGTGACGTCATGCTGACGTCACTGTGGGGCCGGCCTGTCAGCATTTTAATCTTTATGGAAAATATTTTTGGAAATTAATAAAATTATGACATGTGGGACCCTTTTGTCAGAAATTTAATATTTATCTAAAATTCCAGAAATATTCCAAGATTTATAAAATTAATATCTTTTATTCTGTAAATCAGAAAAATGTGAAAAAAATATCAAAATTTACAGAAAAATGAGATCTACATGTTTATGTCAAAATCATGCATAATTAAACAAGTTAAATTAAAGGTTGTTTAGAATTATTAAAATGCCACTATTAGTCAAACATGGGGATTTCTTCCGTAAATGCTATAAAAATGGCAAATGGACCCCATTTAAAATGTGCACTCGTATAGGGTTCAACTTTCAATTCCAATACCTGAAATTTGACATGCACTCATATCGCGCATTGCATCGATGCCATGTATTGATTGTTGTTTTCCTTTCCGGTGTTTGCTTCTTTGCGATAGGAGACGAGCCCGAGCCTGAGCTCAATACCGCCAACGACGACGAACAGCTGAACCTTGTCGATCAAGGCAAGCACAACCCCCTCTTTCTATCTAAACCCATATTTCAAGTACTTTGCTCTGTTAAGCATCATATCGGTTCCAGTGCTTTTTGGGTCAATAAGTAGGTCAGCCTATCAATTGCATGTTCCCTTGTCGCCATTACCTGTTATCTATCCTAGCATGATTAGGGTTGCTTGTGTTTCGCCAGAGCCTATACATGTGTGTTGCTTAGCCATGCTTAGCTTTATGGTCTGATCCGTCCGATTGATGAATCAGAGCTGCGAACGAATTTAGCATGACAGGTTAACGAGGAAAGTGGTGTGAGCATGTTAATTTGACTAAAAGGCTTGGACAATGAGGCCACGGTGGGATGTGGTGGGTTGTCTTGTTCTTGCCGCCCTAGGACCTCTTGTGCTTATCGCTTGAACCAAGACCAAGAGTACGACACACGCGGGCCCTTGAACCCCGCTCGACTGTTTCTTATTTAGGTGTGCCCGTAGGACACGTAGTTTGCCGTGTTACATTTGCGGAAAGCTGAAAAAAACGTTTTGAGAGAAAAGATAGGTCGTGTCTGGGGACAAGTGAAGGCCGAACTGATCTTGGTCCCCACGCACAGAAATAGGGACCGTCAGGAGATGGCCATCTCTTGTTAATGGCGGAATGGCCCTATTTGGGTTGGCTTATGGGCACATCTAAGCAAGCTAAGAGTCGTGGTCGACCCCCATCTGCCGGCATTCCCCGGGAGAGTGCTAATAGCTTGGCACTAGGAGTCGGTCGGCACGTGTGGACCAAATTGTACACCCCTGCAGGGATAAATCTATTCGAATAGCCGTGTCCACGGTTAAGGACGACTTGGGTCTTGCCGTTTGATCATAGATGACAACTTGAACATATTCGTAAAACTTGATAACAACGTGTGCGGGTTGCTTCCTCGAGGGAGAGTCGAGGGAGTGATCCTAGTAGAGCAGGTGCAGTTGATGAAGTTTCTGGTGGTTTCAAAGATGATCAAAGGTGGTAAAAAAAATGATCTCTTACCTCCTTTTGAAAACTTCTGAGTAGACGAATTTCTAATTCCTCTTCCTCTATTGAAAAGTTGGCTTTATGCAAATGAGTCCTCAGACAGCCTCTAAGCCTTGCATTTTACCGTAACGGGTTACAGTCTTGACTGAGTACTTTGTACTCAGGCCTGCGCTAATTTTGTTTCAGATCCTGACGATACCACCGGCGGAGGTTTCTTCGTGGACATCGACGAGTAGTTTAGAGTTCCCAGGTAGCAGCCTGGAATCTGTGAATGGGACTTCGCCATCTGCTTACTTATGGCCTCTTAGGCCTTTTGTTAAACTTGTTGTTAGAACAACATAATTTTCTTTCCGTTGCTTGTTGTAATGTTGGGTCATGTGACCCCTGCGTGTAATGTATCTTACTCTAGTAAGACTTGTATCATATAACTTCGTGTCGTAGAGTCACTGCTTTGACCGGTTGTCCGCTTCCCTTCCCGTGCATGATGCGTGTATGGATATAAAGTGCACGGTTGAGGGGTTATGGTTCTTGGGCTCATTGTTATGCGGTTTTGGCTATGCCCGTGTTATGGCGCAGCCGAGGGGTCGTGGTGCCGATGATCCATTCCGAGCACGCCTGCCGATGTTTACTCGGCCTGGGAGTGGTAACCCCAGTAACCCTCGGTTGTGTAGCATGATCAGTGACACATAGCATTTCTGTATAACTCTGAGGCCGAGTCCGACAGCTCAGTTGATCCTAGGATTCTTCGTTATGCATCCCTGGTTATGATCAGCGTATGTTAGTCTTCCGAGGGGTTTTGTGTGACCGGTGTTCCCGGCACGCCTGCAGTGAAATGCTGCCTGGGATTGGTACCCCAGTAACTCTCGGCTATCATGGCTGATAGGACATAACAGTTATGTATAACCTTGGATTCGGGGTCGCTACACTCGTGCTCTCCATCGGCTCCATCGGCTGCGTCCTCGACAACACCGGGAGCTTCGCCGACGTGGACGTCACCATCGGAGGCACCGTCATCACCCTCGGCGGCTTCCACGTCTACGTCGCCGTCGCAGCCAAGGAGTACCCGGAGGTGGTTTACTCGAGCTTGGCTCCTTCGATCTTCAACGCCAGCACCTGCAACGACGACTCCGCCTTCGGCTACCTCAACCACGGCGATGCGGACTGCGACGACGCCAAGCTCAATGTCTACGCCGAGGTGCACATGGTCGAGCACGCGGCGGCAGGAGGCCCCGTCACCACTACTGTTCATGAAGCTGGCGAACCCTCTCGCTATCAGCGCAATCTGGAGGCCGACTTCGAGCTGCTAAGCACCCCCATCGCGCCGAGTGCTGACCCAGTCAAGGCGACGGCTGAACTCGAGAGGATGCGGCAGCAGATCTATGACAAGGCGCTAAACCTCGCGTCGACACAGCGCCGGCTCAGCGCCACGATCCGCGAATACAATTCTGCACACGGCTTCGAGCAGGCGGACCGCAACGCGGAGAAGCTGAATGAAGTTAGGCGCAAAGGAGGAGATCTTGGTGGCGTCATGAACCGTGCCGGCCAAGCGCATGAGCTCACCGACCTCAGCTTCCCCGAGTACAGCTGTCCTACGCAAAACATGAGGGCGGCGGAAGCAGCAGCCGCCGAGCTACCCTATCTCCAAGGCGAAGAAGTGCATCAACAAATGCACCGGGTGCGGCAACTCATCAACACGGCCAACCGGCAGCAGCGAGAAACGGAGGCAACGGCGAGCAAGGGGCATCATGAGCCGCCTCCAGGCTACGATGCGGTCGGCAAGTCCAAGCAAGGAGCAGAGGCGTCATCCACGAGCCGCGGAAGGGCGAAGGACAAGCAACCACGAGTCCATCGCGAGGGAAGCGCGAGCTCGCATCCTCGTGAGCACGGTCGCGATCCGGCTAGACGACGCGAAGACGGCAACCGGAGTGAGCCTCGAGCCGGACGGAACGTCAAGGAGCGAGTCGGCCACAAGGTCACCATCGACGAACGCCTGGGGCCGCTGGGACTCGAAACCAGCGACGACGCATGCCACCGCATCGACGTGCTCAAGCTGTCAAGCATCATCGAGGAAGAAGATCGCCGCCCATCGTTGTTTCGGACCCCGCATCCGGAGCGAGCGATTCCCGAAGGGATTCACTCTCCCCAGGGACACACCCAAGTACAACGGCACCGCGAAGCCGGAAGACTGGCTCGCCGACTACGTCACGGCGGTCAACATCGCAGGCGGCAACAAGCGGGGGGCCGTGCGCTACGTGCCACTCATGCTCCAGGGATCGGCACGGACTTGGCTCAACAGCCTCCCGAAGGAGAGCGTCAACAGCTGGCTGGACTTCGAGGAAGTGTTCAACCGCAATTTTACCGGCACCTACTTGCGCCCTGGCAACGCACAGCTGCTCGCGCTGTGCAAGCAGAAGGACGGCGAGTCGGACCGAGCCTACCTCACCCGATGGACAAGTCTTCGCAACTCCTACGAGGGAGTTCTCCAGCTCCAAGCCGTCCAGTACTTCATCCAAGGCTGCCGAGACCAGACGCTGCTCAAGCACCGGCTCCTGAGGAAGAGCCCAAAGACCATGGCAGAACTCATGGCAATCGCCGACGAGTACGCCACCGCCGACGCGGGCATGACCAATCCGATACGACTCGACGAAGCCGGAAGAATCATCACGACGGAGCCGGCTGCACGCCGCAGCCGGACGGAAAACCAAGAAGGAGGAAAATCGACCCGGCGCGATTCCGACGCGGCCGGCAAGCGCAAATCCGCAGACGACCGCGTTGAGTCCAAGGTCGTCGCCACGACCGAGGGAAGGTCGGCAGGAGGCTTCGATAACCGCCGTATGAGGACAAGCGGCGATATGCGCCAGACAAGGGCAAGGAACAACTACGAGTACATGCTCGATCAACCGTGCCGGAACCATGGCGACCGGCCAGCAAACCACACCGTCAGGCAATGCACCCTCGGTCGCCCAAGACCACCACCGTACGAGCGGCGAAACCCGCCTCCGCCTCGGGATGAAGCCGGACGGGACGATCGAGGACGCGACGACAGACGACATGAGGACAGGAATCGCGATGATCGCCAACGCGAAGAAGAAAGGAGGGAGCGCCTTCCGGCTCCGCCTCCAAGGGGTCCAGACGGCTACCAGAACCCGGACGCCGCCTACGTCGTGTTCGTCAGCGAGTGCGATGACAAGCGAAGCCGGCGCGAACGGTTCAAGGAGGTGAACGCGGTGGTTCCACCTGTCCCCCAGTACCTCAACTGGTCGCAGGAACCAATCACATGGGACCGCAGCGACCACCCGGAGCTGATGCCCAACCCAGGCGGCTATGCCTTAGTCCTGGAGCCCATGATCATCTCCACCAAGCGCGCTTGCACCTTCTCACGCGTCCTCATTGACGGGGGCAGCAGCATCAACATCCTCTACCGTGACATGCTGGAGAAGCTGGGCATCTCCGAGTCCAGTCTGACGCCGAGCCGAACGGTCTTCCACGGCATCGTGCCGGGGCGAGCCGGCTCGTCCATGGGCCTCATTCGGCTGGACGTCCTATTCGGCACCAAGAGCAACCACCGCCGCGAGACCGTCTCCTTCGAGGTGGTCGACCACTCCAGCGCCTACCACGCCATCCTCGGGCGGCCGGCGCTCGCCAAGTTCATGGCGGTACCCCACTACGCCTACCTCAAGATGAAGCTACCAGGCCCACGCGGGATCATCACCGTCGCCGGAGACTATAAACGCTCCATCGCTTGCGCCTCCGATAGCTGCAAAGGTGGCCGAGACCATGGTCTGCAATGAGGAGATGAAGCAATTCAAGCGCAAGGCTAGCGAGGAAAAGCTGGAGATCCCGGAGTCGGCCAAGCCGGCTGGCGAGTCGAACTTCCAGGCGGCCCGGGACACAAAGAAGATCTACTTCGACGACAACGACAAATCCAAGTTCGTCTCCGTCGGGGCGAGCCTGGACCCCAAATAGGAAAGCGCGCTCGTCGAGTTCCTCCGTGAGAACCGGGACATCTTCGCGTGGTCCCCCAAGGACATGCCTGGTGTGCCGAGGGAACTCGCCGAGCACTCTCTTCACGTCTGGCCAGACGCCAAGCCGGTAAAACAATCCTTGCGACGCTTCGCGGAAGGAAGAAGACAGCTGATAGGAGAAGAAATAGCCCGGCTACTCGCGGCCGGGTTCATCAAAGAGGTGCAACACACGGAGTGGCTAGCCAATCCGGTAATGGTGGAAAAGAAGAACAAGAAATGGCGGATGTGTATCGACTACACCCACCTCAACAAGGCTTGCCCTAAAGACCCCTTCGCATTGCCGCGCATCGACCAAGTGATCGACTCCACGGCCGGCTGCGACATCCTCTCCCTCCTCGACGCCTACTCCGGCTACCACCAAATTCCACTGAATCCGGACGACCAGCTCAAGACCGCCTTCATCACCCCATACGGCCCGTACTGCTACACCACCATGCCGTTCGGCTTGAAGAACGCGGGAGCAACATACCAGCGCTGCATGCAGAAATGCCTACACGACCAAATCGGTCGCAACGCGCACGCTTACGTCGACGACGTCGTCATCAAAACCAAGGAGAAGCATACCCTCCTCCTCGACCTCAAGGAAACCTTTGACAACCTCCGCCACTTCCAGATGAAGCTCAACCCGGAGAAGTGCGTGTTCGGCGTTCCAGCCGGACAGCTACTCGGCTACCTCGTGTCGGCACGAGGGATCGAGGCCAACCCGGAGAAAATCGCCGCCATCGACAACATGCGACAACCGAGAAGCGTCAAGGACATCCAGAAGTTCGCCGGTTGCTTAGCTTCCCTTAGCCGCTTCATCAGCCGGCTCGGGGAGAAGGCTCTCCCGCTCTATCACTTACTGAAGAAAACGGACAAGTTCGTCTGGAGCGACGCGGCCGACGCCGCCTTCAAGGAACTCAAGCGGGCGATGGCCACCACCCCGGTCCTAGCGCCTCCGGCTCCAAAGGAGCCCATGCTCATGTACATTGCCGCCTCCAACCGAGTCGTCAGCGTTGTCCTAGTGGTGGAACGAGACGAACCCGGCAAGCAACGGCCGGTTCAGCGGCCAGTCTACTACCTCAGCGAGGTGCTCTCGCAGTCAAAGCAAAACTACCCGCATTACCAGAAGCTCGTATACGGCGTGTACATGGCAACGAAGAAGCTGAAGCATTACTTTCAAGAGCACCCGATCAAAGTGATAAGCGACGCACGCTTGCCGAGATCATAGGCAACAAGGACGCAACCGGCAGAGTAGCGAAATGGGCAATCAACCTGACGGCGCACGGAGTCGAGTACGACAAAAGAACGGCAATCAAGTCACAAGAACTGGCTGACTTTCTAGCCGACTGGACGGAGACGGACCACATACCGCCGCCACCCGATTCCGGCGAGCATTGGCTCATGCACTTCGACGGTTCCAAAAGATACTGGGGACTCGGCGCCGGAGTCGTCCTCACCTCACCCAAGGGGGGCCGACTCGAGTACGTGCTACAGATCCACTTCACGGCGTCCAACAACGTAGCTGAGTATGAAGCTCTCGCGCACGGCCTCAAGCTCGCCAAGGCTATGAACATCAAGCGAATCCTCTGCTACGGCGACTCCGACTTGGTGGTCCAGCAGACCACTGGTCATTGGGACGCCAAGGACCCCAACATGGCCGCCTACCGCTTCTTCGTCCAGCAGCTCGCGGGATGCTTCGAAGGATGCGAGTTCCACCACATCCACCGCTCCAACAACGAGGCAGCCGACACCCTGGCGAACATTGGCTCTCTTCGCGAGGAAATCCCACCCGGCGTCGCCCTCGAGAAACTCTACAAACCATCCATCACGCCGTGTCCCGGCTCCGATTCCATCCGAATGCCGCCGGGCGCGGAGTCGGCTGGGCCGGCTGCAGGCGAGACGGAATCCGTCGAGGTCCTCGTCATCAAAGCGGCGCCACCATGGACCCAACCCTTCCTCGCCTACCTCGCCAACAACGAGCTCCCGGCGGACGAGCTCATCGCCAGGCAAATCAAACGCCGGGCAAGTGCTTACACCATCATCAACAACGAGCTATACAAGCGCAGCGTCTCTGGAATGTTCCAGCGCTGCGTGAGCCAAGAAGAAGGAATCAGGATCCTCAAAGAAATACATCAAGGCGAATGCGGTCATCACGCATCCTCAAGGGCAATTGTGGCTAAGGCATTCAGGCATGGGTTCTATTGGCCGACTGCGCTGGCGGACGCAAACCAGCTGGTCCGACTCTGCAACGGCTGTCAACGATTCGCGACACAGAAGCTCACGCCGGCTTCAGCACTCAAGACAATTCCTATCACTTGGCCGTTTGCCGTCTGGGGACTCGACATGGTCGGCCCACTGAGGAGATCCAGTGGAGGCATGACACATCTGCTGGTAGCAGTAGACAAATTCACAAAGTGGATTGAAGCCAAGCCGATCAAGAAGCTGGCCGGACCAACAGCAGTCAAGTTCTTCAAAAGCATCATCTACCGCTTCGGCTACCCCAACAGCATCATCACAGACAACGGGACAAACTTTGTCAAGGGAGAATTCGCAAAGTTCTGCGGCAGAACCGGCATTCGGCTCGACGTGGCCTCCGTCGCGCACCCGCAGTCGAACGGGCAGGTCGAGCGAGCAAACGGCCTCATCCTATCCGGCATCAAGCCTCGGTTGCTCGAACCGCTCGAGCGAGCAGCCGGCGCGTGGGAGGAAGAACTACCTTCCGTCCTCTAGAGCCTAAGGACGATGCCGAATCGCTCAACCGGCTTCACCCCCTTCTTCCTCGTCCATGGGGCTGATGCCGTCATGCCAACGGACATCGAGCACGACGCGCCCCGGATCGTGCTGTACACGGAGGCACAAGCTAAGCAAGCCTATGAAGATGGAATGGACCTGCTCGAGGAAGCACGCCAGCTTGCCAAATCAAGGTCGGCGATGTACCAGCAACAACTACGCAACTACCACAGTCGGCGCATCAAGCACGTCCGCTTTCGCGAAGGCGACCTCGTGCTCCGGCTCATTCAGGACACCAAAAACATGCACAAGTTGTCATCGCCGTGGGAAGGACCATTCATTGTCAGCAAAGCGCTCATAAACGACGCCTACTACTTGATCGACGCCCGCGAGCACAAGAAGGACACGATGGACAAGGAAGGCGATGAAACGGAAAGGCCATGGAACGCGTCACTCTTGCGTCGATTCTACACTTGAGAAAGAACCATGTATGTATCACCTATGCCATCAATAAAGAAATGAGAATGATGAGTGCATGAGCAGTTTTTTGCAATTTTTTCCGCATTTTATTTCCGGTTCTTCCGGCAGCCGGCAAGTATGCCTTTAGCGGCCGTGTAGCGTGACTAACCCCTAAACGGTTAACTCTTCGAATCCGGTTAAGGCCGGCAAGAGAACAAGCTGGAGGGGGCCAACAGCGTGAAAAACGCATAAAGGGAAGCATTGCCGGCTGAAATAATAATGTTCCATAAACTCGGCCAAGCCGGCAGTCGGCAACCGCGTCTCTTATTACGGATGACTAGCTGCACAACGCTAAACGGCTAACTCTTCGAATCCGGTTAAGGCCGGCAAGAGAATAAGCTGGAGGCTGAGTGTATGCGAAAGACGTAAGAAATGGAAGTCGTTACCGGCTGAGAAAACTCTGCCCTAACAAACCGAATCCTAGCGTTATAGTAGTGTGCATGATCCCGCTAGACGGTGAAGTGCACACGAACGGCGGCGGGAAAGGCTACAGGCGAGTGCGAAATAGAAGTAAGCACAGTAAAAATATTCTCCGCGATCAAAATAGCAAACTAATCGCTTCGTCATTTCATTTCACGCGCGAAAACGCCGCCAACCGGCTTCGAGAGCCCAAGCCGGACACAGGCACGACGAGCAGGAAATGAAAACTGCGCACAAGTAAACAAGTACAAGAACAAAAGCAAGTAGCATTAAACATCAAGAGCAAGGCATTTACAGATAGAGCCTAAACAACAAAACAAAAGAGGGAAGTCCACAGGCGGACCTTCCCCGCGCAACTACAAGGCCGAGCCGGCAGAGAGCTCCCTAAGCGGCATCCGTCGCCTTCCCGGACCCACCTATCTTCTTGCCAACCCAGTGCTTGATGCAGAGGGTGCCGTCGAACACCTTCACGAAGAAGACGCCTTTGTCACGCCGGAGACGGAAGCAGAGAATGAAGCCGGCTTCGAGCTCGTAGAAGTCGGCAAACTCGTCCCAACCCCTGACGAACTCCACCCTGTTGACAACAGCATTACCCTCCGCCTGGGAGGTGAACCAGACGGTTGCATTCCAGGGACCCTGGGAAGCACCCTCACGGAAGAGCTTGAACTTGAAGTGGCCAACGCCCGGCAGCGCGTCGGCGAATGCATCAGGAAGCCTCTGCACCGGCCCAGTAACTACCGAATGCAGGATCATGAGGAACTCCCCGATGGGGAACACACCCCAGGCCGGGCGCCGCGGATTCTCCAGGGAATCGGAGGAGGCGGAAGACAGCTCCGCGCTGTCCTCCTCGTCATCAGCGGCAACAGAAGCATACTTAGGAGCCGGGTCAAAGCCCGGAGGTGGAAGAACAGGGGTGGCCTCCTCCTCGCTCGATGAGTCGTGAAGAACAAAGAGGCTCTTGCCGTGGCCAATGCCACCACCAACGCCGCCACCGGCGGTACTCGCCTTTTTCGAGCCAGCACGGCCGCCACCTTTGCCGCGGCCAGCGCTGCTACCGGCGGCAATGGTGGCGATCGTTTTTCCCCGACCACGTCCGCCCCTCTTAGGAGGACGGCCGCGAGGACGTTTCGCCGGAGGCGCAGCGGCGGTCCCCTCGGCAGCAGCGTCCAGAGGCTCGGACTTCACCATGGCAGGGATGCGAGGAAACAAGAAGAGGAAGGTGAAGAGAGAGCAAGAAAGCGTAAGTGAGAAGGAAGAAAACGGTCGAGATTTATAGCAGAAGCGGAAGACAACGTGGGAGACCCAACCGTCACCCACGATCCCACGATCTACACATGGCAACGAAACCCAGACGACAAGACTCTTCAGTAACAGCAACCGGGTCCACGCACAGAAGCCAAGGAGGCAAGGCCAAGCCGTCAGCCGGCATAAGATACCCGGGGCTGCGCACCCGCCAAGTCGGCTGCCCAGACCCGGACGCACATATAAATCACCCCAAGTCATGGACTCGGGGGCTGCCAAGCCGTCAGCCGGCAAGAAATTCCCGGGGGCTGCGCACCTGCCAAGTCGGCTGCCCAGACCCGGACGCATATCTACATCACCCCGAGTCACGGACTCGGGGGCTGCCAAGCCGTCAGCCGGCATAAAGATTCCCGGGGGCTGCGCACCCGCCAAGGCGGCTGCCCAGACCCGGACGAACATATAAATCACCCCGAGTCACGGACTCGGGGGCTGCCAAGCCGTCAGCCGGCATAAAGATTCCCGGGGGCTGCGCACCCGCCAAGGCGGCTGCCCAGACCCGGACGAATATATAAATCACCCCGAGTCACGGACTCGGGGGCTGCCAAGCCGACAGCCGGCATAAAATACCCGGGGGCTGCGCAGCCGCCAAGCCGGCGCCGCAGACCCGGACGCATATCTACATCACCCCAAGTCACGAACTCGGGGGCTGCTCGACATAACGTCGACAGAAGAAAAGCGAAAGACGGACAAAAAACGTGAAATTTGACCCGGCTAGATGCTCAAGCCGACCCAAAATTCGGGGGCTAGGCATGGTGATTATCATCACCAGAACAAAACACGAATTCCGGCACAAAGGCCCAGCAGCCACAGAGAAAACGACACTCATGACAACAGTCTACGGCAGAAAGCAGAACATCGAATTTTTACAAGGCAATCTTCAAAAGTGCACGACATAACAAGATGAATAAAGTGGCAGGACAGTTAATGGTACAGAACGACAGCTACACCCGGCATTCCGGGGAAACAAGTAAATCAGAAGATAGCGGCATCGGTAGCTGCAGCGGTTTCGCCGGCTCCAGTATCCTCAGCTGGCTGCGGCGCCGAGGATGGTTCAGCAGGCACAAGATTAGTCAAGTCCACCGCCTCGGCGACTCGCCCTGAGGCTATGGCGATTTCCGGACGCAGGCTCGCGAGGGATGTCCCAGTGCGGAAGCCATCCAACAGCCTGCTCATCAGCACGCCAGGATACCAGGACTTCACCAACGCCAGTGCCATGTCGGTGCCTCCGCGCGCCGCCATCTCCACTTGCTCGTTGATGCCAACTAGTGCCCCTTCGAGCCGGGTGGACAAATCATGGAGAGCAGCGGGCAAAGAAGCATCCGGCCACAGGTTCTCAAGCACGCACTTACCGAGGATCAACTCGTTCACGCGTTCGACATCCTTAACCAGGCCACCCACCAGCTGTTCCTGCTCAAGCTCGCGCGGCTTGGCCGCCTGGGCGATCTTGTTGTTGTTCTCAACGGAATCCTTCAGCAGATTCCTCAACTCGGTCGCATTTTCGCAGAGGGACTCAATCTCGCTTTGCTTCCGGCGCTCAGCTTCCCGCAGTTTCGTCGCTTCCTCGTCCAGCCGGACGACCTCGAGGCGGCGCTCTTCCGACACCTTTTCCGCCGCCTGGAGATCTGTCTTGGCCAAGGTCAAGGCGGCGTCCTTCTCCTTCAGCTGCGTCTCCAAGCCGGCGCGGGAGGTGGTGTCACCTGTGGAGATCGGATCTTCGTCAAACCAAGACATGCAAGAAAAAGTGCAGAACGGCAAGACAGAGAGTGCGAGCGAGAAAAGAAGCTAGACCTTTGGCCACCTCGAGCTCTCGCTTGAGCAATGCCGCCTCCCTAGCCGCCTCGGCAAAGCCTTGCTCTATGGAGGAGCGGAGCAATGTTACATTGGCCAAGTTCTCCTTGGCCGTCTGCTCCGCCAATGCGGCAAGGGGAATTCTCCCCGATGCATCGGGCAGAGCCGGCACCGGCCCAGAGTATGGCGGAGAAGACACCAAGATCGACTGGCGTGGACCAGGGAGCGAAGTCGTCGCCCCCGCAATGGCCTTGTCCTTGGCCGTCTCGGCCACCGACGAGGAAGGAGTGGGGAAGGCGAGATACCCGGCCCCGGCGCCGGGCCGGAGAACTATCTGGAAGGCGTCTGCCGACGCCTCACCAGCACCAGCGGAAACGGGAGGCTGGGAGCCGACCGCGGGATGAACGGCGCTTGCCGACACCGGGTCGACCACTTCCACGTCCGCCGTCACCGTCGCCGCTTCTGAAGGCGGGTTAGGCGCCTGCGCCGCAGGGGCTTCGGTAGCAGGCACCGAGGCCGGCTCCACCACCGCGACGGGTGTCGTCTCCACTATTGGAAGCGGAGCCCTGCAAAGCGAAGAAAGCGTCACCATCAAGTACAAGCCGCAAGACTCCTACCACGAGACAAGGGTTTACCCGTCGCATGAGCCCAGCGCCCTGGGCTGCTTCCTCTTCAAGCGCTTCAGCGGGGGAGCCGGCGCGTCGTCGGACGGGCGCTTCACACCTCCGGAGGGCACCTCCTCGCCCCTCGCAGGAATGGCGGAGCCGACAACTGGCTGCTCCGTACGAGTCGGCACCACGTCAACCTTGGCGACGGCCTTGGCTGCTCCCGCTCCCGCTTTCTCCTCAGCCGCCTTGGCCGCCGCCAGCCGCCTCGCGGCCGCCTTGACGTCCATCTCCGCCCGGATCGAGTCCGCCTGCGCCAGCTCCGCGTAAATAGCCTTTTCCATACCTTCAAGGTCCAGTTTAAAACCACGATCAACAGCGAAAGCAGGATTAACCACCTGGGCGTCGGTCCCGCCGGCAAGAGATTCCGCCCTCTCCACGTCCGCTGCCTTCGCCCTTTCCTCGTCCTCCTTTGAGGCCAGCAGCTGCTCCACAGTCAGACCAGTGTCAGACGCCCCCAAAGCCAAAACAGCCTGCGTCGTTTGAGCATAAAACTCCCTCTCCAAATCACCCGGGTTCAAATCATAAATAAAATCACCACCGGGAGCATGACCAATCACCTCGTCGTTGGCCCCACCAGTCAGGGCATCCTCCTCCGCCATCTTGGCGTCGACCTCAGCCCGGATCTCGGCCATGATCTCATCCGCCCTGGCCTCAGCCACAACCGTCTCCGCCGTCGGTCTCCCGGCTGGCGTCAAGCCGGCCGTGGTAGGCCGGGGTGACGTCGAAGCCAACTTCTTGGCGGGCAGCACGCTCCGCTTCTCGAATGAGCCCTTCCGCTTGTGCGATGCCGCATTCGCATCGACATCGGCGGCCGACTTCGACCGCCTCTCCCTCGCGACCCGTGGAGGGAGGATCGCCTTCTGCTTCTTCCGCGCCGCCGCCTCCAATTCCTTGGTCCGGCGGGAGGATGTCGTCGGCTTGGAGGCTGGCACGGAAGAAGAACCTTCAGAGTCCGGCTCGGAACCGCTGGAAAGATCTACTACCACGCGCCCAACACCGTCGGTTTGCTCGGCGGCGTCTGGCTCAGAAGACTTACCGTGAGGCGACGAGACTGGAGGCGGGACGTCGCGCTCGGGGTCCTCGTCCCGGTCGGTTGCCGAATCGGGATCGGAGCTGGCGGAAGGGACAGGGCTCGTTGCGGTATGGACGGCATCGTCGTCACCTCCGCCATCTTCACCAGCCCCGGCGCCCCCACCGGACGATTCGGTGGAGTCACCGCGCCCGTCCGAGCCGGCGCGGCCGCCGCCGCCCGACTCTTCGTCAGCGGTGGCATCTGTTTCTCCTCCCGCCTGTTCATCGGCGGAATTCTCCTCCAGCAAGGCCGTCAGCGCCTTGGTGAAGGGCCCACTGACGTCGGGCTCGAAGATGACTTCGAAGTCTTCCACTCGTTGGAGTTCGCAAAGCTGCGCAATAGGCCGACTAGGTCAGGCGGTAGCCGGACAAAGGAATTGAAGACGGACAAGAGAGCAAAGACTAACCTCCGGAGCAGGTGCCGAGCGGGTGAAAGGATCGCACCCGAAATCCCAGCCTTCCTCGATCCTGTCGGTGACGAAGCGGGAAGCCCATTTGCGGAGGGCCTTTGGCTTCGGCAACTCCAAATAGGCCCGGCTGGGATCCCGGATGCCGGAGTAGAAGCACATCTTGTGTGGGAGCGCCTACAGCGGATACATCCGCCTCGACAGCCACTCCCTGGTCAGGTCCCTGGATGTTAGGCCATCCCTCACCAGCTCCTTCAGCCGGTTGAACAAGACACTCTCAAGAGCCGAGTCCACAGGTGGCTTCCGGAGCCAGGACTTGGAAGCCGGCAGCTCATTGGAAAAGGCCGGAAGGCCGATTCGGTCGACGTCCGAGAGATTCCGGACGTAGAAGTAGGAGTTCTGCCACTTCTTAACAGACTCCGGCAGGCTAATCTTGGGCAGCGGTGTATTCCTCGCGCTGATTGAGACGCTGCCGCAGACACGCTGCACCCCGGCGGTCGCTTGAGACCGCAGGAAGAAGAACATGCCAAAGATCTCCATGCTGGGCCAGAGGCCCAAGTACGCCTCGCACAGCGTGACGAAGCAGGACAGTTGGGTGATGCAGTTCGCCCCAGATGATGGGGCTGCAGCCCGTAGAAGCGCAAGAACTCCGCAAAGAAGGTGCTCACCGGAAGCCCCAATCCTCGCTCCAGATGCGCGGTGAACACGACGACCTCGCCACTCTTGGGCGCTGGCGAAATTTCCCCTTCAGGGGGCACGCGGGCTTCCACATCGCCCGTCATCCCCAAGAACCTGCCCCGGCGGAACTTCCAAAGGTATTCGTCATCTACGACGGAGCCCATCCATGATCCCGAGCTCGCCATGGAGGTTCGGTTTCCCATCGCGAGAGATGCGAATGCGAGGAAGGCACGCACAAGAGCTAGGAAGCGCAAGAAGCAGCAAAGGAGACGAGATAGGAATGGGGAACGGTATCTCCGGCCGTTCCCCCTCTTTCCACTTTGAAAGCAGGGCAGGCGGAACCGCTCCGCCCATTACGCCGCGTGGCGGGCAACCGTGCCACACTTTCCGCAGACGATCCCGCAAGCAGGCAGTTGCCACAGAAAATCCTGCCCAGTGAAGCCGAGGCGTCATACGCCAGGTCTTGGGCAGAACACCAACGGCTCCCCGAAGCGGCGAAGCGTGGCTGACGTAAGCCACGACCTAAGCCACCAAGCCGGTCACTCCGAGCCGCAGAGGCCTATTGATCTGGCTCCACGTAGCCGGATGAATCAACAACTACTTCGACAGTGTACAACCGAGGACAGGAGTGCCCGTGAGGCCCTCCCCACAAACAAGCTTCAGATCCATCCGACCTCGGTTCCAGCCGGCGCCAACTCCAACCTCGACATCTCAACCGCAACGTTCAAGACCGGGGAGAAGATCGAGAAGCCTTCCCAGCAAGCTCGCAAGACTCCACGATCTCGGGGGCTAGTGTCGGGGATATGAACCCCGGATATCCCAAAGAGGTCCATTTCTGCAGAACTCCATGGGCCGGCTACGTAAGTGCCGGCTGCGGCGTGCCGCCTGGAACCAGCCGGATGAAGCGAGCCGCCTCGTCTACCCGGAGGCTCAAGCCGGCTAGGCTCAAGCCGGCCGTACCAACCGACAGCTCCGTACAAGTGGGCCAGGATCGTGTAACCGTTGTCGGGCATCTCCTGTACCAAATCATGACAGCAAGCTCCAGCCGGCTCGAAACCGTAGTGATGTCATAGGGGCAAACATGTAACTTCCTTGTAACCCAGAAACCCTAGCTGCTGCCTATATAAAGCATGCAGGGGCCTCCTGCGCGAGGCAGAGGAGACACGTTCACCAGGTAGGCAATTCAGAGGACAAGGACTCGTAGGATCATCTTCAACCTCCAGCCGGCTAGGATCTCCAGCCGGCTGCCACCCGAAACAGCTCTAGGAGCACCTCTGTAGCCCGATTCAGTGATCAAGCAATAAGAACAAGAAGAGCAGGACGTAGGGGTGTTACCTCCACCAGAGGGCCCCGAACCTGGGTAACTAACGTGTGTTTGCATGTTTGTTGCCCAATCCCGCGCGAGCATCCGATCGTCGCCTGCCCCACACTCTTTTCTGTCTTTGATGGATATGCCGTGCAACCCACCACGACATTTGGCGCCCACCGTGGGGCTCGCGGCGAGCGGAGTCACGTTCTGCGCGGGATCCCGGACCGTAGATGATCGGCGGATCGTCTCCGGCCTCATGCTCTCCATCGGCTCCATCGGCTGCGTCCTCGACAACACCGGGAGCTTCACCGACGTGGACGTCACCATCGGAGGCACCGTCGTCACCCTCGGCGGCTTCCACGTCTACGTCGCCGTCGCCGCCAAGGAGTACCCGGAGGTGGTTTACTCGAGCTTGGCTCCTTCGATCTTTGACGCCAGCACCTGCAACGACGACTCCGCCTTCGGCTACCTCAACCACGGCGATGCGGACTGCGACGACGCCAAGCTCAATGTCTACGCCGAGGTGCACATGGTCAAGCACGCGGCGGCAGGAGGCCCCGTCACCACTACTGTTCATGAAGCTGGCGAACCCTCTCGCTATCAGCACAATCTGGAGGCCGACTTCGAGCTGCTAAGCACCCCCATCGCGCCGAGTGCTGACCCAGTCAAGGCGACGGCTGAACTCGAGAGGATGCGGCAGCAGATCTACGACAAGGCGCTAAACCTCGCGTCGACACAGCGCCGGCTCAGCGCCACGATTCGCGAATACATATCTGCACACGGCTTCGAGCAGGCGGACCGCAACACGGAGAAGCTGAATGAAGTTAGGCGCAAAGGAGGAGATCTTGGTGGCGTCATGAACCGTGCCGGCCAAGCGCATGAGTTCACCGACCTCAGCTTCCCCGAGTACAGCTGTCCTACGCAAAACATGAGGGCGGCGGAAGCAGCAGCCGCCGAGCTACCCTATCTCCAAGGCGAAGAACTACATCAACAAATGCGCCGGGTGCGACAACTCATCAACACGGCCAACCGGCAGCAGCGAGAAACGGAGGCAACGGCGAGCAAGGGGCATCATGAGCCGCCTCCAGGCTACGATGCGGCCGGCAAGTCCAAGCAAGGAGCAGAGGCGTCATCCACGAGCCGCGGAAGGGCGAAGGACAAGCAACCATGAGTCCATCGCGAGGGAAGCGCGAGCTCGCATCCTCGTGACCACGGTCGCGATCCGGCTGGACGACGCGAAGACGGCAACCGGAGTGAGCCTCGAGCCGGACGGAATGTGTAACAGCCCAGATTTGGTACCCTAAAATATGGGCCAAATTTTCACTTTTTGATTGGCATTGCATCATGGCATCCATCTAAAATTTGCTAAACTAAAATAAAGCAACAATTGGAAGTTAAAACAAAGGAAGCCAAAAACCCTTCCTCACTTTTTCCAAACTAAATGCATTGCCCAAAATGGCCAAACCAAATGCAAAGCTCAAGTGGGCAAAATACTTTATTCTTGAACTTCCAAATTGTTTAGGAAGTTCCAAATTTGCTTCTTTCCCCATTTCTCACTTTTCAAATTTTTGTCAAATGAAAGTTGACATGAGGGTTGAAATTTGGCTGAGTTCAATTCCTATTTTTGGAACCAAGTTAGAACTTCCAAAAATTCAAACTAAAATCATGCGGAGCCTCAATATGGTTGGGACAGCTTCCATGAAAATTTTCAATATTTTTGGAATTGTATAAATGCCCCAATTAAATGCATTTTGGAAATTGCTCCAAATTACCCTAACTAAAAGTTATGAACAAATGTTGAGCAAACTAATTTATTTGACCTCACCAATTTTTGTGATGGTTCTAAATGTTAATTCAAGCTTATATGATTTTTTCTGGGTTTTGAGGAATTGTCCTGGGGCTCTAATTAAATGGTTTAACCCTGCTGTTGGGCTTGTTTGAAATTAATTCAAAAGTTCCAGGGGCCTCTTTGCAATTTTCCTTTTCCCTCTCTCTCTCCTTCACACTGTGGCAATGGCACTGGCGCCATGCCCTACTGCCGGCCAAGCTGCTCTTGCCGCCGTGGCCTGTGAGCGTCTAGGGGTTGTCCATGCCGCCCACCTGCCCCCCCTCTAGTTCCTCTGCCCACTTCTCCCGAATTTTTCCCTCCTCCCCGAGCTTCACCTTTTCCGCCACCAGTTCGAGCACGCCGCCGACGTTGGGCTCCTCCCCCCGTGAAGAGGAGGCTGCTGTGAGGTGCACCATTTCCTCCTCTCCCTCCTGCTGCAAGGAATTGGTCCGGGACAGGACGAATCGACGCCCGCATCCCCGACCTTCCCGCCACTGCCGTGTCACCGCCGGCCCCGTTTACGGCCGTCCCCGCCCCTCCGGGCCGTCGTCGACCACGCACGAGTGCTCAGGGTGAGTCTCTCATCCGATTCGGCAGTTTCCCGCCCCCTTTTCTCCCTCTCGCCGTCGTTGGCGTCACCGTCGCTGCCGGTCAGCGCCGGCCGACGCGGTCACCGCGTCCCCGGCCTGGGAACCGGCCTGAACCGGCCAGCAGGCCGGTTGCTTCCGATGGAGGCCCGGCCTAAAGCCCGGACTGGGCCGGCCACGAGGCCGGCAGCCTCTGGCTAGGGCCCGGCCTGACACCCGGTTTGGGCCGGCTCTGAGGCCGGCCTTCTCGGGCTCTGTCCCGGCCTGTTATCCGGCCTGGGCCGACCTGTGGGCCGGCCCAACAGTAAAAGCTGGTTTTGGAAAATAAATTCTGAAATTTTAAATAATTCATAACTTTTCAACTATTGGACCAAATTTAGCAAATGAAATACCATGTTGATCAGAAAAACAAACTCTGCTTTTTGGAATCATTGTAATCTTATTTTGGAGTTACTTTCTTTTGGATATTCAAAAATTCCTAAAATGGGTTATTTAATACCCAAATTGGGAAATTCATAACTTTCTGAATATTGATCCAAAAATTATGAATTAAATATCATTGTGATCAACATGTAAAATGCTATCAAACCATGCACTTATCACATTATGATCACAAATCTTTAATTGATGTTATTCATAATTTGTTTAAATTAATTAAATTCATTTTATTTAATTAATTTGTCAATTATTCATCGGTACTCCGAAAATTACAAATAAAGTACCAAATTGATCGCAATGACAAATCCTATCCATTCATGTCATGTTCATGCATAACTGAGCCACTTCTCTAATAATTTGATAATTTATAAAGAATTGTGGTCACTAAGATAAATATGGGGTTGGTTCCAAATAATTGCACTAATTATTTGGCTCCCTATTTAATGTTGCTATTTAAATTATAATGATATCTTTGCATCAATTGGACATGCCATCATGTGTTTGCGCATTGAACCTTGTGATCTTGTCATTTATGTGTGCTTTGTATTTTCTTTGGGTATCGATAGATTCCGGAGTCGAGGGTCTCTCCACTTACCCCGACGAGCAGTACTTCACGACCGGGCAGCAAGGCAAGAGATAACCTAACCTTCTTGGCATCTAGCATCCTATGTTTTCATAAAATTATTTTATCCACCATAATATTGCATGCGGTTCAAATGCCTCTTTTGATCAAAGTATAGAATATCCTATGAATGCATGTCCTCCCGAGCCAATCACATGTATCCCTACCTATGAACCCTAGGGTTGAAGTGTTGGCCGAGATAAAGATAGAATTAATGTATTCATATGCTTAGCCATGCTTAGTTAAATATTTTAGATGTGTCCGTGGTTTATTTCCATAATTGTTGTTGAAGATGGAAGGATGCGGACTTGGTGGATATGTGGGGTGCTTAATGAAAATGCTAAGAAGGCTTGGATGAGTTGCCCTCGGGGAGGGTGGTTTGCCTCATTCTTGCCGCCTAGGTTGAGAGTGCTTTTAGCTAGAACCAAGAACCGAGCGTGCTTCCATTGGTGGGTGTATGGGCGCCTCGCTGACCGAATAATTTGTGGGGGGCTTGTCAAGGGTCCTCTAGTTTGCTATTTCCATTTGCGCGTGTGTGGTGTGAGTGGAAAAAGGAACGAGGATGATGGTGTGTAGGACGTGACGGTGGGGCAGGGCGCTGGGAGCGCTGAACCTGTCCTTCCGCCACTGATGGTCCTTGAGTAAGCCTCATGCATTGTAAAGGTCTAACCGCGCCCGCTCGCCGGTCTTCCCCGGAAGAGGACCAACTAGGTGAGCCGGACGGTACCAATGGGTAAAATAGTACACCCCTGCAGGGATAATCTTTTCGAAAAGCCGTGTCCACGGTTATGGACAAACTCTTGGGAAAGGCGGATTAGCTCATAGATAACTTTAACCTAATTGATATGGCAGCTAGAGGTTGCATAACAAACTTGTGATAAAGGTTCATTTCCTCGAGGGTGAGTCGAGGGAGTGCCTTTGTGTGAGATGAGTGGTGATGGTTGTGAGTAGGTTCGCCGAGAACCGAAAGGTGATAATGATACTCTCTTACCCCTTTATAAAAATACTCTGAGTAGACGAATGCCATGTGTCAATGATATTTCTGTTTATGAAACTTAGCTTTATGCAAAGGAAATACATATAAAGCTTTAGAGCCTCCGTCAGTCATTGGGCCTATATCGCCCTACTAAACTTGCGAGTACATCGTACTCAGTCTCTCTTTGCTGCCTCTATGATTTTGTATTTCAGAGGAGGACGACACCGAGCAGCTAGGTGGGTTCTTCGTTGACGTCGACTACTAGTCTGGGGTTCCCAGGTGGCAGCTTGGGACCGTGGAACAAGCTGGCTGGGAGATATTTTATTGTAGGCCTCTTAGGCCATATTTTGCTTCTTGTTGTTAGACAACACTACCCGCTTCCGCTTGTTGAATTGTTGGATCTGTGATCCTTTTGCCTTGTAATATTTGTATTCTTCTCATTATATGAGTTGCTATATGTTTTGTGTCGTAGAGTCATGCTTTGTGCCAGTTCTGTTCCACAAGTCTCGATCTTTGTCTTATACTTTGATGGTTGTGTCGGATTCATAGCCTCTCTGTATAATTCCGGGGTCGGGGCGTTACAAGTTGGTATCAGAGCAGGACTGCCTGTAGGAAACCCTTTCTATTGGTCGATGTCGAGTCTAGTTCGTGAAAATTATTTTTAACCTAAAAATGAGTTGTGAAAACCTTCCTAGGATTCTTTTTACTCCTTATCCAATTCACTCTGATCTCGGTGTCATCTTACCTCTATTTGATTTTAACGGTTCTCCTGATTGTCGGCAAATGCTAAATCTTTAGGAATCTCGGGGTTTGGGTTCCTACCTTTAGTTACTAGTTATCCTTACTCCTCTGCCAATCTAAAACAATGGAGAAAGGAAGTATGATGGTTCGTCAAGATATTCCTTTGCTTTAGCCCAAGATCTTGAACCGAAGGTCCCGGATTGTGCTAGGGCTCCGGTGTAATTATTCATGAGGGCTGTCACCCTTGTGAGTATTATGCTATTGTGGGTCCCGGTGCATGAAGCTGATCTTTAACCCAAGATCTTTTCCGTTGAACCCTGGTGCTAATGGTTAAACCCTACATCAGGTTGTCACAATCTAAAGTTAGTCTTCAAAATTCGAGGTTGCAGCCGTAATTGTGTTTCCTCCGCTAACACCTGTTCATGAAACCCTCTCGGCACTAGTTGTCGAAAGAGTGCTAACACGGGCTTCTGCAATGTCCTAGATTGTTGTTAGCCCATTTCTTGCTCTAGATCTATCGTCCGACCTCTTTTGTCTGTTGACAATCAAGTTTATCGAGCATCGGGGTGTTCTGATGCAGGTTATGCTTGTGGTTCGTCAAGGCATTCCATTCCGGGATGTCAGGAGAAACAAACTCCGGTACCTCTTCCAATTCCTGGAAAAAGGTCAAAGTTTTGTGATTCGCGGAGTAAGAGCTGGTCTTGCTCTTGTTCCGTTCCTCCTTGGAGTGTCACACTCTTTTATATCGAGAGGTCGTGCTTAGTCTCATGACGGGCTGGATGAAGTGATGCTCCTACCCTTCCTTATCCATCTACCTCCGAGCTTTCAGGGCTCGAGAGTATTGAGGATGTATATCGTCATGGTAATCGGATATTCTTGGCAATTGTTGTTGATTTGAAATCCAAGGATCTTAATGGCACTCACTTAGGGTATCAAGACTAGATTGTAAGAGCTGCCAAGTCCTTTCGTCTAGGTACACCTTTCGGTCAACGAGTTAGGTTCGTGTCAAAACTCCCAAGACCACCTTCTTTTCTTTGAAAAGCAAGTTTCCTCTCGCAACCAGTGACGTTCGTCGCTATGGATCCGAGTGAAGTTCGCTTTGTCTTCTCGGGTTAAATCACAAGTTTGTTATGCATACATGCATTATTGAGCTGGTAGGTTGTTACCTACCGTTCTCTGATTAAGTCATGAATGCACACCAGGTCCTGACCGAGTCGTTCCTAAATAAGAAGAAGTTATCAAATCCTATCATCTGCCGGTGTTTCCCAATCAGGAATCAGTTGGGCTTCTTGTTTGGGGTTCATGCTGGATCAATTTCCTCTTCGTGATCGTGACCCAATGGAACTCCCAATCTACCTCGTGTTTTGGGAGCTTGTCCATGTAGCCCTTATCTGAGAATCTAGTTATCCTATCTATCGGCTAACTTTAGCAAACTCTTTCCCCGGACATGCCAAGTCTGAGTTACCCACACGGCTAAGCAACTCCGGATCTCAAGCAAAAGTGATGCTTGGAGTCTATCAAGAGTGTGACCTAAACCTACTAGTAACCCGACAAGTCCGGTGTTGTGGCTCATTCACCTCACCGGAAGGCCTATTGACGAGATCTCTCAAATCTTTAACCTCAACCACTATCCCTGAGGGTAATGTGTAATTTACCCTGGTAGTTTTTCCATATGGTCTTTTCTCTATCTCAAGTACGACTTTCGCTTGAGGATTGAATGAAGGCTTTTTCCGAAGCCGGAGTGTGATATCTAGAACCTCAAGGAGAACATCACCACAGAGTTGCTAAATATCTATCGGTCGACCCTTCTGCTTCCTCTATCTTGTGGCAATATCTCGTTATGAGGTTTTACCTCTCTAGCTAATTGTGGATCAAATGCTATATCTATCCTTCCTAGGTGAACTCAAAGGTTTGCCCAATCACACGGACGTTGGGTCATTTCATCAGTCACCTTAGGGCCCAATCCTCAATCTTATGGAAATCTCTTGTGTATCCGAAGTATGGAGTCCAGAATATGCTTTTCTCCTCACGGTGCCAAATCTCTACGGTCTACTCAACGGGTGGTTTGAAGTGATGTCTTGGTGATCGGTTGTCCTATCCTCGGCTCGACCTTTGTTTGGTCGAATCGTTCCTTGTTCTCTCAATAACCTATGGTTTTAGGCAAGAGTCATTTTGTCTACCACCTTAAGTTATCTCCTGTTCTTTCCGCCTTTTGGCATGTCATGTTAGTTAGCCAAATCTCTGCAACGAGGAAGGTGTGTTGTCATGTTCCTTCCTCCCTCTTCCTACTCTAGAATCTCGGGACGAGATTCCTGTAAGGGGGGTAGAATTGTAACAGCCCAGATTTGGTACCCTAAAATATGGGCCAAATTTTCACTTTTTGATTGGCATTGCATCATGGCATCCATCTAAAATTTGCTAAACTAAAATAAAGCAACAATTGGAAGTTAAAACAAAGGAAGCCAAAAACCCTTCCTCACTTTTTCCAAACTAAATGCATTGCCCAAAATGGCCAAACCAAATGCAAAGCTCAAGTGGGCAAAATACTTTATTCTTGAACTTCCAAATTGTTTAGGAAGTTCCAAATTTGCTTCTTTCCCCATTTCTCACTTTTCAAATTTTTGTCAAATGAAAGTTGACATGAGGGTTGAAAATTGGCTGAATTCAATTCCTATTTTTGGAACCAAGTTAGAACTTCCAAAAATTCAAACTAAAATCATGCGGAGCCTCAATATGGTTGGGAGAGCTTCCATGAAAATTTTCAATATTTTTGGAATTGTATAAATGCCCCAATTAAATGCATTTTGGAAATTGCTCCAAATTACCCTAACTAAAAGTTATGAACAAATGTTGAGCAAACTAATTTATTTGACCTCACCAATTTTTGTCATGGTTCTAAATGTTAATTCAAGCTTATATGAATTTTTCTGGGTTTTGAGGAATTGTCCTGGGGCTCTAATTAAATGGTTTAACCCTGCTGCTGGGCTTGTTTGAAATTAATTCAAAAGTTCCAGGGGCCTCTTTACAATTTTCCTTTTCCCTCTCTCTCCTTCACACTGTGGCAATGGCACTGGCGCCATGCCCTACTGCCGGCCAAGCTGCTCTTGCCGCCGTGGCCTGTGAGCGTCTAGGGGTTGTCCATGCCGCCCACCTGCCGCCCCTCTAGTTCCTCTGCCCACTTCTCCCGAATTTTTCGGATCGGGGCGACCATTTCCCTCCTCCCCGAGCTTCACCTTTTCCGCCACCAGTTCGAGCACGCCGCCGACGTTGGGCTCCTCCCCCCGTGAAGAGGAGGCTGCTGTGAGGTGCACCGTTTCCTCCTCTCCCTCCTGCTGCAAGGAATTGGTCCGGGACAGGACGAATCGACGCCCGCATCCCCGACCTTCCCGCCACTGCCGTGTCACCGCCAGCCCCGTTTCCGGCCGTCCCCGCCCCTCCGGGCCGTCGTCGACCACGCACGAGTGCTCAGGGTGAGTCTCTCATCCGATTCGGCAGTTTCCCGCCCCCTTTTCTCCCTCTCGCCGTCGTTGGCGTCACCGTCGCCGCCGGTCAGCGCCGGCCGATGCGGTCACCGCGTCCCCGGCCTGGGAACCGGCCTGAACCGGCCAGCAGGCCGGTTGCTTCCGATGGAGGCCCGGCCTAAAGCCCGGACTGGGCCGGCCACGAGGCCGGCAGCCTCTGGCTAGGGCCCGGCCTGACACCCGGTTTGGGCCGGCTCTGAGGCCGGCCTTCTCGGGCTCTGTCCCGGCCTGCTATCCGGCCTGGGCCGACCTGTGGGCCGGCCGAACAGTAAAAGCTGGTTTTGGAAAATAAATTCTGAAATTTTAAATAATTCATAACTTTTCAACTATTGGACGAAATTTAGCAAATGAAATACCATGTTGATCAGAAAAACAAACTCTGCTTTTTGGAATCATTGTAATCTTCTTTTGGAGTTACTTTCTTTTGGATATTCAAAAATTCCTAAAATGGGTTATTTAATACCCAAATTGGGAAATTCATAACTTTCTGAATATTGATCCAAAAATTATGAATTAAATATCATTGTGATCAACATGTAAAATGCTATCAAACCATGCACTTATCACATTATGATCACAAATCTTTAATTGATGTTATTCATAATTTGTTTAAATTAATTAAATTCATTTTATTTAATTAATTTGTCAATTATTCATCGGTACTCCGAAAATTACAAATAAAGTACCAAATTGATCGCAATGACAAATCCTATCCATTCATGTCATGTTCATGCATAACTGAGCCACTTCTCTAATAATTTGATAATTTATAAAGAATTGTGGTCACTAAGATAAATATGGGGTTGGTTCCAAATAATTGCACTAATTATTTGGCTCCCTATTTAATGTTGCTATTTAAATTATAATGATATCTTTGCATCAATTGGACATGCCATCATGTGTTTGCGCATTGCACCTTGTGATCTTGTCATTTATGTGTGCTTTGTATTTTCTTTGGGTATCGATAGATTCCGGAGTCGAGGGTCTCTCTACTTACCCCGACGAGCAGTACTTCACGACCGGGCAGCAAGGCAAGAGATAACCTAACCTTCTTGGCATCTAGCATCCTATGTTTTCATAAAATTATTTTATCCACCATAATATTGCATGCGGTTCAAATGCCTCTTTTGATCAAAGTATAGAATATCCTATGAATGCATGTTCCTCCCGAGCCAATCACATGTATCCCTACCTATGAACCCTAGGGTTGAAGTGTTGGCCGAGATAAAGATAGAATTAATGTATTCATATGCTTAGCTATGCTTAGCCATGCTTAGTTAAATATTTTAGATGTGTCCGTGGTTTATTTCCATAATTGTTGTTGAAGATGGAAGGATGCGGACTTGGTGGATATGTGGGGTGCTTAATGAAAATGCTAAGAAGGCTTGGATGAGTTGCCCTCGGGGAGGGTGGTTTGCCTCATTCTTGCCGCCTAGGTTGAGAGTGCTTTTAGCTAGAACCAAGAACCGAGCGTGCTTCCATTGGTGGGTGTATGGGCGCCTCGCTGACCGAATAATTTGTGGGGGGCTTGTCAAGGGTCCTCTAGTTTGCTATTTCCATTTGCGCGTGTGTGGTGTGAGTGGAAAAAGGAACGAGGATGATGGTGTGTAGGACGTGACGGTGGGGCAGGGCGCTGGGAGCGCTGAACCTGTCCTTCCGCCACTGATGGTCCTTGAGTAAGCCTCATGCATTGTAAAGGTCTAACCGCGCCCGCTCGCCGGTCTTCCCCGGAAGAGGACCAACTAGGTGAGCCGGACGGTACCAATGGGTAAAATAGTACACCCCTGCAGGGATAATCTTTTCGAAAAGCCGTGTCCACGGTTATGGACAAACTCTTGGGAAAGGCGGATTAGCTCATAGATAACTTTAACCTAATTGATATGGCAGCTAGAGGTTGCATAACAAACTTGTGATAAAGGTTCATTTCCTCGAGGGTGAGTCGAGGGAGTGCCTTTGTGTGAGATGAGTGGTGATGGTTGTGAGTAGGTTCGCCGAGAACCGAAAGGTGATAATGATACTCTCTTACCCCTTTATAAAAATACTCTGAGTAGACGAATGCCATGTGTCAATGATATTTCTGTTTATGAAACTTAGCTTTATGCAAAGGAAATACATATAAAGCTTTAGAGCCTCCGTCAGTCATTGGGCCTATATCGCCCTACTAAACTTGCGAGTACATCGTACTCAGTCTCTCTTTGCTGCCTCTATGATTTTGTATTTCAGAGGAGGACGACACCGAGCAGCTAGGTGGGTTCTTCGTTGACGTCGACTACTAGTCTGGGGTTCCCAGGTGGCAGCTTGGGACCGTGGAACAAGCTGGCTGGGAGATATTTTATTGTAGGCCTCTTAGGCCATATTTTGCTTCTTGTTGTTAGACAACACTACCCGCTTCCGCTTGTTGAATTGTTGGATCTGTGATCCTTTTGCCTTGTAATATTTGTATTCTTCTCATTATATGAGTTGCTATATGTTTTGTGTCGTAGAGTCATGCTTTGTGCCAGTTCTGTTCCACAAGTCTCGATCTTTGTCTTATACTTTGATGGTTGTGTCGGATTCATAGCCTCTCTGTATAATTCCGGGGTCGGGGCGTTACAGAACGTCAAGGAGCGAGTCGGCCACAAGGTCACCATCGACGAACGCCTGGGGCCGCTGGGACCCGAAACCAGCGACGACGCACGCCACCGCATCGACGTGCTCAAGCTGTCAAGCATCATCGAGGAAGAAGACATCGCCGCCCATCGTTGTTTCGGACCCCGCATCCGGAGCGAGCGATTCCCGAAGGGATTCACTCTCCCCAGGGACACACCCAAGTACAACGGCACCGCGAAGCCGGAAGACTGGCTCGCCGACTACGTCACGGCGGTCAACATCGCAGGCGGCAACAAGCGGGTGGCCGTGCGCTACGTGCCACTCATGCTCCAGGGATCGGCACGGACTTGGCTCAACAGCCTCCCGAAGGAGAGCGTCAACAGCTGGCTGGACTTCGAGGAAGTGTTCAACCGCAATTTTACCGGCACCTACTTGCGCCCTGGCAACGCACAGCTGCTCGCGCTGTGCAAGCAGAAGGACGGCGAGTCGGACCGAGCCTACCTCACCCGATGGACATGTCTTCGCAACTCCTGCTAGGGAGTTCTCGAGCTCCAAGCCGTCCAGTACTTCATCCAAGGCTGCCGAGACCAGACGCTGCTCAAGCACCGGCTCCTGAGGAAGAGCCCAAAGACCATGGCAGAACTCATGGCAATCGCCGACGAGTACGCCACCGCCGACGCGGGCATGACCAACCCGATCCGACTCGACGAAGCCGGAAGAATCATCACGACGGAGCCGGCTGCACGCCGCAGCCGGACGGAAAACCAAGAAGGAGGAAAATCGACCCGGCGCGATTCCGACGCGGCCGGCAAGCGCAAATCCGCAGACGACCGCGTTGAGTCCAAGGTCGTCGCCACGACCGAGGGAAGGTCGGCAGGAGGCTTCGATAACCGCCGTATGAGGACAAGCGGCGATATGCGCCGGACAAGGGCAAGGAACAACTACGAGTACATGCTCGATCAACCGTGCTGGAACCATGGCGACCGGCCAGCAAACCACACCGTCAGGCAATGCACCCTCGGTCGCCCAAGACCACCACCGTACGAGCGGCGAAACCCGCCTCCGCCTCGGGATGAAGCCGGACGGGACGATCGAGGACGCGACGACAGACGACGTGAGGACAGGAATCGCGATGATCGCCAACGCGAAGAAGAAAGGAGGGAGCGCCTTCCGGCTCCGCCTCCAAGGGGTCCAGACGGCTACCAGAACCCGGACGCCGCCTACGTCGTGTTCGTCAGCGAGCGCGACGACAAGCGAAGCCGGCGCGAACGGTTCAAGGAGGTGAACGCGGTGGTTCCACCTGTCCCCCAGTACCTCAACTGGTCGCAGGAACCAATCACATGGGACTGCAGCGACCACCCGGAGCTGATGCCCAACCCAGGCGGCTATGCCTTAGTCCTGGAGCCCATGATCATGTCCACCAAGCGCGCTTGCACCTTCTCACGCGTCCTCATTGACGGGGGCAGCAGCATCAACATCCTCTACCGTGACATGCTGGAGAAGCTGGGCATCTCCGAGTCCAGTCTGACGCCGAGCCGAACGGTCTTCCACGGCATCGTGCCGGGGCGAGCCGGCTCGTCCATGGGCCTCATTCGGCTGGACGTCCTATTCGGTACCAAGAGCAACCACCGCCGCGAGACCGTCTCCTTCGAGGTGGTCGACCACTCCAGTGCCTACCACGCCATCCTCGGGCGGCCGGCGCTCGCTAAGTTCATGGCGGTACCCCACTACGCCTACCTCAAGATGAAGCTACCAGGCCCACGCGGGATCATCACCGTCGCCGGAGACTATAAACGCTCCATCGTTTGCGCCTCCCATAGCGCAAAGGTGGCCGAGACCATGGTCTGCAACGAGGAGATGAAGCAATTCAAGCGCAAGGCTAGCGAGGAAAAGCTGGAGATCCCGGAGTCGGCCAAGCCGGCTGGCGAGTCGAACTTCCAGGCGGCCCGGGACACAAAGAAGATCTACTTCGACGACAACGACAAATCCAAGTTCGTCTCCGTCGGGGCGAGCCTGGACCCCAAATAGGAAAGCGCGCTCGTCGAGTTCCTCCGTGAGAACCGGGACATCTTCGCGTGGTCCCCCAAGGACATGCCTGGTGTGCCGAGGGAACTCGCCGAGCACTCTCTTCACGTCCGGCCAGACGCCAAGCCGGTAAAACAATCCTTGCGACGCTTCGCGGAAGGAAGAAGACAGCTGATAGGAGAAGAAATAGCCCGGCTACTCGCGGCCGGGTTCATCAAAGAGGTGCAACACACGGAGTGGCTAGCCAATCCGGTAATGGTGGAAAAGAAGAACAAGAAATGGCGGATGTGTATCGACTACACCCACCTCAACAAGGCTTGCCCTAAAGACCCCTTCGCATTGCCGCGCATCGACCAAGTGATCGACTCCACGGCCGGCTGCGACCTCCTCTCCCTCCTCGACGCCTACTCCGGCTACCACCAAATTCCACTGAATCCGGACGACCAGCTCAAGACCGCCTTCATCACCCCATACGGCCCGTACTGCTACACCACCATGTCGTTCCGCTTGAAGAACGCGGGAGCAACATACCAGCGCTGCATGCAGAAATGCCTGCACGACCAAATCGGTCGCAACGCGCACGCTTACGTCGACGACGTCGTCATCAAAACCAAGGAGAAGCATACCCTCCTCCTCGACCTCAAGGAAACCTTCGACAACCTCCGCCGCTTCCAGATGAAGCTCAACCCGGAGAAGTGCGTGTTCGGCGTTCCAGCCGGACAGCTACTCGGCTACCTCGTGTCGGCACGAGGGATCGAGGCCAACCCGGAGAAAATCGCCGCCATCGACAACATGCGACAACCGAGAAGCATCAAGGACATCCAGAAGTTCGCCTGTTGCTTAGCTTCCCTTAGCCGCTTCATCAGCCGGCTCGGGGAGAAGGCTCTCCCGCTCTATCACTTACTGAAGAAAACGGACAAGTTCGTCTGGAGCGACGCGGCCGACGCCGCCTTCAAGGAACTCAAGCGGGCGATGGCCACCACCCCGGTCCTAGCGCCTTCGGCTCCAAAGGAGCCCATGCTCATGTACATTGCCGCCTCCAACCGAGTCGTCAGCGTTGTCCTAGTGGTGGAACGAGACGAACCCGGCAAGCAACGGCTGGTTCAGCGGCCAGTCTACTACCTCAGCAAGGTGCTCTCGCAGTCAAAGCAAAACTACCCGCATTACCAGAAGCTCGTATACGGCGTGTACATGGCAACGAAGAAGCTGAAGCATTACTTTCAAGAGCACCCGATCAAAGTGATAAGCGACGCACCGCTTGCCGAGATCATAGGCAACAAGGACGCAACCGGCAGAGTAGCGAAATGGGCAATCAACCTGACGGCGCACGGAGTCGAGTACGACAAAAGAACGGCAATCAAGTCACAAGAACTGGCTGACTTTCTAGCCGACTGGACGGAGACGGACCACATACCGCCGCCACCCGATTCCGGCGAGCATTGGCTCATGCACTTCGACGGTTCCAAAAGATACTGGGGACTCTGCGCCGGAGTCGTCCTCACCTCACCCAAGGGGGGCCGACTCGAGTACGTGCTACAGATCCACTTCACGGCGTCCAACAACGTAGCTGAGTATGAAGCTCTCGCGCACGGCCTCAAGCTCGCCAAGGCTATGAACATCAAGCGAATCCTCTGCTACGGCGACTCCGACTTGGTGGTCCAGCAGACCACTGGTCATTGGGACGCCAAGGACCCCAACATGGCCGCCTACCGCTTCTTCGTCCAGCAGCTCGCGGGATGCTTCGAAGGATGCGAGTTCCACCACATCCACCGCTCCAACAACGAGGCAGCCGACACCCTAGCGAACATTAGCTCTCTTCGCGAGGAAATCCCACCCGGCGTCGCCCTCGAGAAACTCTACAAACCATCCATCACGCCGTGTCCCGGCTCCGATTCCATCTGAATGCCGCCGGGCGCGGAGTCGGCTGGGCCGGCTCCAGGCGAGACGGAATCCGTCGAGGTCCTCGTCATCAAAGCGGCGCCACCATGGACCCAACCCTTCCTCGCCTACCTCGCCAACAACGAGCTCCCGACGGACGAGCTCATCGCCAGGCAAATCAAACGCCGGGCAAGTGCTTACACCATCATCAACAACGAGCTATACAAGCGCAGCGTCTCTGGAATGTTCCAGCGCTGCGTGAGCCAAGAAGAAGGAATCAGGATCCTCAAAGAAATACATCAAGGCGAATGCGGTCATCACGCATCCTCAAGGGCAATTGTGGCTAAGGCATTCAGGCATGGGTTCTATTGGCCGACTGCGCTGGCGGACGCAAACCAGCTGGTCCGACTCTGCAACGGCTGTCAACGATTCGCGACACAGAAGCACACGCCGGCTTCAGCACTCAAGACAATTCCTATCACTTGGCCGTTTGCCGTCTGGGGACTCGACATGGTCGGCCCACTGAGGAGATCCAGTGGAGGCATGACACATCTGCTGGTAGCAGTAGACAAGTTCACAAAGTGGATTGAAGCCAAGCCGATCAAGAAGCTGGACGGACCAACAGCAGTCAAGTTCTTCAAAAGCATCATCTACCGCTTCGGCTACCCCAACAGCATCATCACGGACAACAGGACAAACTTCGTCAAGGGAGAATTCGCAAAGTTCTGCGGCAGAACTGGCATTCGGCTCGACGTGGCCTCCGTCGCGCACCCGCAGTCGAACGGGCAGGTCGAGCGAGCAAACGGCCTCATCCTATCCGGCATTAAGCCTCGGTTGCTCGAACCGCTCGAGCGAGCAGCCGGCGCGTGGGAGGAAGAACTACCTTCCGTCCTCTAGAGCCTAAGGACGATGCCGAATCGCTCAACCGGCTTCACCCCCTTCTTCCTCGTCCATGGGGCTGAAGCCGTCATGCCAACGGACATCGAGCACGACGCGCCCCGGATCATGCTGTACACGGAGGCACAAGCTAAGCAAGCCTACGAAGATGGAATGGACCTGCTCGAGGAAGCACGCCAGCTTGCCGAATCAAGGTCGGCGATGTACCAGCAACAACTACGCAACTACCACAGTCGGCGCATCAAGCACGTCCGCTTTCGCGAAGGCGACCTCGTGCTCCGGCTCATTCAGGACACCAAAAACATGCACAAGTTGTCATTGCCGTGGGAAGGACCATTCATCGTCAGCAAAGCGCTCATAAACGACGCCTACTACTTGATCGACGCCCGCGAGCACAAGAAGGACACGATGGACAAGGAAGGCGATGAAACGGAAAGGCCATGGAACGCGTCACTCTTGCGTCGATTCTACACTTGAGAAAGAACCATGTATGTATCACCTATGCCATCAATAAAGAAATGAGAATGATGACACTAGTGGAAACAGGGGCTTCGGTTTGGCCCTTCCGTCCCGGTTCCCTTACGGACCGGTACCAATCGTGGCACTAGTCCCGGTCATTGGTCCCAGGGCGCCCGCGAGGACCAGTCCCGGTTCGTAGGGGACCTACCGTCCCGGTTCGTGTTACGAACCGGTGACAAAGGGATGCGGGAGGAGGCGACAGAGGTGGGACCAGCCCGGACAATGCACTGTCCCGGTTCTATTTACGGACCGGGACTAATGGAGGGACTTTAGTACCGGTCCTTGTTACGGACCGGGACTAAATATATTCTATATCATCTTCCACCCCCCGACCCGGCCGTGGCCAGGCCGTGGCCATTTTTTAGCTCCGGGTTCATCTCCATTTTCTTAACCCTTGCTCCTCCCAACCACGAGTTCGGCCCCTATTTTCTCCACCATTTGTCAAGTTTGGCGGCACCTCATCTACCCGACGGTTAGCACTCCGGTGTTCCTTTTTTAGCTCATTTTGGTGTTACTTAGAAAATTTTATTTTTCTAGTGCTAGCAAGGTGTTTGATGAAATGCCTAAGTAAGAGATTTCATTTTTTTTACATGCAATTTTAGCTCAAATTAAAGTATAATGTATTGGGTTTACAGTTGTCCGGTGACCATCTTTACCATCGTCGATCGCCCGCGCCATCCCGTCGCCGGCACCTCCTCGGTGAGTCTTGTTTTTATCCCTTTTTAACTTATTGATATACTTTAGATGCATGTATATTATCTTACTTTTTTTATATGTATAGTGTGTCATGGTTTTGATATCCGTCCCCGTCGGTCCTCGTCCGGTCTATAACGATCCGGATGTCGTTGTTGAACCGGAAATTCCAACCGACCCTATCATCGAGTTTTTTGAAAATGAAATTAATGATTTGAAAGCAAAACTGGAAAGAAGTGAAAATCTCCGTCTCCAAACCCTAGAAGAGAAGATGAAATTGGAGCTCCATATTGCCGACATCGTCGATGAGCACAAGATCAAGATGGATGCAATGCGCTTGAAGATTAGAAAAATTAGAAATTATGCCATTCATAAAGAGGCTTGGTATCATTATGGTGTTGGTTCGATAGTTACCATAGTTGTGATTTTTATCGCATTTGTTGTTGGGCTTAAATTCTTTAGATAGTTGTATGTTAGTTTGAACCAATGTATGTTTGTGAGACTATATGTATTACATTTGGTTATTTGCTCTACTTTGGTTTGAATGTGATGAACTTATATATTAATTCACTTTATCACTGTTATATATTGAAGAAATAGTGTTAATGGTTTTTTATATTTTATTTATATAATGCAGATGAGTCAGATGAGTCGGCAATGGATGTACAGTGACCGACGTTATCCCGACTTTATTAATGGCATGCATTATTTTCTCCAAGTGGCTGAGAAAAACAAGCCGCCAAATGGTTTTATTTCATGTCCATGTAGTGTCTGCAAGAATACTCAGGACTACTCTACCTCACAAACCATTCACGTCCACCTGTTGAAGTCCGGTTTCATGACCGGTTATAATTGTTGGACCAAGCATGGAGAAAGAGGAGTTATAATGGAAGACAATGAGGAAGAAGAGGATAATGACAACTATCCTATGTTCACTGATCACGGTGGTACATCAATGGGGGAAGATGAAGCTGAAAAAGAGCCCATTGTTGATGAGCCCGATGACGATCTTCGTCGGGCCATTCTTGATGCGAAGATAAACTGCGGAAGTCAAAACGAGAGGTTGAAGTTGGAGAGAATGTTAGAGGATCACAACAAATTGTTGTACCCAAATTGTGAAGATGGGCAGAAAAAGCTGGGCACCACACTGGAATTGCTGCAATGGAAGGCAGAGGAAGGTACTTCTGACAAGGGATTTGAAAAATTGCTGAAAATAATAAAGAAGATACTTCCAAAAGATAACGTATTGCCCCCCAGTACGTACGAAGCAAAGAAGGTTGTCTGCCCACTAGGATTAGAGGTGCAGAAGATACATGCGTGCATCAATGACTGTATCCTCTACCGCGGCGAGGAGTACGAGAATTTGAATGCATGTCCGGTATGCGGTGCATTGAGGTATAAGATCAGGCGAGATGACCCTGGTGAAGTTGAGGACGAGGCGCGCCCCAGGAAGAGAGTTCCTGCGAAGGTGATGTGGTATGCTCCTATAATACCACGGTTGAAACGTTTGTTCCAAAACAAAGAGCATGCCAAGTTGTTGCGATGGCACAAGGAAGACCGTAAGAAGACGTGATGCTCAGACACCCTGCTGATGGGTCGCAGTGGAGAAAAATTGACAGAGAGTTTCCGACATTTGCAGATGACGCAAGAAACTTAAGATTTGGTCTAAGTACAGATGGCTTTAATCCCTTTGGAGAGCAGAGCTCCAGTCATAGCACCTGGCCTGTGACTCTATGCATCTATAACCTTCCTCCTTGGTTGTGCATGAAGCGGAAGTTCATTATGATGCCAGTACTCATCCAAGGCCCGAAGCAACCCGGCAACGACATTGATGTGTACCTGAGGCCATTAGTTGAAGAACTTTTACAATTGTGGCGCGAAGAAGGTATACGTGTTTGGGATGAGCACAAACAAGATGAATTTGACCTACGAGCATTGCTGTTCGTGACCATCAATGATTGGCCAGCTCTTAGTAACATATCAGGACAGTCAAACAAGGGATACAATGCATGCACACACTGTTTAGGTGATACTGATAGTATATATCTGGGAAACAAGAATGTGTACCTGGGGCATCGTCGGTTTCTTCCGGAAAGGCACAACGTAAGAAGGAAAGGCAAGCATTTCAAAGGTTTGCCAGATCACCGGCCAAAGCCTAGACGGCCTACTGGGGATGTTATATATGATATGGTAAAGGATTTAAAACTAATCTTTGGAAAGGGTCTTGGCGGACAATCTGTTCCAAATGATGCTGACGGACACGTGCCGATGTGGAAGAAGAAATCTATATTCTGGGAGTTACCCTATTGGAAAATCCTAGAGGTTCAGTCTGCAATCGACGTGATGCACGTGACGAAAAATCTCTGCGTGAACCTACTAAACTTCTTGGGCGTGTATGGGAAGACGAAAAATACACCGGAATCACGGCTGGACCAGCAACATATGCACGAACGAGACAACCTGAATGCAGAGAAGTATCAAGGTCCTGCCAGCTACGCTCTTACCAAAGAAGAGAAGAAGATCTTTTTGAAGTACTAAACAGTATCAAGGTCCCATCAGGCTTCTCGTCGAATATAAAGGGAATAATTAACATGACAGAGTTGAAGTTTCAGAACCTAAAGTCTCATGACTGCCACGTGATTATGACACAATTACTTCCGATTGCACTGAGGGGGCTCCTGCCGGAAAATGTTCGAGTACCCATTGTTAAGCTATGTGCATTCCTCAATGCAATTTCTCAGAAGGTCATCAATCCAGTAACTCTGCCGGATTTACAGAAGGAAGTGGTCCTATGTCTTGTCAGCTTCGAGTTGGTGTTCCCACCCTCCTTCTTCAATATTATGACGCACCTCATAGTTCATCTAGTCGAAGAGATTTTCGTTCTCGGTCCCGTATTTCTACACAACATGTTCCCCTTTGAGAGGTTCATGGGAGTCCTAAAGAAGTACGTTCATAACCGTGCTAGGCCAGAAGGAAGCATATCCAAGGGCTATGGAACAGAGGAGGTCATTGAGTTTTGTGTTGATTTTATTCCTGACCTCAAGGCAATCGGGGTTCCTCAATCACGCTATGAGGGGAGACTGCGGGGAAAAGGCACGCTGGGAAAGAAAGCAATAATATGTATGGACGGGCATTCTTATAGTCAAGCACACTACACGGTTCTACATAATTCCAGCTTGGTGGCTCCGTATATCGAGGAACATAAGAATATTCTACGTTTGAACTTCCCAGAGCAATCTAAATATTGGATTGATGAAGAACACGTGAAGAATTTCGGAGGTTGGTTGCGAACACGTCTCTTTAATGACAGCACTGTTGGAGAACAGCTATACTTGTTGGCCAATGCACCATCTTCGACTATATTGACTTATCAAGGGTATGAGATAAATGGAAATACATTTTACACGGCCAATCAAGATAAAAAGAGCACCAACCAAAACAGTGGTATCCGCTTTGATGCAACAAACAGCAATGGGCAAAAGGACACATATTATGGTTACATAGAGGAGATATGGGAACTTGAATATGGACCATTTTTTAAAGTCCCATTGTTCAAGTGCAAATGGTTCAACCTGACATGCGGGGTACATGTAGACCCGAAGTACGGAATAACTACAGTGGATATGCAGAATCTTGGATACGACACCGAACCATTCGTCCTAGCCAGTGAAGTGGCTCAGGTTTTCTATGTGAAGGACATGTCTAGCAGACCGAAGAAAAGAAAAGATAAGCAGCAGTGAATGAATCGTACGACGTCGAGCCAAAGCGCCACATAGTTCTTTCAGGGAAAAGAAACATCGTGGGAGTGGAGGACAAGACAGACATGTCAGAAGATTACAATAAGTTTGATGAAATTCCCCCCTTCACAGTGA